>CM066328.1:124196150-124806150 GCA_033807585.1 Hydrophis major
TATATAAAGGAAATAATATATATTTTATTTAAAGTTAAAATATATATCTTGCTTTTTTGTAACCCTTAATGAACTGTTGTTGACTAGGAATGTCAGGTTTTAATAATTTGTTTATAGTAAAGAGATGAGATATAGGAAGAAATGATTGTTGTATTCTCAGAGAACATTTGTATTTGTCGCGATGAAGGGGGAAGTCATAATTTACTATATTATTTCTCCTTCTGTTCAATTTCTCTGTATCCTTTTCTGCATTTCCTATCCCTTTTTCCTTCTTTTCTACGTTTTTAATTTGCACTAGTTCCAGAATATAAACCTTAGAATACTTTCTGAATAATTTGGTCTACAATTAGCATACAACCAAAAGAGGAAGGCTTCAGAACATTTAACAAAAAAATATACTACTTACCAACTATTGCTAGATTGTGCTCTGAACCACATGCAATCTGCAAAACAAATGATAATAGAATAGTAAACTAAAATACTAAACAAGAAATGCATTCCGAATGCACAACTTTAGAATATTATACATTTTACATTATACATTGATGATAAAAAATAAACGTGATATTGAAAGTCTTGCTGCCTCTTGTTTTAGAGGATGATATATAGAAATATATCACAGGTAAACTAATTTTTTTTGCAAAGAAGTCCAATCTCAGGGCAATACTGCACAATGTATAAAGGAATATTTTCTTTTACCTGTCTATAAAGTTGCAGCCAAGGAAGTTTGCAGGAAAGTGCTTCATAATGAGCACAGGCAGATAAATAAACAGATAGATATATCTTTATACATTTTAAATATATGCCTATATATATGCCTGTGTGTGTGTGTGTGTGTGTGGTATTCACCTTTGTTCGGGTATTTTCCCACGTCATTATATTTGTCCTTTTAAAGTTGTAGCAACGTTTCGGCAGAATCTCATCTGCCATCATCAGGCTTCTATATTGTGTTCGTCTGTGAGAACACAATATGGACGAACACAATACAGAAGCCTGATGATGGCAGATGAGATTCTGCCGAAACGTTGCTACAACTTTAAAAGCACAACTATAATGATGTGGGAAAATACCCGAACAAAGGTGAATACCATACACGTAAGTACCCACAAAAACTTAAGAAAACACACACACACACACACACACACACACACACATATAACTTATTCATCAATTTTGCATACCATATTAATTACATATTAGATTCTTGATAATTAACATTAACAAACTGTAATACATAACTATTTTAAATATGAGAAAATTAATCAATTGCAAAAACTGACCAGCCATATTAAGCTACTTACTGTGTCATTATCCTAAAACTTTCTAAACAACTCTGTCTTTGCCAACTTCATCTACTTCCCTCATCTTTGATTACCACTAATTTCTTTCATGATGTTGATCCTCTCATGAGTTGATCCTAATGGTACCTACAAGTGAAGCCATTTGAGGCCTTATAGGTTAAAAACAGCAGTTCTAATTTTGTGGAGATACTATTAGTTCTGCAACATATGCTACATATTCAAACATATGGTTTATGGTTTTTATAGCTCAGTTTTTAGTCTTCTAATGAGCTAGAATAATTTTTTAAGATGGGCAGCTACACAGATCTTACACAGTAGGTAGTCCTTGACTTACATCCATTCATTTAATGACTAAATTTCTGATCTTGGATCTTGCAATCATAAAAAGCAAGAATCTACACAATCTTTACAGCTTTGGATTTCTCACTCCTATCCAAATACGTAAGCAAGAGTCCAATGAACAATTTCATCAATTTTTAAAGTGTTTTGCTTGTAATATCATGTTTCATTTTTCAATTTAACATTACATCATAGTAATGTTACCTCATATTATTAAGACAGTCACAGTTTATTTTTATCATTAAATTTAGATGCCACCTATCTCACTATCCAAGCAACTTAGTTATTGTTAGCTTGTTTGAATAGAATAAACAATTACAATATTATTACATATCATTCAATTTTCTGAGACTCATAACTTATATGTTTTGGTCATCCTATGGAAAACCTGTATACCGGATGTTGACAAAAGACAGTTTATCCTAAAGCAACTGTTAAATTACTGCAGTTATTATAGTTATTGGCTTCAAATTTTATTTTAAATATGGTATATACAGTGACACCTTTAAAACACCTTTTGCTTTTGATAATGTCCTGTTGACTTCTTTCTTGTATTGTCCTCTCTTTTTAGAACAAGCAAGATTCTCTAATAGATGGTGGGTATAATTATTCTGGCCATGACTTGGTTTAATCAACTCACAAACAAAGATGATGTATAGCAAGCTGCAGGAGTTAAAACAGCTGCTCAGACCAAGCGTATTCAATAAGAAGTATGGATGTTGAATGGTCAGACTGGCATAGAACTGGGCAACAGCTAAGAGTTTTGCAGTATTTAGATAAAAAAAATGTCTTCCAAAAACCTTAGAAAAAATCGTAGCTACCAGTATTTTCAGATAAATTAGGATTACTGATACCTAGAGGCACATACGAGCACATGAGTTATGTTGTGTCCGCTGACTGACGAAGTTCTCTATCTAGTCTGCTGCCTGCGTGCGGGAGCGCCGATCGCTCCCATTGGCTGATGCCGTTTGACAGCCGGCTATAAAAGGGGCTGTAAAACGGTATCAGCTGTCACCGCCAGCTGACTGTCAGTTAGCCTCGGCAGCCGCGGCAACCCTTTATTCTTCCAAATAAAGTCTGTTAACATTTTAGCCTGTGTCTGTCTCAGTCATTGCCACCGCTCCACAACAAGTTAATTCTGTGTGGAACTACTCACCCCACTGAGAAAGTCCCCTGATTGTAAAAGGTTAAAAGATGAGCAGGATTTTTTTTTTTTAAGTCAGTATCTTTCCTCTCATGAATACATGCCAGCCTGATTATTGGTAATTGCTAACATAAGGCTTAAAGATAAAATATATGTTATGATGAGATTTTAGCAGAATTGTCATGCTTTGAAGCCCACTGCAGTTTTATACTTTTGTGCCGTTTTTCTGGTGTTGTTTTCCAGATCTGTTTCATAACAATCCCATCAACCCTCGACTGGGGATGATTTGGTGTGTAGTCCAAGGGGTCTAATGGGTTCTAGCCTAGGACAGGCTGACCTCACAAAGCTTCTTCAAGTCCTTTTAACTGTTTCACAGCACAAACACTGTCACCAACTTTTTATACAAAGAAAATGAAAACATTCATTCTCTTCTGTTCAGCTTCAGGGGTCTGCCTTCTGGTGCCTTTAAGACCTTGCTTGCCCACAGATGCACTGAGCCTACAGAAAATGGTGGGAGAAGAGGCATGGAGAAGGGTTGTTTAGTTGGTTTTTAACAATCAGAAAGGATAGTTTCTTCATGACCCAGGCAACACCATTAAGAGCTATATTGTGGCAACATGTTTCCATAATCTGCAGTGTCTGTGAAGCAGAACCCATATGGTAGAGGGGTTGCACACACAATACACGTACAAAAACAGCAGTTTCCATAGCAACCAAGCCACAGCAAAATGCATCAGGACAGCTCTTCACCCTCTTGGCAATTATCGGCTAGCATTGTATGAATCAGCTGACACCTAGTGTCTGTTCGAAACACTCACGCATGGAACTCTTTCCAAGCGCTTTCCTATTAAAATCTTCTCCTACTGTATGAAAAGACAAGGGAACATTTGGTTTTTCAAACTCCCTTCCCCCAAAAGAAGTAGGAAGTAGATCAAGAAATGCATATGGGACTTCCCCCAGCAGCTTCGTTCTTTTAAAACCGTAGGGTGCCAAAACTTGTATAGTTTATTCCACAGCTATGCAAAGCCACAGCCAGTTTCTACCCAGGAGGTAATTAGTATAAAATTGTGCAAAAGCTGGTAAGATTAAATGCATCCAGATAATCTGATCATGAGCTTTCAAAATTGCATAAAGAACCCAAACATGGGATTACTTCTGAGTAAACGTCTGAATAAATATCATTCTAAGAGTAAAGCAGTATGGCTGAAATTTCATATGTTGGCAAAGCTAGCTTCCCACTTCACCCACATATGTTTTTGAAGAGTTGAAAAATTATTTTCTCCCAACGGAGAATAGAACAGAAAAGAAATCTTCAATTTTCCTTGTAAATGGGCTTTTCAACAATTTAAAAACCAAATGAAAATAAAAGAAGTTATCAAAATGTTTCCCTTTGCAAACACAACAGATTCAGTACAGATTTCAGAATCAAAAGTTGATTTCATTTAAAAAAAGCACACACAATTACATTACAGTTGGAGAAAAACCTGAGATTACCATGGATATCCAAGAAAACAAACCAATGGATCACTTGATTGATTGATTCATTCATTCTTATTTGAAGCACAATGATTTGAAGCCAAAAGATAAGATTATCCTGCTTTGGAGACATTATGCAAAGACACAGCTCTCTGGAAAAGGTTCAGAAGAAAAACAGCAAAGTGGATGGACACCAATTATGGTAGCAAAAAGTTGGTGGAGACTTGAAAGAACGGGTTAGGGAGAGATCATCCTGGAGATTTTCAAGAGGAAACTGGGCTTTCTTTGTTTTTCCGTGAAGACATTTCACTTCTAATCCAAGAAACTTCTTCCCTTCTTATGGAATGCTGAAAATGGAAGGATTTATATTCCTATTTTACACCATTCAGTCAGAACCGAAGAAGCTTCTTGGATGAAGAAGCTTCAAGAAAAAACAAACGTGCTTCTTGAAAAAGCATCTTTAAGACAACCATGACCTGGATGACTGAGAATCTGCATAGACATCATCATGGAGAAAATCTGTTTATGTGGTTGCTAGGAGTTAAAAACTACTTGATGTCACATAATCAAACTATAATATTAAGTTTTACTAGCCTATTAGGAATGGCCCTATGAAGATTGTGGAGCTCTATCTGCTGCATACAAGCAACCCTTCCTCAAGCAACCCTTCTATTTAATTCAAACTCAAAATACCATCAGCCTGTTTGGGTTTATCCTCCAAGGGAAGGCAGAAATTTTGTCAAAGAAACTGCCTCATTTGTAACTTTTTATCAGTAAACATAATATAACAGATGGCTGTGCACACACAAATGCACAACTTTGCAAAAGAGTAGTTTGGGCATATCCAGGGGATAATGGAGAAATTTGTAATTGCTTATATCTGAGTAAAGGATCCAGTTTGTGATGGCTGGCATCAAGCCTGGTTTGTTATTTTTTTTGTGGGGGCTGTCGTGTCCGTCGGCAAGGAGACCAGGAGGCGGTGACTAGGGTTTCACCTCTTTATTTAGTCCCCAGACCCAATCTGGCTCCGAGGGAAGAACAGCAGCTTTTTATTCTCAAGCTGCGGCAGCCGCGGCCAATGACACCACTTTGAATCTCCCGCGATTCGTTTCCACCAATCGCGGGAGATTCTCAGCGGGACAATCAGCACGGCTCGCTAAACCAATCAGATCGCCCTGCGCTTTGGCCAATCAAAGCACGGGGTTTCAAGAATGCAAATGAGCGTACAGAACCCCCCTCCCCTTTTGGTTTGGTCCTACGTAACATAGTCCTGTAAGTAGGCGGGGCTCCGCACTTGCCTACTGGACCTGCGCAGGTCAATCGTTGGTTGGCTCCCGGCCGGTTTGGTCGGGTTCTCTGTGTCTCTCGGCCTCGTCGATGGAACCGCCTGGTAGGCCTTGCCGGGCCACTTGTCGCAGCTCCCTCCCGGTCTACCCAGGCTGGTTGAGCTGCGGTTTTCACCGCTCCCGCCTGGTCTTTCCGGGCTGGTCGAGCTGGCCTGGCTGCTTCTCCCTGGTGAGGTTCCGAGCTGGCTGCTTGCTGGTGAGTATGGCTGGTTCCTTTCTTCTGGGTTTTGGTTCCCGGGGTATTCCCTCCCCTCTTGGCTTGTGTTAAGGGGATTGTTTATGTCTGGTTGCATGTCAGTTGTGTTTCTCGTAGCTGTTCTTGATCTTATTTGATCGATGTGGCATTTCCACGCTCATCCGTCGGTTGTTTGCAGCCGGTACGAGAGGGGACCTGTCAGTTGGGTTATGGTTGCTGGTACCCATAGTGGGTGTCCGGTTAGGTTTTTTGCGTAGACGGCGTCGCCTGGTGCAAAGGATCGGTGCTTGCTGGAGGAGTTTGGGGGGTTTTTCGGGTTGTATGTGGGGTGGAGTCTATCGAGTGGGGACCTTATTTTCCTCCCCATTAGTAGCTCTGCCGGTGTTCGTTGTCGTGTTCGGGGTTATATGTTGTATAAAAAGCATTTTATTTATTTTGTCTTGGATTTCCCCGTGTTCGATTTTCTGGATAGTTTTTTTCGTAAATTGAACCATCCGTTCCGCCCTTCCGTTCGCCGCCAGATGCGCCGGAGCTGTCAGTGTGTGTCGTATGCCCCGTTCCGCTAGGAATTTTTCAAATTCCAGCGAGGTGAATTGGGGCCCGTTGTCCGACACGATGACATCCGGGAGGCCGTGTGTTGTGAATTGTTTGCAAAGTTCCTTGGTCACGGCCTCTGTGGTGGTGGATTTCATGTTGCTTACCTCCAACCAGTTGGAGTAAGCATCTACGGTTACTAGGAATGTATGTCCATTGGTGGGCCAGGCAAAGTCTATGTGGACCCTAGACCAAGGTCCCCTGGGAGTTTCCCATTCTAGGATCGGTGCCGTGGGAGGGCTTGGTTTGGTTTCTTGGCAGCGTTGACACCTTGCCACCCAGGCCTCAATTTGTTTATCCATCTCTGGCCACCAAGCATAACTCCTGGCCAGGGCTTTCGTTCTAACTATGCCCGGGTGCCCCTCGTGTAACAATTCCAATACCTTCCCTTGCAGTTTTTCCGGGATAACCACCTTATCCCCCCACAGTACACACCCTTTTTGCAGCGAGAGTTCCGTTTGCCGGTTCCGGAATGTTTTGAATGCTTCGTCATTGTCCTTTTCCGGCCACCCTTTCTCAACCCAATGTAACACCCGCGCCAGACGTTTGTCTTTATTGGTTTCTCAGGCAATGTCTGATGCGGTTATGGGTAGATCGGGCAGAGTCTCTATGCTGAGGGTGCTCGTCGTGGGTGCTGGGTCGGTGTCTAGATCGGGTAGCGGCGAGCGGCTCAAAGCATCTGCATGTGTGATAGTCTTACCGGGTCGGTGTGTGAGCCGGTAGCTGTAGGCGGCAAGGAATTCGGACCACCTTGTCATCCTGGGAGATAAAATGTTTGGGGCGGCCCAGTTCCCTGCCAGGATGCCCAGCAAAGGCTTGTGGTCTGTGATGATTGTGAACGTGCGGCCGTAGAGGTACTCGTGGAACCTCTTCACTGCTGCGACGATGGCTAGAGCCTCCTTGTCCAGCTGGCTATAGTTCCGCTCTGGTTTGGTGAATGTCCTGGAGAAGAAAGCGATGGTTGTTTCTCTTCCATCCAGGTTTGTGTGGCTGAGGACGGCGCCGACGTCGAAGGGTGAGGCGTCGCATGTAATGGCAAGTGGTAGGGTCTCATTGTATTGGATGAGGACGGCATCCGAGGTGAGCAGGTCCTTGGTTTTCCTGAAGGCAGCTTCCTCGTGTTTCCCCCAAGTCCAGGTAGCCGCCTTGTCCAATAGCCTTTGCAAAGGCTCCACCGCAGTCGCCTTTTGGGGCAGGAAAACATTGTAAAAATTAAGCAGTCCCAAAAACGCCTGTTCCATTTTAGTCCTGGGTGTGGGGGCCTCCTTAATGGCTCTGATTTTGGTTGCGGTTGGGTGGATGCCGTGCCGGTCTAGGAGGTACCCCAGGAACTCGACCCGCTCTGTGTAAAGTTGGCACTTTTCCCTCTTCACCTTTAGCCCGGTTTCCTTGAATTTGGTTAGCACCTCCCTTAGCCGACCCTCTAGTTCTCGCTGGTTGGTTGCCGACACCAGCACATTGTCGAAGTAGGGCACCACCCCCTTGATGCCTTGCAAGAGTCTCTCCATGAGGCTCTGGAAAATTCCAGGCGCCACGCTGACTCCAAACTGGAGTCGGTTACATCGGAAAGCTCCCCGGTGGGTGACTATGGTTTCTGCGTCGACTGGCAACTGTTGGTATGCGTCGACTGGCAGCTGTTGGTATGCTTGGGCCAGGTCGAGTTTCGCAAAAACCTTGCCTCCCCCCAGTGAGTGTAGAAGATGCTGCACTACTGGGACGGGGTAGGCGCTTTGTTGCAAGGCACAATTTAGGGTGGCCTTGTAGTCCCCGCAGATTCTCACCGACCCATCAGGCTTGACTGGGGTGATTATTGGGGTCTCCCACCAGGCATGGTCAATTGGTTGTAGGACCCTTTGCTTGACGAGCTTGTCAATTTGCTCATCAATTTTTGGCCTGAGTGCAAAAGGTACCCGCCTTGGTTTTAGGCGTCTGGGGGAATGTTAGGGTCTAGGCTGAAGGAGATGGAGGGCCCTCGGTACTTGCCTAGGGTGCTGTCGAACACTTCCTGGAAGTCCCATGCCAGTTGTTGCTCCCAATCGGTCTCAGCGATGTGGTTGATGCCCGTGACTTCGATGCCGAGCGGTGAGAACCATTGCAGTCCCAAAAGGCTGGGTCGGTCTCGGTTCACGATCGTCAGGGAAAGCTTTGCAGTGCGGCCCTTAAATGTCACTTTGAATTGTCCAGTTCCGACTACTGGGATGCGGTTTCCCTGGTAGTCTTTGATGATTAGTCTTTGGTTCTCCAATCCCTTCTTGTGGATGGTAGGCACCAAGCGTTTGATCTCTTGCCAGGCGACCATGGAGAGGTAGGACCCGGAGTCCACCTCCATTTTGCATGGCTCGCCTTCGATGCCTATCTCCATGTAGACTTTTCGGGCGTCAGTGGTTGATGCATGGCCGATGATGACCGAAGAAGGAGGTTTCCTCCTTCCGCCGGGTCTCGCCACCTTGTCGGGTTCGCCCGCTCCGGTCCCATCAGCTGTCGGCTGGGCGATCTCTGGTTCTGGGGGGTGTGCTGTCCCGTCTCCGCTCGCTGTGGTCCTGCCGTCTGGGGCTGTAGGCTTTCTTTAATCGTCAGACGCGGGCAATGTGACCCTTTTTGTCGCAGTGCCGGCAGACTGCATCAAAGAAATGGCACTCAGATCTAGGGTGGTCGCCTCCGCAACCGGCACACGCGGTCCCCGACTTACGACCCCGCCGACTGTGCTGGTCGCGTCCTGCCTGGAGCCGGTGGATTTCCTAATCTTCGTCCGAGGTGTCGGAGGCAGAGTGGAATTCGCCATGGTGGGTGGTGGTCTCGCGGTGACTTGCTTCCGGTTGGGCCTCGGTCGCCCGTCCAGGGTCGGTGGTTGCGGTGCGGTCCCCTGCGTCCGATCTCCGCATGCGGTTTGCAGACTGCTGGGTGGCCTCAGCTGTGGTGGCTTCAGCGATGGCGTCGGCGAGGGTGATGTCGCCTTTGGCCATCAGCCGACTCTGTAGGACTGGATCCTGAAGTCCGAGCACGACTCGGTCCAGTAGGGCCTCGTCCATGTCAGAGAATCCGCACATGCCTCCTAGGTTCCGCAGCTCTGCAACAAAGTCGCTGATGCTTTCGCCCGGTCTCTGGTCCCGCCGGTAGAAATCGTGCCGCCTGATGAGGGTTGGCACAGCGGGGGCGTAGTGGTTGCGGAGCAAAGGTTCGAGGTCGGCCCAGTCCATCCCTTTGACGTCAGCAGGTTTCGCTAGGGCTTTCGCCATCTTGAACACTGCGGGCCAGCAGTGTGTCAGGAAGACGGCTCGTTTTTTCGGCCTGGTGGCGTCCTTCATGTTGCTGCATTTGAGGAACATGAGGAATCTGTCCGTGTAGGATTCCCAGTCCTCGCTAGCGGGATTAAAGGGCGCGGGCGGAGCGATGCTGGCCATCTCGTCGGTCTTTCTTCCATCGGACACGTGCTCAATGGGGTTCAAACTCGGGATCCCACCTTCGTCGCCAGTGTCGTGTCCGTCGGCAAGGAGACCAGGAGGCGGTGACTAGGGTTTCAGCTCTTTATTTAGTCCCCGGACCCGATCTGGCTCCGAGGGAAGAACAGCGGCTTTTTATTCTCAAGCCGCGGCGGCCGCAGCCAATAGCACCACTTTGAATCTCCCGCGATTTGTTTCCACCAATCGCGGGAGATTCTCAGCAGGCCAATCAGCACGGCTCGCTAAATCAATCAGATCGCCCCGCGCTTTGGCCAATCAAAGCACGGGGTTTCAAGAATGCAAATGAGCGTACAGAACCGGGGCATTGACATTATTTGAGTTCAGAAAAATGGGATACTTAGATCAAACAGTTTAAGAACTGCCAATCGGGATAATAACACCAAATTTTCATTGGAAATGCTCTTTAAAAAATAATGCCTACCCATGCCAGTGACCATGCTAAATCAAACAGTCCTACTCTCCATTGTAGAAATAATTAATGAAAGTATTCAGCAGTTATAGTACCATCTTATACAAAAGATTTGCAACAAAAATTGGTTATATTTCATGTGCGAGTTGTTTTTGTACATCAGCTAGAATCTGTTGATATGGTCATGATAAAAATTCTACTACTAAATAGCATAAATAAATTATATGCTTGTGGGTCATTATATGATACCTATGGAACAACATTTGTATTTGTCTTCATTTATTCAGTTAATAAATAATGTAGTAGCATACTTAATGTTAGCTAAGTATGAATGCATATCTTTTCAAATAGAATTATTTGAAAGATCAAAGGAAAAAACTGAAAGTACATTCATGGCCTATGAAATGGGCTACATTTTGATAGAGCAAGACAATTATCAAACCTCACTAAGCTAGAGCTAGAGCTAAAGCTTTTGGAAAGTTCAGCTATTCATATTTTAAAGCTTTGTTTCAAACAGATTAACCATTGCAATGGCTTATGGCACATTTTGTATTGTGAGCTGAAAAAAATAAATCAATGAAGGTTAGTAGCCTATAAAACACCTTAGCCTCCTGAAGGCTTGTAAAGAAGCAAAAGAAGGACTACCCATACTGCCTAGAAGCCATATGGCACAGTTGAAGGGAAACAATGTTCATCACACACTTAAAAGCAAGGGAGGGAGGGAGGGAAGATTTCCCAGGATCACGGCCAGTTTCACAAAAGGAAACTCAATGGGGAAGCAAACAGGAAGTCAGAAGTTGCTCCTGCTTCCACTGATATATTTGCTTCCCTGTAATCTTTCTGTTTCTCTATCTGCATATGGAAAAATCTCTGAAATGATTTTAGTATTTTTTTACTATTTATTTGATTTGTCAATCGCTTACAAGATACAGGTATAAAAATAAATATAGCTTTGAATACAAGAGATAGATACTTATAAGAAAAATAAAAAACAATAGGATTATAAAATGATAAAATGATGACACAATAGGTCACAGGTTGTCTGGTTTAGATTAAAATCCACCTCATACATTATTGCAACTATCAGAGACTAAACCCAGTTCATCTTTATGTTACATACAGTGATGCTCAATACAAACATACTTCCTCTCTACATATTTATGTAGGAAGTAGTATTGGCTACATATAGAATAATAAGAGACTCGTCTTCAAAGCACTATAGATTAATGTTTTATAAGGCATTAAATTAAATATATACAACATTGTCATTGCTACATTCACTTGGCAATCACCAAAAACACATTAGGGCAAACTCTTAGCAGTGTTTCCCATTATACCTAGTAAGACAGTGCCATACTGTGGACAGTCCTGTTTCCATGCTGTTACACTCTGCAGTCTCTTGCAGGTACAGTAAGCATGTTTTCTGACCCACTTTCCTCACCAATCCCTACTTAGCAGTATGCTAAAGATGTTTCTAGCATACCAATCAGGGGCTGCAGCCTGCAGTGCAGTTCATTGTAGCACATTCACAGTTCTGATTTGTTTTTTTAAAAAATCAGTGGAAAAGTACTGGATCTGCTATGTCTGTATGAGCTAAAGTCATGTTCATAAATCTGTTTCCTATGCCTTTTCATTTTTTGTGCTCTCAGCAAACTGAAAGAATTTTTAAAGCTATGTTTGTAACAAAGAGTCTGTTAAGAAGGAATTCAGGTTTCTCTTTTCTGCCCATTGATAGTGAAAACAAGAACTCCCTAAGTCCATAATGGATATAGAAAGTCTACATACACTTGTAAAAATGCCAGATTTTAGAATGTTTAAAAAAAAATTAGACCAAGGTAAATCATTTCAGAATGTTTCCCATTTTTAATATAACATATAAGCTGTACAATCCAATTGAAAAACAAACTGAGATCTTTTAGAGGGAAAATATGACAATTAAAACTAGAATGATGCGGCTGTATAAGTGTTCATACCCTTTTTATGCAGGGATGTTGCTGTGTTCATAATTAAGCATCACATTCAAAATGATGGTAAATAGTAGTCAGTACATATCTGCCATCAGTTAAAGTGGCTCTGATCAAGCCCATATAAAATTCAGCTGCTCTGGTAGGATTTATTTTTTGACATTTATTCAATTGCCTCTTACAGCAAAAGCCATGGTCTGCAAAGGGCTTACAAACCTTCAAAGGGATATCATTGTTGGAAAGTATCAGTCAGAAGAAGGATGCAAAACACTTTCCAAGGCATTGGATATATTATGGAATACAGTGGGAACAGTCATCAATAAAAGGAGAAAACATGGCACTATAGTGACATTACCAAAAATTATCTTCAAAATTGATGAAAACCCCCCAGGAAAACTGGTCCAAGAGGCTGCCCAGAGACCTACAGCAACATTAAAGGAACTGCAGGAATTTCTGGCAAGTACTGGTTGTGGCAACATGTGGCAACAATCTTCCATATTTTTCATATGTCAGGGCTGGGGCGGTAGGATGGCAAGTTGGAAACCTTTTCTTACAAAGAAAAACATCCAACCCCAGCTACATTTTGCCAAAACCTACATCAAAAGCATGTGGGAAAACGTGTGGTGGTCTGATGAGAACAAGGTTGAATTTTTTGGACATAATTCCAAAAAGTATATTTGATGCAACCAGCACTGCACATCACCAAAAGTACACCATACCTACCATGAAGCAGAGTGGTGGAACATTACCATTTTGAGGCTGCTTTTCTTCAGCTGGAACTGGGGCTTTAGTCAAGGTGTGGGGGGGAATATGAATAGTTCTATATATCAGTCAATTCTGGCATAAAACCTTCTGGCCTCTACTAAAAAGCTGAAGATGAAGAGGAATTTTACCTTTCAATATCACAGCAACCCAAAGCATACCTCCAAATCAATAAAAGAATGGCTTCACCAGAAGTGGGGTGACCCGAAGAGGGCTGTGCACAGGATGTGCCCTCGTCATCTGACAGATATAAAGTGCTTTTGCAAGGAAGTGTGGGCAAAGATTCCCCAGGCAAGATGTGCCATGCTGATAGGCTCTTACCCCACAAGACTGTCATAAAATCAAAAGGTGCTTCAATGAAATATTAGTTTAAGGGTATGCATCTTTATGCAGTTATACTATTCTCACTTTTTATTGTTATTTTCCCTTTAAAATATTTCAGTTTGTTTTTCAATTGAATCATGCAGCTTATATATTATATTAAAGGTGGAAAAAATCTGAAATGATTTATCTTGGTCTGATTTTTTTACATCTCAAACATCTAACATCTTAATAAGGTTTTGGACTGGCTACCTTAGTACAATATGCACCAAAAGGGAGATATTTCTTTGAAGGTTGTTTGCTCAATATTATGTGTGTCTTCCTCTGAGTCAGCTTTTTGACTCTTGACAACTGCTTGGACAAATCCCTTTGTGTTTTGGCAATGTTTTTTTAGAAGTGGATTGCCATTGCCTCCTTCCTAGAGCTAAGAAAACTGGCCCAAGGTCACCCATTTGCTTTCTTGACTAAGACAGAACAGCCTTAGGATAGAACTCACAATCTCCCAGTTACTAGCCTGTAGCCTTAACTATTTCACCAAACTGTCTTGACACTATACCAAGTTAAAAAAACCAAAATCCTATCTCACCTCAGGTAGCAAAATCAATGCAATGGAATGAAAAAATATCAAACTGTTGCTCCAGACAAGCGTTAATATTTAGTAAAGTTGCTATTATATTATCCTTCCTTTATCCTTATCTGCTAAAATTATCAACAAAGACTTTGTTGCGGATAAATGGAAAAGTGAATTAATCCAGAAATATTACAAAAATGTTTGATGGGATGGGGTAGCAGGTATCTGAATCTATCTAAAGTGAGCTGGTTGTTTTTGAAGTGAGAATAGAAGAAAGGGTTGAAAATGGAGATGAAAGAAGTTGTTACAAAAAACTGAAGTATCTATAGGACAACTGGAATTTGACAAAATGGAATTTTTAGAAAGAAAAATAATAAATATAGAGATGGAAAAGGAGTGAGATAATCTGGTCATTACATCAGAATTGAGAAAAAAAGAATTTCACTTGAGACTTGAAGCAGTTCCAGATGTTCCCGGAAGATACCAGAGAAAAAGTTGTTCAATCTTCAAAAACTTTTTTAGAATGGGATGCAGATGATATGGATGCAGAAACTGATGAAGTTTACAGAATTAACATGCAATTTTCAAAATTAAAAAAAAAATGTATCAAAGGCATTTCTTGTGCACTTTGTTAGGAAAAATACTACTGGATCTCCTATTTACAGTAGCATTTTACTACCAGACTGAATATTAGTAATGAAGATATTAGATATATAACTGCTGTCAAAAATACCAAAAACCACTTTTTTATACTCTTTTCTTTCTTTTTTCTCATTCTATTTTCTTCCTTGCTTGTTTACTATTCTTTCTTATGTTCTATTATCTTATCTTCTATTTATCAATGCATCCAAGAGAAAAAAAAGCCAATTTGCAAGTAGATTTGGTATCTAGATTACCTAGGAGCTTTTTTTATATGAAGTTGATGTTCTTACAGTTCTGGAATGGAGCTCTATGGCTCCTAACATAATTCAAGCTGCTAAGGATCTCCTAAACCAGTGCTTATCTCATATGCTGGGGTTGTGGTTGATCGTAAGAGTGAACAAACAAAGGTATCACAAAGAGTGTAATTTTGAAACCGCATCAGAATTAGACTTTTTTGGGGGGGAAGTCGTAACTTCAAATTGTCCCTAAATTAAGGACTACCTGCATAGTTGTAATTAATAACATACTAAAATAACAAACAAAATTCAGCAATTTTTAGAACATAAACACATGCAAATGTTCTGCTGAAAATTTGTATTTCTGTTCATTAAAAAAGAGCCTTTTCTTTTCCTGGTTTTTTTTTTTTCAGAAAGAGTACTTCTACAATTAACTTTAGTATGAAACCAGCATATTAGGGTGATAATAAAGAATGGAGATCATTAAAGACAGTCTTCCAAAATTCAAATATTTTGTACAAATTAACTTATTTATATTCTACAAAGAATTCTCTACAAAAAGTGTATATTAAGAAACTTTTGTGTCGTAAAAAAAGAAAATCTAGGAAAAGCTGCAATCAAACTATTTATTAGAATAGTATAAAGAACTACATTTGGATTGTCTTTCAGTTTTCACAAACTAAATAACTGGCAGAATATTAGATATAATAAGTAAATGCATGCCATGTTGATTCAATGGATTGAGACAGTACAGCATTCCCTGTGCCAGAGGCACCGTCCAAATTAATAAAAGAAGGTCTAAGATGACAACACACATAGTTTTCCCTTACCTCAGATGCACCAGAGAGTCTGGATACTGCAGCAGGAGCATAAGATGGCTGTTTCAAATGATGCTCTGTTGATCCCTTTCTCTCCTGGTTCTGCCCTTCACATGGCATCTCATTTCTTCCAAGTTGACCATAGTCTTCTCTACCCCATGTGAAGACTTTCTCTGTCTCTAAATATCAGTGACAACATTGCAGTGTTAGTTCTTAAACTTAAGATAAAACTATAATAAAACATTATTAAGCTGGGCAGGATTGGAATACGTCACATAAAGCTTTCCTTTTAATTAAATATTTCTTTCTCTTCAATTTACATATTTTCCACACCAGTGGATTCGGCAGTTGAATTCATAAATAGCACTAACCATTAATGAGCTTAGTACACTTTCTATGAATTCAGTCGTAGTGATTTGCTGAGCATGATTCCTTTTGCTTGATTGTTACATTGATATTCTATATTTCTTCCAGGCAAGATATATTGTATATAAACTCTTTAAATTTTATTCTCACAACAAGTTTGATGGGTAGATTATGTTGAGAAATAATGACTGCTTCCAAAGCATCTCAGCATCTCTTGTCCCTAATCTAGCAATATAACTATGCAAACATTTTGGTTTGTGACTTAACACAGAGGTGGTAAGTTATGTACTGTACTTTGATCTATTTTGGGGTTTTCAGAATGATGAACTTTCATATGCCTTGCATCCCCCCAAAAAGAGAAGAGGAACCATCCCCAGCATACTGTGAACTTAGCTTGTTAGAATTTAGTCCAACAAGTTTAGTATGATCAGAGAAATCAACCACAAACTGAAATATAAAAACAGGTGTATGTTCAAATAACATGAACACATCACTTTCAAGATGAAGAGACCCAAAGCTACCACCCAAAATTCATGACACAAATATAGAAACTTACTTCCCAGTTTCCTTGACTCCTGACAATCTATCTGTCATTTCATCCCTCAGTATTCATCAGGAGCAGTTCCCAGGTTTGTGAATATTTTAGCTTACTTCTCATCAGTTTTCTCCTAATCTCCTCACCATGAGAGGAAATGAGTCAAGAAAAACTCCTACGTATGGATGGAATACTGAATTAACATTTTTTCCAATTCCACCCAGAAGTCACAAGTCTACCACATAAGCCCTAGCTTTGTCCCACTTAAAATTCATGATACAACTTTTCCCTTGAAACTTTTAATAGGAATAACTAAATGCTGACTGCAATCTAATTTTAGTGATTTAATCATAAGGATATCAACATCACTCCATAACAAACTTAATTGCAGCTCTCAAAATAAAAATGAATTCTTGATTTCCAATTTAAAAAGAACAAGACAGAGACATGCTTTATATTTGACTAAAGATATATGAACTAGTGAAATAATAACCTCTTGAATACCCCAGTTTTCTAGTTTCCATTACTAATATAATTTTAGATTCTTTGATTTGACCAATGGCAAAAATGAACTATCAAGGGGATTTTATATGAAGAAAGAAAGTTGGAGTGTGCGGTGGCCAGACCTGAAGTTCTCATCTCACAATCACGAGGCTGTGAGTTCAATCCTAACTAGAGGCAGATATTTCTCTCTCTGGCACAATGAAAATATATCTGCAGAACAAAACTCCGCATTGGCTACAGGAAGGGCATCCGATACTCTGCTAGCTCCATTCAGTTGCCCAGACTCCACTCCCCAAGGGATAATAAGGTCATTAAAAGGAGATGATGATATGAAGAAAGAAAGTTGTTCTATTTACAAAGAAAGTTGGTTCTACCTATATTATTTTATATTGTGAATAGTTCCTTAGTTACACATGACTGTTCCTTGCTATTATTATTTAGTTTACATTGGCATTAATTCATTCCATGAGCAAGGCAGCTGCTGCCTGAGCTATCAACAGACATTCCTCTTATGTTTAGAATACGAGTACCCATTCTTAATTTACACTTTAAAAAGTACTCATTCTTAAAACTTGCATTTACATATTACAGTTCTTTTTATTACCTCCATAGCACCTCCATTGCTACTTCATCTTGTTTTACACTGTACCATTATCATTCTTTTACATTTGACATTAGGAACTGAAGAGTTTGTTTTATCCCATGGGCTTTGTCCCTTTTATGATTAATGGAATCGCAAGAGAATTGTTCTTTTTCTTAATGTGCACATAACTAAGAGGACTATGACCAGTTGCAGCCACAAATTCTGCCTCCATACTATCTAAAAGAGTGTATACATCTTACCAACAATATATCAGGCTAATTGATTTTAATTTAATTTATGTTGATTTAATTTCACACTGAATATATTTGAGTCTGTTTCAAGCTTTCATTCTGAACAGATAATTTCTTTAGGAAGAAGAGAATTATGCAGGCTGATTGCACCCCTTCAGCCCCAATCCTCCCATGTTAACTAGCATGGCTTGAAGATGGATTCTGCATGTATTCACAGGAATTTTCTGCACAATCAAGGTTCTTGTTTAATCTTTTACAGATTTGATTTACATTCTCATATATTTCAACTTTTATAGAAAGTATCAGCTACAATTCAGAGTCAAAGGAATAGCAATTTCTGGAGACTCCATGGACGTGTAGAAATATTTAAAAGTAGGTAGCAATGATGCCTGCAAGAGAATAGCTATCACTATCAATATCAGAATCTTTATTCCAAATTTAAGTAAATACTAACACACAACCAGACAAATTAATACTATCTTAATTTTAAAATGTTACAAAATGATTTTTCAATTCATATTTCACTGCATATTCAAGACTCAAAAATTTCTGTGAAACCATTATTTGTACCTGAATAAGGGCAGAAAACTAATACCCCTCAGAAGTTGCTGGACTTCAACTTAGTTTCACTGAATGGAAACTCTAAATTAGCCTGGATACATATTTTACAATAATAGTATTTTGCCTCCATGCTTTCGGTATCTGCTGAGTTTTCTCACCACTAGAACTTCAGTTTGTCATCTTGAAACACTTTAAGATTTATATGATGACATAAAACAACATTTGTAATGTAATTCACAAATTTTACCCTGAATGTATCAAAAACAATCAAGATTAATTTATTCAGCTTAACATTTGACAAAGCTGTTTGAGCTTGCAGCAATTATCATAAACAGAAAAATTCAACACTAAATGTAATTAATTGGAATATATATATGTATGTATATATGTATATTATGTATATATATATATATATATATGTATATGCGTATATGCGTATATACATATATATATATATATATATATATATATATATATATATATATATATATATATATATGATTTCAAGGGTCCCTTTTATCGGGACTCATCAAAAATAAATACCAACCAGCTAAACACCTCATGGAACTAACAGAACACTACTTAACCAACACATATTTCATATACAAAGGACAAAGATACAAGCAAATTGAAGGAGCCCTTATGGGATCACCACTGTCACCCGTCATTGCAAACCTGTTCATGGAAGAATTCGAATCCAGAGCCCTGGCCAATGCCATCCACAAACCCAAACTATGGTTAAGATACATCGATGACACATTTGTGATTTGGCCCCATGGAAAAGAAAACCTAAACAATTTCCTAACACACCTAAACAGCACACACCCAAAAATCAAGTTCACCATGGAAACAGAAACAAATAAACAACTGCCATTCCTAGATGTACTAATCTACAGAAAAACACATGGCACACTAGGACACACCCTATACCAGAAGAAAACACATACTAACCGCTACCTCAACACCCAATCCCACCACTACCCAGCACAAATAAACTCCGTGGTTAAAACACTAATTACTAGAACCAAACGCCTGGCAGACAAGACACACATTAAGACTGAACTATGGAGGAGAAGGCGGAGCTTCGTTCCGGCGATACAGCTGCGATCTCGGGGCTCTGAGATCGTAGCCGATATTTTCGCCCCTGGTCGGTCCTAACGGACCTAAACCGTCCCGTAGAGACGGTGATCGTGAAGGGCATTGTTCCAGGATCCCAGAGATATCGCAAAATCTCTGGTTTGATCCGGAAGAAGCCCTTTCGCTGGCAGCGGAGAGGCAGCCTCCATAGCTGCTGAAGTCGGGACAGCTCCGGAAAGAAAGTGATTGGAGTGAAGTGTGTCGGTTGGGTGAGAAAAACTCTTTTGTGTTGTAAATTCGCTGAGGTTGGAAAGTTCATCTGGGATAAAGAAGAAAGCTGTGAGATTTTTTTTTGACTGAAATTGTTTTTTTTTTTTGAAACAAATTTTTATTAATTTTAAAGATAAAACAACACATCATTAACCATTAAATACATAAACACATAAAACCTCTTAACATTGTAAATCCTTACAAGTCAAACAAAACATTATTTTTATACAGCATAATTCCAATTTATCCCATCTCCATATGGACACACAAATATCTTTCAGCAAATTTCTCATTATTTCTCTTTACTCCTATTCAATTTCATTTCTCTTCCATATTTATCCATTTTATAGTCATCATATTCTTTTCTTTCTGGCTTGTTTAAATTATTCTCATCTAACATTCCTCCAAGGTTTTATTGATTCTTTTTTCCTTTTCTTTACAAAAAACAAATTTTGTTAGTTTTACCATAAACACAATACACAAACATACAAACACAAAACATAAACAAAACTAAAAGATCTTTTCTGAAGGTTGTCTGTTCCCGGGTTAAAACTCTTCACACAGACACAAATTCAAACATCATATTCAACCCATATCTCCTTCCATATCTTATTATCATTTTCTTTTTTATATATATATATAAAAACCATTTTTATCAGTTTTATAAAAACAATGCACAAAGAATCAAGGCATAGCAGCTTATAAATTCTTTTCTAAGAAAAAATAATAATAATAGACCAATAAGGCATAACATTTCCAGATTATAATATCAATATTTCATATAATATTAACTTCATATCTTGTCCCTACTTCTCCTTTCCATCCAAATTATTTATTAATTAAAATTTTATTGCCTTTTATCAATATACAAAATCCAAAAAAAAAAAAGCATATATATCCTTCCATATCTTATTACCATTTTCAACAACATTCTTTGTCTGTTCTATTTCCAATTATCCATTCATCTTTTTTTTCTTTTACTATGCTTCTCCTGTACACCAATTGGAGTAACATCTATAACTCATTACCCTAACTTAGAAATACTACATATAGCAATCTTTCTTGGGATTCTGTTTAAAAGATTCTAAAATTACATAATAAATTTTATATTCTAAATATACATATAAAAACACACTCTTATATACCCTCCAGAATCCATCTTTTAATCTAAATTAAATTCACCCATTGTCTCTAAATAAACTTTTTTTCTTTAGGTCTTGCTTCCCCCCATTAAGGCTTCTCCTCCCCCCCTTTCTCTCTTGCTTATTCTTCTCCTTGCCCTTTCTACCCCTTTGCTTTTTCCCTTCGCTTTTCTTACTCCTTTTCCTTTGCTTTCTAACCTTGCCTCCATCTTTTCGCTCATTTTTCTCTCTTTTGGTTGTTTTTATAATTCTTAAAATCCCCTTTTTCTTATCCTTTTTCTCCTCCTCTCCGGAAGGGACCCATTGTTCATCAAAGATGGCTTCTTCTTCCTCTTCTTCCTTGTCCCAGTCCTTCTGCTGCGTAATCAACTTTTCAACAGAACATAACGCCATTTCTAAGAATTGAAACAAAGCGCCCAAAGTATCTTCTTTTTTATATTTTTGATATTCAATCTCTAGTTCATCCACAAACGATGCCATTATAAAAAGGGAAACTTTTTCCAAAACAACCACAAGTATTTTTAATCAAAGACAATCAAAAGCAATTAAAAAAAAAAAGTTCCAAAAGTTAATACTTTTCTTCCTTCTTCTCTTTCTCTTTCTGGATTAATTTTTATTCAAAGAGGTCCAATTACCATATATCTTCCTTTGGGATCCACAAAGACGTTCTAGACAATCTCCTCCTTTTTCAGCTTCTGCTCCAATTTTTTTTCTCCCTTCCCACTTGCAATGACAATTTTAAATAATCAGAAATCCATACCTCCAGCAAAGATTTTCCAATTTCTTAAATTTTTCAAT
The DNA here is from genome assembly GCA_033807585.1 of Hydrophis major. Lineage (NCBI taxonomy): Eukaryota > Metazoa > Chordata > Lepidosauria > Squamata > Elapidae > Hydrophis > Hydrophis major. Next base: position 124,217,818 of record CM066328.1, read on the forward strand.
GTCCAAAAATCCCTTTGTCTCTTAGCTTCAACTTTCAAAGCAATCCACTTTCAATGTCTAATATATCCAAATATTTCTGCTATTTCCGCGGGGTGGGAGAGTAAAAAAAAAAAAAAAATAGTTCCCTTTAACAGCTTCTCCGCCGCTTTTCGCTCTTCTTAGGGATACAATGTATCCTCCAGCAATTCAAGCAGCTCAATTCCAGGCAATTTAAAAGGTGTTACTTGACCCGGCTCAGACAGAATTTTCACTCTTCACACTTCCTCCAGCACAGTTCTTACCTGGTTGCTGGCTTCTTCGTGGCGGCCATTGCTGACCACCGCTCCACCGCCTTGGGAAAAAGGGGTTTTCCCGGATAAGGGGGGGTCTGCGACACCCCCACCTCCCTATCCGACTCCCCTCTCTCTTCAGCTGTCCCTACAGGGCAGCCATATCCCCCTGACCCATCTGGATCGGGGGTACCTCGACGGCTAGCACAGCAGGAATCGCGAGCTGTCGCGAATTCCTGCTGCCCCGAAGCCACGCGAAACCGGAAGTCCGACTGAAATTGTTTTGAGCGGCGTTTTTTAAAGTGATGTCAAATTGAGGCTTGGGTTTTTGTTTTTTGTTTTTTTTCTTTATACTTTTTGGGAAAGATTTTACTGTGAATTTGTAGGTAACCGGATTGATTTTTCTCTTATATATATTTTTATGCTCCCTTTGATTTTTTAACTTTCTTTAGGATAGAGGCTCCCTTTGGCTATTTTTTCTTTTTTTTCTGTATATATTATTCCTTTTTTCTGGCTGGGGGGGAGAAAGAGCATTAAGAAACTTTGTAACACTGCCAACTAGAGGCTTGAAAGTATCTTTATTTGAATTGGAGAGAATTGCAAAAAGACCTCATCTCAAGGACTTTTTAACGTGATAAGATAGAGGGAGAGCACAGCAAAATATTATTGCAGGTGCTTTCCTGGACTGTTATCAACAACACTTGAGGTTTGGCTTTGAAGCTGCTGGAGAAGAGAGTCATAACAAGAGCCTTGGATAAATAACAAAGTGCAGTGTGTCTTCTTATATATACCCCATTCGCTAGCCTTTTTCTAAATTTTAATTTTAGTAATATTTTTATTTTTGCCTTTTATTTTAAAGGGAAAGCCTCAGAGTTTTTTCTTCTTTCTTCTTTATTTTTCTTTTCTTTTTTATTGGGACTTTTTTGCTTTTCATATTTATGTTTTTGGACTACTTTGATGTTGTGGTTGTTGTTGTTGTTTTTTTTTTTTTGGATTATTGAGACTTTTTAATTGGATTAAGGTGTGAAGAATCTGAAGGAACTTTTTGTTTTTTTTCTCTTTTTGCTTTTTCTTTTTTCTTTTTTCTTTTGCTCTTAATCAATATTATTATTTTTGGATTTGTTTGTTTTTTCCTTTCTATTTTTTCCTTTTTTATGGTGGACTATCTCGTAATTGGATTAGGGTCTAGAAGAACCTGAAGATCTTTCTTCTTCCTTTTTTCCTGTTTCTTCTTTGGTTTCGTGTTTTTTACTATTGGAGTTCTCCATTTTGGATTATAATTGGCTGCTCTACCAGTTGGATTAAAAGTCAAGAAGAATTTGAAGTTTTGGAAACATTGAAATGAGCAGGAAACCAATACCATCTGGCATTTCTGCTTCTACCTCTGCTTCCCCACCAGCTGGAGGACAACGTTTAATTCAGACAATGTTGAAGCAAGATAAGGAACAAGAAAAAGTAACTTTACAGATGATTATGCAAGGAATCCAAGATCTCAAGACAAAATCAGATATCATTGAACAAAGAACAGGAAATATTGAACAAAGAACAGAAAATATTGAACAAAGAATAGAAAATATTGAACAAAGAGCAGAAAATATTGAACAAAGAATAGAGAAGACTGATGAAAAAGTGGAAAATATGAAACAAATGATGGTTAAGTATGAGGAGAGATTCCAAAAAATTGAGGAAGAAGGAAAACAAAGAGAGAAGAAGATTGGAAATATTGACAGCAGACTAACAGCGGTTGAACAAGAAAAAGGTGGGATGTTGAGGTGGGAGATGGAAAGGTCAGAATTTTACCTCAGATTTCAAAATATAGAAGAGGAAAAAGGAGAAAATTTGGCAGCGGTAATGATAGAAATTTTGGCAGATGCTTTGGAAATTACAGAGGAAAAGATGATGGATGGAATAGATGAGATATATCGAGTCTATACAAGATATGCGATGAGAAATAAATTACTCAAGGAAGTCCATATTAGATTTACCAAAAAATCCATTAAAACGCAAATATTACAAGTAGTAAGAGAGAAAACACTGAAATACAAGGGTAAAGAGGTTGTGGTTTTAAAACAAATACCCAGAAGAGTGAGAGAGATGAGAAGAGAATATCGATTTCTGACCAAAATACTATTGGAAAACGAAGTGAATTATAGATGGCTGATTCCAGAAGGACTAGTGTTTAGGTGGCAAGAGCAGAGATATAGAATTGATTCAATTGAGAAAGCAGAACTTTTCCATGCAGAATTCTTTGGAGGAAGAAGAGAGGAAGCAGAGAAAGAGGCTTTATCAATTGAGTTTCAAGATGAACAACTGGAGACTGAAAAAGAGAAAGGAGCAGCAGGGGGACAGATGGATAATAAAGAACAGCGTGAAGTGAGATCCACGAGAGCTGTTAGACCTAAATATAAAGCATAATCATGGAGGAAAAAAACTGATTACAATGAATATAAATGGACTTAATTCAGTTGTTAAAAGAAGGAAAACTTTTCATAAATTAGAGAAATTAAAATTTGATATAATTTGCTTACAAGAAGTTCACATTAAAAAACAACATGAACAATTGTTATTACAGCCAAAATTGGGGAAAATATTTACTTCTTTGACTCAATGTAAGAAAAGAGGTGTGGTTTTATACATTAAAGAGGCTATTCCAGCAAAATTGATTTACACGGATGAAGATGGAAGAGTATTAATGGTAGAAATAATGGACAATAATATAAAAATACTCTTGATTGCAATTTATGCTCTGAACGATAAACAAGAAGAGTTTTATAAAAAGCTACACATGAAAATAATTGGACTGGACTATGTTAATATAATTATGATGGGAGATTTTAATGGAATTGTGGACAATAAACTGGACTATATAGCAACAACAACAAAACAAAATAGAAAGGCTCTCCCAAGGTCTTTTTTTAAAATGACAGATGAATTAACTTTAAAAGATATTTGGAGAGAAAGAAATGTTAAAGCTAAACAATATACTTTTTATTCAAATAGACATTTATCATGGTCCAGATTAGATATGATTTGGATCTCAACAGAACTAATATCTAATATTAAAGAAACAAATATTGAAACAAGTACTTGGGCAGTTCATAGCCCAATGACAATTAAATGGAAGGGACAAAAAAAAAGATCGAGATGGACATTAAATAATACTATTTTAAAGGAGAAAGATTTTACACAATGGTTGGAGAAGGAATTGGCTTTTTTCTTCAGAGAAAATAAAAAAGAAGATACTTCAACGCAAAATGTGTGGGATACAATGAAGGCATACGCTAGAGGTTTGATAATAGATTATACAAGAAAAAAGAATATTAGGAAAAGGCAAGCTTCTAAGGCCTTGGAAGATGAGTATAAAATTCTTGAAAAAGAATTACAGAAAATGCCACAGAAAAAGGATATTAAATTGAAGCTGGATGTAATCAAACATAAAATGGAATTAATAGAGAAAGAAGAACTGGCACAGAAAATTAGAAACTCTAAACAGAATTATTTTGAAGATGCAAATAAACCAGGTAGATGGCTAGCATATAAATTGAGAAAAGAGAAGGAATCAAGAAAAATATTGAAGTTAATAGATGAACAAGGCCAAGTTTGTTATGGGAATAAGGAGAAAAAAGAAATTATCCGAGATTTTTATGGGCAACTATATAAACAAGAGAATATTGATGAAGAAAAAGTCAAACAGTATTTACAGGAAGCTAATTTACCAAAGATACCTAAAGAGACTGAAGAAATGCTAGAAAGCAATACAACAATGATGGAACTAAATGAAGCATTTAAGAGACAAAATAATGGGAAAGCTCCGGGTCCAGATGGGCTTCCAGTAGAATTTTATAAAACATTTCAAGAATTATTGAGCATCCCATTGTTAGAAGTTATGAATGAAGTTATGTTAAAAAAGATGATACCTAAAACATGGTCAGAGGCTTATATTACACTCATACCAAAGGAAGAGACTGACCCATTGCAAATTAAGAATTATAGACCTATTTCTTTATTGAATGCAGACTATAAAATCTTTGCTTCAATCTTAGCAGAAAGACTTAAAAAATATTTAAATAATTTTATTCACTCAGATCAAAATGGATTTCTGCCAAAGAGACAAATTAGAGACAATATGAGAGTAATCTTGGACACTTTGGAATACTATGAGGCTCATCCTGAAAAGCAAATGGCTTTGATATTCCTAGATGCTCAAAAAGCATTTGACAACGTGAACTGGAGATTTATGTTATTATTATTGGAGCAGATGGGTTTCGCTAAAAAATTTATTCAAGCAATAGAAGCTATATATAATAAACAGACAGCAAGGGTAATGATGGAGGGGGAACTTACAGATTTTATTAATATAAGGAAAGGCACAAGACAAGGATGCCCCCTATCTCCTTTGCTATTTGTGTTGACCTTGGAAGTGTTGAATAGAAATATTAGGGATGATAAAAGCATAAAAGGAATGAAAATTAAGAAGGAAGAATTTAAGCTACAAGCTTTTGCTGATGACTTAGCTTTTATTTTGGAAGATCCGCTAGAAACAGCTCCAAAGTTACTGGAAAGGATAGAGGCATATGGAGAGGTGGCTGGTTTGAAAATAAATAAAGACAAAACAAAGATTTTGACAAAGAATATGCTATTGAAACAGAGAGAAGAATTGGCAGATCTTTTGAAAATTCAAGTTACAAATAAGGTTAAGTATCTGGGGATATATTTGACAACAAGATGTAGCACATTAAAGGAGAATAATTATATTAAACTTAAACAACAGATAACTACAGATTTGAAGAAGTGGGAAAACTTGCAATTGTCATTAATAGGGAGAATTTCAACAATTAAGATGAATATCTTACCTAGAATTTTATTTTTGTTTCAAACAATACCAATTAGGCTTGGAAAAGACTATTTTGAAGATTTAAATAAAATTATGTTGAAGTTTATATGGCAAGGTAAAAAAGCGAGAATAAAGCTAAAGCTTTTGCAAGATGCTAGAATTAGAGGAGGTTTTGGTCTGCCTAATTGGGAATTGTATTATCAAGCTGCAAGTTTGATGTGGGTCAAAGAATGGATAACATTAAGGAAACATAGGTTGTTGACATTAGAAGGGCATGACTTGCTGTTGGGTTGGCATGCTTTTTTATGGTATAAGGGAACTAAAACACAGGGTTATTTTAGAAGACATTATGTACGGGAGTCTTTGTGGTTAAATTGGGAGAAGATAAAAAGACAATGTTATTTGAAAATTCCAGTTTGGTTATCGACCATTGAAGCATTTTCCTATCCTATAATCTACAAGAAGGAACAAACAGTTAGATATGGGGAACTTTTGGATGAAAAGGGTGAACTTAAATCGATCCAAAACTTAGAGGAACAAGGTATAAGGATGAATTGGTTTTCATATGCACAAATACATTCAAGGTATGATGAAGATTCCAAAACGGAGGGATTTTATGATAAGCAGACTGATTTAGATAAGATCTTGATGGGTACTGATGAGAAGGTGATTAAAAAACTATATGGTTATTTACTGGGAATGAAATTAGAGGAAGAACAAGTCAAAGAAACTATGATTGTTTGGGGGAAGAATTTTGGATATGGGATTGATTTAGAGAAATGGCAGAAATTGTGGTCTCAAAATTATAAAATGACAATGTCAACAGCATATAAAGAAAACTTGTATAAGATGTTTTACAGGTGGCACTTTCCTCCGACAAGAATAGCAAGAATGTTTAAGAATAAATCTGAAAAATGCTGGAAATGTCATCAGATACCCTGCTCATATTACCATATGTGGTGGACTTGTGAGGATGCTAGAAAATATTGGACTATAATTCGCATGTGGTTGGAAAAAATGACAAAGAAACATATAGACTTGAAACCAGAGATCTTCTTATTGGGAATTTTACCTGATATATATAGTAAAGATTTGAAATACCTGATTGTAAATGTATTAACAGCGGCCAGGATTGTATTTGCTAAAAATTGGAAGAATGAGAAAATACCATTACAGGAAGAAATTATTAAGAAAATATTGGAATGTGCTGAGATGAGCAGATTGACATTTGAAATTAGAGAGCAAGAGGATAAACAATTTTACGAAATTTGGGATCTTTTTTATAAATGGCTAGATGATAAATTACGATAATAGAATATTTAGAATGCTAGATAGTAAGGAATATCTTTATTTTGCTATTATTTTGTTATTTGATATTATATTTATAAAGGATTTTTTAGGATTGATTTGATGTGACTAGATGATTTGTTATAGAGTAAACTGGTTTAAAGTATTGTTAGCTCATAAAGCATGAATGATTAAAAATATAGTCAAAAACTTCTTTTTTTAGTGATATTAGGATATATAAGTTTGGATTGACAATATGAGTTGTTATGTAACATAATTGTAATTGAGACTACAGAATGAATGCACAAAAATGATGAACCAACTGACACACTGGATGTACATATAAGAGTTGATGTTTTTATGTTTTGTTTGTCTTGTTTGTTTGTAGAAAATTAATAAAAACTTTTTCAAAAAAAAAAAAAAGACTGAACTATGCACCCTGACTAAAGTACTGACAGCCAATGGCTTCCACAAAAGCAAAATCACCGGCTTGATCCACAAAAACACACTGAGACATAATAGAGACCCAGAAGATGAACAGACCTATGGAACAGCTGTCCTGCCCTACATAAGAGGTACTATAGACAAAATTAGTAACATACTACTCAGACATCACATCAAGATTGCCTTCAAAACAGACAGAAAAATAGCAGCCATCCTTAGAAACCCCAAAGATAAAATTGACCTGGAAAACCAAGGCTTATACGAAGTCCCCTGTGCATCATGCCAGGCCACATACATTGGACAGACCAATAGAAGAATAAGTACCCGCCTGGATGAACACAAAAATGCAGTCAAAAAGCTGGAACACACTTCCTCACTAGTCCAACACATGGAAGCCACAGGTCATAGCATCAACTTCAATGGCACCAAAACCCTAGCCATTGTAGAAAACCCCAGCTACAGAATGATCAGAGAAGCCATAGAGATTGAAAAAAGACCAGAAAGCATGAATAGAAGAGATGATTCCACCAGACTGTCAATCATTTGGAAGCCTGCACTCACAAACAAAAAAATCTCCACACCACTAGACAGACAAGCACCTGGGCACAAACACATCCCCCCTGATACCTCCAGCTCAAATACACCCCAACCAGGCACCCAGATGAAACCTAGCTTCCTAACTAATGATAGCTGTCCATTTACCCGGAGGCAAGCTGCACTAAAGGCCTCCAATAAAGTAACACAATGTTGCCAGCCAATCAAGACACAAAAAGAGCCAAAAAACAGACAGAAGATATTAGAAACACCAATCAAGCAGAACACAGCAAACTCCAAGACCAATAAACACAGACCAAGACTCCCAACCAATCAGGATAAAGAAAAAACAATTCTGGCACAGCAATAGGCTGCCCCAAATTTAAATCTGAAACCACTGTAAAAGTCTGACTCACAGATGAACACTATACAGAAGCCTGATGATGGCAGATGAGATTCTGCCGAAACGTTACTACAACATTAAAAGCACAACTACAATGACATGGGAAAATACCCGAACAAAGCTGAATGCCATACATGTAAGTACCCGCGAAAACTTTCGAAAATATACGTATACATATACATATACATATACATATACATATACATATACATATACATATACATATACATATACATATACATATACATATACATATACATATACATATACATATACATATACATATACATATATATGGATCTTTGGTTATTTGGGTTTTCTCCTGTGTAAGATTGGAAGTATCTAGGCAACATTTTGATGAAGTCTCATACTCTGAAGAAGTAACTCAGTTATTCTGAGAAGCACAGAGCCGAAGACACAAGCCTGAAGATGATGAATGAGACTTCATCAAAACGTTGCCTAGATACTTCCAATCTTACGCGGGAGAAAACCCAAATAACCAAAGATCCACATACAAATATATATATATATATTCGCAGGTACTTACATGTCTGGCATTTAGCTTTGTTCGGGTATTTTCCCACGTGGTGCTTTTAAAGTTGTAGCAACGTTTCAGCAGAATCTCATCTGCCATCATCAGGCTTCTGTATGGTGTTTCTCTGTGAGTCAGACTTTAAAGACCTTTAAAGTAGGTCACTGGGTTGTAAGTTTTGTTTCTTTATGATCTCGATGAACTGGAATGAGTTTCTTATGTGTGAGTTGATGGATTCTGCATAGGGCTGTAGTTGTTTGGTGAGAAATTTGGCTAGGTTTTGTAGAGGTGAGCCTATGGAGCTGACTATTGGTCTAAGTGGGGTTCCTTCTTTGTGTATCTTGGGGAGACCAGAAAGTGACCTACTAGTGAGCTTCGATGTCATATCCCTCTTCACCCAAGTGCCAATAAAAGAAGCCTTGACAGCCATCCAAAACAAATACAACCCCCCCAAGCACATCCTAGATCTGACCAACCACTGCCTATCCAATACATACTTCACCTACAATGGACAAAAATACAAACAAATAGAAGGAACACCCATGGGATCACCCCTCTCACCTGTCATCGCTAACCTCTACATGGAACACTTTGAAACACAAGCTCTAGAAAAATATGATCACAAACCCAAACTCTGGCTCAGATACGTAGATGACACCTTCATAATCTGGCCACACGGGAAAGAAAAACTGAACAACTTCCTCACACACCTCAACAGCCAACACCCCAAAATACAATTCACCATGGAAAGAGAAGCTAACAACCAACTTCCCTTCCTAGATGTCTTGATATACAAAAAATCCAATGGCTCCCTAGGACACACCATCTACCAGAAGAAAACACATACAAACCACTATCTACACGCACTCTCACACCACCACCCAGCACAGATCAATTCCGTAGCCGAGACACTCATCTCCAGAACAAAATGCTTAGCCGATGAACAACACCTAGAGACCAAACTACACACTCTCACCGGCGTGCTAACAGCCAATGGATTCCAAAGAAAGAAGATCACCCACCTAATCCAAAAATAAACCCCAGCCAAAATCCAAGACAAAGAACAAGAGAATGGCAAAGCCCTCCTCCCATATATAAAAGGCACTACGGACAAAAATAGCAAGATCCTCCAAAAACACAACATTAAGACAGCATTCTGCACAAACAGAAAGATATCCACCATCCTAAGAAACCCTAAGGACAGAATCGAGTTAGAAAATCAAGGAGTATACGAAATCCCTTGCACTGCCTGCCCCACCACATATATTGGACAGACTAACAGAAGAATAGGTGCACGCATTGAAGAACATAAGAACTCAATCAAAAAGGAAGAACCGACCTCTTCCCTGGTCCAACACCTCAAAGCCACAGGACATGAGATTGACTTTAAAAATACCAGAACTATCGCCAAAACTGAACACTTCAGCAGCAGAATCATCAGAGAAGCCATAGAGATAGAAAAACGCCCACACAGCATGAATAAACGAGATGATGCCTCCCGCCTACCAGCCATTTGGAAACCCGCCCTCATGAACAGACGCGTACCTAACATGAAGAATGACACCAGACCCACACCCCTGAGAGCCACACAAGATGCCACCACCACACTTCCACGTAGAAAGCAGACTCACACCCACACAGAAGATGAAACACGACCACGGACCAGAAGCCGCACTGCAGCTGCATCACTACCCACCTCAAACCCCTCTGAGCCATACATGAAGCGAACTGACCTCCACCATGAAGATGCAGCACGACCACGAACTCGAAGCCAAACAGCTCACCAGCTCAAACCCTCCAGCAACTAAGACTAACCTGAGCACAATCAAGCCCCCACCTGAACAGAACACGCCTCCAGCCAATCAGAACACAGCCAACCCCCCAACCAATCAGAACACAGCCAAACCCCCAACCAATGAGAACACACCCCCACCCAATCAGAACACAGCCAAGCCCCCACCCAATCAAGTCACACCCCCACTAGCAGTTAAAAGGAAGAAGCAGCTGCAAGCTCACATCACTCTGAGAAGCACAGAGCCGAAGACCAAGCCTGAAGATGATGAATGAGACTTCATCGAAACGTTGCCTAGATACTTCCAATCTTACGCGGGAGAAAACCTGAATAACCAAAGATCCACATACAAATACCCGCGAAACCTCAGAAAACAAATATGTATATATATATGTGTGTGTGTATATATATATATATACACACACACACACATATATATATATATTCTTAAGTTTTCGGGTACTTACATGTCTGGCATTCAGCTTTGTTCAGGTATTTTCCCACGTCATAGTAGTGGTGCTTTTAAAGTTGTAGCAACGTTTCAGCAGAATCTCCTCTGCCATCATCAGGCTTCTGTATAGTGTTTGTCTGTGAGTCAGACTTTTACAGTGGTTTCAGATTTAAATTTGGGGCAGCCTATTGCTGTGTCAGAATGGTTTTTTCTTCCTCCTGATTGGTTGAGAGTCTTGGTCTGTGTTTATTGGTCTTGGAGTTTGCTGTGTTCTGCTTCTAATATCTAGAAGCTAGGTTGGAAGCCTGCACTCACATACAAAAAAATCTCCACACCACAAGCCAGGCAAACACCTGTGCACAAACAGATCCCCCCTGATACCTCCATCTCAAACACACCCCAACCAGGCACCCAGATGAAACCCAGCTTCCTAACTAATGATAACCGTCCATTTACCCGAAGCCAAGCTGCATTAAAGGCCTCCAATAAAGTAACACAATGTTGCCAGCGAATCAAGATATAAAAAGAGCCAAAAAAACAGACAGAAGATATTAGAAGCAGAACACAGCAAACTCCAAGACCAATAAACACAGACCAAGACTCTCAACCAATCAGGATGAAGAAAAAACCATTCTGTCACAGCAATAGGCTGCCCCAAATTTAAATCTGAAACCACTGTAAAAGTCTAACTCACAGACGAACACTATACAGAAGCCTGATGATGGCAGATGAGATTCTGCTGAAACGTTGCTACAACTTTAAAAGCACCACTACTATGACGTGGGAAAATACCCAAACAAAGCTGAATGCCAGACATATGTATATATATACATATATACATACATACATACATACATACATACATATATACATACATACATATATATATATAGTATTCAGCTTCGTTTGGGTATTTTCCCACATCATTATAATTGTGCTTTTAAAGTTGTAGCAACATTTCGGTAGAATCTCATCTGTCATCATCAGGCTTCTGTATTGAGTTCATCTGTGAGTCAGACTTTCACAGCCGTTTCTGTTTTAAATTTGGGGCTAGCCTACTGCTGTCCCAGAATGTTTTTTTCTTCATCCTGATTGATTGGGAGTCTTGGTCTGTGTTTATTGGTCTTGGAGTTTACTGTCTTCTGCTTGATTGGTGTTTCTAATATCTTCTGTTTGTTTTGTGGCTTTTTTTGTCTTGATTGGAGGCTTTTAGTGTGGCTTGGCTCCAAGTAAACAGATGGCTATCATTTATTAGGAAGCTAGGTTTCATCTGGGTGCCTGGTTGGGGTGTGTTTGAGCTGGAGGTATCAGGGGGGATCTCTTTGTGCCCAGGTGTTTGCCTGGCTTGTGGTGTTTGTGAGTGCAGGCTTCCAAATAATTGATGATAATAATCATCTCTTCTATTCATGCTTTCAGGTATTTTTTCAATCTCTATGGCTTCTCTGATAATTCTGCGGCTGGGGTTTTCTATAGTGGCTAGGGTTTTGGTGTCATTGAAGTCAATGCTATGACCTGTGGCTTTCATGTGTTGGACTAGTGAGGAAGTGTGTTCCAGCTTTTTGACTGCATTTTTGTGTTCATCCAGGCGGGTACTTATTCATCTGTTGGTCTGTCCAATGTATGTGGCAGGGCATGATGCACAGGGGACTTCATATATGCCTTGGTTTTCCAGGTCAATTTTATCTTTGGGGTTTCTGCTATTTTTCTGTCTGTTTTGAAGGTAGTCTTGATGTGAGGCCTGTGTAGTGTCTTGCTGATTCTGCCGAAACGTTGCTAGAACTTTAAAAGCACAACTATAATGATGTGGGAAAATACCCGAACAAAGCTGAATACCATACATGTAAGTACCCGCCAAAACTTAAGAAAACACATATATGTATGTATGTATGTATGTATGTATGTATGGCATTCAGCTTCGGGTATTTTCCCACGTCATAATAGTTGTGCATTTAAAGTTGTAGCAACGTTTCAGCAGAATCTCATCTGCCATCATCAGGCTTCTGTATAGTGTTCATCTGTGAGTCAGACTTTTACAGTGGTTTCAGATATAAAAGTTTCAGATATAAAAGTCTGACTCACAGATGAACACTATACAGAAGCCTGATGATGACAGATGAGATTCTGCTGAAACGTTGCTACAACTTTAAAAGCACAACTATTATGACGTGGGAAAATACCCGAACTAAGCTGAATGCCATACATGTAAGTACCCGCGAAAACTTAAGAAAACTTATGTGTGTGTATATATATATACATGCATACATGCATACATACATATATATATAAAGCACATACATACATACATACAGGAGGGAGTTAACTTATTTTCTAAAGCACCAGAGGGCACAACAAGAAACAATGGATGGAAACTAATCAAGGAGAGAAGTAGCCTGGAAGTAAGGAGAAATTTTCTAACATTTAACTAGTAGAATAGCTTGCCTTCAGAAGTTGTGGGTGTTCCATCACTGGAGGTTTTTAAGAAGAGACTAGACCGTCACTTATCTGAAATGGTATAGGGTCTCCTGCTTGAGCAGGGGGTTAGACTAGAAGACCTCCAAGGTCCCTTCCAGTTCTTTTCTGATTGACTATAATTGTAATTGAACATCTAACTGTAACTACTTTTTGTGTATTACATGGACTTTGCAGTAGATTGAGACATACTAAATTCTATACGCATGCCACCAGGTGTAAGTCTTCACTATCTGTGCTGGTTCAATATTTGAGAAAATGTTATATGAAGATAATACTTTTATTATTATTCTATGCTTAGTATTATTCTAAGTATTGTATAATACTACATTATTTAATTATGTGATCCTTTTACTATGTAATACTAATTAAGTAGTACACTCCTAAATTAATTTGGATAAACTGAAGGTCTCTTTTGGATTCCAACCATTACACCTGCTTTTTATTAGCCATGTTGTGTGGAGACAGATGGAAGTTTAAATCCAAACATATTTGACAGAATGGAGAAGGTAAACATTGATTGCCATCCTGTTGGGTTACTGCTCAGTCATACAAACTGTAATCGTGGCTGATACCTTGAATCTGAAAAAAAAAACCAGATAAAGGGGATTCATAGACAGAAAGTCAAGGTGGGTGAGAACAGAACAGAACAGAACAGAACAGAACAGAACAGAATAGAATAGAATAGAATAGAATTCTTTATTAGCCAAGTGTGATTGGACATGCAATATGGTGCATATGCTCTCAGTGTACATAAAAAAAAAATATATATTCGTAAGATATAACACCTAGTGATAGTTGTAGGATACTAATAAGCAATCAAATCATACTAGGAAACAATAAAAACAATATAAGTTGTAAAGATACAAGCAACATAGATATAGCCATAACTGGGAGGAGATATGTTCTGTCCCCTCATTAGCATTCTTGAGATCCCCGCGCTTTGATTGGCCAAAGCGCGGGGCACTCTGATTGGCTAGGCGAGCCGCGCCAATTGGCTCGCTAGGAATCTCCCGCGATTGGTCTATTCGAATCGTGGGAGATTCAAAGCGGTGCCATTGGCCGCGGCCGCCACGGCTAAAGAAATAAAAGCCGCTAAGTTTCTCAATAGCCCCAGTTCGGTTCCCACATCAATAAAAGAGCTTGATACAAAGTCACCGACTCCTGGCATCATTTCCGAAGACACAACACTGGCGACGAAGGTGGGATTCTGATCCTGAACCGAAGCACGTGTCCGATAGAAGCCAGACGAAACTCCACGATGGCAAAACTCGCACCCCCCGCACCCTTCAACCCCGCCAGCGAGGACTGGGAATCGTACTCCGACAGATTCCACATGTTCCTCAAGTGCAGCGACCTGAAGGACACCACCGGCCACATGAAGCGAGCCGTCTTCCTGACCCACTGCGGGACCAAGGTATTTAAGATGGCCAAAGCACTCGCCAAACCCGCCGACGTGACCGCGATGGACTGGGACGTCCTCGAGCCAATACTTCGGCGGCACTACGCCCCAGAGGTGCCCATCCTCATCCGACGACATGAGTTCTACCATCGGGACCAACGGTCGGGTGAGAGTTTCAGCGACTTCGTCACCGAACTACGGCGCCTAGGGGGGCTGTGCGAATTCGACAACCTGAACAACGCCCTGCGAGACCGAATCATGCTCGGCCTGTGGGACCCCGTCCTCCAGAGTCAGCTGATGGCCAAGGGCAACATCACCCTTGCAGATACCCTCACCGAAGCCGCAGCCGCCGAAGCGACCCAAACATCCGCTGACCGCATGCGCCTACCGAACGCTGGGGACCGCAGCGGGAACAACCACCCTGCAAGGTCGGCCGAGACCCAACCCGAGATGACCACCCACCAGGACGACTTCCACTCGGCATCGGGCACTTCCGACGAGGAGGAGGAAATTCACTGTCTCCAGGCAGGCCGCGACCCACGGAACCGGCGGGGTCGTAAGTCGAGGACCAACTGTGCCAGTTGCGGAGGTGACCACCCCAGGTCCGAATGCCGGTTTTTTGAGTCAATCTGCCTGCATTGCGACAAGAAGGGACACATCGCCCGCGTCTGCCATCTCAAAAAGAACCGCAGCCCACCACGATGGGACCAGAGCGAATGGAGGTGAGAAAGCACACCACCCTGGACCAGAGATCGCCCCTCTGACAACCGATGGGACCGAACGGACAATCCCTACGAGGCGGCGAGACCCGGCGAAGAGAGGAGACCCATCAGACGGTCACCATCGGCCACGCCACAACCAACGACGCCCGGAAGGTCTACGTGGAGGTAGGCATCGAAGGCGAGCCATGTAAAATGGAGGTGGACTCCGGGTCCTACCTCTCCATGATAGCATGGCATGAAATAAAGCGCTTGGTGCCTACCATCCAAAGAAAAGGCCTAGACATCCAGAGACTAATCGTAAAAGACTACCAGGGAAACCACATCCCTGTAGTCGGAACCGGACAGTTCAACGTAACGTACAAAGGGCGCACCGAAAGGCTTCCCCTGACCATTGTCGATCGCGACTGCCCAAGCCTACTGGGACTGCAATGGTTCGCCCCGCTTGGCATCGCAGTCACGGGGATCGACCACATCACCGACGACAGCTGGGAGCAACAACTAGCCCAGGAATTCCAAGAGGTCTTCGACGGAAACCTAGGCAAGTACCGAGGGCCCCTTATATCATTCAGCCTAGACCCAAACGTCCCCCCAAAATGCCTGAAACCAAGGCGGGTGCCATTCACACTTAAACCCAAGATAGACGAGCAAATTGACAAGCTCGTCAAGCAAGGGGTCCTACAACCAATAGACCACGCCCGGTGGGAGACCCCCATAGTCACCCCGATCAAGCCCGATGAGTCGGTGAGAATCTGTGGGGAATATAAGGCCACCCTAAATGGCGCATTGCAACAAAGCGCCGACCCTGTCCCAGTAGTGCAACACCTACTGCATTCACTGGGAGGGGGCAAGGTTTTCGCCAAACTCGACCTCGCCCAGGCATACCAACAGTTGCCAGTCGACGAGGAAACGGCAGAAGCGCAAACCATAGTCACCCACCGGGGAGCATTTAAATGCAACCGGCTCCAATTCAGAGTCAGCGTGGCGCCTGGAATATTCCAAAGCCTAATGGAAAGGCTATTACAAGGCATCAAGGGGGTGGTACCTTACTTCGACGACGTCTTAGTGTCGGCAACCAACCAAGCCGAACTAGAGGGTCGCCTAAGGGAGGTCCTAACCAAATTCAAAGAGACCGGGCTCAAGGTAAAGAGGGAGAAATGCCAATTATACACGGAACGGTTGAATTCCTAGGATATCTCCAAAACCGTCACGGCATTCACCCCACAAACCAAAAAATCAAAGCCATCAAAGAAGCCCCCACACCCAAGTCGAAGATGGAGCTGCAGGCATTCCTGGGGCTACTTAACTTCTATAATATTTTCCTGCCCCAAAAGGCGACGGCGGCGGAGCCCTTGCACAGGCTCTTGGACAAGGCGGCGACCTGGACTTGGGGGAAACGCGAGCAAGCCGCCATCCAGAGAACAAAGGACCTCCTCACTTCAGATGCCGTCCTTATACAGTACAACGAGACCCTACCTCTGGCCGTCACATGCGACGCATCACCCTTCGGCGTCGGCGCTGTCCTCAGCCATACTCTCCCTGACGGAAAAGAAGCACCCATCGCGTTCTTTTCAAGGACCCTCACCAAACCGGAGCGGAACTACAGCTAGCTGGACAAAGAGGCTTTGGCTATCGTCGCCGCAGTAAAAAGATTCCACGAGTATCTCTACGGCCGGACATTCACCATCATAACCAACCACAAGCCGCTGCTGGGAATCCTTGCAGGGAACCGGGCCACCCCGAACATTCTGTCTCCCCGAATGACAAGGTGGTCCGAGTTCCTGGCAGCCTACAATTACGGACTCATACACAGACCGGGTAAGACGATCTCCCATGCGGACGCCTTAAGCCGCTCGCCGCTACCGGAACCTGACACCGACCCAGCACCCATGATGACCACCTTCAGTATAGAGACTCTACCCAACCTACCCATAGCCACGTCAGACATTGCCCGAGAAACTAATAAAGACAAACGTCTGGCGCGGGTGCTGCATTGGGTAGAGAAAGGGTGGCCGGAAAGGGACAACGACGAGTCCGTTAAGACATTCCGGAACCGGCAAACGGAACTCTCGTTATTAAAAGGGTGCATACTATGGGGGGATAGGGTGGTCATTCCAGAAAAACTACAAGGGAAGGTTCTGGAACTGCTACACGAGGGGCACCCGGGCATCGTTAGGACTAAAGCCCTGGCCAGAAGTTACGCTTGGTGGCCAGGGATGGACAAACAGATTGAGACCTGGGTAGCAAGGTGCCAACGATGCCAGGAAACTAGGCCAAGCCCACCCACAGCACCCGTCCTAGAGTGGGAAACCCCAAGGGGACCTTGGTCTAGGATCCACATAGATTTCGCCAGGCCCACAAAAGGACACACCTTCCTGATAACAGTAGACACTTATTCCAACTGTCTGGAGGTAAGCAACATGACAACAACAACCACGGAGGCTGTGACCAAGGAACTCGGCAAACTTTTTGCAACACACGGCCTCCCAGACGTCATCGTTTCCGACAATGGGCCCCAATTCACCTCGCTAGAATTCGAAAAATTCCTAGCGGAAAGGGGCATCCGACACACGCTGACAGCACCGGTGCATCCGGCGGCGAACGGTAGGGCGGAACGGATGGTGCAATTCACACAGAAAACCATCCGGAAAATTGACCACGGGGAGATCCAGGAGAAAATTAACAAACTACTCTTCACCCAACACATAACCCCAAATACCACAACGAATAAGAGCCCAGCCGAACTGTTAATGGGGAGGAAATTAAGGTCCCTACTCGACAGATTACACCCCACGTATAACCCAGAGAAGACCCCAGACTTAACCAGCAAACACCGAACCTTCGCACCAGGCGACCCCGTGTACGCAAAAAACCTGACGGGAGACCCGTTATGGGTACCGGCCGTCATCACACAAATAACAGGCCCACACTCGTACCGGCTACAAACAACAGACGGACGAGCATGGAAACGCCACATTGACCAATTAAGATCGAGGACGACCACCCAACAGACCACCGACGCACAAGCAGGCAAAACCAACCCCCACAACACAAACCAAGAGAGGAGGGAATACCCAGGGGACCAAAACCAAAGAAGAATAAACCAACCATACTTACCGGAAAGCAGCCAGCACGAAACCTCGCCAGGAAGAAACAGCCAGGCCAGCTCGACCGACCCAGGGAGACCGAGCAGGAGCGGCGAAACCCGCAGCTCAACCAACCTGGGAAGCCCAGGAGGGAGCTACGGAGAACGGCCCGGCCCGACCGACCAGCCAGTTCCCACGACGGCATCCGGAGAAGCAGAGACCCCGACCGAACCGGCCGGGATCCAACCTACGACTGAGCTGCGCAGGTCCAGTAGGCTAAGACGGAACCCCGCCTACCTACGGGACTACGCAACGTAAGGACTAAACCAAGAGGGGAGGGGTGTTCTGTCCCCTCATTAGCATTCTTGAGATCCCTGCGCTTTGATTGGCCAAAGCGCGGGGCACTCTGATTGGCTAGGCGAGCCGCGCCGATTGGCTCGCTAGGAATCTCCCGCGATTGGTCTATTCGAATCGCGGGAGATTCAAAGTGGTGCCATTAGCCGCGGCCGCCGCGGCTAAAGAAATAAAAACCGCGAAGTTTCTCAATAGCCCCAGTTCGGTTCCCACATCAATAAAAGAGCTTGATACAAAGTCACCGACTCCTGGCATCATTTCCGACGACACAACAAGATAGGTACTAGTAAAGATGAGAAGAAGAGTAGTAATACAGTCTTAGTAGTTAATTTGACAGTGTTGTGAGGATTAGTTGTTTAACAGAGTGATCGCATTTGGGGAAAAAACCTGTCCTTGTGTCTTGTTGAAATGTCTTAAGAATCTGGAAAGGAAGATTTGAAGGAAAAAAAGATAAAAGTTTCTAGAAAGGAAAGACAGTATTACATTATTACAAGTGGTTAAAGAGATACATGTCTCAGAATAATTTATGATGAAGGACATACAGGATCACTATGCAAAGAGGACAACACAGTGTGAGATCTATTCTCCAAAGATATCCAGAGGGAGAAGAACGACAGACACCAGAAAAAAGATTCAAGTTTTGCTCACCGTAAGAGGTTGCCAGTTAAGTATAGCATTCAATTAAGTATTTGGGGAGTTTAGTAGCAGTTGCATTTTTGGATAATGACATTGTTATTTTAGCAGGAACAACAGTAGTAGCACAGAAAGACACAACCTCTGAACTGTGGAATAATTAGATCATAAAATAATTTGCACTTTCCTTTGCCTTTTCTTTATTGTACAAAACTGCTTTAATTGGTTTTCAGAGTTAAATGTTGTTAATTGCTGCCCAGAGTCACATGCAAATGAGATGGATGGATGGATGGATGGATGGATGGAAGGAAGGAAGGAAGGAAGGAAGGAAGGAAGGAAGGAAGGAAGGAAGGAAGGAAGATTTTTTAAAAAATATTAAAACTACTGTGAGAAGTCTCACCTTCTTTCTGCCATTGACATAAAAAACATTTACATGTATTTGGCAAAAGCTGTAAAGAAGGAACTATTTACACTTACACCTTTTGTGGCCTACATTTAAAATAGAAACACCATGCTCTTTCTAAAGATCCTCCCCCAAAAATAAAATAGTTATAAGCCATTCCATAAAAGTGACCTAAATTATAAATTATATACTGTTGGCAATCACAGCTAGTAAGTCAGTACATAGACAGTCTGATCATGTTTAATGAGTGCATTTGAGAGGAACTCATTAAAACTTTGACAGCTCCATATCCTCTGTTTTATGTGGCCTAGGCAACACTTCTGAGATTCAGACTAAAGTCACAGAATAACCCCGATAACACAGAATATGAATTGTTACTTGAAATATAATAAACTTCCTAAATAGACAGCATTTCTACAATAAGGCATTGCATGCTATAGCAGCATGTGAACCATCAGCATACCTAAATGTTCAAGTCCACGTAGATTTGTAAGTCAATCTTTCTCTCCCCTCTCTTTTCAGTTATTTTTTAAAAATGCTTCTGGTCAATATGAGAAATGGGGCTCAGAGACTTTTCTAAGAATAGAGATTATGCCTCAGTCTGCTGTAGCAATCACAATAGCACTTAGAGGTATATACCGCTTTACAGTGCTTTACAGCCCTCTCTAAGTGGTTTATAGTCAGCACATTGCCCCTGCTGTGTTCAAAGACTAGCAGCAGTCCTGCCTCCAGTTCGCCGCCAACGCGGGAGCGCCAAACGCTCCCATTGGTTGATGCCGTTTGACAGCCGGCTATAAAAGGGAGCTGTCAAACAGCATCAGCTGTCGCCGCCAGCTGGCTGTCAGATAGCCGGGGCAGCCGCGGCGACCCTTTATTCGCTGAGAATAAAGTTGTTAGCCTTTAGCCTGGCTCCGTCTCCCTTTGTAACCGCCGCTCCACAACACTGGCGACGAGTACGGGATACAGCTAAGACGACCAGGCAGGAAATCGAGCCGAAGTCACAGCAAGAAAGAGCCGAAGCCGCTACGAGCTGATTGAGTCACTGCCGCTGACGCTATCCAAAGAGCGCGAAATTTAAAGCCCTCTCAGCTGAGGAGCCGAACGCCGCTGACAGGCGCAGCCAGAAACGCTTTTCTAAAAGCGAAGACTCTATTTTTCCTCAGCTGAGGAAACCAACGCTGCCACTCTAATGGCCTCTAATCCGACATTCCCGCACTTCCAACTGGGGGCAGAAACATGGGAATCATATATGAATAGGTTTGAATGCTTTTTAAATGCCATTGAGCTAGATGAAGCCACAGATCTAAGGAAAAGCGCCTATTTTTTAAGTTTCTGTGGGGCCACAGTTTTTGACACAGCCTCTGCGCTAGTATCCCCACGATCTATAAAGGCTATTCCCTGGGATGAGTTAAGAGAAATCTTGTCAAATCACTACTCCCCCAGACCCTCTAGGATAGCCAGGAGATTGGCTTTTAGAAGAAGAACTCAGGCTGAAGGGGAGATTGTGAGTCAGTACATGGCAGCATTGAGATTGGCTGCCATACACTGCAGTTTTAGGGACTACCTTGAGGACATGCTGCTCGATCAAATTGTGGGAGAAGTAAGGGACCTCAAACTGCAAAGGAGGTTACTGGCTAAAAAAGACTTAACCCTAGCCTCAGCTATTGAGGAAGCTCAGGCTGCTGAATTGTCAGAATTATCAGCAGCTGAAATTCAGGGGAACACCCCTAAGCAAGGGCAGGCTACAGTCCACTATGATGAGGTCTCCCAAGAAGTGGAAGAAGAACCTCTGGAGGTAAACCGCCTCACGCGTCCAAGACCCCCCCCCCAGGGCCACCTAGGAAATACAACAATCAGACAGCCAAACAGCAAACCCCTTGTATGAGCTGTGGGGGCAACCACCATAGATCAACCTGCAGATTCAGAAACGTTATCTGTCTGAACTGCCAGAAGAAAGGGCACATAGCCAGGGTTTGCCAAGCTGAGCAGGCCTCCATACAAAGACCTCAAGTTTCTGCCTCCTACCAAAGGCAAGTGGAACATTGTTATACTTGTTACCACGCAAACACCACCACCTCTAGGCCTAACAAATTAAGCATTTCTCTTTTTATAGAAGGTAAGCCCTGCCGAATGGAAGTAGACACCGGGTCAACCCTCTCCATCATTTCGTGGGCCTCCCTGAAGAAGTTGCTGCCTTCGCTCTCAAAAAAGAAACTGACCAACTGCCACCTGACTCTTTGGGATTACCAGGGGAAGACCATTCCAGTCCTGGGTAAGGGAAAATTCCTCATTCAATTCCAAAACTTTAGGGGTCACTTGCCACTGGTGGTCGTAGATGGTGCCCTTCCTTGCTTGCTAGGATTAGATTGGTTTCCTGCCCTAGGCCTCAATGTTATGGGAATTCACTCTGTGGAAAATTCTGATGTAGATGCCCTTTTTAAAGACTACTCTGATGTTTTCAGTAGTGAACTAGGCTGCTATTCAGGCACCCCCATATCTTTTGATGTGGGTCCACAAGCTACCCCAATTCGTTTGAAACCTCGGAGGGTACCTTTCGCCATTAGGCCTAAGTTAGATGCTGAATTAGATAAACTTATCAAACAGGGGGTACTAGAACAGGTAGACTTCGCCAAGTGGGAAACCCCCATAGTCACCCCTTTAAAAAAAGATGGCAGCATGAGAATTTGCGCTGACTATAAGACGTCCCTCAACCGTTTCCTACAAATTAGCGCATACCCAGTACCTGTAATCCAACACCTGCTCCACTCTTTTGAGCCAGGCATAATTTTTGCAAAGTTAGACATGTCCCAGGCATACCAGCAATTTCCCGTTGACCAACACACTGCTGACCTACAAACTATAGTTACTCACAGGGGCGCATTTAGATGTAGACGTTTGCAATTTGGAGTTAGCGTAGCCCCTGGCATTTTCCAATCACTCATGGAAAGAATCCTCCAGGGCCTACCTGGGGTGGTTCCATACTTCGATGACATTTTAGTTTCTGCCACCAACAAAACACAACTTTTACTCAGAGTGAGATCTGTCCTTGACAGGTTTAGGCAAAACGGGCTTAAATTGAAAAAAGACAAATGCACCATTGCCACCAAACAGGTAGACTTCCTGGGTTATCGAATTGATGCATCTGGAATTTACCCCATAGAGAGTAAAGTTAGAGCTATTCACGAGGCACGCACTCCCTCTAACAAAACCGAATTGCAGGCCTTTTTGGGACTCCTTAATTTTTATGCTTCCTTTTTGCCTCACAAAGCTGAACCCCTACATAGGCTCCTAGATAAGAAAGCCCCATGGCAATGGGGACCAAGGGAAGCCCACGTCTTCCAAGCAGTGAAGTCTCTCTTAACGTAAAACTCTGTGTTGGTTCAGTTTAACCCAAACCTGCCCCTAGTGTTAGCCTCTGATGCCTCACCCTTTGGTATAGGAGCTGTATTGAGCCATAGGCTCTCAAATGGATCAGAGGCACCCATTGCCTATTTTTCAAGGACTTTCTCCGCTGCTGAGAGGAACTATAGTCAGATCGATAAGGAGGCCTTAGCAGCTGTGGCCGCTGTAAAAAAATTCCATGAGTTCCTTTATGGCCATAGTTTTGAACTTGTAACTGATCACAAACCTCTATTAGGATTGCTAGCTGGGGATAAGCAAACCCCACAGGTGTTATCCCCGAGAATGACCAGATGGACTCTATTTCTGGCCGCCTACTCTTACACACTGGTACATCGCCCAGGGAAGACCCTGTGCCATGCTGATGCCCTCAGCAGATGCCCCCTGCCATCACCAGTCGAGGACCCAGCTCCCATCCACGCAATCTTCGACTGCAATGAACTTAACCTACCAGTCTCAGCTGGGGATATTGTTGCACACTCCAAGAGGGATTGTGTTATTTCCAAAGTCCTGGACTGGGTAGGGAGGGGGTGGCCTGACATTCAGTTCGCCCCTGAATTCATGCCATTTAAGAACCGCAGGCAGGAGCTTTCTTCACTACAGGGCTGCCTGTTATGGGGGACAAGGGTGGTCATACTACCCACCTTGCAAGAACCAGTTTTAAGGGCACTGCACGAGGGTCACCCTGGCATCGTAAGGATGAAGGCCTTGGCCCGCAGCTATGTATGGTGGCCAGGATTAGATGCCCGGATTGCCAGCTGGGTTAACACGTGCCAACCCTGCCAGGCAACAAGAGCAGCCCCACCAGCAGCTGCCCCAACCAAGTGGGAAGATTCAGGGGCCCTTTGGGCTAGGCTGCATGTAGACCTGGCTGGTCCCATACAAGGGAGGTCATTCCTGGTGGTTGTAGATTCATTCTCCAAATGGACTGAAGTAGCCTTGTTACCCTCCACCACAACGCTGGCTGTCACAAGGGCCTTGACCAGACTGTTTGCTACTCATGGACTTCCTGACACATTAGTTTCAGATAATGGCCCCCAATTCAGCTCTAACGAGCTTGCCATCTTCACAGCTAATCTGGGCATCAGACACGCTCTCACAGCCCCTTTTCACCCAGCAAGTAATGGAATGGCAGAAAGGGCTGTCAGGTCTGCCAAGGAAGTTCTGGCCAAGCTGGGCCAGGCAGACTGGCACGCCAAACTAGCAACTTTCCTACTCACACAACATGCCACCCCGTGCCCTTCCACCAACAAGTCCCCTGCTAAACTGTTAATGGGCAGGCGCCTCAGGATCACCCTGGACAGGTTGCACCCCCACTACGCTCCCAGCACGCCACTAGCCTCTGACAGCCATGCCAGGGAATTCGCCCTGCAAGACCAGGTGTACGCCAGGAACTATGCGGGGCACCCCTTATGGCTGCCAGGGTAGATAGTCTTTGTTGCAGGACCCAGATCATATAGAGTCCTTCTGGAAGATAGCCGAGTCTGGAGAAGGCACATAGACCAGCTGAGGAGGCGTTGGAACAAGACTACCACCGAAATCCCGGTCTACCCGCCGCCGGACGAGCCAGTCTACTTACCACCAGCCAACCCACCGAAGGACCCGGTCTACCTGCCGCCCGACAATGCAACCAGCCGACCGCCGCGAGAAGACTCACCCGAGCAGTCGCCAGGGAGCAGTCCAGGGATGGCCAGCGACCCTCTGCAGGTTTCAGTCACTGCCCGGGAGGAACAAGACGCACCAGCCGCCGCCAAGCCTCAGGAACCTCGGAGATCGGGCCGCGAGCGAAAGCAGCCATCATGGCTGCAGGACTATGCATGCTCGTGGCCAGGGGGAAGGAGTGCTGTGTTCAAAGACTAGCAGCAGTCCTCCCTCCGGTCCGCCACCAACGCGGGAGCGCCGAACGCTCCCATTGGTTGATGCCGTTTGACAGCCGGCTATAAAAGGGAGCTGTCAAACGGCATCAGCTGTCGCCGCCAGCTGGCTGTCAGATAGCCTCGGCAGCCGCGGCGACCCTTTATTCTCTAAGAATAAAGTTGTTAGCCTTTAGCCTGGCTCCGTCTCCCTTTGTAACCGCCGCTCCAGAACAGCCCCCAACAATTTGGGTCCTCATTTTACCCACCTCGGAAAGATGGAAGGCTGAGTCAACCTTGAGCCTGGTGAGATTTGAACTGCCAAATTACAGGCAGGTGGCAGTCAGCAGAAGTAGCCTGCAGTACTGCACTCTAACCACTGCGCCACCGCGGCTCACCTGTACTGGTTTGTTGTATACTATGTTTCTTTTTTAAAAATTGAATGACTTTATTTATAAAAATAAATAAACAAGACAAAGAATTTGGAAGTACCAAGGAATGAATACCATTGTGTCTGGCAAAAAGAATCAGGCCCATATGTTAAGTTGCAGCACAGAAAATTTATTGAAGCCTATACACAAGAATTGACTAATAGTCAGCTTTAAATTGACGTTAGATAAGAGTCAACAGAATTCGGAGGGTGGGGGCTAGACATGGCTTGATTGTGGAAACATAAGGACTCCAAACTGATTATACATTTAACTCCACATCCTCTTCTCTTATACATTATCCCCATATTCCGCACTACAAACCCTTAATTTAATCCTTTCACATTACCCTATATAATGGATTGCACAAACCACAGCCATCAAGCGAAGGATGCTTAACCCCAGCATCACCTTCTATCAGAGCAACAAACATGAATTTCCAGGGCCAGTTGTTTGCAGGACCACCTTTGCCTGAAGGTATTTGCCAGCACTTACTCCATTAGATAGGATCAATATGCTCCAGATCCCCTTCCTTAAACATTGCCACCTGATGGAACCACAAAGCCATGTCTTCTCAGTGATGGCCCCAGCCCTTTGGAACAGCTTCCCATTGAGATGACAGGGCTCTTTACTCTTTTAATCTTCCAAAAGGCTATGAAGCTCTGGCTCTTTCCCCAAGCATTGAGCTAGGATGGGGACTGAATGTAAAGTTACTTGGTTTGGTAACTGGAGAGAAAGGGTACCTTTCTTTTTAGCTATGTTTTATGATTTATTGTAAACTACTGAAGTTGGTGTATGAATAACACAGCAATATATGGCAAGGAAGGAAGGAAGGAAGGAAGGAAGGAAGGAAGGAAGGAAGGAAGGAAGGAAGGAAGGAAGGAAGGAAGGAAGGAAGGAAGGAAGAAAGAAAGAAAGAAAGAAAGAAAGAAAGAAAGAAAGAAAGAAAGAAAGAAAGAAAGAAAGAAAGAAAAGAAAGAAAGAAAGAAAGAAAGAAAGTAAGTTTCAGCCTCATGTATGGACTAGTTATTTAAAAGTACCTGAAAATATTCATTACTTTTTTATCTCACCAGACTACATTTTAGGCCTTATAAAAATCCTAGATTAGATAGAATTTGACTCCTAGTCTTCCTAGTTTAAAATTTTAACCATAAAACAACACTACTTGTAGAATACATTCATCAACAAAATAAATCCTATTTAGTACTTCTCTAAGACATTGCAGTGTGCCTTTTAATACTACACGTGAAGAGAAGTGTTTTTCAGAATCTTTTAGTACAAGATCCCAATCCACAACAGAAGCCTACTGGGTGGGATAACATATTTCTTTTCTACCGCAGAAGCTATCTGAAGCTACCCAACTCAGCTTATAATTCTATGGTATATTCCTTATATAGGCTTTTGGTATAGCTGCAGTTGGACAGGGTGGGGGGAATGACACTGTAAGCATTTTTCCCCATTTCCTTCAATCCATTTTCATAAGAAAGGATGTATATGTCTTTAATGTACCGAGAATTATTTTTTTAAATGCATAACAAACAATCTGCAGATTTATTCAGAACACCACAAAGATAAATAAACTCTAATTAAAGCTCTATTTGTTATTGGCTACCAGCATAAGGAGGAAGACAGTTATTCTGAACCAAGGATGACTCACCTTTTAAAGGCTTAAGACTTTGTTCTCTCCTTTCTTCTTCAACACATTTCTGCTATATTTAGAACTTCCTTTAGTCAAACCATTTCAATGAGATTCTTAGATAACCTAATTTACATCTGCAACATTATAGAATCTACTCCCATTCTCACAAAAATATCAATTATAAAAAGAATGATTTTTATTTTTGGCTTTACATTCTTTTAAATAAAACATGCTGCAAAGATGGTCCTTACACGCTATTGCTTTCATTCCCAAATCCTTAGAAGCAATGAGGCAACCAAGCAAGCAAGCAAGAAAAAGAAAATGATCCCAAAACATGAGATCATTTCCCTGACTTATGGGGTAGACGATGTTTGCAGGTAGAAGAATCTGACAAAACTTCTGCCAATTTCACTTTTGTCTGGTCTACTAAACTGAAGCCCCAGTGCAATCAAACTACACTGCTCAAAAAAATAAAGGAAACACAAAAATAAGACATCCTAGATCTGAATGAATGAAATATGCTTATTAAATATTTTGTTCATTACATAGTTGAATGTGCTGACAACAAAATCACACAAAAATTATCAATGGAAATCAAATTTAGCAACCCACGGAGGTCTGGATTTGGAGTTACAATCAAAATTAAAGTGGAAAAAAACACTACAGGCTGATCCAACTTCGATGTAATTTCCTTAAAACAAGTCAAAATGAGGCTCAGTAGTGTGTGTGGCCTCCACGTGCCTATATGACCTCCCCACAATGCCTGGGCATGCTCCTGAAGAGGTGGCAGGTGGTCTCCTGAGGGATCTCCTCCCACACCTGGATTAAAGAAAGCATCCCCCAACTCCTGGACAGTCTGTGGTGCAACGTGGCATTGGTGGATGGAGCAAGACATGATGTCCCAGAGGTGCTCAATTGGATTCAGGTCTGGGGAATGGGAGGGCCAGTCCATAGCATCAATGCCTTCGTCTTGAAGGAACTCCTGACACACTCCAGCCACATGAGGTCTAGCATTGTCGTGCATTAGGAGGAACCCAGGGCCAACCGCATCAGCATATGGTCTCACAAGGGGTCTGAGGATCTCATCTCAGTACCTAATGGCAGTCAGGCTACCTCTGGCGAGCACATGGAGGGCTGTGCAGCCCTCTAAAAAAAATGCCACCCCACACCATTATTGACCCACTGCCAAACCAGTCATGCTGGAGGATGTTGCAGGCAGCAGAACGTTCTCCATGGCATCTCCAGACCCTGTCACATGTGCTCAGTGTGAACCTGCTTTCATCTGTGAAGAGCACAGGGCGCCAGTGGCGAATTTGCCAATCTTGGTGTTCCTGGCAAATGCCAAACATCCTGCACAGTGTTGGGCTATAAGCACAACCCCCACCTGTGGATGTCGGGCCCTCATACCACCCTCATGGAGTCTGTTTCTGACTGTTTGAGCAGCAACATGCACATTTGTGGCCTGCTGGAGGTCATTTTGCAGGGCTCTGGCAGTGCTCCTCCTGTGCCTCCTTGCACAAAGGTGGAGATAGTGGTCCTAATGTGGGTTGTTGCCCTCCTAAGGCCTTCTCCGTGTCTCCTGATGTACTGGCCTATCTCCTGGTAGCGCCTCCATGCTCTGGACACTACGCTGACAGACATAGCAAACCTTCTTGCCACAGCTCACATTGATGTGCCATCCTGGATGAGCTGCACTACCTGAGCCACTTGTGTGGGTTGTAGACTCTGTCTCATGCTACCACTAGAGTGAAAGCACCGCCAGCATTGAAAAGTGACCAAACCATCAGCCAGAAAGCATAGGGAACTGAGAGATGGTCTGTGGTCACCACCTGCAGAACCACTCCTTTATTGGGGATGTCTTGCTCACTGCCTATGCTTTCCACCTGTTGTCTCTTCCATTTGCAAAACAACATGTGAAATTGATTGTCAATCAGTATTGCTACCTAAGTAGACAATTTGATTTCACACAAGTGTGATTGACTTGGAGTTACATTGTGTTGTTTAAGTGTTTCCTTTATTTTTTTGAGCAGTGTATTACTTCCCTTACAAAACACATGATCTCACAAATGAAGAAATGGAGTCATAGTACCTTATTTAAAGAAAAAAGATATGTTGTATCTAAGCCTAAAAATAAACACCTACTGTGAAAAGCTGCAATGAATAGCATTTCTGTCCAAAACTGATGGCATATTAGGAATATAGATTCGTATAAAATCCTTATAATTCTTATTTGAGTTAATTAAATGTTCGGGTATTTGAGTTAATTAAATGTTAGGGTTACAAACAGGAGTATTTTAGTAGAATATATGGCTATTCTATCAAATCATTGTCTGGAGTCATAGTCTAAAATAATATATTGTGGGGGAAATCCTTCTAAAACTCATGTTGGCATCTGTTGCATTCTGTGTTAAGAATTTCTAACAGTAGAAAATATATTTTAGGGAGTTTTTATGTTTGGACATATAGTATAGTTTATTCTTGCATAGCTAGGCAAAGTTGCAATTATCTTTGCAAAATTGCAAGGATGCAATAATACCATAATACCTCAATATTACCTCAGAACAGGAAAGCGAAGAAAGGGAACACAAAAGACATCTTAGCATGAAGACCAATCAGCACATTCATATTAAAAATCAAATATTTTTCTGACACAGTGTTTTGCCATGTCTTCCACACATCTCTGTCTAAAATCCCTTTTTAGGTGCATACAAATATTATTTTCAATCAAATGGATGTTGTTTTATTTTAAACACAGCTTTTTAGGTTATACCTGATTGCACTACCAAATGTGTCCAACCACTCCAAATTCTTCTGATTTTTTCACCCTCAAAATAGTGGGCTTCAATCTTCTGAGGTTCCAAAACAACAGAGTCTTTACTTAATAGTTGCTTGTGCTTATTGTTTCCCCAAACATATAAATCTCCGTCGTCTTAAAAAGAGAGAAAGAATAAAATAGCAATTAAGACATTTTCTGTATCATTTCTTAAAGACACAGATACAATGATTAAATGTCATTGCTCTACGCACAAATAGTAAAAAACCTAACTTTAAAAGGAAGCTACAATTCAGAAATGCCAAAGCACAAGAAACAATGCACAGGTCACATTGTATGCAATTAGCCATAGTTGTAAATTAAATTTCTCCAAAACTACTATCAGAAACAGAATGTTTTGTATGGTTCAGCCAACCAAAGGAATAGGTGCAGAAAAGGAAACATACCTGTGAGTGACACAACATGATGTGAGCCAGAAGCTACACTCCTCACTTTGACATTTTCCAAACCTAGGAGAGTAATCCATTTATGTCATGAGTTAAAGAGACAATTCCTTTCACAGAGAATTTGTGTATTACATAATGTCACAAACAAAACTAAAGCTTAAAACAATGATATATACCTAGAAATCATGACTGTATAAGATGTTGAGTTACTAAACCACAAGCAAATTTTAATAGATCAAGGGTCACTTTGATATGGCTGAATATTCTTTAAAAATGCATGCATGTAGATTTACAATGAAATTAACGTTCAAGAACCATGAGTTGGTTTAAGTAGCCTGAGTTGCTACAGGAGTTTGAACAAAAGAAATGTTGCTATTATGAAAACCATTGAAAATAATATGAATAGCAATAGTGAGATTTGGGAATGTCCTCCCTTGAACTATAATTCCTTGATTCCCAGGTTTCTTGCAGGAAAAACAAAGTCTTAGATTAGGAGATATGAACATCTATCAAAAGTGTTGTTCTCCTAAACATGAAAAATGAACACTAGGGTATTCTTCTCATCTATAAGTTAAATGTGAGCCACTATCATGACGCAGCTGTTAAAAAGGCAAATACTATCTTTGGGTATATTAATAGGATCAAAGAATCCAAATCATTGGAAATACTTGTTGATTTCATTGTATCTGATAAGAACCCACTTGGGATGACAGGGGTATACCAAAATTCAAAATGAATAATAGCAAAATAAAACAAGTTCAGAGAAGAGCTACCAAGATAGCGAGGGCTCTGCTATGAAAAGTTTAAAAATCTGAGTATATTTAGCTACAAAAAAGACTACAAAGACACATTTATATCCTGCCCACCTCACTCTGCAAAGTGACTCTGGGAAGCATATATGCACAAAAGTCCCAAATTGGCATCAATATCATGTCTAGCTTTAAAAAACAAACCTGGTACTTTGCAAGGTTCCTTTGCCCTCAAGAAAGGAGGAATATTTTTTTCTTGGCACATTCGCTTTGCTTGAGATGCCATACCAATTCCCCACTGAAATACAGAACCATTTTCTGCTCACGCAAAAGGAAAATAAATTGTCAAGATTAAAAATTATTTCCCTGATAACAGCCTGAAGAAATACATTAATGTGTCTTATTGATATCAGCTTCACATTTAGCACATAAAATGTAAAACATAATTTAGCCGTACACGTAGTCCTTTGTGATCATTTGTTCAGCAACTGTTCAAAGTTACAACGGTGCTGGAAAAAAATGGACCTGCAACCCATTCTCAGAGTTCTGGTCACAGCAGCATCCCTGTAATCAAAATTTGGGTGCTTGGCAACTTGCCCACACTTACAACTGTCCCAGGATCCCACAGTCGCATTCTTTTATCCTGTGCAAAATGCCTCTGCTCCAAGTCCTTCACCACCTTTTGGCACCCTGCACAGCACAGCTGAAATGAAGACACTGCTATATTCCCCCACCACCTTCCTACTGCCAACACATCCCCAAGGAACCTTCCTCTTTGTCCTCTTCTTTTTCTTCCTCCTTTATTTCGGCATCACCTTGCCTTTCCTGGACCGGACTTTGCAACACCAGCCAGCCTATGTCAGTGGTGGGTCTGTCCCTCCCTCTTGCCACTGCTTCAGCTCTCGTCACCATCTCCGACCCCAGCAAGGGCACCATGGGACAGGAAGCTCACCAATGACAGCAACCCCAGCGCAGGAGAGATAAAGCAATGCCAAGGAGGAGAAAGAGGACAATAATGGTATAGAAAAGGAGACGGGGAGGAAAATCTATTGGAGGTCATGATGGCAGGGAAAAGGCAATGGCAGAATACAGCAATGTTTTCATCTCAGCCATGCTACACAGGGTGGACAAAACTTCAAAGATGGGTGTGGGAGGGAAATAGGCAATGGGGCAGCTGAAGCAAATACAATTCATTCAGAGCCATAAAATCAAGCTAGCCTCTTCTGGCTCGGTGATCCCTTGAAAGCATCCACGAAGGCTCAGAGCTGGGAAGAACCAAGCCAGGAATAGCTTGGATCAGGGTGGGAGCTGTCAGGGAACAGGAGACATGATCTGCAACTTTGTCTTCTGGCTTCTGATAAGTAGTCACTGGGAAAGCTGGGAGGTCACCTAACAACCACAACCAGGACACCCTGAACCACTGTTGTTAAGTGTGAGATGTTTCTCTCAATAACTACTTCCCTTAGCAACATAATCTCACGTCCCAATTAGGGTTGTAACCCAAGGACTATTTTCAAAATATGTTACACCTTCAATCTGTGAGGGCCACTTTTAGAATGAGTGCTGTACCATCTCAGTTAATGTCAGAAGAAACAATATAACATTGATTTCCAGGGTTTTATTTAATGAAAGTTATTAAGCAATTTGTACAGTTTAAACAACTGAGAGTAAAAGACCAAAATTATCCTAACTATAAATTCCTTTTAAAAGTCTTCTGAATAAGTTTTATTAAGGGATCCATGAAAGTTAAAATAATCATCATAGAATATATTCCATAAAATACCTGATTCATATTAGCCTGAATCAATGAATTATTTCTTAAACACTTCATGTTTTTTTCTAGCAAATTCACAGAGCAAATTCAGCTGCAAAATTAAACTCATTTGATTGGGCACAGTATTATATCTTCATTACTGTTAATTTCACTATAAAGGTGTAACTCACCAGTCACAACAACTGCGTGCCTGAGTCCAGCAGCAATATTTATTACTTTATCCTGTAAAGACTGTGAGAGAAGTGAGAGGATGGTGAGAGAAATGTATATCATAAAAAATAATAATTCTATTGAATTAAATGTTTGATTTTTCAAATGGGTATACAAACTGGAAGCGTAAAGATAGTATAAAATAGCCTCAAAATGACAGCAAAAATTTACAGCGACCTGTAAAACAAATTGTTGTGGAGCGGTGGTCACAGAGAGAGATGGAGCCAGGCTGAATTTAACAAGCTTTATTCTTTGCAAATAAAGGGTCGCCGCGGCTGCCAAGGCTATCTGACAGCCAGCTGGCGGCGATAGCTGATGCCGTTTGACAGCTCCTTTTTATAGCCAGCTGTCAAACGGCATCAGCCAATGGGAGCGATCGGCGCTCCCGCGCTGGCGGCGGACCAGAGGGAGGACTGCTGCTAGTCTTTGAACACAGCACAAATCATCTTATTTTTACAAAGCTGCTTTTTTCCCCTCTCTCTAACAAGGTGATTAAAAAGCTTTGGTAACAAAAGCACTGACTTTCCAAGATCTCTCACCTTAATCATTGCTGGAATAGTGCATCTGCCTGAAATATCAGGTATTCCCAGTTGTCCAAAGGAATTAGAACCACAGGAAAATATTTGGCCATTTCCTGAAAGAAAGAATAGCACAATACCTTTGTTGTCTACCTCAAGTCAAAACTATTACAAACTTTCAGTGAAATATGCTATGCAATACTTATTATTTGCATAGCTCTATGATTGATTCCAATTCATGTAGCCATAGACATAGAGAACCTCATGATATCTATCTACAGGTAGTCCTTGACTTACAATCATAATTGAGCTTTGTAATTAGGTCCTAAATCATTATAGTCATAAGTCGAGGCACCCGCATGACCTGAGGTAAATTCCCTGCCTTTTTTGCAATGATCATTAGAGAACATGGCAGTCATTAAGCAAACACTATGATCACTAAACAAACACATTCATTTGAATGGGCATTTTTTTGCCAGAAACTGGCAGAATCACAGTCACATGACCATGGAATGCTGCAACAGGTTGTAAAGCTGACCAGACTGACATGTGGTCACATGACCATAAGGCTGGTGCAACCATTTACAACATCTGGAGGTGCTTTACTGATTGCAAAGCATCCGTTCCATGCTCATTGTAACTTCAAATGGTTATAAAATGGCCACCTGTATATTCATTACTTATTTCTAGTGTAATTTAAGTGCAGTGTAAGAACTTTAGAACATTAGAAGCATAAGAGAATGAACAAGGGTAAGATAGAAACTGCAATTAAAGGAACCATATACAAAATTAAACCCAGCAAAACAGCTGAAAACCAGAACTGAAAAGAAGTCACCTAGCTGCAAAGTAGTTTCAGAGATTTACTTTTATAAGGAAATGATAGTTTAACATGTTTTAATTTTCTGTAAGTCACCCAGTGTCATTGGCAAGTGAAAGAAAGAAAGAAAGAAAGAAAGAAAGAAAGAAAGAAAGAAAGAAAGAAAGAAAGGAAGGAAGGAAGGAAGGAAGGAAGGAAGGAAGGAAGGAAGGAAGGAAGGAAGGAAGGAAGGAAGGAAGGAAGGAAGGAAGGAAGGAAGAGGGAGGGAGGGAGGGAGAGAGGAAGGAAGGAAGGAAGGAATAGTGGTAAAATCAATTAAACAGAACTGTTAACTTTGTGCTCTTTAAATGAGCACAACTCACCACATCTTGTCCAACCTAATTCTTGCTATTTTAAAAAGCCAGTATAGTTCAATAAATATTAGTTACATTTATATCCCATTGGAAGCAACTGAATGGGACTTTTAATACTAATTTAGCTTTATTTTTTAACTTTACTATTCAGTTGTACATTTCTATAAGCACTGGCTGCATGGTGAGTAGAAAAGTCTTGTTCATAGCTTGTTTTCTTAATTATTGTGCTTAATTCAGTTGAAAATGATCCCATTTCCAAACACTCAAAAATAGGTAATTTTTAAATTTTTATGCATAATACCCAACTCTGAAGGTCTTGGAACCTCTTGGAGGCATATACAGGGTCCAAAGTTTTCACTGTGCACAATGATTTGCTTCAGTATTCCAAGTCTTTGCCAAGGGAGAGTGAAACCCATCATTTCATCATGCTTGCCAGCTTTATATTTTACATTTAACTGATTTTATTGGAAGTCTTTGTTTGATTGTTGTGAGCCACCCAGAATCATTGAGAGTTGGGTGGCATACAAGTCTAATAAATTATGACAGATTTACCAACAAGTATAACTGTAAAATCCCAGCCACAGGCAACTTGTATGACAGGACAACCACAAAGAGAAGAACATAAGGTAAAATTTGTCACATCCTCAGTATGACCAAGTCCCAATTGTCCATCTTTATTCTGGCCACAGAAAAAGATCTCTCCAGTTTCTGTGAAACAAACAAATAGCATCAGACTTATCTGTAGCACACAGATCATACCAATCAATAAATTTAATTATCAGGGGCATATTATCCTAGCAGTCATAATACAGGTTAAACTTGAAAAATTAGAATATCGTGCAAAAGTTCATTTATTTCAGTAATGCAACTTAAAAGGTGAATCTAATATATGAGATAGACTCATCACATGCAAAGCAAGATATTCAAGCCGTGATTTGTTATAATTGTGATGATTATGGCTTACAGCTCATAAAAACCCCAAATCCACAATCTCAGAAAATTAAAATATTACATGCAATCAATAAAACAATGGAACACAGAACAATATCGAACCTCTGAAAAGTATAAGCATGCAGATGTACTCAGTACTTGGTTTGGGCCCCTTTTACAGCAATTACTGCCTCAGTGCAGCATGGCATGGAAGCTAGCAGCCTGTGGCACTGCTGAGGTGGTATGGAAGATCAGGATGCTTCAATAGCAGCCTTCAGCTCTTCTGCATTGTTCGGTCTCATGTCTCTCATCTTTCTCTTGGCAATGCCCCATAGATTCTCTATGGGGTTCAGGTCGGGTGAATTTGCTGGCCAATCAAGCACAGTAATCCCACGGTCACTGAACCAGGTTTTAGTGCTTTTGGGAGTGTGGGCAGGTGTCAAGTCCTGCTGGAAAATGAAGTCAGCATCACCATAAGGCTCATCTGCGGAAGGAAGCATGAAGTGCTCCAAAATCTCCTGGTAGATGGCTGCATTGACCCTGGACTTAATGAAGCACAGTGGACCAACACCAGCAGATGAAATGGGCTCCCCACATCAACACAGACTGTGGGAACTTCACACTGGACTTCAAGCATCTTGCAACGTGTGCCTCTCCATTCTTCCTCCAGACTCTGGGTCCTTGGTTTCCAAATGAGATGCACAAATTACTCTCATCAGAAAAGAGGACTTTGGACCACTGAGCAACAGACCAGGTCTGTTTGTCTTTAGCCCAGGTAAAACATTTCTGTTGTTGTTTGTTGTTCAGGAGCGGCTTGACAAGAGGAATACGACATTTGAAGCCCATGTCCAGGATCCGTCTGTGTGTGGTGGCTCTTGATGCACTGACTCCAGCCTCAGTCCACTCCTTGTGAAAGTCCTCAACACTTTTGAATGGCCTTTTCCTGTGACAATCCTCTTCAGGCTGCAGTCATCCCTGCTGCTTGTGCACCTTTTTCTTCCACACCTTTCCCTTCCACATAACTTTCTATTAATGTGCTTTGATACAACACTTTGGGAACATCCAACTTCTTTTGCAATTACCTTTTGAGGCTTTCCCTTCTTTTGGAGGGTGTCAATGATGGTTTTCTGCACAACTGTCAGGTCAGCGGTCTTTCCCATGATTGTGATTCCTACTGAACCAGACTGAGAGACCATTTAAAGCAGGCTTGTCCAACCCGCGGCCCATGGGCCGCATGCGGCCCAATGCCCACCCCAACCTTCATGCAAGAGCCAGGGAGGAGGAGGAGGAGTGACAGGCGCGAGGCAGGGCGAGGCGAGCGCCATGCCAAGTAGCAACAGAAAAGGCGGGCGCCATCAGAGCGCTCCTCGTGCCAAGGCAGCCGCAGCCCAAGAGTCCCGCTCCGCTACCTCCTGCTGTTGCCGCCACCGTCGCCGCTGCTGCTTCTGCCGCCGCCGCTGTTGCTGCTGCACCAAGCCTCCCGGTCCTCGCCTTCCAGTCCTGCTGCATCCAGCCGGGCCATTTGCAGGAGGAGAGGTAGGCACGAGGCGGGCGAGCTTTCTTCCCCCCTCCCCCCCACCCTGTAAAATTTGGTCAGAAAATTTGGCCGTGATAAAAAATAAATAATTTTTAATAAATAATTAATAATAATAAAAATAATTTGGCCGTTTTTTGGTTTGAGTTTGGCCACAGAGCCAAACGGCGATCTGGCAACCCTGTGCCCCATCCATTATATTAGCTCCACCATTTTATGTGCGGCCCAAACCAAATTTTCATCTTCTAATGTGGCCCAGGGAAGATGAAAGGTTGGACACCCCTGATTTAAAGGCTCAGGAACTCTTTGCAGGTGTTATGGCTTAATTAGCTGATTAGAGTGGGACACTTTGAGCCTAGAATATTGAACCTTTTCACAATATTCTAATTTTCTGAGACTGGGGATTTGGGGTTTTCATGAGCTGTAAGCCATAATCATCACAATTATGACAAATCACGGCTTATTTTGCTTTGCATATAATGAGTCTGTCTCATATATTAGTTTCACCTTTTAAGATGCATTACTGAGATAAATGAACTTTTGTATGATATTCTAATTTTTCGAGTTTCACCTGTATATCACTCAACCTCTACGAGTAGTTGGGAAGCTGGCTTCTTAGTGGCAGCACATCACTTGGAGAAAATTTATTGGAATTGTTTTCCTTTAGACAATTAAAGTCATGACTGTTCATTTGTAGAACAACATCTGCTTTAGGACAACACTGCTTTTGTACTGCCTCTTTGAAATGAATTGCTTTCAGCTTTGGATTCTTTCTATTTTTATTATTAAAAATATAATGATGATGACAATTGTGACAAAATTGTGACAAAATATCTAACAAATCCTAAGGACATAGAGGATGAAGCAGAAAGTTCTACAGGAAGCAACAGGGCTACTGCAAAAGATTCCAGACTCCATTGTAATGTCAGAAAAAGACTCAGACTAATTCCACCTTAAGTATATACTAAGTATAAATTATGCTGAAGAATTGCTTTAACAAACTGTTGATATTTGGCCACATTACTACCAAAGATCTTTCCATAAATGCAAGTGGTTCTTGTTTCCTGAGTTTGATCTGTTTGAAGGGATAGATTAAAAAAAAAAAGTTGAAGATAGTAATGAAGCATCATCTTAGTTTTAACTTCCTTTTCTCCATACAATTGGACCTATGTTTCAGTTTGTTATATTATGTATATAGGGGAAAATCTTGGATCCATAAACACCGTACAAAGACTGAAATGTAGTTGGGGGGTTCTGACTGATCATGCAGGACAATCTTCCAGAGCTAAATTTCACAATACACAAGGAAATGTTATACTTGGATTTTTACCAGTAAGAACAGCAGAATGGCCTCCACCTCCAGTAATGTTTTTGATACAACTCTGATTAAAGAGAAATGATTTCACAGGCAGGTGCACATCATTTTTATGGCCAAGGCCAAGTTGTCCATAGCTGTTTGCTCCCTGAAAAAAAAGTGAAGGAGGGAAATAGACTTATTTATTTAAACTGATTCATTCAGGTTCTGTCTATTCGTATCTCATAGACAAATAAACCATACACTGAACTATAGTTATACTATTTATAGGAATTACTTAATATTAATGCTTGTAATAGCCCTTTCCAGACAATCTGTCAGTTCATGGTTATTCAGAGATCATCTTTGCCAGTCAAGAGAGCAAATAAGCCTTTAGATATTGAACACAACATTCTACCAATCACACATACAACTCTATTGAAATTTACATTTACTAGCTTATTATTGAAAAGATAATCTTTTAAAACATATGCATTAGAAATTGGCAAAGCTTACACTGAGTCCAATTTCGCCCACAAAGACTGGTAGCAGAGAGGACTATTAGATTGCAAGACAGCAGATGGTACCAAGGTGATTCAGAAAATGCTAACTATTTGTTTATCAGGATTCTTACAGCAAAATTCTGGAATTACAAAAGGGAATTTGTCAGCCATACCTAGAAATATTAAGGGTTGAAATACGCCCTTTTCAAGGTGGTTATTATAATAATGTAAATTTAAGAAAAGTCATATGGTTTTTTCTCTTTCTCTTTTCCAGTTATACATCAATGTGAATTGTGTCATTTACATTATAATTCTTTCAAATTAACACTTTCCTGCTTTCAGAGCAATTTTAAAAATCCAATAAGAATATTTTATATATCATAAACATCTCCGTAGGAAACTCCATCGTATATTATCAGTCATATTATTACAAATTCTCACACGTTCTTCTTCCAATGTTGTTAGTTTATTCATTTGCGCTTACCTGCCATTCCATTCCACAAAGCAATTTACAAATCCCTCTCCAGTAAGAGATAAAAGGACAGTTAGAGTTAACTTTGTGCCCCAGGATATCAACATCAAACATATACCACAGCTAGGAGTATTTCATTTATAACTAATTCTCAGTCAAGGTTTTTTGGAACATTTGAGCCATAAAATGGAATCATAGAGTTAGAATATCTGCACAGGCAGTCCTTGACCTATGACCCCAACTGAGCTCAACATTTCTGTTGAGCTTTCTTGCCACAGTTTAAGTGAATCCATGCAATTATTTAGTTAGGAACATGGTTGTTAAGTGAATCTCATTTTCCCATTGACTTTGCTTGCCAATAGGCCGCAAAAGGGGATCATATGACCCCCTTGAACACTTCAACAGCCAAAAATGTTAATTAGTCCCAAGCATCTCAATTTTGATCACGTAAGCACAAGGGTGCTGCAACGGTTGTGTGAAAAATGGCCATGTCACTTTTTCAGTGCCGTTGTAACTTTGAATGGTCACTAAGTGAACTGTTGTAAGTCGAGGACTAGCAGTATATAGTCCTCTGTGCAATGTTCAAGAAAACCAATGAAATTATTCATGAATAATTTCAAACTGTTCAAACTGTTCTAAAAAATCTTCAGTAGTGCAGAACCCACAGCCTCCACCCCAGTAAGTACAATGTTGACTAAACTATCTCCTCTCATTTACTGTGAAACAGGTTTGTTATGAAACAAGGTTGTTTCAACTGTTGGTTTTTGTCTGTCCAAACACTTGACAGACTGGCAGTCAGCCTAATGTTGAGGTGGGTAGGGGAGAGGGGATTATTTTCCAAAGAACAAGATCTATGGGCTGAGAAGTCTCAATCCTAGTGTCAACTTTGGAAGCCGTATTAGCACCAGAAGCTTCCACGCTGCCACATTCTTGAGCATGGGAAGATGGGAGGGGGGGATTTTATGAACCGTATAATAGCATAATAGTATAATAGAGACATAATAGCATTCTTCTTTAAAATCAAGGTCATGTTATTCCTGCACCTGGCTGAGGAGTGGTTGAGGGGATGTCTCAAGTTGGGACGGATGGTGATTCGGGCATGTGATCAATGAGGGGCGCAGGGGGTGGATTTGTAATTTTTTACTTATTGGAGGGAAACCCGGACCTTTCAGATTCAGGATTTTCCAGATGTGCCAGTGTACCTCCTCTAATAAAAGGAAACTTTGAGAAAATGCCTGTCTCGGAGTTTTTAATTGGAGTTGGTGTTTTCTGGAACCATGACAGCTAGGGCACTTGAAAATTATGTGTCTTTAGGTGAAACTAGAACAATCCCACTGATCTCCATAACATCCTAGTCCCAAACCATAATATACGCTATTATCTACAAATGCCTTTCTTCGTGAATCAGAGAAGGAACTAGAATCAGGGGTCTCCAGCCTTGGAAACTTGAAGACCTGTGGACTTCAATTCTGAGGTAATTGGTCCACAATTCTTAAAGTCGCCAAGGCTGAAGACCCCTGAACTAGATTGTCATTGCACAAAGGAATATATACAATTTTCCTAATACAGGTAGTCTCGACTTACGACATATCAAATGAGCCCAACATTTCTGTAATTAAGTGAAACATTTGACAAGTGACTTGCCCCATTCTACCACCTTTCTTGCCATAAGTATTAAGTGAATCACCACAGTTGTTAAGTTAGTAACATGGTTAAATAAATCTGGCTTCCCCATTGATTTTGCTTGTCAAAAGGTCAAAAGGACTTTGCTTGTCACAAAATGTGACCCTGGGACACAGCAAAGGCTCATAAATATGAACCAGTTGCCAAGCGTTTGAATTTCGATCATGTGACCATGACAATGTTGCAATGGCCCAAAGTGTGAAAAACAGTCATAAGTCACTTATTTCAGTGCTTCAAATGGTCACGAAATATATTGTTGTAAGTTGAGGACTATCTATATTTTAAATTGCTAGGATATTCAGCTAATAGGTGATTAATCTTGGAGACAGCAAATTCCAACAGACAGGTTCCAGCATGAAACTAATAACATTAATCCAGAATTAAATTTATCAAGTTTAATTGTGACTCTTGATTTACAGGTTTTTATCCTATTGAGTGCTCATTAATTTACTGGGGCCAGAGATTGAATGCTGTTTTCTGTATTCAGGCAGTCCTCGACTTCCAACCACAATTGAGCCTAAAATTTCTGTTGTTAAGCGAAGCATTTGTTATATGAATTTTGGCCCGTTTTACAATCTTTCTTGACACTGTTGTTAAGTGAATCACTGCAGTTGTCAAATTAGTGATTTGGTTAAGTGAATCTGGCTTCCCCATTGACTTTGCTGGTCAGGTGGTCACAAAAGGGGATCACATGACCACAGGGTGCTGCTGCAACAGTCATAAACATGAGTCAGCTGCCAAGCATCTGAATTTTGATCACATCACCACGGTGATGCTGCCATGGTAGTAAGTGTGAAAGTCACTTTTTTTAAGTCACTTTTTTCACTGCCGTTGTAACTTTGAACAGTCACCAAATTTTACAAGTCAAAGACAACCTGTACACCTTACAAAGCAGTCCCAACCAAAGGGCTAATAAAGTAAGACCCATCGGCCAGCAGG
Source organism: Hydrophis major (assembly GCA_033807585.1). Classification (NCBI taxonomy): domain Eukaryota; kingdom Metazoa; phylum Chordata; class Lepidosauria; order Squamata; family Elapidae; genus Hydrophis; species Hydrophis major. The sequence continues at coordinate 124,259,744 of CM066328.1, forward strand.
GAGCAGCAAATGCCAAAACTCTTTTCACAGCCGGCTGGCAAGCCTGGAATATACAGACTTTCTCCCCAAAAATGAGGAGAAAGCCTTAAAAGAGACCATTTACTTCTCTCTTAAGAGTGTAAAGTCTTCCAAAGCATTTGAAGGGATAATAACCTTTTTTGCGACGCTCTTTAAATTGCTGCCATTGCAATTATACTATACGAACAATTTAGCGCTGCTGAATGTGTCGTGAACCGAGCTCCGGTGTCTTTCGAAACCGCGCGATAGCGAAGACATGAAAGGGCTTGTTCGCTTGAATTGTGATGTGATTGACGGGTTTCTGGATCTGACAAAGGCATTAACGCGTGACCGGAGGAGCTTCTTTGCTTGCTTGCCTGCCTGACGTGTAATTCTTAATAGCCGCAGGTGTTTTCCCTTTAGTTTCAACCCAACCAAAGCTTAACCAATAGCTAATTCTTCCGAAAATACAGTTTTAATAAGATCCTGTCACTTTCACTAATGGGTGAAAGTGGAGGGAAGGAGGGGTAAAAACACTAATCACCGCCTTGCTGCGCGATGATAAATGCACACCAGACGCTTCATTTACCAAACAAAACAACGACAGGCAGGCAAACAAAACGCGGGAAAATTCCCCTTGCAAAGACAAAAGTCCGCCTCTTTACTCCCGGGCCGTAGCCTGACCCACAGTAGGCCCCTTTTTTTCCCCGTGCCCAGAGGGAGGCCACTTCCTTCCGCCCTCTAAAAGCACCGCTACGGGGGACCTACCCAAGCGAGTAGCGCTGGCGTTGCATCCAGACGGGCGACGGCCATAGTCGCCAAAGAAGGCGGAACCACTTGCGGAAGCCCTCGCGGCGGCCGATGGGTCCGCCTTTCCCAGCTTCTGGCTGCAATTGCAGGAGCTGTTTTACAGTAAGACCGGAGGTTTGTGGACGTAGCCAGGTCGGGCAAGTAGAGAGAGGACTACTAAGGACAATGCAACGCTCATTTTTCCCCTTCGGCTTTTGCAGCTGTGGCTTGGAGCTGTGGAAGATGTGGCGACGCGAACTCGTGAGAGGAGTGCTGAGCGTGAATAACCAGGATTACGTGGGCAAGACATGTCAAAGGAGTTGCTTTGTTCTGTGTGTTTGAGTGAGTGAGTGTGTATGAAAAACAAAGTGGAGCTCCATTTCTGATGGACATGTTCACGCTTCTTGGCAGCCCGATGGAAGTAGTTTACCAATACTTCCCTGTGTGTGTGTGTGTGTGTGTGTTGTGTGTCTATGAAAGACAAAGCCTCCTTCGAGACTTCTGAAGGACATGTTTCCATGTTTCTTGGCAGCAGGATGGAAGCAGTTTACCAGCACTTCTTGATTTTGCTTCTCAGAAGCCACCTGTGAAGCTTGCAAAGAGCACTGTAATAAAATCAAGGACCACTCCTAAAGCTGTCATAAATTTGAACAGCTACTAAATTTGACAAGTCATTAATCAAGGACTGTCTTTATTTTCTAATGTGCCCACGAGTGGTATGAAAATAATTCTGAATAAAAATGACCTGGGGCATTTGCATTACAGATGGTTTCATAATTGCAGCATGTGAGTCATCTTAGAAAAGGTATGGCTTATTTGTTACAGTATTGGCAATCCTTGATTTGGTTGAAGATATCAGAAGTCAATATAAATCAAGATTTATCTAAATAAATCTAGTCTGCTTTGGTCAGATGGGCTGACTAAATACTATAATAGCTAGTTTATTTATTGTTATTTTTTTAAAATTGGTTTGCTTGCCCATCTTGTTGCAAGGCTGTCATAACAATATGGTCTTAATTTGCCTCTGCGCTATGAAGAGGGAAGGAGCTGAAAGGAATACACATGTTGACATAATCTCTGGTTTATTTCTGACAAAATATTTTTCAATGTTCAGCAGAAATAGCCTCCAGTACTGCATTCTAACCATTGCGCCACCACGACTCTTGTATGATTCCTTTGGTTTTTATTTCAGGTACCGTGTGAACCAAGTTAATGTGTAGTTTGTAAGCCATGCAGTACTTGTGGGCACATTTCAACATTTGAGAGCATGTTGCAGGCACTAGAGCTGCAATCAGAAAGTCAGGCCTGGCCGTGGTTTTTCCGGTTTCGCGTGGCTTCGGGGCAGCAGGAATTCGCGACAGCTCGCAATTCGTGCTGTGCTAGCCGTCAAGGTACCCCCGATCCAGATGGGTCAGGGGGATATGGCTGCCCTGTAGGGACAGCTGAAGAGAGAGGGGAGTCGGATAGGGAGGTGGGGGTGTCGCAGACCCCCCCCTTCTCCGGAAAAACCCCTTTTTCCCAAGGCGGTGGAGCGGCGGTCAGCAATGGCCGCCACGAAGAAGCCAGCAACCGGGTAAGATTGTGCTGGAGGAAGTGTGAAGAGTGAAAGTTTTGTCTGAGCCGGGTCAAGTAACATCTTTTAAATTGCCTGGAACTGAGCTGTTTGAATTGCTGGAGGATACATTGTATCCCTAAGAAGAGCCTGCGGAGAAGCTGTTAAAGGGAACTTTTTTTTTTTTTCTTTACTCTCCCACCCCATGGAAACAGCAGAAATATTTGGATATATTGGACATTGAAAGTGAATTGCTTTGAGAGTTGAAGCTAAGAGACAAAAGGATTCTTGGACATTGAAAAATTTAAGAAATTGGAAAACCCTTGTTGGAGGTATGGATTTCTGGTTATTTAAAATTGACATTGCAAGTGGGAAGGGAGAGAAAAAAAAAATTGGAGCAGAAGCTGAAAAAGGAGGAGATTGCCTAGAATCCCAAAGGAAGATATATGGTAATTGGACCTCTTTGATTAAAAATTAACCCCAGAAAGAGAAAGAGAAGAAGGAAGAAAAGTATTAACTTTTGGAACTTTTTTTTTTTTATTTGCTTTTGATTGTCTTTGATTAAAAATACTTGTGGTTGTTTTGGAAAAAGTTTCCCTTTTCATAATGGCATCGTTTGTGGATGAACTAGAGATTGAATATCAAAAATATAAAAAAGAAGATACTTTGGGCACTTTGTTTCAATTCTTAGAAATGGCATTATGTACTTATGAAAAGTTGATTACGCAGCAGAAGGACTGGGACAAGGAAGAAGAGGAAGAAGAAGCCATCTTTGATGAACAATGGGTCCCTTCCGGAGAGGAGGAGAAAAAGGATAAGAAAAAGGGGATTTTAAGAATTATAAAAACAACCAAAAGAGAAAAAAATGAGCGAAAAGGTGGAGGCAAGGTTAGAAAGCAAAGGAAAAGGAGCAAGAAAAGCGAGGAGAAAAAGCAAAGGGGTAAAAAGGGCAAGGAGAAGAATAAGCAAGAGAGAAAGGGGGGGAGGAGAAGCCTTAATGGGGGGAAGCAAGACCTAAAGAAAAAAAGTTTATTTAGAGACAATGGGTGAATTTAATTTAGATTAAAAGAGGGATTCTGGAGGGTACATAAGTTTGTGTTTTTATATGTGTATTTAGAATATAAAATTCATTATGTAATCTTAGAATCTTTTCAACAGAATCCCAAGAAAAATTGCTATACGAAGTATTTTTAAGTTAGGGTAATGAGTTATAGATGTTACTCCAATTGGTGTACAGGAGAAGTATAGTAAAAGAAAAAAAGATGAATGGATAATTGGAAATAGAACAGACAAAGAATGTTGTTGAAAATGGTAATAAGATATGGAAGGATATATATGCTTTTTTTTGGATTTTGTATATTGATAAAAGGCAATAAAATTTTAATTAATAAGAAATAATTGGGATGGAAAGGAGAAGTAGGGATAAGATATGAAGTTAATACTATATGAAGTATTGATATTATAATTTGGAAATGTTATGCCTTATTGGTCTTTTATTATTATTTTTTCCTAGAAAAGAATTTATAAGCTGTTATGCCTTGACTCTTTGTGCATTGTTTTTATAAAACTGATAAAAATGGTTTTTATATATATATATATAAAAAAGAAAATGATAATAAGATATGGAAGGATATATGGGATGAATATGATGTTTGAATTTGTGTCTGTGTGAAGAATTTTAACCTGGGAACAGACAACCTTCAGAAAAGATCTTTTAGTTTTGTTTATGTTTTGTGTTTTGTGTGTATTGTGTTTTTTGTAAAACTAATAAAATTTGTTTTTTATAAAAAAAAAAAAAAAAAGAATCAATAAAACCTTGGAGGAATGTTAGATGAGAATAATTGTAAACAAGCCAGAAAGAAATGAATATGATGACTATAAAATGGATAAATATAGAAAAGAAATGAAATTGAATAAGAGTAAAGAGAAATAATGAGAAATTTGCTGAAAGATATTTATGTGTCCATATGGAAATGGGATAAATTAGAATTATGTTGTATAAAAATAATGTTTTATTCGACTTGTAAAAATTTATAATGTTAAGAGGTTTTATGTATTTATGTATTTAATGGTTAATGATGTGTTGTTTTATCTTTAAAATTAATAAAATTTGTTTCAAAAAAAAAAAAAAGAAAGTCAGGCCTGGCCGTTCATAGTTGGCATGATGGTTTGTTCAGTTATAAAATAAAAAGTAAAATCAAGATTCTGGCATACAAAATAGGTTCTTAGGTACCTATTTTTTACTTAGGTACCTTCTACCCATTGGCACCATGATGAGAGAGCATGATATGTAACTTCAGCCAATTGTGGTTGGTTCAGCAAGTCTTATTTAAGTAAACTATGGCTTAACATGATGTTCAAATTCAATCAATTACAACTTCCCAAATTATAAGTGCTATATTCTACTTGATATTATTCATATTGAAATGTAATAGGAAAAATGGAACATGCAGTGCTTACACAGAAACAAATATATTGTACTTATTTATACTCAGAAACAAGAAATAATTCATTATTGAATGCAATAATAAGTATTTAACTGATATTTCTGCTAGGTAAGCAGGTATAATATGATTATAGCTGTGGTTTTGCAATTAAAAAAATGTTGGGAGATAAACCAGAACACACGCTTTTGGAGATAGTTTTAAGGTTTTATTGCTCCTTCCATAGCAGCAGTCATTGGTTGCACATAACAGTGGACCATATGGACCATTAGCCTTTAAATATAGCATTTCATAATCTATCAATTGTTCTAGATAAATTATTTCTACTTTCTTTTCAAATAAATAGAAAGGAACTGAAGAGAGGAGGGAAGAGTGGTATGTAAACATTGATATTAATCTTCCAAAAAACTATATTAAAACAAAGATATTTTCCTTTCATTGATCATTTTGGGAAGAAGCATTCTGCATGAAGCACAAAAGCAGTATTATCTTGCTAGAATGTGTATGTGTGGGTGGGATCCACAGCTACTGAATGCAGAAAAGTTATTAGACAGGTTAGACTCCCAGTTACTTGTCCATCTTGATGAGGGCCTCACTGACAATGTCGAGTTCATGCCGTAGCTCATTCACCATATGTGCAATACTTTGTGGATCTTTCAGGATCTGAACACTTTGGGTATATGGATTGTAACTCACTCCAAATGGGCGTTTGATTGTCTTTGCAAACTCTCTGCTCGGATAAGGAAAGAAAAAAAGAGAATTGTCTACATAGTGGCAGTTTCAGTCAATTATAAACATTTAAATAGCTTAATAATTGTCCCACTGTTTCTAATCTATTGAATGATTGCAATTAAAGAAGAAAAGGTGTGGCAGATGTGATAGTGTGGATCAGAAATAGACAAATCAGTGGCCTCCAGATGTTTTTAACCCAACCAATAGATCCAGTGGCAAGGGATTATGGGATATATAGTCAATATTTTCCTGCTTTATTGTGACCAGTGCAGAAATATTGTCCCAGGAAAGAGACAAGAAAGGAGAGAAATAGTCCACAAATATGCCCTAACTTGGAAAAAGATAAAGCCAGAGAAATAACTAAAAAATGAAGATACTCCAGCAGGGAGAGGCCCCAAAATTAATTAACCCAGAACAAAAATATAAATGAGAAAATTAAATGGATGCAGAAGATAAACTGAAATCACACAGCAAAATAAGTCATAATTTTATCTGCTTGCTTGACTTGCAGTTTGCCCTTTTGGTAAAGCCAGCTATCATAGTTTATTTCATAAATCATAGTAAAACTGTAAATTACCCTTGTCTATGAGCAATTGCTGGAAAAAGGGAAAGTGTTTAAAATAAATATTTGATATTTTTGAATGTAGCTGTGTTATTTATAATGCAAAACAGAAAAGAAAAGGCAAACCTCAAGACAACACTGGCATTATATGACAAGTAACATTTATATTGTGCTTTTGAGTATCTGCCCTTTTGGTAACCTAACACTTAACCTAAATGGGATAAGGTGTTATTTTTTTCCAAGGGTTGGGAATGGAACATTTGGATGTCTTTCATTCTGCTAGTTTTCAGTTTCCCAGTGGCAAACAGTAAATTACCTCATCTTTTCTTTTGCATCTTCAAAGCTTTCAGAAATAAAGTAAACTTCCTGGAAGGTAGTAATCATGCATTCCTGCTTGCAGGTGACAGTAGGTTCAAAAGACTTGACTTTGGCATTTCCGGAAAGTGCATGCTGATTATCAGACACACCAAAATTGAAAAGATTGAAATGTGCATATTATAGACACATCAGTACAGAAGAACCCTTAGAGATAGCTTGTAACATTCTACATGGATTCTAACTTTTAATGCTTTCTGTTTGTTTTTATTTTTTGTTACTGTAATTCTTAAGAATATGTCTTGTTCTATAAATTGCACAACTTTCAAACCAAGAATCACCCTTGACCTCTTGAGTCACCCAAAACTAGTAAATGGTGTTAAGATGAAAACTAAAATTCATTTCACGTATATGTAATTACAATTATGTGGAGTTAATTCTACTGATGGTCACAATTCCTCCCTATCTGCCACATTCACATTCTTTGGTAACACATTTTGGGAATTTTTGTGGGCCACATTGAAACATTTTGAGGGCTTCAGATTGCTCAGGGGACTTTAGGTTGTACATTTCTGGATCAGTAGCTGCCATTCTATCAGTTGAACAATATTGCTGAATACTTTAGATTCTTGTTAATGCCAAGCTTTCTTCTGCTAAACCTGCTCTAAATTAACAATATTTTATTGATTAAAATGCCATGCTAGAACATATAACAATGGAACTCATGAATATTGTATTCAGTGTTCTGTCAGATGCAAGAAATCAGGAAACCAAGGTTCAAATGCGTTAAAGTTTAATCCATGCTAGCTCATTACAAGAACCATAACTACTAATAGTTAAAGCAAATTGGCAGTAGATAAGAGTCAATGGAACTCAAGGAAGGCTGGACTTAGTTCTGTTATGGGCACAAAGGGGCTCCAAACTGATGACATGGACTCTTCCCTTAGGCTCAGCCTGGTCATTTCCAACATGACCCTTGGCTCTATTTCATGAGAGTTGTAGTCACAAAGTTGTGGTCACAAATTTGATAGCACACAATAAAACACTATCATATCCTTCGCTAAGAAAATAACCAATGACAGATTTCCTTGAAGCTGTTTGAGGCATCAATTCAGGTGAAAGTCTAAAGCAGAAGAACAGTGAAGCCAAATGAAATAAATAAAAGTTCCACCTGAGTGTACAGTTGTAAAACTATTACAGTAAATTACAGGCAGTATTTTGAAGGTGATTTGAGGGCTTACCTTCAATTCACTAATAGAAGAGAGCAAACCAGCTCCATAGACTCTCAGTTGCCCTTCTTGTTTGCATAAGCCAAACTCCACTGTGAAAAAGTAGCACTGAGAAGGAATAAAGCTGAATGAGGAGAAGAAGCAGCAGCTCTCTAACAGAGATACGCACAGTGAATAAAACATAAACACTGAGTGTCCATATGGTCTTTTGCTGCTGGAAAGTAAACGCCATTTCTCCAATATTTTCAGATATATCAGCTGTGTCCATGCAATACACCATCTCATGGCTAATTAAACAATAGTAAACCCAGATTGCCTGGGTTTGCATAACTAACTAAGTCAAATTCTAGCCAAAAACATTTTGACCTAGAATGTGCTGTGGACCCAGCCTGCAGTGACAATAATGCCTCAGTCAACATGGCCAAGATGATTAAACGATCTCAGAGTTACAATAATGTGGAAACCACTCTGAGAAATAGCAGCAGTGGACCACTAAAGGATTAGGTTCCCTTGCACGAATGAAAAATAGAATATTCCATCAGATTTTTTCCTATGGCAGATATCTTCCTTAGCCCCACATGAAAGGACAGCAGCTCAACAGTTTTTTTCCAAACAGCATAAACTTTCCAGATTGCCATGAACTTTTTGAAAATGCAGCTTTCAATTTGGAGAAGAAAAGGATGGAATTTCTGTCATGACAGAAGGGAAGTACTGCTGCCTCATTTCCCAGTTCATGTACTGTCATTAAAGGCATGGTACTATGGTAAGATGTTGAATGAGGCTCAAGATGACTCAGGTTCAAGATCATTCTCTGCCACGCAAAGTTACCAAATGATTTGGGATCAGTCACTTTCTTAAGTTCCATTTATTTCAATTTCATTTGAGGGAGTGGAATTAAATGAGAGACCATTTTGTACTCTGCGTTGAGCTCCTGAGGAAATGGCAGAGTATCATTTCAGTACTGTTTAAATTAAACAGTTCATTTAAAAGGCAGATTTATTTACATTCTCCAGCTCACGACACCGATTCCATTCTGGCAAAATTATAATGAATAGTCAGAAATAAATATAGCAGAACTGCATTTGATAATTTTTTTTTGTAAAATGGAAAGTGAAATGGTACATGATAATACCTTGAGGCTTTAGGTGTTTTTAAAGTGTTGTTGAACAAATCTACCTCTTTGGAAGGAGCCATTTTGTGGTTTGCATGAAAAGAGAAATATTTGGGGCAGTTTATTGAGGTAGATAAATAAGGATCCATTTGTTGGGGGCAATATGCTGACTCTGTAAACTGCTTAGAGAAGTCTGTAAAGCACTGAGAAGCAGTATATAAGTCTAAGTGCTATTGCTATTGCTGTTAGTCCTTTACTGACACTCTCTCTTCCAAGGAGATGGGTGGCTTAATGCACAAGAACAGCTAGCTCCAAAATCAGTAGAGTAAACTGATCATTGCTCAATGGCAGAAATGCATGATTTGTTCTCCACTGCACACAGCCCACTGGGAAGGCAACCACCATCCATCTTTATCTGTTATGTGTCAAAAGTATTGTGCATTGATTAATGCCAATTGAAGTGATTCTGTTCAAGTTGCCTGTTGTACTTCATTTTATTATAGGCAGACACCTCCAGCCAAATAGTCTATTGTTCATGGTAGCAGGAATGCCACCTCTCCTCTGCTAATGATCACTAGCCACTCTCCCCACCAGCCTTTTTTTCCCCCTCACATTCACGGTGGAGCCCACTGGAGCACTGAAAAGCTAGGTTTCCACTCAATCTCAAATTTATTGAGATAGGAACCATTATAAAACTAAAATCCTTCCCTCCTTCCTTCCTTCCTTCCTTCCTGCTATAAAGAAATAAGGGAATCTAACAATTAGGGGCCAGAGGTCTGGCAGAACATCAGGACATTTCTGTGGGAAAAGAAGAGAAAGGGAATGAAATCCAGAAGAGGATTTCCTAAGTCAACTTCATTTTCAGGCTCTTTACAGAAAACAAACAATGGTATCCATTGGGGGCAAAAGGCCAAGATGGCGGAGCATCACTGCTTCAATGCATGAATACAATATAAATTCACATAGAATGGGTCAGGGCTTCAATCACAGGACTGTCTGCCATCTTAGCCTTTTTCACCTCTCCACAGCATCGCAGATAAGCCTGCAGTATAGAAAAGCTAGAGTTAAGCCTGCTGAAATCAGTGGTACTTTTAGAAGATTAATTTGGCTGACTCAGACTCAGGCTCAGGCTGTTCACATAATCCTGCCACTACTCTGGAATAAACACTCCATTGATCTGACCAGCAGTGCCCAGATAACCAGGATGGCCATATTCCAACTTTGTTCTCTTCAAAAGATACCCCCTTTTTAAATGTCTCAGATAGCTACTGTAAGAGGGATATGTGGCTAGAAAAACTGACATACAACTGGAACATGTTGCACTAGGCAGGATTTTCTACTTACAGTGGCCAGCTTTTGAACAGCTTCATCTGAGGCACCAAGTGATACCAATCCAATTTCCTGTGAGAACTGAGCAAAACTGGGCTCAGCCAGAAGAGGGACATGGCCCAAAAGCTCATGACAAGTATCCCTGGAAAACAGATAAAACAACGTGATACTAAAACTTTCAATATTGCAATTGCTGGATGTAAACCATCTCACATTAACATAGTTAGCATAATAATAGTAGCTTGTCAAAATATTAACTTCTCAGTTTTGCTGTCTTTCCTCTTTCAGCTATTCTAAAGGAAGAAATCTGTCACAATAGTAGATATCTCAGCTATACATAATCCAATACAGGGATTTGCAATATAATTTTAAAAAAAAATTGGGTAACACTCAGGCTCCAAACTGAATATACTTAAAGAAGCTTATTATAATGTAGAGAGGTGGCCTTGAAGAAAATAGGGGGTAAAGAGATTAATCCATAATAATCTTTCTTAGCATGAGAAAGAAACTCAAGATTGCACTGCCTTGAGTCTCTTTGGTAGAATATGGGGGGGAAGAGAAATTCTGTTAAGTTGCTAGTATTTTTGGCAGTGCCTCATATAAACAGAATCAATGGGTTACCAATCCCCACTTACGGTTCCGGTGTATAAAGAGGATCTGAACTGTGCCGAACATATTGAGTGCAGTGAAATACTCTGAATGCTAAACCTGCCAAGAAATCTCTGGGCGATAGGTATCCAGCAACAGGGCGGATGGTAAATCCAGTGCGCTCTGCAAAACATAGGAATAGTTCAGGAATAGCTTTTATTTATTTCTCATAAATAGTTTTTATTAGTTTATTATAACACTTACAAAGAAAATACAAAAGTAAATAGTAGGGAAAAAAAGGGAAGGGAAAAATGAGGGAGAGAAAAGGGGGAAAAGCAAAAAGAGGTATTGACTTCCAACTGTCTTTGGTGCAGTAGAATAAGACATTAACATCAAACCTCAACTTTTTACTTTTACATAATAGTATAAAGTAGCCATTTCTATAACAACAAATCTATCTAATTGGTAAAATCTAAAATCAAAATTTTGTTTTTTTCACCTCAAGCACAAAGGCCAGAAGTATTTCCAAGTAGAAATAAAAATATGTGCATTTTTTTCTTTGATCAAATTATTTCTCAATACAATCTTGAAAATGAAGTTGGCATCAAAATCTCAAAACAGGGGAAGTGGTGATAACAATCTTCTATAACAGATTTGATAAACAGGTCTAATTAGGATTATAAGACTATGTCTAAGCAAGAAGCTGGAGAAACTGAGGTGTGCCCAAAACAAAAGCACTCTTGATAATATGATAAAACATCAAAGCAGTGATAAGCTACCTTGAGCTATTTTGACATTAAGCTGTACAGAAATGTTGCTATAAATAAATAATTATCCAAAAAGCCTATATTTTGATCAAAAGTTATAAACACCCTTTCCAAAACATGGGGTCAAACACATAATACAGATTCCCCACAACACCACTGAAAAAAGTGACTTAAAAGACCCTTTTTTCCCAGTTACGACCTTTCTAACAAGCAAAGTCAATGGGGAAGCCAGGTTGACTTAATAACCAGATTACTAACTTATCAACTATAGTGTTTCACTTAAAACTGAGGCAAAAAGGTGGTAAAATAGGACAAAACTCGCTTAACAACTGTCTTGCTTAGCAGTGGAAATTTTGGGCTCAGTTGTGGTCATAAGCTGAAGACTACCTGTATAGCAGAAAGTAGATTTCCCAGGCTAGAAGTAATACAGAAAACAGCTTATAAACATACGCTGTACACATCAAATAGTGCTCTCAAATGGACTTCTGCTAGAGTTGTTTATCGCCAAACAGGTTCATAATAAAACAGGAGGGCCTTAATTTATTTAGACTGTTAACAATTTATTTTTAAAAGCAACTTGACGGGCAATGCCATTTGATAGTGGAATGACATTGCATAGCAGTTACTATTCTAATAATTGCCTCTTGGCTAATGGATTCCAGACTCTTTTCAACATTCATCTTACCCAATGCACACAGCAATCCTCTTCAGAATTTTTAATACCATTATTGTATGCAGGATTGCAAAGGTGCTTAGCTCAAGAGAAACATCCAGTTGATTCAGTTTCCAAAGCAGTGGGTGATTCTCCCACTTTGCTCTTTAACACCACCTATCCATAACTTACAGATGCAACACCTCAGGCCACCTTCCCTGGATAGGGTTGTTGTTTTTTTTACAGGCACTGAAGGAGGTTTCTAAGGGATACGAAGGACCTTATTGGGCAAAAGGCTTCAACTTTACCTCAATCTCTTTACCTCAACGAAGAGCCTCATTACCTCTTCAGCATGAATTCAGTCAAGGTAAATGCAAGTCATCTAAGAGAAACCTGACTCTTACCTTTGAGAAAAAGGGACACATCTTCTAACTGAGGTATATTATCTTCTCGATATCCACAGCACTTTGAAAGCAAAGGCAGATTTTTCAGATACTCTCTACACGCGTGGGTTGGATACAGCTTATTGAGTTCCCGAAATACAGTACCCCAAGTCTTGATTTCCTCCTCCGTGAATTTGACTTTGGGAATTGGTTCCCCACTGCAGAAAGAAGTTTTTAAAAAATTCACTTCATTAACATTTGTCCACAATGGTGTTTTGCATAATGGCATTTTTTTTCTATTATTCTGCATACTGGACATTGGTTACAAATTGGGTTGAGCCAATTGGAAAATGGAAGCTGAGCTTTTACAGATCTGGTATATATTATTACAGATGGACATTGAGTTACATTCAAAGAGGAAAGGAGGAATCAAAGTGCATACAAGCACACATGTAGCACCTATCCTAGCTGCTTTCAGCCAAACATGTTCTTAAGAAGCTAACATCAATGTTCCCATCTGCTCTGTATCATTTGCTTCAAACCCATGGAATGCCACTCTGCTTTATCAATTAGCAAAGGAAGGAAATGAATTAAGACTTATCCAGAAGCATTAAAACATTCAGTGAAGGCTGAGAAGAGTTTTAAGTACATAATTTGATTTTAGATATTTTTACTAGGATAAGTGTTTTTTTAAAGATTTTTCTTGGATTCCGCTTTGTAATGCAAAGTTTTAAATATAAGCAATTACATTTTTCCTTTTTCAATTTTCCCCCTTTTTCTAATTTAATCTTTATTTTTCCCAAGAAAATATGGCCACTACAGGAATAAAACCACTTTGATGAGCTCTAGAAGCCCAACGTCTTAATTTTACTTTGTACAAATCTAGCGTGGATTTCCAACACCAAGGAATGCTGTACTTTCTGTTTTGTGGAATGTCCTTTCAATAGTTATTTCTAAATGTCTTCAGTGCTTTTTATCTGTCAGTTGTTTTAATATCATCAGCAATAATAGCATTTAGTACACACTGATACATACTGTTTGTAATTCATAGCCAAGTCAGCAAAATACTTCCGTCTCTTACGATAAACATTGTCTTTGAAACCCTATTTCAAAAGCAAATAATAATTTCCTCGTTATTAAGATTAAAATGGCTTAGTTCTATCAATCAGTTTGACAGCCAGCAAAAGAAAATTTGGGAACATTTTATGAGGTAAATATATGCAAACCAGAAACCTATTATCTCTCTCTTTTTTATATGCTTATTTACCTCAGTCTTCAATCTGGTACCTTCTAGATATATGACACTACAATTCCACTTCCCCTCCACTACTCAGCCTTTGATCATGCTGCCTGGATATGATGGAAGTTGTAGTCCTATACATCTGAGAGCATCAGAACAGGAATACTGATTTACATACATTTCTGCAATTAATAGCAGGGACAAACTGCGCAATACAATTTTATATAGACCTCACATCCCAACCTCATGCACACACATGATTCAAAATAAATAAGTAGTAATTGCCAAAAGAAAGCAATTGGGCCAATAGTGTGGATCATCTTCTATCGGAGCTATAACTTCAGCCATGAGTGATACAACTTTCTGGCCTTTTTCTTTCTCAATTCAACATCTTTCTTCTTCTTTTGAGGCATTTCAACCATCACCAAGCAAGCATTTTTTAAGAACTTGCAAGAGCACATTTGAGGAAATGGAAGCACGTGAAACCTTATACATGTCATCAAAAAAATAAAAATGTATGACTCTTCCTCCCTCCTCCCAGTTTTCCATGAATCTCACAGAGCTTCAGAGTTCCAGGTTTTATCTAAATTCTACATATTTTATTGTGTTTAATAAATAAAACAAAATTTGAAAATGGAATACAGATTAGAATAAAAATATTCAAGCTTGGGAGTTAGATCTCCAATGATTCAAGCACCTTTTCTTCAGAAAAGACCCAAAATATACATAGGCAAAGGCTGTTACAAATCTACTCACTGGATGGTCTGCATCCAGATCAGATCCATACATCAGAACACGGTTTGCACATTTATCCAAATCTGAGATCTTCTTAGGAAACCAGGGTATATTTTCCATGTCTAGGGAATGGAGAAGACACAAAGTTATTAATAAAAATTAGGCTGGTTGGGAAAAGGAAACTAGCCTCATGACAGTTCAAAGGGAAATCTAGCTGTTAAGAAGTAAATGGCAAAATTGAAGGCAACTTCTTCTTATCAAATATATGCACAGCACAAAACACTTCCTGCTGTGGTACTTACAATGAAACAGGATAGCTATATTAAAAATAAGGAGACATGCTTGCATTAAATTAGCATCATCATTGCAGTTCTCACTGAAGTCAAGCATATGCAAAGAGACACCAATATTAAAATGCTCTTGAAATTTTTCTTGAAATAAAATGGAAGGCAGAAATGCTTTAAATAAAAATATATCATTCCAAAGTTAACAAAATAATTATTTACTAACAGAATTGAGCTCCAGTTGCAGAAAAGCTTATTTTTTGTTGAATTTATTTATCATTTATCAATGAAAGCTTAAAAAGAGAGACAAAATCAACTGTATTTTCAAATTTCATCCAATAAACCTTGGAATAGCAAGACATCTTTATAATACACATGCAATTTTAATAAATCACTTTTTCTTTTCCTCCTTCTTACCATCTTCCTGTAGATTGTTGATGGGGTTCACAGTCAAAAAATTCACATGGGATTTCAGGAGATGGAAGACTTCATCTAGCTGTTCCCTGTTGCTATCACAATCAATAAATATCTCAAATTCTGAATTTTGTCTTCTGGATTTTCGAGATTCAATGTGCACCAAATTCACATGTTTTTCCTGAATAATAAGACCATTATATGGGATCATGAATATTATCTGAAAACAAAAATCTAGGGTGTACAGTATTTCTTTAACATTCATTTAGTCAAGCTTTACACAAATAAATTTAAACTTTGAATTAATTCATACTACATTTAAATTTATAGTCAATACTATTTATATTAAATATACTTATGTTTGGTCTTCTATTCTTCCTAGTTCATATGTATTTTTTTTAAAAATAATTCACATTATATGACTGTCATAACAAATACATACTTGCACCCTTTCTATCTCCTTTCTCTTCCTCTTCAGCACAATCAAACTCAGAAAGAGAAATACCACTTCTATTTTTGGGGCAAGCTGTGATCCAAACTAGATTTAATCTGCTTGAATTTACTAATTATATATATTTTTAAAAGCCATTGCTTTATGTTTATGCAACAAGGAATTGTGATTTATTTCCAATTAGAAGAATAAACTTTGAGCCTATTCCTTGTAGAAGTGAAATGGGGAAAGAAGTAGTAACCCATGTAAAAGAAAATAGTTTTACAACTGATTTGTTTAAAATACAATTTTTTAGTTTTATACTCAGAGGCACTGATAGGATGGGGGTGGAATCAAACCAATCTGTCCAATGAAACAGCATTTTACTATCCTGATGCAATTCTACCTCTGTGGTTCTAATTAATGACATCACTTTATGGCACAATGCTGCATTCATTATTTTGATAGTAGCAGAAGTCTGAACATCCATGTTTACAGCTGATCAGTTTTCCATTTTACAGGAAACCAAACTGTGACACAAAAAAAAAGACTAAGATCATTTTCACAAAAGTTAATTCCCTGTTTTCCATCCTTGAGTCAGATTGGATTCGTGGTATAATACCCTTTGTTGTGTTGTTTTGTGTGATCAGCTGGTGGTACAAAGCATCATATAAGGAAACCATGGAACATTTTGGTAAGTTGTTCTGCTATGCCATTTTCCCAATTGGATTGAAATACACACAGTTTTTATTCTGATCTCCATTGCTCAACTTTTTAGGAAATTCTTGTGGACTAGCCCTTTTGATAAGACTCTGGTATCTCATTCATCATTAAACAGGCTGTTTATTATCTGGAATGGTACTTAATCTGCTGGAGTATTTAAGGAACAAAGCAAAATGGAGAGTGCATTATGGCATTCTCAGAATTGTTCCTATCTACTGGAAATGCCTACACATATATTTATTTGTTCAACTATAGGTAAGAGTAACGGCTTACCTGAAAGAGTTTTAGTGCTTTGACAAGTCCTCCAACTTCATTCTTTAAGGAGAAAATAATAGCAGCTCTACTGCGTTCAGATGTATTGGCCTTGTTCTCTTTATTGTCTTCATTTGTAGTATAGTTTGGTTTGAAGATCTAAAATAAAATTTTGTGGCCATCAGTGTTAAATAACTCAGGTCTATTTTTTATTACATAGAATGACATCAAATTTGGGCAATACTCTATTGTTTCAAGGAAAAGTATTTCCCAAAGGTTGAATCCAATGATATCTGTCTTTTTTTTTAATATGGAAAGTAAGCCAATGGCCATAATTCTTGTAGTCATATCTCTTTATTTTCAATAAAGGTTTAGGTCTGAGAATTTTTCTTGGAAAAGAATTACTTTTGATTTAGACAGATCTCAAAGAGCCTCGAAATTTATAAATGGTCTTAATTTCCTTGGAGCAGGCCTCATTCAGTTAAGGACAGTTATGATCATAGCTTTGTCATTGCTTTTGAACTGACGGTATTTTGAAGTAATCCCACAGATACACCAAAGCAATAATAGATGCAGAGCTGGCACTTCAATGCTCAAATGCTTTTCGTACTTGTTTCATTTCAAGGCATATCATAGCTGCATATAATAAAATTTTAAAAGTTGTAAACAGTTTTAAAAGGTTGGCACCTTTTATTTAATATTTAAAACCAAATATACAGAATTCTGTTTTTAGAATTTTTTTCAAATTGAATATCCAAACATAACACATTAGATGCACTTAATCTAGATTTCAGGAAGCATAAATTCACATACAGTTCTGCAGGATTAAAATTTCCTAAGGTAACTTTAGCTGATCTCAGAAAACCTAATCTGGTTAATTCTTGGAGGGGAGACCTCCAGGAAATCTCAAGCTATAGACTAAACTGGGAAGTCAAAAGAATAAATCACAGAAGATGGCAACAGCAAACCACTTCCATAATGTTGCTGAGGAAATTCCATGGATGTGTATATATGGACACCAGGAACCTAGCTCAGTTTAAGGAAATTTTACTTTTTACATCAATAATTCTGAAAGATAAGCTAGCAAACCTGTTGAAGCCTCCAACAATGATTAAAGACTGAGGTTGCAGAGAAGACAGGTACCACCCAGAAGTACACCAGTGTGATGGGCAGTGTAGGAATTATGATCAATAAAATAAATAGATGAAAAAGTCCACTCTAATAGCATAAATCTATTGATCTTTCTTTGAATTTAGCTTTGCTTCCAGGTGCAATGCAAAGTCTCTTTGGCAGAGGTGTTCCTTCTCACTCTAGGAATTGTGTACAATTGTTTGAATATATTTTCCACATATTTAGATCACTTTTCAATACAAACAAATTTACAAGGAAAGCTAAATGTAAATATTATTAGCTTATGGGATAAGATAATGGTTACAGTTGTCTAAGCTTTTCCTTAATTCAAGCCAAACATTTCTGTTTGTTTCAAACCAGCTGTTTGTATATAAGTTTTAATTCCAAATTATTAAAAATTCACAATCTCTTGCCAAAAGACTTTAAAGCACACAGTAACTTGAATAATAAGTTAATTCTCCATGATGTTTGATAAAGAAACCTATAGAGCATGAAATAAAGTGTCTGAAGAAAGTGCATTCCATTCCTAAGAAAATTAAATTTCTCCAGGGAATCCCCTGTAGTCTCATTAGCTATTAAGATTTTCTTTTTCAAAATGACTTAAAATTATAACATCAAAGGGTTTGTTTCATTTTCTGATTGCCAAGACTATGAGGGATGCTTTGGGTTGTTTTCTTTTGTATCCTGTTGTATAGGCTCCTGATTTACACATATATGGTATATATTTTACTTCATCGACGCCAAGTTTTTAAGGTTATTCTACCTTACTCTCTTCTAAATGCTATATATGGAAGCAGGAAGTGGAGAATCTAACTAGAAAAAACTAGCAATCTAGGCACCTTAAAAAAATCAACAAGACTTTTGACTTTGTAAATTGAGCTCTTTAACATTTTGCCTCAAATATCAGTATTGATTTTCTGTTCACCTATTTTATCCAGAACTCCTTTAATTGCTGTAAAAGCAACCAGTTTGATGCAAAACAGTTTATCAAACCTAGTATTTAAGAAAGCAGATTAAGTTCTCACAAGAAAAGTTTCCAACATCATCATCATCAAGTCCCAGCAATATATTGGCTTTTAAAAAAGAGAATTCTTTCTAATAATTCACTCCAACTTGAGATCTGAGCAGGGGTGGGATTCTATTCGCTAGAACCGGTTGTTAACATTCTAAGCAGTTCGGAGAACTGGTTGTTCGAAGAAATTACTGGCCTAATCCTGTAAGGAAGGCAGGAAGGAAACATTCTGGTGTTGCTTACAGAAACTGCCTCTCCGTTAACCCTTATTATATCCTTGGCAGGACTAGTCTTCCTGTCTCAAGAACTTCTCTGGAGTTTTTTTCCCCTCCTTTGCTGGTACTTTACCTGTGTGGAGTGACCATTCAAAGTTACAATGGCACTGAAAAAAGTGACTTATGACCGTTTTTCACACTGACTGTTGTAACATTCCCACAGTTATGAGAGGCCAGGCGAGGAGATGCGTGACTCGATGTGAGTGATGTTGAGTTGGCCACGCCCAGCCAGTCACATGACCACCAAGCCATTCCCACCAACTAAGCCATGCCCATAGAACCGGTTGTTAAAAAATTTGAATCCCACCCTTGGATCTGAGCCTCCAGTACATATTCTATTAATTTTCAATCACTATGACCAATAACCATGACACCTGAGGGAAGATCAGTCAGGTTCATTTGGATGGTATACCAGGCTGGGGATGCTGAATGACAACATACAAGGCCTGAGGGAAGCCCAGAAGAGCTTTCCTTATGCCAAATCAAAGTTTACTGTATTATGTTATTACGTTCACTCTATTCACTGTGATTGGTCCTATAGCACTAAGGCACTTCTATTGATGCCCTTCCTTTCTTTGCTTTCCGCATCCAGGCCTCTCTCATGTCATTTGTTTTCTAATTCTTTCATAATCCCAAGGAAAGAAACAGTTCCAAAATTTCTAGAAGTATTTCGTTATTTGATCATGAGTGCAGAAAAAAGAAAATGAATGCAAAATTTGAATGTATTTGTTTGAAGAATTGTTATCTCACCTTCAACCACAAAGCCCCCATCACAAATTATAAGAGATTGCATTCTGTCAGACTTACCACTTAAACAATTCGTCTCAACAGAAAGAGAAATTGGGGGAGGGGAAGGAAAATGTAGGAATTAGATTTTGGTTTACTTCAATTTTATAATTTTTCTGCACTGGAAAAATATTTTGTGGCTAGACATTCATTTATATGAATCTCTGTGTTATGCTGAGCTTTTCAGTTTCTCACAGTATTCATGACATTTTTCAAGTACAGGTGCCTATCAAGTATAACCAGCCATTTATTGTAAAAAAACTATACTCTCCAGAAGCTTTTGTTCAATTCTACCAGTGCTACACTGCAATTCTTCAACTTTATTACTCAGAAACGCAGGTCACAGAGCAGTATTTCTTAACATTTACAATTTTACAATGGACAGACTTCAGCTCCCAGAATTCCTCAGCCAGACATATTTTATTCCATTTACTTTTTACTTTAATTAAGATCAATACTGGCATTATAATATCTACATGTGATTTTTCAAAAAGATGCTTAGAGTAAGTTTTAATTGCAGCTGAAAACATTTTTCTGTAGTTTTTTATGGTGTACATTTTTAAGTCACAAAAGTAAAAATATATAACAAAGGTGATAAATCAGGAATTGAAATCCTATGGGCTAAAGCTAGATAATTCCCCAGGCAAATGCAGTAGCAGTGAACTTTGATGCATATATCATTGTAGAAAAAGGCACTGTCCTAGGAATCAAAATCTTGTCTGCCAAAAATGCAGCCTTCATTTTCCATGCTGGACCTTCTTGCCACCACTTGTTGACAATTAATATACATTGATGCTCATGAGTATACCTCATATTTGATAGACAGAAAAGAGGTAGGCGAACCAATCTAAAAGGTCTTAGGAATGTGTGTCCTATTTAACATTTAGTATTACAAAAACATGAACAAGAGTAACACAAATGTGTACTGCCAGAAAAAGAGAGAGGTAGCCAAGGAGTATATGGAACCTAAATGAAGGATGATACTCTGCAGTCTTCTTTTTTTAACAGTCTACAACATGAGCATGTTCATGAATCACTATGCAAAGAAGCCTTTCTGATTTACTGGGCTGCTATAAACAGAACAATAAATACAAGAGGACGAACACAAATGTAGTTTTTTATCTTAATGCATAGAATGACTACCAAAACATAAAGCAAAGAACACAAGTTGACAGCCTATTTTCCTAGGTGGCTGCTGGCTTCTGGGTGGCCACTTCAAAAAGAGTGCTGGGTTAAATAGCCTTCTTCCTATAGTTTATGGTCAGTCAATCTCTTCCCAAAGGACATTTGAGTAGGGAATTATTCTGATACCTAGAATTCATGCAGAATTGACAGAACTGGGTCGGTCTCACTGTTTATTTCCCACTGAAGGATGAAAGACAAAAAAAGTTCATGCAACTTTTCCCAAGGTATGATAAAAGAATCAAGTTAGGAAACAGGCAATGGGAGACAACCGTACTTAAATAAAAGCCTGTCAATTTTTCAGTTATTTCATTTAAGTTCAATTGCATTGCACATTTTTGAACAGCAGCGCTATATAACATAAAGACCAGGTTCCATACCCAATACAGATCTTTATCTGAGAAATTTTGAATAGTTCTCACCACATTTTTTTAACCATCATAAGAGTTGCCAATTCACACAAGGGAGGGTCTTCTCCTCTTCCTCTTCCTCTTCTCACAAATCTCCTGTTTGATTCGATCAGACGACCAACTTTAACAGGAGTTCCTGCAAAGAACTGACTCTGTTACAGAGGCACCCTGGTCTTCTATCATATGGACAGGTCAGATAGAGAACTGAAGGCTCCCAAAAGCTCATCTAACCCCAATGCATTTCTCATCTGAAGCACAGATTCAGAAAAAGCACCAAGCAACAGCATCTCGCCATCAAGTGACCAAAACGTTCTGGGAAACAGTAGGAAACAGAAAATAGTCCCTTACAAAGGAAGGGAAGAGTGTGAGATTCTTTAAAGTGTGGCGTTCCAAAGCACGTCTAAGTCTTTTTGTTTTGTTTTGTTTTGTTTTTTTAACCCTAGCAACTCCTTATTTGAAGGAGAAGGAGAAGGAGAGGAAGAAAAGACCCAAAGAAGACCAAAGAAGACCAAGAAGACCAAAGAACCAGAAAGAAGGAGAAGAAGTGGGAAACTGGCTTTCCAAACCAGAAGGGAGGAGAAAGGACCTACCCCATTCAGAACCGGAGGAGAGAAAAGATCGCTGAGTTGATTCTCATCCAAGTGGGCGCTCACGGAGTCGAAGGATCGACCTCTGCGGGGCAGCTCGATTCGGTTGGAGGACATGATGAAGAGGAGCGAACCTCACTCGACGGCAAGAGCAACCGGTTTCCGCGCCGTCCGCCCGACAGCCTTCTGCTGCTTCTCCCGCTGCTGCTGGGCTATTTATGGGCAGGGGAAAAGCTCCGATCTCTCGCCAAGCGAACCGACGCAGGGCGGGGGCGGGGCGAGACCGACGCCCCTCTCCATCTTCACGTGGATGGAAAGGAGGCATTCTCAAGACGAGAGCGGCTGTCCCATGCCCGCAATCCTGACGCTTCACGCTTTGCCCTAGTGAGATCTGCCCGCCTAGGACTAAGGCTACTCCTCTTCCCCTCGATCCTTCACTCCTAATCCAAGACGGCGTGATGAATTCCCTTCTGGAACTTCATTGAACTTCTTCAATGGCCATTTTCCCCTTCTTTCCGCCCTTGTTGAGGCTCAAGGGCTGAGCAAGTATGTGTCAGGCCGGCATTTCTTCTTACTTGTGGCAGCAAGATTGGCTTACAGAGGAACTTTGCCTTGGAAGGGAGGAAACTTACACCCATGCACACCAGTTTGTTCTGTCATGAATCGTGAATACTCTTGGTGTGGGGGGTTAAATGTTGGACGAGGAGCAAGGAGGTTGACATTCTAGTCCAAGGGTCTTCAAACTTGGCAAGTTTAAGACTTGTGGACTTCAACTCCCAGAATTCCTGAGCAAACATGACAGGAGGAGGAATTCTGGGTGTTGGAAGTCCGCAAGTCTTAAAGCTGTCAAGTTTGAAGACCCCTAGACTATAGTCAACACAAAAGTTCTCAAGGGCATTGTGTAGTGATTCCTCCCTTTCAACTCCCTCTGCCCCACAGTGCTGTGGTTATAGAACAGTGGGGAAAAGCAAAGATTTGGTGTGCCATCTGGAGGTCCTGAATGAAATATTGGATATAAACGTAACAGATAAATAAATGCACACAAATTCACATTTGCAGTGGAAATAAAAGCATTACTTTCTTGCCATCTACTGACTGGGCCAATCCTATTCCATTAGGCTTCTTTTGCTTCCTGTTTTTCCGCTTAGGACACAACTGAGAGTCAGCGTGATGCAGTAGATTTTGGATTAAGAGAGGGATCCAGTTTCAAATTCATTTCTCCCATGGAAGTTTAGAGGATGGCTTAGTAGGATCTTTTTTAAAAAGAAAAAAATCAATTCAATTGTGTTTGATTCTCAGAGAGTGTTTGCACTGGTCCCTACAGTTTTCTTGGCAAACTTTTTAGAATTGATATGTTCTTGTTTCCTCCAGAGGGCTGGAATAGGGTAACCGGCCCAAGGTGACCTGGCTGGCTTTGTACCTGAGGTGGGACTAGAACTCCCTATCTCCCTCTTTCTAGTCAGGGTGATGTAAGTCACTGCATCTGATGCCTTAATCACTATAGCAAGCTTAATGCATCTACCTTATCCCAAGCTATCTACTTCATACATCTAACAATAAGACATTATAGAAAAATTAGTAGTTACTGTTATTCTCATAAGAGCACATTTGGGTGGATTTAGGTTTAAATCTATATGGAACCACTCAGCCAAGCAACTGAAAAATGATGACTTATCTAAGCAACCCACTGAACACCAGACATGAAACACAAGAAACTTTTCTTATATCTCCATCCCATAATAATAATAATTGATTCCATCTTCTTTCCATCCCTTCCATCCCCTGAACTGTTATAATGCAAAGGTGATCATACGGATGAGTCAAAACCTGAAAGTCAAAAATATAATTTCAGCTTAGCTACTCGGAGAACAGGATGTTCTCCACATCTTGCATTAGAAAATGCATTTGCTGAAATAGAACTCAGTTGATCCTTGAACCACATCTGAACTCCCTGACAGACAAGATGCAGAGATGCAGAAGTGCTTACATGCACTGAAATCACCTGGAATAGATCATGGAATGCGTGTGTATTGTTCCCTGGGCATGAAGAAATTGCTTTATGAAATCGATTTGTATTCTCTTCTCTACAAAATATGATTTTTCCTCACAGATGGGGAAAAAAAGGAAAGGAGGGAGGGAGGGAGGGAGGGAGGGAGGGAGGGAGGGAGGGAGGGAGGGAGGAAGGAAGGAAGGAAGGAAGGAAGGAAGGAAGGAAGGAAGGAAGGAAGGAAGGAAGGAAGGAAGGAAGGAAGGAAGGAAGGATCTCATATCATCTTTTTGTTGTAGGATCAATGCACTTGCACATTGTTCTTCTTGTCATGGTGGTTTGGTTGGGTCACCATTATCATATTTTCAGTCATCCCGCCAGTGGCTGGACAATTTTACCATTACAGAGCAAAATTAGAAGCTTCTACTGCTTCTAGGTGTCCCAGTCCCATGTTCACTCAGTGTCGAAGCCCTGCTTCATAATGGCCCCAATTCCCCTCAGGAAAACATAAATATGTCCCCTGCTTACCTAAGCCTTTTCATATGGACAAGGACAAGGATTTCTCAAAGGAGGAATAGGGCAGGAAGAAAACAAAACTCCAATCAGCAGTTTTAAGGTTTTTCTCCCTCTTTCTCTTCTGCAGTTCTCCTTTCTTTTCTTTTTTTTAAAAACAAATTTTATTAATTTTTCAAGAACAATGCACAAACAATCAAGGCATAACAGCTTACAAATTCTTTTCTAAAAAGAAAAATAATTAAAGAAGAAAACCAATAGAACATACAAAATGATTCCAGATTATAATCAATATTTACGTTCTCTATTTAACTTCATATCTTATCCCAACTTCTCCTTTTCCTTCTAATTATCCAAGTTATTTCTTGCTAGTTAAAATTTTATTGCCTTTTATAAACATACAAAACACAGAACATAAAAAACAAAACAAAACCTAAAACATCTTTTCTGAAAGCTGCTTGGTCCCGAGTTAAAACTTTTCACACAGACGAGATTCACACATCATATTCACTTTATATATTTTTCCATATCTTATTACCATTTTCAGTATCATTCTTTGTCTGTTCTATTTCCAGCTATCCATTCATCTTTTTTCTTTTACTATACTTCTCCTATACACTAATTGGAGTTAACTCATTGCCCTAACTTGAAAGTACTTCATATAACACTTAATTTATCTTGGGATTCTGTTTAGTACATTCTAAAATTACACAATAAATTTTATAAGAGAGGTTAATAACTAAAGAAAAAAACTATATAATCACTATCCATATCATTTAAAAAGAAGAGAAAAAAAACTAATCATATATATTAATACTCATTTATATCTTAAACATTCTACTCTAGATACACATATAAAAACACAATCTTATGTACCTTCCAGAATCCCCCCCCCCTTTTTTTCCCAATTAGATTCACCCATTGTCTCTAAATAAGTTTTTTTTCTTTAAGTCTTGCTTCCCACCATTGAGGCTTCTCCTCCCCCCCTTTCTCTCTTGCTTATTCTTCTCCTTGCCCTTTTTACCCCTTTGTCTCTCCTCCTCCCTTTTCTTACTCCCTTTTCATTGCTTTCTAACCTTGCATCCACCTTTCCTCTCATTTTTCTCTTTTTTGGTTGTTTTTTCAAACCTTAAAATCCCCTTTTTCTTATCCTCTTTCTCCTCCTCCCCGGAAAAAACCCATTGTTCATCAAAGATGGCTTCTTCTTCCTCTTCTTCTTTGTCCCAGTCATTCTGCTGCATAGTCAACTTTTCATAAGTACATAACGCCATTTCTAAAAATTGAAATCGAGTGCCCAAAGTATCTTTTCCATCTTGTTCTTCCTTTTTATATTTTTGATATTCAGTTTTTAGTTCATCCACAAGCGATGCCATCATGAAAAGAGAAACTTTTCCCACAACAACCACCCAAATATTTTTAATCAAAAGTAATTCAAAAAAAGTTCCAAAAATTAATACTTTTCTTTCTTCTTCTATTTCTCTTTCTGGGGTTACTGTTTAATTACCATATACCTTTCTTTGGGATTTTAAGCAATCTCCTCCTTTTTCACCTTCTGCTCCAATTTTTTTCTCTCTCCCTTCCCCCTTACAACAACATTTTTTTTAAATGATCAGAAATCCATACCTCCAATAAGGGTTTTCCGATTTCTTAAATTATTAAGTCCAATGTCCAAAGAGTCTTTTGTCCCTTGGCTTCAACTTTCAAAATAATTCACCTTCAGTGCCCAAATAAATTTCAAATCTTCATCTGCTGTTTCTATGGGGTGGGAGAGTGAAGAAAAAAAAAAGTTCCCTTTAACAGCTTTCTCCGCAGCTTTCCGTCTTCTTAGGGATACAATGTATCCTCCAACAATTCAGACAGTTCAGTTCCAGAGATTTTAAAAGATGTTGATTGACCCGGCTCAGCCAGCACTTTCACTTTTCTTGCTTCCTCCAGCACAATCTTACCCAGTTGCAGGCTTCTTCTTGGCGGCCATTACTGACCGCCACTTCACCACCTCGGGAAAAAGGGGGTTTTCTGGACGAGGAGGGGGTCTGCGACACCCCCAACCCCCTGTCCGGCTCCCCTCTCTCTTCGGCTGCCTCTATGGGGCAGCCATATCCCCCTGACCCATTTGGATCAGGGGCACCTCGACGGCAAGCGCAGTAGGAATCACGAACAGTCGCGAATTCCTGCTGCGATCGAAGCCATGCGGAACTGGAAACCTCTGCAGTTCTCCTTTCTTTTAGAAGCAAGATTAGTATGAAAATCAATTTCCCACCAAAATTGCCAATTGTTATTTTAAGATATCAAAAGGAGAAACTAGAGCCAGAAACTACCTGCCAAGTGGTCTTCCTCCCAAATTAGAACAGCAATGTGCCCAGTCTGAAATTGTGTTCTTCCTGTTCAAAATTCAGGCATCCTTGAGTACCCATTGAAAGCTTTAATCCTTCAGGGGATGCATACAGATTGCCTCAACTTATAGCCATTCATTTAGCAACTGAAGTTACAACGGCACCGAAAAAACAGACTTTTGACCATTTTTCACATTTATGACCATTGCAGCCTCTTCATGGTTACATGATCAAAATTTGGCAACTGGCTCATGATTATGACAGTGTGCCGGGTCATGTCAGGATTCCAGCAATTGCTTGAATTACATCATGATTCTGGAGCCAAACTTCAAAAACCAGATTCTCCAATTGAGCACGTTCACAGGCTGGGTGTCATCATTCACATTCTCCAATTAAATATATTCACAGGCAAAAGCTCTGGTATTTTAGTTACAATCTTTTAAAGACAGGATTTGGAATGTACTTTCACTTTCAACGGCTCTTCCAGATTTTCTTCCTCCCCCTCCCCACTTTTTTTTTATGGCAACTACTAAAACGGGCATAGGAATGTTTTATGAGTTGACAACTACCTTTTGGGGCCTTCTGACAAGCAAAATCAATGGGAAAGCCAGATTCACTCAACAATTGTATAACTCACTTAACAACTGCTGTGATTCACGTAATATGGCAAGAAAGGTGGTGCAGTGGGACAAAAAAAACTCACTTAACAACTGTCTTATTTAGCAATAGCAATTTTGGGCTCAACTGCGGTCATTAGTCAAGAACCACCTGTATTTTCCCAGAAGCCTTTGGCACCGTTTCTCATCCTTTTTAATATCGCTGCAGGCTTATTTGCACTTTCCATCAAGCTTTCCATACCAACAGTTAGTGAGTCATTTGCTGTTTAGATTTCTTTAAGGCACTTTGATTAGAATCAAATACATAGAGAAAATCTCTAATAGATAGGAATAAGGCAAAAAGGAGGACATTCCACTGGCATATCTTGCCCAACTCAGAATTGGAGTCTTGGCCATTTTTGTCCATATAGGCTCTGCCCACAACCAAAACTGACCTGGAGCAGCATTGAAACAGTAGGAAAATTACACATAAAGCACTTTTATATTTAGCAGAAGTCCCCCAATTCCCCCAAAGCTTTGCTTAATACAATATTGTGTAAAACCTCAAGGTTACTGAACCAAGGAACTAACTATATTACAGTGAACAAGGGTGGATATGGAAAATAAGAGATGGTGTAAGTTAAAATGAGTAATTATATGTACTTCTCTTTTCTTGGTATATATGTTATTCTCCTTTGTAGGTATAGTTTAATAAAAGTAACACCCTGGGCTAAGCTGAGGTCATGACATGTATAAAGTGACTTCTCAGAAAGAGCCAAGGGTTCAGAATTTGCCATTCTAATGCTCTGAACCTTGTGCACAAATAAAAACCTGTATTCTCCAACCTTTTGTGGTCTTGTGTCCTGATTTGGAAGCAAGATTTCCTGCTACAGCATAACAAAAGAATTGCTTGCATATATCAAGCCAAGCATTTCACTGAACACAGATCATCCTCAACTTGCAGCAGTTCATTTAGTGACTGTTCCAAGTTACAACAGCACTGATAAAAGTGATTTATGACTGTTTTTCACACTTACGACCACTGCAACAACCCCAAGGTCAGGTGATCAAAATCCAGACCCTTGGCAACTGACTCACATTTATGATGGTTGCAGTGTCACAAGGGTCACAGGATCCTCTTTTGTGACTTTCTGACAAGCAAGTCAATGGGAAAACTAGATTCACTTAAACAACCGTGTTACTAACTTAACAACAGCTGTCATGCCCCTGTTAAAATTTGACTCAAGGGAGAGGAGGAACAGCCGACAGGGAGTGGGAGCGTGGCTCCGGAGGTTGTGGAGGAAACTGGGGAAGGGCACAGGCTGGCTGGGCATTCAGAGGGAGACCCAGGCCCATCCCTTCTTCGTCCTAGGGCATGCAGGGAGGAGCAGATAAAGGAGAAATGTGAGTGGCGTGGTCTACAGGGGAGGAAAGGGCCTTGATCCCCTTCATAGGCTGCAGCTGTGAGCACTATTTAAAAGGACAAACTGTGCACAGGCCAGTGCTGGAAACAAAGTGTGAAAATATTTCTAGTCTTTCTGTTCTCATCTAAGTTCTAGTGTCCTTCCCAGTATGTGTATTTCGATATCTGTGGACGTCTTCAAGCCCTTATCCTGCCTGGTCTCCTTAATTCTTCAGTGTGGTTTGTGTTGATTTTTTTTCTATTTATAATTTATGTGTATTTTGAGTTTGAATGAAAGTTCTTCCTTTTCGCAATTGTTTGTGGGGAAGTTTTTTTTTTCCAGTCAATGATAATTGGGCCTTTAAAGCCAAATTGAAGGAATTAAAGGGACTTCACCTGTTTTTGTGACTTTGTTGCTTTTGTATCCCACCCTGGGTCATCACAACTGCAGTCATTCACTTAACAGGTGTGTGGCAGGAGAGGTCTTAAAATGGGGCAAAATTCTCTTAACAACTGTCTCACTTAGCAGCAGAAATTCTGGGCTCAAATGTGGTCATAAGTCGAAGACCACCTACAATCACTTCTGAGAGAAGTTAAATCAGCACATGTGATCTAGAATAAAGCATCACATTAACATGTTAATGGTTTGTACAGGTGAAAGATAGGAACCCCTTTCTCAGGATGACGAGCTATTTTGTTATTACAGATAATTCTCAACTTATGATTGGTCATTTAGTGACCATTCCAAGTTACAATGGCCTTGGAAAGGAGGCTTTATAGCCCATAAAGCCCTTCAGCCATCTTATCTGCCTTTATGTCTGATTTCCCATTGTCCCACATCCATTTGCAATCTTCTCTGCTGGCTTCCCCAGAAAGTCAGTGTCTCTGCTTGCCCTCTTGTCTCCGGGGAATGACTGAAAGAGCCACCCAAGAAGCAGAGAGGAGAAACAAAGCTAAAATCCCAAAGATCACAGCTCTATTCCTGAAGCCCGTTGAAGCAGTTGTTTCCACACATGGAGGGGAAATAAGCTTGGCAAGCAGCTCTTTCTCCACATCTGCTTTATGACCTGAGAGATCCCTTAGCAACCACAACTGGAAGTGCCAGAATTGTAATAGTAGAACAAAGCAGTCATGTGGGCATCTTGCTTAATGACCACTTTTCTCAATGGCCAAGATTTCCAGTCCCCAGTTGTGCCCATAAGTTGAAGACTACCTGCAATTACTGGTAGTAAATAGGTCACCTACAAACCTGGCCCAGGAACAGGTTTCGATGAACATGTCATAATCATATTCATCAGGTAATTTGAAAGTCTGTAAGAAGACATGCAACTTACAGATCATATATTTTAATAATCTAAAAGATTTTCACATTAGAAATTGGGGGTGGAGATGAAAAGAGAGAGAGATATATTTCTGTAGAAGATGAATGCATCACAACTATTGCCTGTGCAAACAGAAAGAAAGACACCGACTCTTACGGTGTTTAGAAGGAGCTGTTCTTTCTTTCTGGGTTCTGAAATTGTTTCTCAGTCGTCATTGATTGCAATCAACCTAATCAGTGTTCTGAACAAACTTCAATTTATATATTATGAGATCACTGTACTAATAATATAAGGTAATGAATCTGTGGAAAGTAATTTATTCTATCAGTAAATGTTTTGTGTGTATGAAAGTTATTACTTTGCATCCCAGCTCTATTCTCCCTTTGTGTGATTTGTTTCCATTTTCTTTAACTATTAATTTTGCTTCCCTTTCCTTTAAATACGGTCATGTCAACAGTGAGAAAATAAGGCTCAGTCAGAAGCAATGTTTGCTCATTGATATTAAAATGAAGAGCAAACTAGTTACCTATTACAACAAACAACCATAATCCTAAGGGCATATCCTGCTATGTATAATTTTCTGCCACTCACTTTGAAGCTAATGGGTTGGCTACTTGGATGAACAAAACAATAATTTCTTCAGCCTGTTGCTTCCCAGATGTTTAAGACTTCATTTCCCATATTCCCCAGCCAGATGCCATGATATCTTAGAATTGAAATCCAACACACCTGAATAGTACCAGGTTGAGAAAAGGCTGGTAAAGAAAATGAGATGAGGTATGTCCTCTTAGTCCTTGAATCAAATTAATATGGCTAAAAGGTAGTCCATGTAAGCATGTTAGATCACTAAATAAATATTAGCCATGCCTGGGGGAGATTATGAAGGGAAGAGAATTTCAGGCCCTTAGTGTATTGCTGCAATTTTAAATTGCCCAGAAGCATTAACATGTAAGGTGTATATATTATTATTGTTGTTAAGATTTATATAGCATTTGATTTGAAATGAGTCTTGGGCAGTTCACAAGTAAAACCATAAAAAGCAAGGGAAAATACAATAATAGACAAACTGAAAAACAGTTGGCAAAGATGACAACAACAACAAATCCATGAGAGGCTTCATTTCCCTCATGTAGAGAGCCAGGTCTTCAAGGCCCTTTGAAATACTATTCATGTGGGAGTCATCTGGGGAAGATACCTCACCACAGAGTTGCTATGGAAATGTGTGCTTCTGGGTTCCTAATAGATGACATTGCTTGATTGAAGGAATCCAGAACATGCCAACCCTGCAGATTGAATTGGCTGGCCCCATATTAGATGAGACAGGTGTTATGATTTATGATCATTATTTATTAAAAAAAAAGAAGAAGAAGAAGTCTTCATAATAAGTAAGATCGTTTAAAGAGAAAACAGGCGAGTGTCTTTTAGGGAGTGTCTTTTAGGGAGTAAATCCCTCTCAAGTAATCCATTCAAGGACAAAGGATAGATAAATATATAGCTTTATTGCAGATCCCAAGCAATTCTCATGTCAATCAAAATCAATTTTTACTGGGTCTAGGAATCTAGTTCAGATATGTCTCAGGGTTTCTGATCCAGAGTTTTGTTCTCCTGTTCCTTCCACTTGCTGTCTGCTTCTTACACTGGACTATTGATGACACCAAGCTGTTTTTACAAAAGAGGTTTGACACCTCCTTCTGTAACCTATCTCTACAAAACAAACCTTGTTTCTGCCTTGCCTGCCCCATGTTTCATGCCACATTTTTTTTTAAATTAAAGTTATTTGGCATACTTAATTCATATATTGGTTTATGAATAATCATATGTTATTAAAAATTGGGAAGGTGTTTCTTAAATGATACTTTTGATTGAGATTCTCACATTGCTAAGCTACAGTTTGGTTTCACTGTGATTTGCTGAATAAGTCAAAGAGGTCTAATTCACAAATAATATTAAACCATAAATCATGGCTTACAAATTGGAATACTGCAAATAATTCACACATTGTTGCTATCTCAAGATAAAACAAAAAAAGCCATTAGCACATATGATATATATCTTCAGCCAGAATAGGGAGGTTGTTTTCTAGCATAGAAACATTCTTGAGTGCAATCCACCTACATATTGCTAAAAAAATTAAAAGCTATCAAACAGAATCCCTAGACATATCTTCAAACATGATCTGGCTTTCAGCTAGTAGAAACCATCCCATAAACACTGAAAATTGCTTTTGAAATTGAATTTTGAGAGTGGTGAGAGATTATACAAGGCCTTGTTAGAACTTATTTTAAAACCATAATAATACTCATTCAAATTACACCTGATTTAAAAAAAGATAGTTTTAAATAAAATTCAATGACACCATTTGTTTATTAAATTTATGTACTGCCCATCTTGTCTGGAGGCATCCAGAAGCAACAATTAACAGAATGCAGGAAAAAAATATGAAATTCACACACACACACACAAACCCTAGTGGGAAAGTATCATTTTACTATCCATCAGAAAAGAATGGAAGGAGATGCTAGTTACTGTCTCTTGAGCAATGCACTTCTCTACCTAATTAATCTCCCAAAGTTAGAGCTTTCCCCTCAGCTAGTAATTTCTATTCTCTATATACATTCATTTCATTCCTTGCATTTTTATAAAGCCACTTCCACTACTGTTGTAAACCACCAGCCTTGAGAATCCTCACCCTAATACAGTCTTTCTAGAATCTGGGTCAGCTACCTGATCCCTCTGAGGGAAAACAATTTTTTTTTACACGTGTGCCTGTTGGGAAACAGAGGATTTGGTCATAACCCACAACTAACACCCTTCCTGAGGCGTTTCAGTAGCTTTGATTCTAATTATATTAGCCTTGATACTCTCATGTGAAAAGCCTCCTTTCTTACCTCCTTATCCAAAATGTCATGATTTAGCTGCAGTAGGAATATCATTGCTGACTCTTGAGCCATTGAAAGACCTTGATAGTCTAGAGTTTATTAAGCAAAGCTATTTACACAACAGAACACTTTAGCCATTTGAACAATGAAAGACTTAGT
Source organism: Hydrophis major (assembly GCA_033807585.1). Taxonomy (NCBI): domain Eukaryota; kingdom Metazoa; phylum Chordata; class Lepidosauria; order Squamata; family Elapidae; genus Hydrophis; species Hydrophis major. The sequence continues at coordinate 124,292,846 of CM066328.1, forward strand.
ATCAGTAACCCAATAGCAATTTTTTAGTAAGTTGGAAAATAAACTTCAATTAGGATTAGGAAACTGCCTTGGCCAATTTAGCCCAGTATTTCTAACTGTGATAGCCAGTCTCAGATAGCAGTTTCACCTATAATGTAATCTTTGATCCATTCAATGACAGAGATTGATTCCGATGCCTCTAGCATACTAAGCATGTATTCTGACCCACTGAATTCATGAAATTTCTCCGAAATTTATTAAAAATTTATATGGTTTAGGAACATTATACAGCAACGAAGTCCTCATTCCATTTTCCATTTTCCATATCATTCTCTCGAGCTTCACTCAACTATAGAATAGAGCTACATGTTGGCAGGCCTTCTATGTCCGATCAAAGCAGAATTAAAACATCAGGTTACAATAAATACAGATTTGTGCAGATATTCTTGAGATCTTCGATAACTTCTGTTTTGCCCTGGTCCTTAGACAGATGGGATCTCTTCCAAGTAATTCCTTCATACATACATTTATAACGTTACAAGTGCAAACAACATATTTAGCCTGGCCAAGAAATAATGTCTATAACATCCCTCTAATCCAGGGGTGTCAAACTTGCAATGACACATTGTCATCACATGCTGTATTGTGATTTTTTTTTCCCTTCGCACCCCTGCTCTAAACAGATCGCAGAGTATCGAAGGCATTTATAAGTGTAATAAAAGTAATGAATTAAATATTGTTGCAATCAATGAAAAGTATGCTGGCATAAAGAATAGAACTTTATAGTTTTCAGGATGTAGCTTTTTTCAAAGATTTCCATGGTTCACAACGTTTCCTAACCTAAGAGTCTCATTTAGCATTCTGGGTGTCACATTCATGGATAGTCGAAGAAAGAATACATTTCACTGAATTTCACATCTACTACATCTCATTTAAATGCTGTTTCTATCAGATAATACTCTCCAGTCCCACACATTTCATGTTTTGTCTCATTATGAGTTCAAATTTGATGATAACTATAACTGTCACTGGGCTAAGACCAGAGATTCTTTAGAAACTGAGTTTTAAAAGCAGTGGATGGTAATGGAGAACCTTGTAAGAACCTTTAAGAAAACCACATTAGATTCCTTGTTTATTCCTCAAAATGCCAAAGGAAAATTAGCTCTAAGAAGGCCAGTTTCAAATATTTCCTGAAGGACTTCAAGTGTTAGCTCCTCACCCAACATACAGAGTAGTCCTTGACTTACCACAGCTGGTTTAGTGTTCAAAGTTCAAAGTTACAAAGGCACTGAAAAAAAGTGACTTATGACTGTTTTTCACACTTACAAGCATTGTAGTGTCCCTGAGGTCATGGGATCAAAATTTGGATGCTTGGCAACTGGTTTATGTTTATGATGACTGCAGTGTCTTGGGGTCATGTGATCACCTTTTGCAACTTTCTGACAAGCCAGATTCACTTAACAACTGTGTCGCTAACTTAACAATTGCATTGATTCACTTTACAACTGGGGCAAGAAAGATCATACAATGGGGCAGAATTCACTTAACAAACATACACTTAACAACAGAAATTTTGGCTCGGTTGTGGTCGTAAGTGAAGGACTACCTGTATCTGAAATCAAAATTTAATACAGACTATTGAAAAAGTAATGTTGCAAGTACTTGTAGTAACTTCTAGTACTTCTAATTCTAGTAGTTCTACTACTTCTACATGTAGTATTTTCCATAATGCAAATCCAAATATATCAAATGGGAGAAGGACAATGAATATCAAGCAGATAGCAATCTTCTGAATTTAATTATCAGAGTAAATACTGTTGTATGCTCAAATATACCTGATTTTCACTTCCTCCATCCCTCAGGACCAAACTTTAACTAGAAGACAATATGTCAGTCATGAACTGCCACAGGCAATTTAGCTCCCAGGAATTTGGGCGCTGTATTTCATTTAACCATTTTATATATGTTTATCTTTCATAACAGCATTTATTTTGACTAATTGTTCTACAATAATTTTTATTATGTTGCCAGCTGAACTAATACCGATTTCTTTTGCCTTTATAATATTTTCCGAGCTTTAGTAACTTCATTTATGTTCTCTTTGGTATGAATTTAAGAACCTGCTGTAAATACTGGATTATAACAATCCAGTTGATTCTGAATCTTATTAAATTACTTCAAGATAAATGAGTCCAGGATTAAAGACTAAAGGTGATCATGTTTGGCGGACCTACATGTAATTATTTTGAGGCTGGATTCTTTGATTATCCTAATCCATTAATTCCAATTAAAAATAAGGCACTTTGGTACTTTATCTATCAAGTTACATTGAAGCTGGTGAAGCTTTTCCCTTGATACAACTAACTTGAGGTTCTGTCAAGGCTAAAGTGGAGATGCAGTTCACTAAATGTGCTATCTTTCCCTAATCTTTCCCTTGCTCCAATTAATCATCTATTCACTGGAGGATAAGATTAATCACCTGCCAGTTATAATAAAAAAGGAAGATAATCAGACAGCTGATTATCCCAAACCTCTCAAGTTTATTTACGTTGCATAAGCTTTATTTCACTTTCAAAAGAAGCTGCTTTGTGGTAGCCTTCATTTTATTATTATAGTTTTTGTGGTTTAAAACATATTGTCATTTATAAAGTTCCATGTTGTCTAAGGAAAACTTTATTCCAAATGTGTTTTTTTTTTCACCCATAAATACATTTTGTCAGAAGAGAGCAGGCTTTGGAAGTTGTTTTGATCCCTCACATACAGTACTCATCTTTTTCACCTTAGGGGAGTGGCAAGTGAAGATGTAATCAGCAGAGGTGGGATTCTACCAGTTCACACCTATCCACTAGAACCAGTTGTTAACATTCTAAGCAGTTCAGAGAACCGGTTGTTAGAAGAAATTACTGGCCTAATCCTGTAAGGAAGGCAGGAAGGAAACATTCTGATGTTGCTTACAGAAACTGCTTCTCCGTTAACCCTTATTACATTCTTGGCAGGACTAGACTTCCTGTCTCAGGAACTTCTCTGGAGTTTTTTCCCCCTCCTTTGCTGATACTTTACCTATGTGGAGTGACCATTCAAAGTTACAATGGCACTGAAAAAAGTGACTTATGACCATTTTTCACACTTACGACTGTTGCAGCATCCCTACAGTCATGAGAGGCCAGGAGAGGAGATGTGTGCCTCAATGTGAGTGATATTGAGTTGGCCACATCCAGCCAATAACATGACCACCAAGCCATGCCCACCAACTAAGCCACACCCACAGAACTGGTTGTTAAAAAATTTGAATCCCACCCCTGGTAATCAGGTGAGAAAAGGCACAACAGGCCTTTTCTCTTACACAACTGGCTTTGAATTCATCCTTTCACTAAGACCAGATTACTGGAGAGTCACTCAATACATTAAAGATAAACAAAGATAAGGAATAAAGGGCAACCCTGAGAACTTTTCCCTCAGATCTGTCCCAATGAGTTTAGGAAGTGTAATATACTTTTAACACTCCTCTCAAGCAGGGGTCTCCAACCTTGGCCACTTTAAGACTTGTGGACTTCAACTCCCAAAATTCCTCAGCCAGCAAAGAGTTGAAGTTCACAAGTCTTATAGTGGCCAAGGTTGGAGACCCCTGCTCTAGAGTGTACTACTTCTCACTTTACAAGTTCTTCTATGAAAAGAAGTGCATTTTGCTCTTTGGTTGTACATTTCCCTCAGTGCAGTACCAGTACTTAAAAACAACAAGCAAAATAAACAGATTAACAGAGTTGGAAGGGACCTTGTAGGTCATCTAATTCCTCCACCCATTTTTGACAGATGGCAGTACAGACTCTTCTTGAAAGCTTCCAGTGATGAAGCTCACACAATTTGAAGGCAAGCTGAAAACCAGGCCATCTACCTACTTCCTTAGGAATTGACACATATTTGAGTTTAAAGTTTTTAAGTAAGATCAACATCTTTTGAAGTCCAAAAGGAAGGCATGAAGAGAGAAAACAAGATATTACACTTTTGATTGAAATTGAATTTTTATGTTATGCAAATAAAATAAATAAAACATGGGGAGAAAGACTTTACACTTAGAAGAAATGTTGCAATTCCAGTTCATGATTTTTTCCCAATTCCATACCAATTTTGACATATATAGTCACTTGTCTTTGGCTAGTAAAATTGTATACTGATCAGATATGAATACAATTAATAAGATAGATTATTCAAAATAGTGTAAAAGTTTATTGCACCTAAGGAATCAGGATAGAGTTCCTTCCCTTCATCAAGAAAGAGGAGAGATCAAAAAGAGAATTAAATGTGGAAAATTAAATGAAGCAGTCAGGTGGGAAAACAAACAGAAATTGGTTTTAAGTCCTGACAGCAGAAATGCAACAGAGCAAAAATTAAATGGTTCTGCTTTTCCTCAAAATGAGCAAAATAGACACAAAATTGTAGTCTGGTAAGAGACATCACTTCATCAGGGTTTATTTAAAGTAGAAGTGAATGTAGTAGTATGAAGTAGAATGTAGTAGTATGAAGTAGAAGTGAATGTAGCCAAAATGTAACTAAGACATATTTTTAAAAAGCAATATACCAAGCAATTGCATGTATAGGAAGATAAATTACTGGTCACCCATATGCATCTTTGTAATTTCATTTTTAAAAAAATCAGCTGCCAGCAGTAAGAGATTAGAATGCATAAATTAGGTAAACAGGTAAATCATTGATTTCTTGGTGGGATAAAACCTGATTCTGTGGAAATGAAATAGATTATTCATAGTTAATAAGTATAGACTGATAATAACTGGTCTTGTCAATCAAAGAAGAGAGACATAATATAAACCAACATCAACTCATAGCCTAATCATTGTTTGCACATTTGCCTGTGCAACTATTTGAAGAAGTAATTCTGACCTTTTCATGTGAAATAAAACAATCATTTATACAGAAATCAAATACCATTGGCACTAATGAGTGAAGGAACTACTCAGAACAAACAAGTAGTCTATTTAATCACTGGCCAAGTTGCATGTTTTCTAAAGTGGAACAAAGGATTGGATGTGACTTATGTTTATAAAAAAAAAAAAAAACCATTGCTCCAAAGGGAAAAATAGTGAAAGGTGACCCAAGAGATACTGTAAATTTAGTACCTAACACACTTCTATTATTTCTCCCCAGTCACTTCCTACAACAATCAGCATCCATAAATATTAAGTACTCTATTGGGTTCTTGATACTCTCTGAAGTAGGTGTTTGCACTGATGATGTAGTTTGGTAATGAAACATCTGTAAGAAAACCAGCAAGCTCAGAAAGCACTATGGGTCTCACAGTTCAACCCCCTTACAAATATTCTATTCTATCAATAAAGCACTCCTTTTGTTGGAATTAATTCCATTTATCTGCCAAGACCATGGTAATTCACAAAAACATATATGCTATGAAAAGTCTTTCCTAATTTTTATTCCACTAGTTTGCCCATGGACATTGTTTGACTGAAGCAGTTTCCAGTCACAAAAAGAATGGAGGTAATTTGTCCCCATCCCCAACACCTCTATAACATATACGTATGGTTAGTTTGGAATCTGCAGAGGAAAAAGATAAGAAAAAGTCCCTTTGGGTGGACCTAGAATCCGGCTGCTTTATTTGCCTCATGCCTCATTCTGTTCTCATGTTTGATTCAGTGTATCTTGCTAGAAATGTCAAGAAGCAAGAGAAATATGAATGAAAATTTTGAGGTACAAAATTTCAGAACATGATAACATTATATCAACATGTAACCTTTGCATATAGATAGGCAGGGAAGTAAGAAATGGCAACACACACACACAGAGAGAGAGAGAGAGAGAGAGAGAGATGGCATTCAGCAGGTTCTGACCAGTTCTGGAGAACTGGTAGCAGAAATTTTGAGTAGTTCAGAGAACCAGCAAATAGCACTTCTGACTGCCCCCCCATCTATTCTGAACCTCCTGAGTCCCAGCTGATCGGCTGGGTCTTCTTTTGTTGCCCTTGCACAGAAGAACGGAGATGGAAAGCAGTTTAGTAGGATGGGGAGGGAATGGGATTTTGCAGTATCCTTCCCCCAGGAATGGGGAGGGAATGGAGGTTTTACGTATCCTTCCCCTGCCATGTCTACCAAGCCACACCCAAAGAACTGGTAGTAAAAATCTTTGAATCCCACCACTGCACGCACACATACATGAAATAGATCATGAACTGTTGGAAAAAACCTAGAAAGAATAGAACAAAACAGAACAGAACAGAACAGAGTATTCTTTATTGGCCAAGTGTGATTGGACATACAAGGAATTTGCCTCCGGTGCATAAACTCTCAGTGTACCTACAAGCAACAAAGTGATAAAACATAAATCATAAGTTGCAATCATAAATGATAAGATCAACCGACAAAGTGATAGTCATAAGATACAAATAGGAGTAGGCAATAGGAAAGATGAGAAGGATAATAGTAATACAACCCTACTACATGGTTAGATATCCTTAGGCATAAGAAAATTCTATGGGAATTATGTGTATAGCAGAGCGATGGCATGGGGAAAAACTGACTTTGTGTCCAGTTGTTTGGGCATGCAATTCCCTATAGCAGCATCCTGAGGGGAGAAATTGAAACATTTTATGTCCAGGATGTAAGGGTACATATTTTCTCAATCCTCTTTGAGGTTCATGCAGTGTATACAGGTCTGCAATGGAAAACATGCTCGTTGCACTTGTTTTTTCTGCAGTCCTAACTACCCATTTAAGTCTGTACCTGTCCTGTTTGGATGCTGTACCAAAACAGACTAATTTCAGAAAGAAAGAAAAAATTTAAAAGGATGAAATGATAGCTTGAGAACCATGTCCAAAGCAACTTGATTTTTTTTTCCAGCCCACTCTCAATGCTCCCTTGATTCATGCGGCTCTTTTTCAGAGACGCAAATAATCAAATTCATAATTACAGAAAATAACAGCTGCCAAGTGTTTTGCTGCAATAGCCAAGTGGAAAATGTAAGCCGCTTATTAACATCAAGAGAAAGACATTACAAGGATTGTGCAATTGGTCAGCCTTTGTAGTTTAAAAGATATGAGTAAGCAGTTTGGGGCTGTGCAGAGGGCTTTGAACAAAGAATAAGCTTTCTCTTTTTTTAATGTTCAGCTCCTGGTTTGTGTCAGTTCTTTTACATTTAAACTTAACCACCCCATGTGGCTTTTTTGTGGCTTTGCCCTACTACGCTCCCAAGCAACAATTCTGTACTGTCTCTCTGGCTAAGTATCTCCAGAATCTTGCCTGGAAGCACATAGGACTTCCTTATCATGGTCAAACACCACAAAAAAACTCCTTCCTGTATTTATTAGCACACTCTCATGCTAACTTTCAGATGAACAGAGCTGAGGAAACATGAACTGCCAACACTAGAATACCTATCAGAATAACACCACAAATAACATAATAGCAAAGTTGAAGGGATCTTGGAGGTATTCTAGTCCAACCCCCTGTTCAACCTATACCATTTTGGACAAATGGCTGCCCAGTCTCTGTTTAAAAGCTTCCATTGTTGGAGCCACTCATAATTTCTGAAGGCAAGCTATTCCTCTGGTTGATTGTTCTTACTGTCAGGAAATGTCTCCTTTGTTCCAGGCTGTTGTGAATGAATAAATGTTAAATAAAGTTATCTTGAGCTTGAAGTCAAGTGCAGGGTTCTGGCCCTGCACTTCTGATTGGCTGTTAATGGCAAGATCGGATTGGTCCATTCAGGAGAATCTGATTGGCCATTAACAGGCCATTCTCATTGGTTAACGGAGCTAGCGCTCCCGGATTGCTATTGGTTGAATAGCTAATAAGTTGCCTATATAAGGAAGGCTATAGCAGCCCTCCAGTTTGAGCTGTCACACCATGTAAATAAAGAGTTTGAAGTTCACTGTTTCTACCGGCTCATCTCCATTATTTGCACCCATGCTCCAGACTTAACACAGGCTCTCCTTGTTCAGTTTCCATCTATTGCTTTCCTTGCTTTCTAGTGCTTTGGAAAATAGGCTGACCCCCTTTTTGGGGGGTAGCTGCTTAAATATTGGAACATTGTTATCATTTTATCTCTAGTTTTTTTTTTTTCCATTAAACTAGTCATACCCAATTCCTGAAACCATTCTTCAAATGTTTTAGCCTTCAGATTATTCCCCTCTTCTCTGCATTCTTTATCAATGTCGTTTTTAAAACTGGATGCAATATTCAGGTGTGGTATTCAAAATTTTTTTACTGCTGGTTCTGTGGGCGTGGCTTGGTAGGCATGACAGGGGAAGGATACTATAAAATTTCCAGTCAGAGGTGGCATTTGCTGGTTCTCCGAACTACTCAAAATTTCCGCTACCGGTTCTCTAGAACTGGTCAGAATCTGCTTAATAACCACTTCTGGCAATATTCCAAGTGTGGCTTTATAAAGCGGTGGTATCACTTCCCATGATCTTGATTCTAACCATCCGTTAATGCAACCTAGGATTGCATTGGCTTTTTTGGCAACTGCAGTGCATTGCTGGCTCATATTTAAGTGATTGTCCACTAGGATTTCAAGATCCCTCTGAAACCAAGTTTAACCTAAGCTGTGCCTGTGCATTTGGTTTGTCTTGCCTAAGTGTAAAATCTTACTTTTAATGTATATTGAATTTCATTTTGTTAAATAGGCCCCAGTGTTCAAGTCTATCGTCCATCAAGAAATGTTAATGATACACTATAAAGTAATGTGCAACAAAATCCTGGACACTTGCTAGGTTTGTACTCCCAAAGATTGAGTATTTGTTTCAGTCTGCATCCCACATGGATCATTTTAGGCAAGTCATAACTTTTCAGTTCTCCTCTTTTGCCTCTTCATGAGGGATATTGGAAATACATAGTAGTTACATTTCACCATGGACTCACAGATACACACCAACACCTGAGAAGGCATCTTCAAGGAAGCTGGAGGACATAAATAAGACCCTGGGAAATATCCCTAGTTGTAAATGAGCTCATTTTTCATTTGTGTTACTGTTGTTTTCTCTTGCAATTCTGATTTTATGAATTTTTGTATTTTTTTTAACACTGTGTTTTAGAAGGGTTTTGGAGAGCTATGTGATGAAAAGCAATATAAATGGTTATGCTTTGTGCATTCCAGCTCTTGAATTGAAATGATATTATTATCTATAATGAAGAGCGAGATGAACCATCTCCAAATTTGAAATATAAATAAATAAATAAGAAGGCAATGATGGCTTTTTTTTTTTTACAATATAGGGTTTTGGAGGTCAACGTTAGAAATTAAATAGCCTATATACCATTGTATGCAGATGAAACATTTCTTTGTTTAAAATAAATAATGGTACGAAGCAAAACCAATAGCAAACATTATAAGGAATGGCACCAACTCAATTCCTAGTTCTCAGTAAAAAAAAAAATTAAATCATTAAGACCAATGCTAGTTGTAAGTCAGTTATATTTATATAATTTTATCTAATTTCTTACCTTAGCTAGGATTTTATAACATCAAGGAATTGTTCATTTAATCATTAAATTGAAATTGTTTCATGTAATCATTAAAAATCAAAACATTTTCAATCATTTCAATTGAAAATGAAATCAGAAAATTGCCGTCACTAATTTTTTTTTAGCAACAAAGGAACATAATGCGTTGTGATACTGACAAAGTTCAATGATTTGACAAGTTCTAATTCATTATTATTTTTTTGTTCCATTTTCTATTTGAGCCTCCTAGGAACAGATGTTAATTTCTTCTTTTTATATTTACATTGTCATAAGAATTAGACAAGTTCTTTAATGGGACAAACAATTAGCGTCAAAGCAAAGCTTTCTCAAAATGTGATGCAGAATATTGTTCACAGAGCTGATTAGAAGGATTCGCTCATTTCCTTTCAGCATGGGCAAAAACTCACCTCAGAGAAACTCAACTTCTTGTTTTCAAATTACAAAAATGGGACCAGTCTAACATTCAATGATAGCGCAACAGCCTTGGTCTTAAAACCACTTATTGAACCTGAGAATGCTTTAAAGAATTGAATTAGCCTTCTAGGTGATTGAATGCATGTATGAGTTGTGTATATGTAGCTGTAATTTATCTTTGTAAAATCCTTTGCCAGTTCTGAACAGTTCAAAAATAGGGCACATAGGAATTGCTGGATCAGCTGATCCATAAGATGACTGAATTCCTTCTGGATCGAGTTTCTTTGTGAAACAAAAAGGTCATTTGAGCTGTACTGTCTATACCAGAGGTGTCAAGCTTGATTTCATTGCCACATCAGGGTTGTATTTGACCTCAGGGGGGTGGCCAGGGTGGGCATGTCCAGCTCGATATCATTCATGTTGGAGGCACCTGTAGTGGCCCAAGTGGGGCTGCTGATGGAATCCATTTTCTCCAGTGGAGGAAGGTGTGACCAGGGAGAGTGACAAATCCTTGTCCTCCAGAGGAGCCTTGCCGTCTGCTGGTGACCAAGTGCTAAGGCAAGACTTCCCTTCCTTCCTTCCTTCCTTCCTTCCTTCCTTCCTTCCTTCCTTCCTTCCTTCCTTCCTTCCTTCTTTTATTTTCTTTTCTTTTTCCTTCCCTCTTCCTTCTCCTTTCTTATTCCTTCTCCTCTTTCCTTCTTTTCTTTCCTTGCTCTCTTCCCATCTTTCCTTTTTTGTCTTTGTCCTTCCGCTTTCCCTTTCTCTTCTTGGAGGCTCAGATGCAAAAGGAGGGGAAATTCTCCTTTTTTCCCCCTTTTAGTTTGTTTTACTAACACTCTGCTAGTGAAAACAGAACCCAGGAGCTGCATGTGGGCCCCCTGGGCCCCATTTTTGGCCTGGATGGCCTCCTGCAGCCCTCTGCCAGTGAAAACAGGGCCTGGGGGTATCGCACAGAGCTCCATTTTCTCTGGCAGTTTGCTGTTTCCAGGGAAGCCCTGCAGGCCAGATCTAAGCACCCCATGGGCCAGATCTGCCCTGCGGGCCTTGAATTGGACACCCCTGATCTATATGTACGTACTAAGACCACTAGATCTGAGCAGCCAACCATTAGGTGGTGACACAGAGATACAACAAACTATTTTTAAAAATAATTGAATTGTCATCTTGGATTTTTGCCATCTAGAGTGGGTACCCTAAATACATACAATCTTGATCGTAAAGAAAAGCTCCTTGAGGTACTTAATACAGGAAACCTATGCAGCTCCGAGTCTCTATTTCCATCAGTGACAAACACAATGTAGAGTTGAGGCAGTTACAATACAAATAGCCACTTTGCTCTCTCAAAATGAGACTGCTTCTCTGTGTCAGGAGTATTTCACAGTCCTTAGATAAAAGCATTCTTTCTATAAAAAATGAATCTAATATAAGAAGATTAATTTACCAAATACAAAACTGCCGTCAACCCAACAATGACAAGTCTGCCAAACTATTAACTATATTTTAGTTTTTGGAAGTGTACCTCCCCCCAAAAAAGTGCAATTTCACCCCAAATTCTGTTTAAAAACAAAACAGACTAGAGCTTTGCTGTCAGCCAATTACCAGTTGTCCTTCTTTATGATGCTATTCCAAAGTTAACTGGGTACATATTTACCAAAGGAACAGCACCTCACTGATATTTATTGCCAGCTGCTATATCACACATGCTCGTAGATTTACAGAGCTCGTTTTAACATGTTCCTGTGTCCTGTTCCTCTTCACCCCATCCTTTACGCACCTGGACCTGGACGTCATATTTCCTTCATTACTCTTGCCTGACAGGAAAACAAAAAGCAGGGCTCCCATTATTTATAGCTTCTTTGTCATCTCCCTGAAACAAGAAAGGGACTTGACCACGTAAAGGCAGGAAGGCTTTGTTTAATTTTAATTAATTCAACTTCTTTCAGATCTGGGTAAACCCCAGAACCAGAGCAACCAAGCTAATTATATTGTGAAAGTTCTCTGCACACCAGAACAACTAGACACAAGAACAGTTTTTTCCCAAAAACCATCACTCTGCTAAACAAATAATTCCCTCAACACTGTTCAACTATTTACAAAGTGTACACTATGTTGTGTATGTACCATAGTTAATAAAGTATGAGCTTGAGGTAAAGTGCAGGGTTCTGGCCCTGCACTTCTGATTGGCTGTTAGGCGGCCAGATCGGATTGGTTAGTATGAGGAATCCGATTGGCCTTTAACAGAGGATTCTTATTGGTTAAAAGAGCTAGTGTTCATAGCTCGTCATTGGACAATTCTTACAAGGGTTGCCTATATAAGGCAGAGTTCACTGTTGTTGTTTTGAGAAGTCACTATGCAAATAAAGAGCTGAAAGTTCACTATTCAGAGGCTGTCTCCATTTACTCCGACCCATGTCCAAGTACTGGCGACGAGGATGGGATGTGGAGACGTCTGAACCGAAGAAGCCAGGAAGCAATACCGAGCACGTGATAGACGACGCCAACAACGGAACCATGTCCGGCGGCATTGTACCACCCGCTCTGTTCGATCCAAACCAAGAGGATTGGGAATCCTACATGGATCGCTTCCAAATGTTTCTCGAGACGAATAACTTGAAGGACGCTACACCAGCAAAGAAGCGGGCACTGTTCCTGATGCATTGTGGCCCAGCTGTATTCAAGATGGCTAAAGCACTCGCCAAACCTCGAGAAGTGAAAGCCATGAGCTGGGACGACCTCGAACCCATCCTGAGAGACCATTATGCGCAAACCGTGCCTACACTTGTGAGACGCCACGAGTTTTATCAGAGAAACCAACGAAAAGGGGAGAGCGTGGCCGATTTTGTGGCAGACCTCCGAAATTTAGGGAGTCTCTGCGGGTTCGCCGATTTAGAAGAGGCACTAAGAGATCGAGTAATTCTGGGATTAGATGCGCTAGGCGTGCAAAGCAAGCTGATGGCGAAAGGCGACATCAGCCTTGCTGACGCCATCGCTGAAGCCACGGCTGTGGAGGCGACCAAAAAGTTGACTGCATAATTATGGCGAAGCAGCACTCCGGTAACACCACTGACCGGCGAAATCATACCCAACTCAGAAGGGTAGCTACTAACAATGCACCACGAGGACCTCTCTTCGTCGTCAGACAGCAACGAAGAAGGGGTCCATCGACTGCGGTCCGACCGGGACCCTCGTCCAAAGCCCTTGCGCCCTTGCGCTGGCTTTGGAGCCAACCATGCCAGGGCCGAATGCAAATTCCGCGACGCACTCTGCCATCAGTGCGGGAAATGAGGCCACATCGGCCGGGTCTGCCGCAGCTTACCAGGACTCAGCCAGGCCTCAAAAGGGGCCAACTATCGCCAATCGACAGGAAACCGTCCTGTAAGGCGAGAGCCAGTAAACCACTCCTACAGAAATCGAGCTTTGCAAAGAGAAGAGGCTCACCATACTATCACTATCGGTCACGCCTCAGTTTTGGACACTAAGAAAATCCGAGTCACGGTAGCCATCGAGAACCAGCCTTGCCACATGGAGGTCGACTCGGGATCGTCCCTCTCGATGGTGTCTTGGAAGACACTCAAGCAACTCATCCCCACAATTCAACGCCAAGACCTCCAATTTCAATGCCTCATCCTCAAGGACTACCAAGGAAATCGAATCCCCGTTGTCGGGTCCTGCCGAGTCCGAGTCTCCTTCAAGAAGCATACAGCGTACTTACCTCTAACGATCATCGATAGAAATAGGCCTAGTCTATTAGGCCTCCAATGGTTCGCGCCACTCGGCATTGAAGTGGCCAGCGTGAACCGAGTCGGTGGTTGTGAGTGGGAGGAAGACCTTATCTCTGAGTTCAGCGACGTCTTCGCGGACAGCTTAGGTGAGTATAAGGGGACCCCAATCTCATTTATTCTAGATCAAAAAGTAGCCCCCATTCGCTTGAAGCCCCGTCGAGTTCCATTTGCTCTTAAAGCAAAGATCGACGAACAACTCGACAAGCTAATTGCTCAAGGGGTGTTGAAGCCCATCGATCACTCTCCATGGGAAACCCCTATTGTAACACCCATTAAGCCAGACGGGTCAATCCGAATTTGTGGGGACTACCGGGCCACTTTAAACCACGCCCTACAGCAGAATGCATATCCAGTTCCGGTGGTGCAGCACCTCCTCCATTCCTTGGGGGGCGGGAAGGTTTTCGCTAAATTAGATTTAACTCAAGCTTATCAACAATTACCAGTGGATGAAAAAACGGCCCAAACCCAAACAATTGTAATGCACAGAGGTGCCTTTATATGTACCCGATTGCAATTCGGAGTTAGTGTAGCCCCGGGGATCTTCCAGAGCCTCATGGAAAGGTTATTACAAGGAATCAAGGGTGTGGTTCCTTATTTTGATGACGTATTAATTGCAGCCCCTACCAAAAAAATCTTACAGGATCGTTTGAAATGCATTCTTAAAAAATTCCAAGAGGCCGGACTTAAGGTGAAAAAAAATAAATGTCAATTATATACTGACAATGTTGAGTTTCTAGGGTACCGGATTGATAGCCAGGGCATTCATCTTACCGAGAGTAAATTAAAAGCGATCAAAAACGCTCCCAGACCACGCAACAAGGCCGATCTCCAGGTGTTCTTAGGCCTCATTAATTTCTATAATGTATTTTTACCGCACAAGGCAACTGTCGCTGAACCGTTACATTGATTATTAGATAAGAAAGCATTGTGGGTATGGGGTTACTGGGAAGAGCAAGCATTCCGGAATGTTAAAAAACTGCTCACATCTGACTCTGTACTTATGCAGTATAACGAGACTTTGCCGTTAGTTATAACCTGCGATGCATTGCCTTTCGGGGTGGGCGCCATTTTGAGCCATGTACTGCCTAATAGGAACGAAGCCCCTGTTGCATACTTTTCGAAGACTCTTTCACAAGCAGAGCGGAACTATGGACAAATTGATAAAGAAGCCCTCGCAATCGTTTCAGCTGTAAAGAAATTTCATGAATATGTGTATGGAAGGACATTTACCATTATAACTGACCACAAACCGTTGCTAGGGATCATAGCTGGGGACAAGCCAACCCCCTACATATTATCCCCTAGAATGACCCGATGGTCAGAATTCCTAGCTGCTTATAATTATCGCCTGCAATATCGCCCAGGGAAAGCCATTCCCCACGCCGACGCATTTAGCCGAGCACCACTTCCAGAGACTCTCGACGATCTGGCACCAACGGCAACTACGTTGCAGATTGAAACACTCAACTCGCCGCCTATGACCGCCTGAGACATCATGAGAGAAACCAAATGAGACCACACCCTAGCTCGAGTCCTAGGCTGGGTAGAACGTGGATGGCCGTTGGACCAAGTACCAGATGACTTCGCACCATTTAAATCTCGACAGACTGAACTTTTTTCCCAAAAAGGCTGTATCATCTGGGGCGATAGAGTCGTTGTCCCAGAATGACTCCGGAAGATGCTGCTACGAATTCTGCACGAGGGCCACCCTGGCATCGTGCGGATGAAAGCACTTGCACGAAGCTACGCATGATGGCCGGGCATGGACCGGCAAATCGAGCAGTGGGTCAAAGCATGTGCCAAATGCCAACAAGTCAGCAACGCCCCACCAAAAGCCATGCCTACTGAATGGGAGATGCCACGTGGACCCTGGTCCAGAATCCACCTGGATTTTGCGGGGCCAACCAAGGGCTATCCCTTCCTGCTGACAGTCGATGCATACTCCAATTGGTTAGAAATTCATCGTATGACGGCTACAACTTCCGAGGCGGTGATCAAGATCCTAAACAGACTCTTTGCAATCCACGGATTGCCTGACGTCCTGGTGTCCGATAACGGGCCACAGTTTACGGCACTAATGTTCGAGCAGTACCTCGCTGACCGCGGCATCCGCCATGCGCTCACCTCGCCTGCGCACCCTGCGACCAATGGCCGAGTGGAACGCATGGTCCAATTTGTTAAAAAGACTTTGCAAAAAGTGGACTATGACAATATCGATGACAAGGTCAACCAAATTCTCTTTTTGCAACACAAAACTCCACATAGCGTCACCGGCAGAATTCCCGCCGAATTACTGATGGGACGAAGACTCCGCTCCCACCTCGACCGGTTGCACCCTGCTTACGAACCGGAAAAGCCAATAGGATCCAGCGGCCGCTGTCGCACCTTCCAGGTAGGAGACCTCGTTTACGCATGAAACTTATCGGGCAATCCGTTATGGATAGAGGCGACAGTAGGACGAGTGACCGGCCCCAAATCCTACGTAGTGAAATGCTGTGACAATAGACTGTGGAAACGGCATATCGACCAATTACGGTCACGACTCACAACGGCCAGTCAACAACTCCCCCATGACCAAACCGGGGGGGGGGGGAGGTACGGAAGAAGATGAAATTCCAGGGAACCTGCTCGAAGGGAGCGACGAACTAAGTGATACTCAGGAAATGGAGCAGGAAGGAGAATCATTTGCACCGCAAGAAATTGCACCTGAGCAAGAAGCAGAACCACTGCCAAACAACAATCTACCTCAACAGGATTGCAACCAACCAATCCAACGAAAATCCAAAAGACTTAAAAGACAACCGTCCTATCTAAAGGACTATATAACTACACCGTAATTAAGAAGCCAGGGGGAAGGGGTGTTGTGTATGTACCATAGTTAATAAAGTATGAGCTTGAGGTAAAGTGCAGGGTTCTGGCCCTGCACTTCTGATTGGCTGTTAGGTGGCCAGATCAGATTGGTTAGTTCTGAGGAATCCAATTGGCCCTTAACAGAGGATTCTTATTGGTTAAAAGAGCTAGTGTTCATAGCTCGTCATTGGACAATTCTTACAAGGGTTGCCTATATAAGGCAGAGTTCACTGTTGTTGTTTTGAGAAGTCACTATGCAAATAAAGAGCTGAAAGTTCACTATTCAGAGGCTGTCTCCATTTACTCCGACCCATGTCCAAGTACTTAACACACTACTATTACTGTTAATCTTCTCATCACTCCTTATCACCCATCCCCTCCCACTTGACTGTTTCTTAGTATGATTTGATTGTTGATTGTACCCTATGATGACCAATAAGTGTTGTACGTGATGATTCTTGATTCTTAATGAATGTACCTTTTCTTTATGTATACTGTGAGTATTTACACCAAGACAAATTCCCTGTGTGTCCAATCACACTTGGCCAATAAAGTATTCTATTCTTTCCCCCATCTTAGAAAAGGTAACATGGGGCTATACCACAATTGACACGTTCCTCCAATGGTGAACTCGAATTGTTTTGAGTCTAAACAAATATTCCATCCCCCAATTCTGCAGGGCCATTTTCCAAAGCAGAAGCTGGTAACATCAATCATGCATGTTGCTGATCTAGTTAAGACCCACAGTCACAGCCTGATTTGTGAATTTTTTAGATTCTGCATTCTCAGTACTGTAATTAACTAATAGCAGAACTGTTCATTCAGTAAATAGAGAAGAAAGTTTCATTACAAACAAGAATCTCTCATATTCACACAGATTAATGTTACAAATTATCAGAATCCAGTTATCTATGTATGAGTGCATATGCCAGGCCTGATTTTAAATCCTTTGTCTCTTTCTCCTTTTGTAATACTTTTACTGCTTTTTCTAGAATGGAATGTGGAAGGAACCTGCCCCACATTGACATAGGGTTTGTCTGAATTGAAGGTTTTTGTTTCCCTTCTTGCTAGCTTCAGCATTGATTCATTCCAAGAATACTATATTAAAAATTAAAACTCTGAAGTTAAATATTTCATCATCACCACCCTATCTCACTACTAGCCTTTGCTTTGTATAATGGAATATCCACATATGTGTACTCTGTGTGTCTGCCCAACTAGCAATTTATATTTTAAATTTTTAAAGTGCACCACCAAAAAAAACTCTTATTTTTTTTAAACAGGGCACATGCAGTTTAATTTCACCACTTGCTGTCTTATTTAAATTAACGCTTTCTATGTATGAATGGACCATAGCTCTTTCATACTAATTCACAATAACTGTTTCCAATGAGCTTAAGTGACATATATTCATGTGGATAGAGGGAATTAATAGTAATGGATTTAGTTATTAGACTTGTAGCACACATAATAGAAATATCGTTTTCAAGTGACAGTACTATAGTGATGTGATGTAATGGTGACCAATTTAGATGGTTTTAAAAGAAAGATGGACAACTTTATGGAAGATCTGATTCTGATTCTGGAGACGGCCTTTGGTGATTACTGGACTTCTTCACCATTTGCCATATCCAGAATCAACAGCATACCTGATAGGAACTAACATTGGAGGAGGCCAATCTCTTTCTTGCCTGCACTGATGAAATGCAAGTAGCTACAATATGCTATAGATGCTAGACTAATAGTGTTATTCTTATATAGCATCATATTAATAACCACAAAAGGTACTAAAATATTTAGAGGACTGATAGTGCACCTGAATGATGGAGATAAAATGTTTTTTTAAAAAAACTTGTGCTGGTATTTTTGAGTTGATATTGTTCAGCTTACTGCTGTGGAAAAGAATCATTCTGTGTTAGGAAGGACATGTCCTGTATTTATTTATTTATTAAATACAAAAGAAGTTTTAAAAATAGAGTTCAAATTTACAAACCACAGCTAAAATACTAAAACCAGATCTGGTCACACCTCGGATAAGGTATTGTGAACCTGGGAAAAATGCAGAAAAGGTTGCCAAAATTATCAAGGGATTAGACTTGTTCCCTTCTAAATTCAAAGCAGCTGGGACTTCTACATATACAAAAAAGGTGAATTGGAGGTAAGTTGACAGAAGTCCATAATAACATTTTAGATGATAGATAGGTAGGTGTGTGTGTGTGTGTGTGTGTAGACTTTTATATATTCTCAAACCACTAGAAGTCAGAATTGACACTTGAGTTTCAAAGACAAACAAAAAGATTAAGCTGTTTAGTGAGATTGATACTTACCCTTTGACGTCATTAGCTATTGAAGATTTCACACAAGACTGCATCTACAATGTAGAACAGCCTGGACTTCCTTGTATGTACATCTCATTACCACCCTATTGACAGTTGTTACGGAAATTGAGTTATGGAAAGCAGACCAGGAAATATCAGGTGAAGCAACTGATACAAAACACTTCCTTTTCAAGGAGGAATAACAGATGGCCCATTAAACATACAACCAGCCCCATGCATGTGTTGTATGCCATGGAGGGGTCTTCAAACTTGACAGCTTTAAGACTTGTGGACTTCAACTCCCAGAATTCCTCCTCCAGTCATGTTAGTTCAGGAATTCTGGGAGTTGAAGTCCACAAGTCTTAAACTTGGCAAGTTTGAAGACCCTTGTTGTATTATAAGAACAATATCGATGCAAGTGTGGGGTTGTATTAAAGGGTGGACTGTTGAGTCTCAGCTGGGTCTTAGTTTCATTGCAACAAAAATATGTTTGATCACTTGTGGATTTTTATGTAAGTATTTCAACATGGAAAATAATAACACCAATGCTGAGGAGAACCAGAAGGAAAAACACCACTCAAAACAGCCTGATAATGTCTGTGAATTCTCTGTAAGATTCCTCCTCTCTGGGGCAACATTAAGCAGTCTTTTTCTGTATTAAATGTATTCCTGCTCTTTGAGTGAAATGCCGATAGAAAGGAAAGGAAATATACACACTCCTAGTGTTTGCATACCTTTTCTCCCTTTCTAGATGCAACTTGGAGAAACGAATCGTCTTTTGGTGCCAAGAGACCATAACCTATTTTGATCCTTGCCTAATATACATTCTCTCCTTCCCCAAGTAGCAAAAGGGATTTTTCATCCTGATATTCTTTCAAAAATTGAGGATGGTGATAGTGGTGGCCTAGAGATGGAGCTCTTGCCTCATAATCAGGAGGCTGTGAGTTCGATCCTAGGCAGAGACTAATATTTGGAATAGACTCTCCTGATCGAGCAGGGGTTTGGATTAGATCAGGGGTCTCCAACCTTGGCTCCTGGAAGCCTGGCGGACTTCAACTCCCAGAGTTCCACAGCCAGCAAAGCTGGCTGTGGAATTCTTGGAGTTGAAGTCTGCCAGGCTTCCAGGAGCCAAGGTTGGAGACCCCTGGATTAGATGATCTCCAAGGTCCCTTCCAACTTCTATATGTATCATTCTCTCCTCCCATTTTTCCTCTTAACAGCAACATTTTTTTATTGTTTGACACAAAACAGTTTTAAAATCCATTATATTAGGCAAAAAGTGCTGTTTTCTCCTCTTTTCTAAGAAATAAGATTAAATATAGTTTGAATACATGAGATAGATACTTATAAGAAAAATCAACTTAGCTTTATATTCAAAGCAATCTTTCTAAAGCATTCATACAAACCATATATAAAATAGCACTGGGGAAAGCTAAAAAGCGGTAAAAAATAAATTTAAAAAATTTAAATTAAAATAAAGTTAGCACCAGTGAAGTGTTTTAAATGTCCATATGTTCAAAGCAGACACATTCTACAAAGGTAGCTTCACTATTAATATTTTATATAAATGGGAAACTTGGATGCAAGCTGATCATAAAGCTTTCATTTTAATATGCTATTTGTAGATTTAAATTGTTTCTCACAGAAATAGAAATCAGACTACAGGTAGTCCTCGACTTACAACAGTTCATTTAGTGACTGTTCAAAGTTACATTACTGAAAAAAGTGACATGACTATTTTTCACACTTATGACCATTGCAGCATCCCCATTGTCATATAATCAAAATTCAGACACTTGGCAAATTGACTCATATTTATGACGGTTGCAGTGTCCTGAGGTCATGTTTGCAGTTCACTTAACAACTGTGTTACTAACTTACCAACTGCAATAATTTACTTAACTTTGGCAAGAAAGGTTGTAAAATGGGACAAAACTCATTTAACAAATGTTTAACTTAGCAACAGAAATTTTGGGCTCAATTGTGGCTGTAAGTTGAGGACTACCTGTATTGTCACATAGATTCTAATATGACAAGAGATTCCATAATAACTACTAATACCATAACAAAGTGATAATTTGTAACAATGAGTTGTGGTGGTGCTGTGGTTAGAATGTAAGTATTGCAGACTACTTCTGCTGACTGCCGGCTGTCAGCATTTCAGGATGTATATACATGATGAAACATCGATTCTCATCGGCTCAAGGTTGACTCAGCCTTCCATCCTTTCGAGGTCAGTAAAATGAGGACCCAGATTGTTGGGGGCAATATACTGACTCTATTTCTCTTAGCAGCATCCCACAAATATTGCATACAAAATTGTACGTCAGTTTTATTTAACCTACACTCCATTAGCTTAGGATCACTGGAAATTCTATTTGACAGGATCGGTGCACATAGCTGCATAACATATTCAAAAATTCTCAGGCTTTTTCTCCCCTTATCTTCCTTTAGCTTCTTTGTAGTACCTCAGAGATATTTGGGAAATTGCATCATGTCATGGACAAATGAGTCTGGCTGAAGTAAAGGAAGCAAATTTCCCTCTTGGCTAAGGGTTGCTTTTCATATGATATGATTATTTTTTAACTCATCACCAAATAGACTAGAAAGTATGGAATTCTGAAGCTGTTTGAAGAAATTATGAATGCTGTCATTTTGTCCAATATTAACAGGAGGTTGCCTTTTAAATTAAGTTTACTTCACTGCAATGCCAAAAAGCTGGTTGCCATTAATCACAATGGACTAAACATGAAGGCCTGCTACAGATAAGGGATATAGCTCAATATTATGAAGGCTTTCATTTGTAACATTTTAGGTTCAGGCTCCACCACCTCTAAAGGTTTCACATATTCCCATTTGAATTTCTCATTATTTTTCAGACTGTAGAACAACTCAATTGTCTGCTGAAGACTACAATGACTGACCCAATTCCTGTGGCTTGTCTTCAGTGTATATACATGATGGAACATCCATCTTTCTCCAAAGTTTCGAGTGTAGTCAATCCAGGAATACTAGGCTAAGTGCGACTGCTGGTTTCACTTAAATACATGAGACCTCTAGTTTCACTCAAAATAAGGAAACCCCTTATTAAAAATGTGTGATTGTTACTTTCTTTGGCAGACAACATACATTGTAAGGTTAAACCAGAATGAATTAAAATTCCTTATTCTTGTCTACAAAATTTACATCTTTCTGTTACTATTTTTATTATATTTTTAATCACACCATAGACACACACACAAAAAAATTCAAGGTGGTAATATACACAATTATTCATGCTTATTTTCCATACAAGAACAATCTTGTAAAGTTTTCTGGGCTGAGAGGGAGCGACTGGTCAAAACTTCTCAGTCTATTTTCATATCTAGAACTCAACTCGTATCTCTAGGCCAGCACCTTCATCACTACATCTGTCTCTTTGTTACCTGTCATATACATTGTATGTTGTGTACTATATGAAATTCATATGAACCTTCCTCCAATACTGCAATTTCTATACCAGTGGCAGAGAGCAGCTACTGCAGGTTGTTGCATGGCACGAGAAGACCTGTGACACTTCTGAAGTATAGCTGAATTATAGTTTATTTCATGTAACAAAAATAATGCACAAGCAGACATCTGTCACATAGGTCTGAACACTTGCTTAATAGTTACAAAACGCTCCAGTTTTGGATGTTACTATAACTAAGCTTCACGTTGGTACAACTTTTTGAATCTTTTTTTTTTAAACTCTGTAAGACAAACAAACCAAATTAACCCAACTATTCTCTGTAGGAAAAAAAACTTAACTAATTTTATAATTAATACAGGAAAAGGAGCACCTTTTTCAGACTTAGATGAAGGGTTGTTCATTTTTAGCTGAAATTTACAACCTCAATAGCTAATAAGATATAAAATTATGTTTCATTTTGTCACCACCTACAACACTTTAAAAATGCAGAGAGCTGCAGATGCTAAACAGTCTTCAGGGATCTTGTTTTTCCAGACCATTTGCTCTATCGCTTCCATTTTAAAAGGATTCTCATATAGGTTTCAATTAGCTTGGAATTCTTTACCCCTTGCTTTCTTCAAAGAGAAACAAATTTTACACAGTCTCGTTGCAGCAAAGTAGATACATGGACCTACGCCTCGAGTTTCAAACTTGGGAAGCTTTTGCTCAAGTTGTCAGCAAGAGTCTGATCTGCTCCATGCAGCACTTCAAGAAAACTCTCCACCTGGGGGGGAAAAAAAGCAAGTTGAATAAAGTAAAATGTGGGAAATGCTAAGCAGGATGAACTTATTTTGTCAAGCACCTTGACCAGGATAGATTTGGGGTTTTCATGAGCTGTAAGCCATAATCATCACAATTATGACAAATCACGGCTTGAATTATCTTGCTTTGCATGTGATGAGTCTATCTCATATATTAGATTCACCTATTAAGTTGCATTACTGAAATAAATGAACTTTTGCACAATATTCTAATTTTTTGAGTTTCACCTGTAGAAAGCTTTGAAGGCTATGTATCACTGTAGAAATTATATTAGAATTTACCTCCCAGGATTACAAGAAATCCCTCTGTGATCTGGCAGCTTAATCACCAACGCTTTTTCTGGCACTAACATGTTCCCTTATTTTACCAGTGGGAACCTCAAAATATTGGCACAAAAATATATTCAGGGAATTTATTTATTGATAAATATCTTGCTTCTGGTTCAGGAGCTCAAAATCGTAGGACTCCCTCCTATTTTTCCCTCAATGCAACAACCTTGTGAGGTAATTTGAGCAGAGAGAATTACAACAGCTCCAAATCACTTGGTGAGCGCCCATTGCTGAGGGTGGACTCAAATCTGGGTTTTCCCAGTGCCAGCCCAACACCATAACAATTTTTAAGGCATAGGTTATATAACTTGAAGCTGGGAGGGGAAGGAAGAAAGAAATGAGAAGAGAGCCAATTTTTTATTCTATTAATGAAATTTTACCAGCCATGTTTTTGAACATAAATCTCTAAAACAAAATTTAGATGAAGCCAGTATATCAGAGGTATTTATCCTTGACAATATTTCATAGCTTTTGCTTATTTCAGAAGTCATACATACCGAAGATGAATAAAATGGAAGGAGATTTTGAAATGCACAGGAGCATTTCTGTTCATTTATATGACCTTGCTTGAGCCCCTCCAATATGTTTTCCTAAAAATATCAGCAAAGAGTTAGATGCTGTTTGAATAAAGATTAATAAAGCTTATTAAGTTTGGTAACTCAACCGTGAAAGACAAACATAAACATTATGTTCCAATAAAAAATGTGAGTCATGGCAACCCAGTGATCAAAGAAAACATTTTAATATTAATAACAATTCTGCATATGAAGAATACTAAACGGTAAATATTAAACACTGAAGTATTTAATATTCCACTGTGTTTCATGTGCATAAATTAATCTTTGAATCAATTTGGCTGTAGAAAAGGTGTTAAAAATGTAATACTCCATAATTGCTAGAAGAGTTCTGTAGGGTATTTTTATACTATAGTTGAAAAATAAGCACTTAAAACAACCAATTTATTTCATAAAAAAATACTCACCCCTGTCTACACAGTAACAATTTTCTAGTGAAATTCTTGCACAAATTATAAAATGCAAGCTAGCCACAGTTTTCCATCATTTTTAACATGGTGAAAGTGTCCTACCCTTCTTACATGTATATGCTCATACACATAAAAATATAGGTTTCATTCCTTTCCATTATAGAAGACAATTTTATAATCAGTAAGAGAGCAAATGCTTAAAAAATTATTCAGAACTTCAGAAGATATGACAGTGCAGGTACAGCTCCAATATAATCAAGAACCCAGTTCTTTTTTTTAAGAATCTGTATGACTCTTGGGGGTGAAAGTGCTTTAATAAATATTTTTATATTTATAGCAGGTTTATAGCTAGAAAGCACATGAGTTTGAGTCCCATCTTAGCCATGAAAGCCAGCTGGTGTCAGGGTCAAGAAATAAGAAGCCAGGATATACTTCAAAAGCATTATGAATTTATTCCATGCTGCCTATACAAAAGAATCTCATCTACTATCAGTGAAGCCAAATTGGTGGTAGATAACTGTCAATGTTCTTCAAGGAGGACTGGACTTAGCTCTCTTACAGGAATGTAGTGAGTCCAAATTGATGATGTGTTTTACCCCACCCTTAGTTCAGCCTAGTCATTTCCTATTTTGGGCTGGTTACTCTCTTTTGTTGTAGTGGGGAATAGGAGAAGGAAGATGTGTTGGATATGTTTATTGATGTATTTGTAACAATAATAAAGGCGGGATATAAATAAATAAAACATTAAAGATACAATTCCTTTAATGCATACCTGGATACTTGCGATTCCAACATATTCCAAAACATCCCTCTGATTAATTTCTAAATTTTTGTCTAAATTGAAAATGGACCCTAAAAATGAGATTCTTCCATCTCAAAATTATCTAATGATAAAACCTGGGTTGAAAGCATTCCTTAACTGTCAAGTTTATATTATTATTATTATTTTACCACTGTTAATTCCTGGAGCATATTGGAGAGTAATTCACAACAGATGTCCTTCAAGATTTTTAAATGGAAATCTTCCTCAACTATTTCCAATTTCTCACACTCCTCTGTCTGGGATTTATTTGAGTTGTCTACAGATCTCTTCTCACATTCATCCATATTTTGTAACACTCTAATCATGCTATCAATCAGAGCCAGATCTGAAATGCAAAAAAAAAAAATTATGAATGAAAGTAAGTCAGGGCAAAGAGGAATTTCTAGTAACGAACTAAGTTTTAAAATAGGTAAGACTCTGGAGTCATTGACAGTATCAGTACAATCTAAAAAAGACCCAGAAGAGACAAAAGACAAACAAAGAGCAGCAACTCTTTCTTCACAAATTAACCTAATAATTATATTTGATTATAGATCAAATGAAAATATTTTCCAAAAATAATTTACAAAACAGTCCATTAAAAAGAAAAATATATGTTAGAGGAAATGCACATATCTCTTATAATATTCTATATTAAAAAGGACAATGCCAATTTGTTAGAACGTTATCATTTCAGTCAAAAATCTATGGCCTCAGACAAACTGGAAAAAATAGTCATATATAATATTGATCATAAAACCATAAAATCATAAAAATGAAGAAAATTTATGCTATTATGATTTCAAATTGAATGCAGGAAAATTAACAACAGCTTCAATTTATGACAACAAATAAAATATTATGAAACTATTTTTATTTCTTGAAATTGCAGAGAGAAATTTTAGATATTGGGAGATAAACATGAGATGCTTTTATGTCACTCTTCCTCTTTTAGAAGCATTGAATAACAAATGTCCTTCAGAAATATTTATTTCACCAAACTTACTCAAGTACACAATAGTGGGCTGTATCTCTAATTCATTAATCAATTTTATAGATGTGGAAGTGCTAGTTTCATTAATGCAGATCACAATCCAATGACTGAGAGAGTGCCTAGAGGAACTTCCAGACCAATGAGAGTAGAAGCTGAATGGCCTATTATTATTGCAATTCAAGTAAACTGAAGCGCCAACGTGAATTAGAGATTCTTACAAATAAATCTACTTCTTGAGATTTCATAATCAACAGTGTGGGATTGCAGTAAAGCATTCATGAGAGACCTGCTTATTTCTTTGGCATGAAGGAAAAAGAAAACCATGCAAGAACAAAAGAGCATATTGATGAATAAACTAAAGCAATTATAATCAAAATATAAACAGAATCCAGTCTTGGATTTAGAACAAAATGAATCAAAATCAATTGGACATAAAGGAAACAAATTATACTTATAAGAAGATGATTTTTTCTAAACAGAAATGTTAGGAAATTAACACCATTAAAAAGGAAGAACTCAAGCTATGGCAAATTTATCACTTGTGAACAGCAATAGTAATGGTTCACATGTAAATTGAATTGAACATATTCCTGCAAATTTTTCCTTACCCAAACTCCATTCTAACCTATTGTTGTTGTTAGTTGCGAAGTCATGTCCAATCCATCGTAACCCCATGGATAACGTTCCACCAGGCCTTCCTGTACCATCTTCTGGAGTCCATTTAAGCTCATGCCTACTTCTGATCTATGCTATCCTTCAAATACTCCATTTTGAAATTCTGTGATTATTTCCACCCCACCCCATATTGACTTGTGTGATATATAAGGTATAACACTTACTCCTTCCCATTTTTACATAGTCCTGATTTGTCTGTGAAGCAAAAATGGCTGTCAGCACAGATAAAATAGAAGCCAACAGGGTTTTCTGTTCTTGAACAATAATTGGTGGATCATCTGGCTGGCAGAGTTCATTGCAAAAGAGATTATAGAGCAGGCTCCATGTTTCCTTTCCTCTATCAGAAGATTTGACTGAAAAATTAGAAAAAAATTAGTCAATCTCTAAAAAAATCTTTATTAAAGGACTTTCTACAAATACTTTGTCATTAAATGCTTCAGAAAACATACCAATTGTTTGAATGCCTTCATCCACTGTAGTGAGCAGCTGTAGAATGTGCATATAAACTTCAAGTCCTTCAGAATTATCTGAGCTGCAGTAAAGCATTATGAATTTCAGTTACAATTATTCATTAAGAAATACTGTATTTGTGTCTCTGTGTTTATGAGAAAATTCAGAGTTGAAAGGGGACATATTGCTGAAAAAAGCAAACATTCATTGAAAAGTTTCTACCCCATTCAGTGATATTCAAGAGAGTTAAACCCTAACATTTACATTTTAAAATTGATATGATTTGATGTTCTTTGCTACAAAAGTAGGTAAAATGAACTTGAACATTACTTGTCCAATATGAAAAGTGCCTTATATTTCTATGCTTGCATGCTTATTGATAGATGTTTACCAAACTTGTTTTGCAGCTTCAAGCAGACAAGGTAGAATTTTAAAATCAGGAACATCATCTGGAGAATCATCTGTGGGCTGTTCCGCTGATGGACAAGAATCTTTTTTAATCCAGTTTATCATTAATTCTTCATCCAAATCAAACAACTTATCAACCACTTCACCAACTTTCACCAGCAAGTCCACTAAAATAAAAATTAAAGTACAGTTAAATTAAGACCACATAAAATACAAAACAACATTCAGAAAATAAAACATTTTAGTATTCTCTAGTGTACTACTATATAGTATATATCCTATATAATATTGCTAGCTAATAGTAATTAATTAATTTGGATGTATGCTGCTTTGAGAATCTTTATATAGTATTGGTAAATCAAATATAAATTTATTTTCAATTAAATAAATACAAATTAATCAGAAAAGTACCTGTCAACCCTGAAGCTGGCCTGACTGCGGCCCTTTTGAAACTTCAGCACTCATACACAGGAGAAGAGGGACATGGAAGGGGGAATAGAGATAGTTGGGGTGTTGCAGTCGAAACAAAATATTTTCTCTTGGGAACCAAGGACGTTCCTGCAGGTGCTCGGAAGGAGAGGACTGGAGTCACCTAGCAACTGGACAGTGTCCTGATTGGACCATGTGACTCTTTTGAGAAAGTGCATAACTTTTACTTTTAATTAGGTGAAAATTGCTGGAATACTCAGAGATTGTTTTCACCGGCCTATGCCAATATGACATATCCAATAAACTTATTCTTTGAGGAATCTACCTGCCTCAGAGTTTTGTTTGCTACGGAAATGTTACTTGGAACCTTGACAGTACCCTCCGCCCCCCAAGTAACGTTTGTGGAATATTTTTTCTTTTCCTTTTTTCCTAAGTTTTATACTTCTTTTTTCAATTCACTCTGTAGGAGTAATCCAATAGAGCATAGCACGAAGAATTAGGATGTGGATTTCCAAACAGCAGTTTAATCTTATGCTACTAGCCATTACTAATTATCAGAGCAACGCTTTAGATTTTAAGGTCAAACTGTGCTTTGTAGGATGAAAGGGCATGCATCATGTACCACCTGCCTACAACTTTTTAATTGGAAATGTTATATCTTTTCCTTTCATATCTTGTACTCTTCCCCTTTTAGCCTGTTTGTCTTTGTAAATATGTTTAAGACAATTCAGAAAATCAGTGCCACTTATGGCACCTATGGTCGTTTTACCCAAGACTTGGATTGCTAGAGACTCAAGAAAGATGTTTCCATTGTTCTTTCAGTTTGTGGATGTAAGTGCCAACAGTGCTTTATGAATATCACATTCCAATTTTATATTAATATAAATATAGTATATCGACAACCCAAAGATATAACCATAGGAAAAGAAGCCACCAAAGCTACTCCATGATTCACATGGTTTCACTGTATTATGGATTCTTTGTTTAACTAGAAATGCTTTGAGCAGTTTTCTTTATAAGTAATTTAAAATGTCTGATTCCCATAATCAAAGTACATTAGTAGTTGTGCATTTTTTCTTATTTTAAAAAATGCCTCTTTGATGCAATAAAACACAGTCTTCATATATTAGCTTACCATTTGTAGAACTAGACATGATAAAGCAGAAACAGTTATAGACAGACGGACTTTGTTTGATTCTCTCTACCCAAATATTAGCCACTTCAGATTGACAGAGGCAAGTCAACAGTAACCTAAAATACAAATGGAAATGTAACAATGTGAGATTTTTTTGAAAAGCCCAAATTTATTTATCAGTTCTATAAGCATCTAAAGATAAGCTGATTAAATCTATTTCTAAATTAACTTGTATAGGGTTGCATTTTTTAGTTTTTATCATGGTTTATGTTGATTAGATATACAATTAAAATTAAAATCAAATAAATGATTTGTGAAGTCAATTAGCATATATGTATGTATGTATGTATATGTTTTCTGAGGTTCTCGTGGGTATTTGTATGTGGATCTTTAGTTATTCGGGTTTTCTCCCACGTAAAATTGGAAGTATCTAGGCAACGTTTCAATGAAGTCTCATTCATCATCTTCAGGCTTGTGTCTTCAGCTCTGTGCTTCCCAAAGTAAAGTTTATCTTCTCGTTACTCTGAGAAGCACAGAGCTGAAGACACAAGCCTGAAGATGATGAATGAGACTTCATCGAAACGTTGCCTAGATACTTCCAATTTTACATGGGAGAAAACCCAAATAACCAAAGATATATATATATATATACATATACATATACACATACACATATACATATATATATATATATATTCATTCCTCCTTTTAACTTTGACTAATTTCAGGGGTGTCAAACTCGCACCCTGTGGGCAGGTTGCATCATGTGCTGGCCCCACCCCCACCTGGTTTAGTGAATGGGGAAAAAGTCCCGATACGTCATGAGACACCGCCATGATGACACGAGTTTGACACCCCTGATTTATTTGGACTGTCAGCTTAAATCAGTTTTAAAACTGATATGAGAAGCTTTTGGAGACAACAGAAAAGGAAGATAAAAATGTACTGAGTAAACATATTGGTACTTCATTTTACTCAGACATTTGAACTTTAGAGCATTAGAAAATGGCCTCATTTACACTTAACACTAAACCAGAATTATGGTTAATTTATAATCAAGCAACAATAATTCCATCAGTGGTTTATCTGTACAAGCAAAGTAGGCATGCCTGGCTTCTGATTTTGAGGAAAAATTGAATGAATTAAACAGAAA
The DNA here is from genome assembly GCA_033807585.1 of Hydrophis major. Classification (NCBI taxonomy): domain Eukaryota; kingdom Metazoa; phylum Chordata; class Lepidosauria; order Squamata; family Elapidae; genus Hydrophis; species Hydrophis major. The sequence goes on from CM066328.1 coordinate 124,323,289, forward strand.
TCTTGGTTTGTATAAAACAACCATACAGAGAGTTGACCAGTTCAACGAATTGCATTTCACTGCAAGAGACGCTACAAGCATTTAGCATTTACAAACTACAAGCTACAAATCTGTGTACAGTGTACACAAACATTATGACTATTCCCAGGTAAACCAGAATTCTATCATTCTAGCTTACCATTGTCTCCTATGCTAAAGGTATTTAACAAAAACAAGCTTACCTGCTTGTTTCAAGCAGAGTTGGGGAATCAGAATCACATAAACGATGAAGCACTATTTGTCTGGAAAAATCACGTATCGGTTAAGCAGCATATACCATGTGACAAACATTATTTTCTATGCCTTTACTCAGACATCTGTCAATGTTTCCTGAGCCTCCCCCCATCTTTAATATTTATAGTTGCCAAAATAAAGTGCAAGTGCAATTTTGGAGGATGTTTTACTACAGGTAGTCCTCGCTTAGCGACCGTTCAAAGTTGTGACAGACCCCCCCCCCAAAAAAAACCTACTTACGACTCAATTCCAGAATTCACATGCACACATAGCCTGAAGTTATCGGACTATATTTTGGGCGCTTGGCAACCAGCTTACCTTTATGGCTGGTTGCAGCATTCCACGACACTTTTTGCCAGTTTTTAGCCTTTGGGACAAGTTTCCAGCAAAAACAATATCCATAAGAATATATGGATTCACTTAATGAGCGCCACAAAAAAGTCATAAAATCAAGCAAGATTGTGTGCATTCCTTTGTTTACAACTGCGATGACTAAAATTCTTTACTCTATCACAATCGTTAAGTGGAAGATTACCTGTACAAACTACAAAAGGCAGACTTTTTCAAGTGTAGTCCCAACATACACATGCTGCCTTTTTTGATCTACAGAAGAATGCTTAAAACTGTGCTTTTTAAATAGGTCTTTGAAAGTTAATGCCAGCCTACCACTTTTTATTTATTTTAGACTACCACTTTTTATTTATTATTATTTATGCTGAGTGAGATGCTTGTGATGCTGTAGGACAGAGGTCCCCAGGGCTGTACAAGCGGTGAGTGAACATGCATGCACAGCTCCACTTGTGCTCACACCCATCACTTGCGCAGATGGAGCTGTGCCCACTTGCACACATGGCTGCCACTCACACAGAATCATCCCCTCTTCCCCAACCGGGCTACCAAGCAGGAAAGGTTGGGGACCACTGCTGTAGGACACTTCTTTTTATCCCTAGTTTGATTACATTGATTGACATATTACATTAATATAGACTTGATACATTGAGTGATTCAGAGAGAATAATCTATGATGGGTGTCAAACTTGGGTCGTCACGGCATCATCACATGATGTATCACAACTTTTTTCCCTTTGCTAAATCAAATGTGGGCGTAGCCAGTGCGTGACGCATCCAGCCCGCAAGGTGAGAGTTTGACAACCCTGATCTACAACATCAACCCAAGTACCTAGTTCTACACAAGTATACTTGTAACATTTCTAATAAAATCTGTAGCAAAACCCTTCTGGAGGAAACAGTAAGATTTATTGCTTCTACTAATTAACAATTCAACAGCAACAACATTGCCCTGTTTTGCATAATATAAGAGATGCTATATAGGACACTGAAACAGGAAGGTAGACCTCATTAGTAAGGTAGGGTAAGGTAGGACAAGACAAGACAGAATTCTTCATTGGCCAACTATGATCGGACTCACAAGGAGTTTGACTCTGAAGTGTAAATAAATGTGAGGATTGTCATAATTACTTTTTCATCACTGTCATATGCACACAGTCTCTAAGCATGGACTACCTATATGGCTATAGCATTAAACAGATGCATCACTGGTCCATAAACCACACCTTTTACCGTTGAACTACTCATGTTCCACATTTCCTATTTACATGACCAGGTTCATAGTGTCTGGCACAGATATGGAAATATCCAGAGGCATGGACCTTTCAGTCAATCTTTTCGTCTCTGCCCTATTTGGTCTGTATCCGTGATTGCTATCTTGCACCCCATTTAAAAATCAAACAGAGTATTAAGCTGCAGGCAAGCCCTACTGCTTTTCCCAAAACATTTCTCTTTCTCGTGATTCCCTTAACCCTGCACCCATCCCCAACACATCAAACACAATAAGAGGTACAATTGCCCTGGAAACCATAATGGGAAAATAATATTTCTGAACTGGCCCCGTGTCAAATTCAGTGCTTTTCATTAACACATGCCTTTTGATTGCATGTAAAATGAGACTAGCAGTTAAAACAAAACAAAGGAGAGGAATAGAGAAGAATAGCACAAAACTAAAATATGGCATAGGTAAAATGCCACAAATAAGACAAATGTAGCACTTCATTATTTCTTTTGCTAGCATCTGGATACATTTTCTGCCAGAATAACACCATAAGAGAGGGTATAATGGCACCCAAAGAACAACTACAGCATAATTTGGCACCAAGTCATAACAGAACCAGACAATCCAGACATCCCAATTTACAAGAGCAGTGTTTTTGCTGACACAAGGATGAATGAGTTAAACTAACAGTGGGAAAATGGCTAAGAGATAAGAGATTTAACATCTTTTTTTTTTGGTAAATTTTATTTGACTTTTCACAAAGAGAAAAAAAATACAAATAAAACATCTTTTTTGAAAGTAGCGTAATCCCGGGTTACATTTCTTCGTACAGACACAAATTCAGGTTCATGCTCATTTTTATGTTCTATTCCATATCTTGTTACTATTTTACATTTTCTGCATAGCTTCTCCCCTCTTTTAATTTTCTCAATTTTATTTTAATTATCTCATCTCAATTCAAATCATTGTATTTTTTTTTGTCTGTCCTATTTCAATTATCTATTATCTTTTCTCATTAAACAAAATTTCTCCTGTAGTTACTACTCTTATTTAGGCTTCAATATATACCCTAAAGTATATGTTCAATATAATACAACTTTCAATATAATATATAACTTCCATTCAGATTCTGCTTGCTAGATTCTTAAAATACACACTATATTCTTAAAAAAAAGAAAAAAGTATAAATGTATGTAATTAAAACAACACATTCCATTCCAATTCAATTCTATCATTAATATTAATATTCATTAAAGTCTTAACTTCTTTAACATTACTTTTCAATTAAATACCATACTTCTATGGGAACAATTATAAGCTTTCCATAATTAATTCCCCCCCTCTTCATTTATATTTTATAAAACATTAACTAATTAAAATGTTCCCGTTCCTTCCTAATTCAATTTTCTCATTTATTTTATTTCACTTATTTTATTCACAAACATTTCACTAAATTACACTAACTATTTTATCCCTCATTTTAATCATACATTGTTTCCAATTTTCTAAAGTTATTTCTATTATTAATATAACAATACAATCTTATGTACCTTTACAGAATCTCCTTTTCAGTTAGATTTTCACCCATTATCTCTAAATAGGTCCTGTTTCTTTATATCTTGCTCTGGACCTTTGTTACTTCTTTTCCTTTCCTTCTTCCCTCTCTTCTTCTCTCTCCCCTTTTTACCCCCTTTTCTCTCTTCTGTATTCCCCTTTTCTGTTGCTTTCCAGTATTATACTTATTTTTTGAATTATTTTTCTTTTCTTTGGTTGTTTTTTTTTTAATCTAAAATTCTCCATTCTCTTTCCCTTTCCTTTTTCTCCCCCTCATAAAATTACTTTTCATTAAAGATGACTTCTTCTTTGTCCCAGTCTTCTTGTTTTGCAGACGTTTCTTGTTGTTTCCCATAGTTCCAAATCTCCCATTTCTAAGAATTGAAAAATGAAGCCAAAAGAACTTTCCCTTCTTGTGCATCTTCTTTGTACTTTTTAAGTTCCATTTTCAATTCATCCAGAAGTGGTGCCATTGTACAAATTTTTAAACAACCACCCGACTTATTTTAGTCATTCAAATGTAATAACCAAGAATCCAAAGATCACCAAATAATCCAAATACACGCAAGCTGTTTCTTTTTGTTCTTTTTTTCACTTTCTCTTCTTGGGGTTACTGTTTAGTTACAAAGTTTCAGTTAATGTATCTTTTAGAAGTCTTGTTGAAGTTTTACTGTAGATTCTTTTTAATTCCAGGCAGTCTCCTCCCTCTTCCAGATCCTGCCCTTATTCTTTTTCTCTCCCATCCTGCTTATGAAAAAGAAAGTTTTTAATGTCCAGAAATCTTTATTATCCCTTTGGCATTTTGTTTTATTTTCAGCTTAATTGCCTATTGATGTCAAAGTGGATTTTTTCTGATTTCTTATTTAAGTCTCCTAGTTGTCAGTATAGGGAAGGAGAGAAGGAAAAAAAAAAGCCAAACCTTTCCCTTTTCACTTTCCTTCGCTGCTTCCGACTCTTCTTTGGGAGCGATGTTATTTTTTTGTACATTTAAATTCCAGGGTACCTTAGCTGTTGCTTTTACAATTTAACCTGGTCAGCCAAAACTTTCACTTCTTATCTTCCTCCTGCACATTCTTTTCCGGTCAAGTTCTTCTTTGTGGTGGCCATTTCTGACCACCACTGCAACCGCCTTCGGAAAGAGAGTAATGGCCAACTGAGGAGGAGAGATGCGGCTCTCCTCAACCCTGCTGGCGGTCTCCCCCCTCTTCACCTCTACAGGGTGGCTTAGCCCCAAAACCAGCTGGCTCAGGGCGCTCCAGCCACGAGCCCAGACCGAAATCACGCACGATCGTGGATTTCTGTCTGTCACCAAAGAGACTTCAAACCGGAAGTCAAGATAACAGATTTAACATCTGATTGCCTTATATTACTATCAATGAGTTTTGGATAAGCAATCCTTTGCATTCATAATATACAGCTCTTTTGAAATAAAAATGAAGTTTGATTAGATCATTGCAATAGCAGGCTTTATCTTTTAAAGAAGGAATCAAAGATTTTATCTGGGCATCTCCAAGATACAAGCTATTGTTGATAAGGTTCTATTCACACTATATTAAAACTGCAGTTCCTGTAGCTGAAGCATAAACAACGAATTAATGGAAGTGAGAAAAGAGATAGGGTTACTTTGGGGTGTGGGAAGGAACATGAAAGTTAAACAACTACACAAATTAGATTGTAATAAAGATATAGATCCTGCTGATGTAGCCAAGCCCTTCCCCAAAAATTGTCCTTGATAATGTTTGCTAATACACATATATAAAGTCATTTCCATCCCCCCTAATACTCCTTTTATTCTTATGTTTGGACAACAACACTGAGTTTTGTGTATCTTCCTCCTTGAGAAACATTTATATCCACTTGCCAAGCCTTACAAATGTTAACATCAATAATATTTTTCTTTCATTCTATATTAAGAATGGTGTTTAGTAGCAACAGGAGCTAAAACTGGAATCTGAAAATCATGGAAAAAAACCTTACCCCAGGTTCTCATCTTTACTAATAGATAGACATGTATCTTGACAGCAGGCCATATTTCCCAGAATACCCACACAGATTTCCTGCAATGAAAAATATAGTAAGTTAACGTAGAGTTATATATACATTAAGATAAACATTATCAAGGATATATATGCTTAGGTGTGTTCTCAATATATGCAGAATCAATTGAAGCAGGAAACTAGTTCTCTATGCTCTCATTTTTTTCCTCAGTGAATAACCAAATCCTTTAATAAGGTTTAATAACATATTTATTAAGTATTATATTTCTTGTACTGATATCCTTTGCGCAAAACAACATTTTGGTATATATATTGTCATTTTCTACAAGCTGTATTATCTTATAGGCAGATGAGGAAGTGCTGCATATATTTCCTTGAGCTCCTAAAGGAAAGGTGCAATAAATCTAACAAATCAATCAGTCTCTTGCTAACAATGTGACATGGTTCTACCTCTACCAAGATACTTATTTTAACTATCCCATTGTGTAAATTTTTATTATATGACAAAGAAGAAGGGGCAAGCAAAAGAACACACTGGCTCAATAATATCAAATCTGATGCAAAGTTGAACATACAATTGAAAGAGACTGCATTGGTCAGAGTATCATGGAGAGCACTTGCCTATAAAGTCACCAAGAGTCAGACATGACTAAATGGTTAAAAACAACAGCAATTTTGGAAGTCATATCCAGGTCATTCAAAATCTTAGTTATGCCAAGTCATGGCCAATCAGGATATGTCAGTAATATTTGTTAAATAGAAGCACAGAAGTACACAATCCTGTGATTCTGTAACTGTACTGTTTCTCAAGATTAGTAACATTTAAAATCAATGAATGCCCTAGAACTCTCATGCTGTTGCTAAGTCCTCAGGTCTTAAAGCCGCTGACGTTGAAAAATACTGCTATAATCAATGATAACATATATTAAACTATAGAAGAATACTATAAGTAATGGATTAATAACAAGAGTTAGTAACAACTCAGAAATATTTAGTCAGTTGTATAGATAGTCGACTTACAACAGTTCGTTTAGTGGCTGTTCAAAGTTGCAATGGCACAGGAAAAAGGTGACTTAGGACAGTTTTTCACATTTACAACAGTTGTACCATCCCCATGGTCACATGATCAAAATTCGGAATCAGTACATGCTTGGCAACCAACTTATATTTGTGATGGTTGCAGTGTCCCAGTGTCATGTGATCACCTCTTGCACCCTATTGATAAGCCAAATTTGTTTAACTGCAGTGCTACTAACTTAACAACTGCAGTGATTCCCTTAACAACTGTGGCCAGAAAAGTCATAAAGTGTTACAAAACTCACTTAACAATTATTTTGCTCAGTAACACAAATTTTGGACTCAGTTGTCATTGGAAATCAAAGACTACTTGCATTTAATGGCTTTCTCCTACTTTATGAGACTGTATCTTTATTTGCTGTTTGTAGTTTATTTAACTGCATAATTCCTATGGTCCAAAACTCAACTACATAAGTAATAAACATATTCATAATAGAACTTACAGTAAGTCGAGGACACTTGGACTTTGCAAGAAAAACCATAAATATGTCAGGGGCTTTAAATTCTTGTAAAAATAAAGCAACATCCTAAAGAAAGAAAGTTGGACAAAGCTTATTTGGTGAGGAGGAGCATAATTTTTAAAAGTTCATTTTGGAGTTACATATACTAGTTACAAAACTTTTTCTGCTAGCACCATCACAATTTTTTTTTATTTAAAGTTTGAATTTATATTTGTTATCTCTTCTGAATGGTTCTTGGCAACACAGGAATTTAGACAGAAATGTGGTTTATATTACATACTTTCTTTCTGTAATTTATTCCAAAAACCAGTTGATCATAAACAAATGATGTAAACATTAATAAATAGATAGTACAAGATAGGTTGTTTCTTTTGGAAGAGGTGTATCAACAAAACTCAACAGTGCTTAACTGAAGATATGATCTTCAGTATATAACTGAAGATATATAACTTCAGTATATAACTGAAGATATGATCTTCAGTATATAAGATCAATGTGAGGAACTTAACACAGATTTAATAAACTTAATCTATGCCAAATGTTCTTAGGAATCAATATGACACTGCTACCCCATATAACAATAAATCTGGGTAGAAAAATATGAATACGTTTTACAGGGGTCAGGTTGAAGAAGTAATAAATATACAACTTAAAAATACCACTTACTTATAATAATTAAATTTTAATATGTACATCACAGAGATTCTTAAATTTATCAACTTGTACAAGTAAAATGAGTAAACAAAGCACAGAAAAAGATTTTATTATGTTCCAACTCTGCCTATACAAACCTGATCAGGCATAAAAGAAAAATGGATAGATGTATGGATGCAGACATATAGATGTATATAAAAATAAAGATATGTTTTTGCTTGAAAAAGATAGCCCCCTCTCTGCAAAAAAAAAAAAATCTTTCAGAAATCTTTAATTTATGACTAGCAGCTTATAATATCATTCCCATGGTTTTAATCATTTCTAGTTAATACTATATATACACTCAATTCTATTCCCAAATAATTATAATACTCTACAGAAGTTCGTTTTAACTCATACCTTATCCATTGACATGTCCCATACTTTGCAAATATCATTCTCCATCTCTTCATCTAGTTCCATTTGTTCTTCATTGTTCAGTTTTGAAGTATCCTTTGAAGAGTTAACAAAGTTGTAAAGTAAATAAAAACAGATATAAAAGTACAAAGTAACTGTGAAAAACCTACCAGTAGACTTAAGTAGTTATTGTAACAATTATTGCTAGTTACATAAAGCATAACAAATATATTTATGTTGCAATTAAACTACTGTAGCAATTTGCAACCAGAGTCCACTCAGGTTATTAAAGGATCACTTTTAAATTTCAATGTGATCTTTTGTTTTACATTTTATGTACTTTACATATAAAACTATATATCTACCTTATGTATGCATCTATAACTCTTAGCTATTGGCCAGGAGCATCATGGACACTGTGGCCATGGTTAGGATGCTAGATGGAAGTTAACACGCCCATGTTCAAGACCAGAGTGCTGCTGTAGGGCAGAGTTGAGCTCCTATCCTTCACTCCAGCTGGGTGTCCCCCAGGGAATGGTGATATCACCAGCTAAGTTTCTGACACAAGGGTAGGCAAGCTATTGGCCAATGATGATAATCAAATGATATTTATCAATTTTAAGATAATAGATTAGCTTTCGTGGTCCTGTGCCAAATTAATCTAATTGATGATTACAAATAATCACAGATATGCTGACACTTTATTAATGTGTATTTTACATATTCTGCTACTCTTCTCTTTGTTCAAAGCTAGGTACTGTTTGAAATAAGAACGTTTGTTTTTTACTTCTATTGGTTCAGTTAATTAAATTAAAAGACATTTCTCTGGAAAGTCCCAAACTCTACCATATCTTTGGACTGTAAATGTTTGAAATTTACATATACATTAATATTATGCCATGACAGGAAATCACCTAACAATTCAATATGTCTATGTCAGCATAGACAGTAATTGCATATGATTGTCTTTCATCTATGTCATCTGTGTTTTGTCAATACAATGAATTCATTTAGATTCTGCTCTATGGGTTTTTCTTTGTTCCGGTGCATCCTGAATTAATCATAGAGCAACTGAATATTTTTAGTAATTATTTAACTCCTATTCAGCTTCTCCCATTAGAAAATTGTTCCTGTTTTTGACTGACTTTGTTAAAATTTTAACAGAAGATCCTTGGGTATCCTTTTTTAACACTCTGATTACATCTTCTGCATCTGCAAACTTGAGTTATAATTTAAGCTATTTCCCAATGAACTATTAAATACCTGTTCCCAAGGTACTGACTCTGACAAATAACCTGCCTTATGTTTGCCACACTTCTATGAAAAAATGTTTCACATTCACCATATAACAAGCACACACAAAGAAGATAATCAATACAGAGTACCTCAATTAATTTCTCAAGCACACCTATCAGCCAGTGTTTGCTGTAAACTGTATTTCCAATGGAATCCCCAGCAGCCACTTCTTCTTCCTCTGAATCACTTGAGGGGGGTGAAGGATTTCTGTCCATATTTATGCAATGCTATCCTACTGATAGATTGAAAAGTTCCTAAAAAAGAGTAGAAAACAAAAGTTCAAACATTTTATTTTAAAAGAAAACTGTCTTAAGGATAAGGCCAAAAAGCATCAATCTTGTTGGCAAGAGATGCGGAAGGCCACAGCAGTAAAATTCTTACAACTGGTTGAACATATCCATGGTCCCTCCCAATTTTAACATTTCAATGCTTTGCAAATACTCATCATTTGTTTCTCTGTTCATTCCTGCATCAGTGCCTTGTAATACTTGCCTGCCAAATAGTAAACAATGTGTGTTACTAAAAACAATAACCTCCTAAGTTTAAAAATAAATATATCCAGAACTAATTGTTGAGAAGCCTGTTAAAACATGGCTTCGGAAGAGGGGTCTTCAAACTTGACAGCTTTAAGACTTGTGGACTTCAACTCCCAGAATTCTTCCTCCAGTCATGGTTAGCTCGAGAATTCTGGGACTTGAAGTCCACAAGTCTTAAACTTGCCAAGAACAAGCATTCTCACATTGCACCTAAGAAATCATTAAAAAAAAGAAAACAGCTGAAGATGTATACATGTCTATTGACTTGTTTAAGTTAGGAGGAAACACACTGATGTTTTCTATAACTGGAAGTTCAAAGCTATTCAGATGTGTCCCATTGGATTTAAAATTCCCAAGAATGATTTCTAAGTAATTTCCTAGGAAAACAATAGGGCTGTTCAATATAACTAATTACAGGTAGTCCTCGACTTACCACCACAATCGAGCCCAACATTTCTATGGTTAACTGAGACATGTTAAGTGAATTATGCCCCATTTTATGACCTTTCTTGTCACAGTTCTTAAATGAATAACCAGTTGATGAATTAGTAACAGGTTGTTAAGTGAATCGGGCTTCCCCATTGATTTTGCTTGTCAAAAGGTTGCCAAAAGGCAATCACATGACCTTGGAACATAGCAATGGCCATAAGTAAGAGTCAGTTGCCAAGCATCTGAATTTTGATTATTTGATCATGGGGATGCTAAGTGTGAAAACAGTCACAGGTCACTTTTTTCAGTGCCACTTTGGACAGTCCCTAAACAAACTGTTTTAAGTCAGTGCACGCATGCAGCCCCAGACATCTAAGGGCATCACAGTCCTGTTATTGCTCAATCTTGGGTGGCTGAACACCACTTATCCCTCTAAGAAGTTGGACACCGACCGCTGAGGAGTCACATAACTACTCATTCATGGGGAATAATTGCAATCCCCAATCCCCATCACGAATGGGGTTCAACAGGTTACCCGCACCTGTAAGGTAGACACACGCGTAGGGTAGACACACACTAAGATTAGGTGTAGTGTAGTCAAGGGCTACCTATACAAACTAATGTAAAATAAAACCAAAAAAGGGAAAACAAAGTCAGAGGAATTCAGTTGCGAAGGGAAAGACAATCCTTTTCTTTTTCTTAAAGCTCTAGGGCCAATTCAGAGCCCTAGAACCGAAAACAAATCGGGGTCGAGCTAAAACTATCGACTTTTAAAGGGATTTTGTTCCTCCTCGCCCTCGTCCTCAGGAAAGCCCCATTCACAGAAAACCAATTTTTCACAAGCCACGGGATCCGGGGACCCCGCCATCCATGCCAACCTCCGCTGATATCCCAGCGCTGCAGCGCGCCTTCCAACTTCAGGCTTCTACCACCCCCACCATCCCCAACGCTACCCGCGCGCACGGCGCTAATGCGCGCGCAGCGCACATACAAAGTTTAGCTTCCCGCCGTTCCGGTGGCCGATTCCGATTGGCCCGAGTTTTTGTTTTGTTCCTAGATGACTCCGCCTCCTTTCCAGCTTTCCTTCTGTTCCCGCCTCCCCTGGGTTGAACCAACCCATTAGCGGCCTCGGGCCTGAGCCCCTCGGGAGACGTGACGAACCTCTTTCGCTCCCGCAGTTGGCAAAGAGCCCCGGTTGAATCTGGAGTGGTTCCGCTCTCCCAGCGGGAAGCGGCTTCCCCTCGCAATAGGCCAGGAAATTGGGTCCCCGTCTCGGAGAAGATAGGTCCGTCCTCGTTAACGCACCCCAGCCTTTCGGCTCTTCTGACGCGGAGGCGAGGGCGGGCACCCCCAGACGTTTAAAGCGCCACCCGCCGGCTTCTCGGTGCAACTTCTTCCTCGGGTTGTGCGAGCGAAGCGCCGAGACGCTGGAGGACTGATGGCAGGCCGGACGCGACTCACACGTTCTCCCCGTTCAAACGTTTTTGGTTGCTTTGAGACAGGGATCTCCAACCGTGGCAACTTTGTGGACTTCAACTCCCAGAATTCCTGAACTAACATGACTGGAGGAGGAATTCTGGGAATTGAAGTCCACAGGTCTTAAAGTTGTCAAGGCTGGAGACCCCTGAACTAGATTGCCATTGCACAAAGGAATATATAGTTTTCCCAATACAGGTAGTCTCGACTTACGATATCGACTGAGCTTTGCTGGCTGAGGAATTCTGGGATTTGAAGTCCACAAGTCTTAAAGCTACCAAGTTTGGAGACCCCTGCTTGAGGAAGTGATGGCGCCCAGCCGACCTTGACTGCCTTCCAAGGCATGCAAGGTTGCTTGGCCTCGTTAATATGGGGGGAGGGGGGTCTCCCAGGAGGAAAAAAGGCAATTGTAAGCCGTAAAGCTGCCAAGCAAAACTATATGGTTGCAAACCCCTGGAATCTAGGTCAATTCAAGGCTTTTTACCTTTGTACTTGTATTTTTTTAACATCAAATAAGGTAGGAAAAGAGTAATATGGCTTTTAAAAATTCTTCTCAGCTGCTTAACTCATTTTTGGGGTTTTTTTTAATCTGTGGAAAGGGAATTTCACAAAGGCAGTAGTGTCACAAAAAACAGGAAAAGCCCAAGGGGAACATCAGGTCAGCCAGAAAACAAACTTACATAGGAAAAGGAATCAAATAAAGAGTATTAAAGAATCCCTATAGACAAAAGCCTAAGTAATTCAGAAAACTAGACAAATAGGAAAAGGAAACAAAAGATAATTTAGAAAACCCTTACAAACAGGACATACCAAATAAGCAAAACAAACAGACAAAAGACACAAAATATAAATTACAAAAGGGACAGACAGGAGATTGCCACAGAACAAATACAAAAAACTATCTTAAAGCTAAAAGAGATTATAGAAAACCAATAATACAATCTGGGCCCCCCGCGGAGTTTGCCCTCCAACGGAAATAAAGACAAACTCAAACAGGATTTGAAACATTAGGCACAAATACAAACACTCACACAAAATCAACTTACAAAGGGAGAAAAGGGTATAAAAAACCAGGGGCTTACCATAAGAAGCTAGCTAGCCCAGGAACGCAGACTTCTCACTGTTCTCTGCCTTTCTGAAAAATAAAAAGAACCAGCTTTCAAGCAGTTGTCCATATCCTTGTGCAGAGCTCTCCCAGTGGGAAAATCAAATCCTCGAAAGAAAGGCATTTTGACACCTTTCAACAATTGGCGACCACGAAGGTTTTCCAGCCACCTCTGCCACCGGACCAGGCCTGTGGGTCCAAACCCAGCTGGCATGGACCTTCTTTGTCCAGGTACAACATCCACGGACCCAGCCCGGAAAGTATAGGGTAGTAAAGGGAGTCCTTGGGCTTTTCCGCTCAATAGCTGCTTTAAATTTATAATCTTACTAGTGAGGGGAGGGGAAGCGTGAGTGGACCAGGTGTGTGATTGTAGGTTTTCTCTGCAGAAACAGTGGGACCTCACCTCCGTGATTGCCAGCCGCACCCCAGCCAGCTGCTAGCTCAAACACGAGCCATGACTGGCTGGATTTGAGAACGCAAGGGGTGATCACGGAGGGGGGGGTGATCCTCATTCCCTTTGCTTAAATAGGGGGGATAGGGTTCTCTCTTCTTATCTTACAGCCCTGCAAAAGAGACTACAGACCCTCTGGACCCAGAGTGCATTGACACAGACCTTACCCCTGAAAGAAGCCCTGCATCCATATGAGCCAGGAGATTGGGTGTGGATCAAGTTCTTCACCAGAACCTCACCTTTACAACCCAGGTGGAAAGGATCCTACCAAGTCTTACTAACTACACACATCGCCATAAAGGTTGCAGAACGATACTCTAGGATACATTGGACACATGCAAAGCCAGCAGTCATAGACCATAGCCAAACTCCACCACAATCAATCCCACCCATCTAACTCAAGAAAAATCTGGACACAGATCAATGGACGCTTGCAGCATTCTTCAACACCATTGAACCACACAACTGTGAGGAACCAAGTGCAAACGCTGAATTACACAAAACTGGACTCCCAGGTGCTGAGTTATAAAACTCTATTTTTATTTTTATTTTTCTCTCACCTTCTCCATTTTTTTCTTTTTCCCTTTTTTCTTCGTATTTTTTTTTAACAAGGAAGAGACTTGAGCCATACCTTTTAGTAATTTTTGAGACTTGACCTATACCTTTTTTTTTTTTACATTTTATTGTTATCTTTTTTTTTTTAACATTGTACAAAAAAAAAGGGGTGGGGGAGAAAAGGAATCTAGCAATGGGAAACATGAAATGCAATATATACTATGCATTATTATCTGTAATAATTGTAACACTTGTAACACAAGCAGCTGTGTTCCTGGAACCAAAGCTTATCCCAGAGAAAGGAAACGTATGGGAATATTTAGCAAGGGAAATACTCAACACCACTAACTTTTGCTTAGCAGGAAGGAAATCAGTCAAGGACATCTTAACCACATGCCTACTGGGAGTGGCAACTAGGCCATAACATCATTAACTACACCACATTTAGAAACCTTCCTGACTCCTACGAAAGCATTTTTAGCTGGGGCCACTCTACAAAAAAACCAAAGACCACACCATGTACACCCTACACATTGCAGCAGTAACCACCTCTGAAAGATGCTTTAATGTCACTGGGTGCAGCACACCTAGGGTCACAGAATGCACTAGCCTCAGCAAAACAGAACTAAAATGCAACTACACAGAGACCATATCATTCTCATATAGTTACCTGAAGCTCCCACCAGTTGTTTCCTTTGTGGCTTAAAAGCCTATTCATACCTTCCTGCAAATGTCACCAATGGCCCTTGCACCTTGGGAAGATTAACCATGCTTATGCCATCCTTACAGAGATGGCACAGGAGAGCCTTCCAAACCCTAGACTCAGACTGTGACTCCAAAGTCTCCCTTCTCACTAAAGCAAAATATGTCTCATTGGCAATATCCCTAGTGGGGGTACCTGGATTGGCAGTGCGAAATTCTAGAAATTTGAATAGCCTAGCATGTACCCTAGCAAAAGGCTTGAATTCAACCTCCCATACCCTGGATGCCCTTAACAGAGAATTGAGGGAGGTCAGAGAAGCCACCCTGGCATAAGCATGGTTAATCTTCCCAAGGTGCAAGGGCCATTGATGACATTTGCAGGAAGGTATGAATGACCCTAGGTGTGCTGCACCCAGTGACATTAAAGCATCTCTCAGAGGTGGTTACTGCAGCTTTAGGCTTTTGTCTATAGGGATTCTTTAATACTTTTTATTTGATTCCTTTTCCTATGTAAGTTTGCTTTCTGGCTGACCTGATGTTCCCCTTGGGCTTTTCCTGTTTTTTGTAACACTACTGCCTTCGTGAAATTCCCTTTCCAAAATCCTTCATTTTTCTCTCTCTCTAGAGGGCGGTTTCTGATTGAGTGTCTGGGTATACTTGTCAGAAGGCTACAAAAGGTGATCACACGACCCCAGGACACATCATAAATATGAACCACTTGCCAAGCATCTGAATTTTGATCATGTGACCATGGGGATCCTGCAATGGTCATGTCAAAAGCAGTCATAACTCATTTTTTTCAGTGGCGTAACTTTGAATGGTCACTAAATGAACTATTGCAAGTTAAGGACTACTTGTATTAAACTTAACTAATGTAAGAGTTGACCTCTGAAATATCAGTCAAAACCAGAACTAGAATTCCACATAAAATGTGATTTCAAAGCCTAAGGAAATTCTATTCTGAACATATATTTTGATCTATATAAATTCTTGCATTTTTCACATGCCATCAATTTTATCCCTAACTATAGGGTCAGCATCTCAATCATTTTCCACGTCCACATACACACTTCAAGCAAGGAAATGAAAGATTAGGACTATCCAAATAAATCCAGCAACACTAAGCAGATAGTAGAAGTAGTATTTTATTTATGTAATATTTGTAATTTTATCTATTTTATCTACATGTATTTTATGATTCAGACTCATAAATATATTAAGCATATACTAAAATGGAGAGATGTGAAAGAACTGATGTTAAAGCCCCTTCAGCTCCAAAATGGAACACTCAATTGCCTCAATAAGAATAAATATATATGCATAATTTAATAAATAAAATCTAGAAATACGTTACTGAATCAAATCCAAGAAAATGCTTAACAATTAAAATATTGGAGAAGTGACTGTCATTCATCTGAAAAAAAAAACCCAAAACTGTCAGACTAACAGATGCTCTTGGCTTTAGAACAGTGTTTTAGAACGTTAGCAACTTTAAAATGCATGGCTGCCAACTCTCACGCAATCAGCGTGAGACTCACGCAATTCAACCAATTTTGACTGTCTCACTCTGATAAACGAAATCTCACGCTAAACCCCCAAAATGGAATGTACAAAAATAAATATATCTCTACATTCTCTGATATTCCGAATATCGATATGCCCAAGCCCAAAGTTTCGAGAAGTGAAGCCTCCGATCCTGGGCGGCTTCAGAGGGCGAACAGAGCATGTGCGAGAGGACGTTGCCCGCATTGATTTCTGTACTGGGGTGAGGAGAGAATTCCACGCTGCAGGAAGCGGTTGCTCCTTTCCGCTCTAGGATGTCACAACTCTCTGGGCTTAACCCTTGCGCTGCACTCTGCTCTGGCAGGCGGAGATGAGAGAGACGAACTCTCTATCCCCCATGAAGTACGACTACAGGGCATCCCTGGGCCTTTCTCGAGAGCTGAGCTCCCATCATCCCCTCCCCGCACCCGTCTGGTCTCAAGGCCGCTGGGATTGGGGCGCAAAGGCGCGTCCCTCTCCGGCCTCCCTCTCGCAAGGGGAGCTGCCGTGGCTGGCCTCTTGCGCGCCCCGGCTTCTCTCGCTCCCCAGACTGATGGGAAGTCCCTGGAGAGGGAGGGGGAAGAGGGGGGGAGGGCTCCTTCCCGGGTACATTGTGTCCCTCCCACCGCCCTTTGCACCTAGATATGCGCCCCCCCCAGCCTCCCCTGGGTTCAAGAGGCTGCAAGAGGGTCTGGCAGGGAGGAGCCTCTCCAGGAAGGGGGTCCCGCCAGAGGGCAGGCTGGAGCGGGGCGGGGGGGGCTCGCAAGGAGGGGGGGTTCCTGTCCCCTCCAAGCCCCAATCGCAGCCGGTGCAGGAGTTTCTCTCTTTTTAGGCTTCTTTCCCCACTTGATGCCAGGAACGTTTGGATGCTCTTTGGGAGCCCCTGGGAAGGAATCTCGCCTTGAGGGGTCTCCCCACAAATGCCAAGCAAAGGGGGGGGGAGTGGCCACTGTCCTCTCCTCTCCTCCCCCAGACAATCCAGGACTTCCCTGCAGGGGAGCAGCTGATGGCAGCATTGCTGGGGGTCCCATGCACAGACTGGGGGGGGGGCGTTTGGGGAGTGAAGGACACCAGCCTCCCCCCCCCCATTCTGTGTGTGTGTGTGTCCATCTGCCTGCCTGGCCCTTTCCGACCCTTCAGCTGGACTGTGAGGCTGGTGGGTCCAAGACTCAGCCTGGATCCCCCTCCCCTCCGCAGGTGGGAGGCCCAGAGGGTGGGAGAGGGCTGGGAAGGGCCGTTTCTGCCCAGCTCCAAGGCCGGGAACCCTGGCAAGGCCCCCTCCACCCCCGGGGCCATGTGAGGGAGGCTTCTGTGGCCCTGAAGAGGCAGCCTGGAGGGGCCGGATCCCAGGCACTTGGGACGCCCCTCTCAGCCAGGGACCCTGGAGGAGGAGGAGAGCCGGAGCAGCCCAAAGGGACGGAGCAGATGGGCAGAGGCCCAAGAATGTGGACCCTTTCCGGCCAAGATGGTCAGTGAACTGCATTATTAATATCTTACAAATCCGGTTCAAGTACATTGGTGCTGCTTGCATGTATGTATGTATGTATATGTCCAAATCATGACTAACGTATGCATCAGATTGCACCATTTAAAATGTAAAATTGTCAAAGCTCCCTACCGTGGAAGGGGGGACACCCCCCTTCCACACCATCCCCCCCTCGGTCGCTCCGCTCCCTCGCAGTGTCTCACTCCAAACTATCACTGAAGATTGGCAGCCCTGAAAATGTGTGGATTAACATATTTTAAACTTGCCAGGGTTGGAAAATACTGCTTTAAAATAATAGAATATGTTAAAAAGAAATGTTCACATCTCACAAGAAGAAAATGCTTTTAAGGATTACAATCCTTGCTTCATTTCTTAATTTCTCTTTATTCCTTAATAGATAATCACAGGAAAGTCTCTTTTTGATTTAGCTGCCCCAGCAAAACAAAGACCAACTTTGGCATTGCACATCTATTTGGAAGATTTAAGTCCAAGTCCCAAGACAAAGCTTTCTCTCTCTGTTCTCTGTGTTTTATCTTTCTTTTGAGGAATCTTAGCTGAAAAGTACAGGAGTTTCAGTTTCAATTCTAAGCTTTCTATGTGATTAAATTTATTAGTCATATTTAAGAAAAGTGAAATGTTTTTCAATGAAACACTTACGGACATTATAAAAAGAAGCTAAATCTAACATTCAGTGGTAAAATTTTATCACTGAAAGTCCTAGAAAATAAAGAAACAACAAGGAAATTATATTAACTTTATTAAATATCAGGTTAGATAAAAAAACTGAACATGATTCCAGATTTGTATTAATATCAAAATGCTTACAAAGTAATACTGAGTGCTTGTTAATCATTTCTTGTAAAAATAGAAGACAGAAGACATTCTCTAAAAGTAATTTTGAAAATAGAATGCAGTGCAAAATATAAGTACTATTCCATGAACTCCTTGTGCATCTAAATCAGTTTTAAAACAAACTTGAAGTATTACTCATTTATACAATAGGGTGAGCCCAGATTTCAAGGGTTAAACAATGTGGCCCGAGCCTAACCCCTGGTTACATTGAAAACGTTCCCAAAATAAAATAATAAACTGCTATGCATCTATGGGGATGAAACATAAATCAGCTTCTGCATGTGAGAATGGGATTCTTTGGCTTGTGTCCTACAGTTATCAGCCCTTTATTTAACACTGACAAATGTCTTTTGCTGTATTCAACCTAAGAGAAAAAGAGACATTTCTGCACGTTTTCTACCCTGAAACACATGAATAAGTAGGAGCATGAAATGAACCGTATTTTTTGGAATATAAGACACACTTTTTCCACCCTTAAAAGTGGTTGGAAATGTCTCTGTGTCTTATACAATAAATGTTGCCGAAGCCCCACCCAGCCGCTGCCTCCACCGTTTGACCTCTGCCTCCCAGCAATTTGCCTCCTTGCAACAAACAGCCTGTTTCAGTTTCAGCACAGCCTGATTAGCACAAGCAGCTGATTGTCAGTAGAATCTGCCTCCTGATAGGGTATTGCCTATTGCCACCTCTCCCGCCCCATTTTCAGCCTCTGCGCGCCCCGTTTTCTGCCTGTTCCGAATTCCACTTCCTGAAGCAGGTAGAAAATGGGGCACATGGAGGCCAAAAATGGGGCATGTGGCTAAAAACAGGATGCAGAGGCCAAAAATGGGGTGTGCGGAGGTGGCAATAGGCTATAGAAATCCTTGCAGATCCTACTGACAATCAGCTGCTTGTGCTAATCAGGCTGTGTTGAAACTGAAACAGGCTGTTTGTTGTTTGCTGCAAGGAGGCAAATTGCTGGGAGGCAGAGGCAGATTTTTTTTCTTGTTTTCCTCCCAAAAGCTATGTGTGTCTCATACTTTAGAGCGTCTTATACTCTGAAAAATATGGTATGTCTTTGAAATGCTATAGACAATACAGATGGTGCAATTCTAATTCGATTTAACAAAATGCAAGATTAATCATAATAAATTTATGATTACTCTTTCCCTTCCCCAGCTACCAAGACCAACAAAAATTAGTACAGTAGAACATGGTCCATGCCATGGATCAAACATAAGCATAATTTAGATGCTTATTCAAACCATTGTAAGTGCATACATGAAAAATACAACTAGATGTAAGGTAAGAAAGTTTCATTTATCTACCAGCAATGTCTTCAATTTCTTGAAAATCAAAGTAAGATAGTCCCCCTTTCTACTTCTTTCATGCATGTTTTTAGAAAAATATCGGTATTTTTTTCCTCACTCTATTCCGTAGTGAATTGTACCAACTCACTAAATGCTGAAATTGGCAAGTTTTATGTACATGTAAGTGACATGAATGTCTATTTGGAATTATATATTAGTATTGCTGCTTAATTCTATTCTTTCATTTTTTTAATATAACTAGTAAAGTTCCACAATTTTTTTACATATGTGGAATGTTAGATACAATCATACAATGCTTAACTGAACAATGCACCATGCCAAAGATTTCAGTTTAATTCAGAAAGTACATCTTGATTTTTAATGATAATGTATTTGTAATTATATTAATTTGCAAGCTGTTTTATTAAAAAATCCAAAAATTTTGACAGAAAAGTTGTTAAATATTTCATTCTTTTTAGTATAACCAAATTTAACACTTAGTACATATATAATAAGAAGAATAAAGAATTTCATCTTCATGGCTGTCCCATTATTTGAAAAAATATTTTGCATTAAATGATTTTCCATCTTTTTGGTGATAATGTCGTGCAACACAACAATTATCATAAATAATTGGGAATATACTCTAATATTGAACAGATATCTAAAAAAAACCCAAAGCTTTATTATGTTAATTACTGCACCATTTCTATACAGGAAGGTTTTTCTTTAAAATGATGCAATGTAAGAAAAACGGTGCTTTTTATTATCTTTACAATCCAGGGTGATTTAATGCTTGTTGAGACCAAAGAAATCGGTCACATCTTTCTAGCATGGACTGGATCAGCGCTCTGCCAACAGAAGTAAAGAATAAAGAAAAAAAATGGTTAAGAAATAAGTTATTTCGTCAAGTTAATTGACCCAGAAATATAACATACTTGTCATAACCACAGCTACATAACTTTTTATGAGCTCATAAGACCTATTATCATCTTTCATAAAATAAATAAAAATCTGAATTTGCTTTTTAAAAACTCTCAAAGAAAATTCACAAAACAAAACTATTTTAATTTTCTTCATGACAGATGTATTTATTTAATCTAGTTTTAAGAAACTATAGCCAGGAAAAGGAAGTTTCCATATTTTGTTTAATATCAAAGGAAGAAACTCAGTATTACATCAAATACAGTAGAGTATCTTGGAAGTCTTTACAAAGTATGGGCATTGGATTTGAGAATTTTTATAGTGAGTCATCAGACGCGGTCTATAATTATTACAATTATTATTACAATTATAATAGTAATAGTTAAATATAACATAACCTTTAAAAATGATATATCAGTCAAAATCTTTCAAGACCGATGGAGGAGCTGCTACCTATTACACCTCTGGTGACAATACCCGTTTAAATATTAACTTTGGTCAAATATTTTTCAGAAAATTTGGGGGGGAGGGATTACACAAAATTTCCCAAAACATAAATCATAAATTTATAAACTGTTTTAGAGTTGTTGAGGGTTGAGTTATTTTGATTGGCAAATTTATTTTACTGAAGTCTTGGAAAAATTTCTTTTGATCAATGCTCTTCAAGTGTAGGAAAAATTCTAATGGAAAAAAAATTGCCACAACAGAAAAAAAGCACAAAAATAAAGAGACTTGAATTATTTAATTATGTATTGTTTATTCAAATTTGTTCTCCATTTTAAATTATTCAGTCTAATGCATTATTTTTGCATTTTTGGATAGAAATATTGAATATGAAAATTGTTAAGTTCTGCGCATGGGCGCAAGGAACGGAGACGAGGCAGTGAACAGTGAACTTCAACTCTTTATTAATCATTCTGAACAGAGCAAAAACCTAGGGCAGCAGCAGCCCTTTTATAGGGCAGGCTGCTGATCTAGTAACCAATGAGAAACGTGGAGTGTTAACCCCTTGAACCAATGAGAGTGGCTCGTTAACAGCCAATCAGATTCTCCTGAACGGACCAATCCGATATCGCTATTATCGGCCAATCAGAAGTGCCGGATTAGAACCCTGCTTTTTCTAAAGGTTTGATAAAACTTTATTTAAGCGTTTTATTAGTTCATAACAAAAATGTAATAGTTGTATATTTTTTTTTAAAGAAAAATGTTCATGCAACCAAGTTTTGCTTTTGTATTTTATTATTTCATGTTGATATTCTATTTGTCAGGAAAAAATCATAGTATCAAAACCACTGAAATCATAGTATTTAAGAAAATTGATTGTGAAGCACTGTAACTCTGTTCACTTTTCTAAATTGTAATATAGAATTCTGGATACAGTCTGTAAGATACAATTCTCATAACACTTACCTTTGCCGTTTTTCAGCAATTTTTAGTATCTCACAAATCTTGGCAAATCTTTCTGATAATTCAGCTACCAAATCACATTCCTGTAACATCTGCAAAGAGTGATCTGGACCAATTATTCTGGCTGCAAGGAGTGCAACATTTTCAACAGTAACAGAATTTGACCATTCAGGAGTACCATTAGTAACAGCTATATCCCTTTGTGAAACATGGATGTTGTGATGACTCTTCACGAGGCAAAGAAGGAACTTCCATTCTTCTATTGTCTTTGGAACAGTTCCTAAATACAGATTTGATTTATGGAAAAAGTTATTTACAGCAAATCACTTTGATTTTACTTGATATACAGCAAATACCTTAGCACAGCAATGCATTTCTCTCGCTACATCTGATCTAGATAATAGTCAATGGATTTATAAAGTCCAACATACATCAGTGGAAGATACAAAGCTATACTAGCAACATGTTATCCTATACATCTTATCCAATGTATAGGATAAGATGGAATATGTTCAATTTCATTTTGCATTTATTCAAATGAATACATTCAAACCATAGTGATTGCTTTTACTTGTTGAAAATTGGAAAATGAGATTAAAATGAATTTGTTCACAATTTCCAAGTAACATGGAAGTTATACAAGTAGTCTTTGACTTATGATCACAATTAAGCCCAAAATTTCTGTTGTTAAGTGAGTTTTTTCTGCATTCTACAAAACCTCTTGCCACAGTTGTTAAGTGAATCACTGTAGTTAGTAACATAATTGTTACAATCTTCTCAGGACTACCTGTATCCATAAGGGAAGACAAAAAGTCCGATTAAGAGAATAATATTTTGATATCTCTAGTGGCTATTGGTTGCTGTAGAATCCTTTCCACTAACAAAGAAGGAATTCCACAGTGAGAAGTCTGGAGATGTTTGGGCTTTTCTCAGTAATTTCAGGTCATATTAGATTGTCATGAATACATTAAATCCTACATTCTTATATTTCCTCAACTTATATCATAACAGAATGGAATGAATGTTGACTAAGTAAAAGGAGAATACTGAATGGCAGAAAGGGACATCATCATCAATTACCACTATTCAACTTATGGAGCCAGCAGATGATCTGATTTGATTTCTATAGCGACCCATTTCAACAAATACCTTTGGGCAAGTTTTTAGGAAATCACAATACTTTGACTCCACTCTAATTATATGGATATAACAAATCTAAAACAAAATTAAATATAATAGGTTTTCAAAACCCACGAACTACTTTTTAATTACTTTATAGCTGAACTATATTTTTTTTAAATCACATGTGCAAAATTTATGCTCTAATGTCTCCTTATATAGAATTCCAAAACAAAGTTTTTTGTTACATGAAATTATTTTATTTCAAAGTTAATTAAAGTGCATGCCTTAGATACTTAATATTCATGATTGATTCTTAAACTAACCGTCTTTAGTGTTCAACAACTCCATGTCATCCAAATGAACAATTTTTATAAATACTTCTGATCTTCTATCCAACTCCAAACAGAGAGAAAGATATCCAGGCCAGAAGCTATAACAATAAAATGAAATATTAAACTTCTAAATTGACATTCTCAACTTAAATAACTAGTTGAAAAATTTATTTCTAATTTATTGAATTTATCTAATTTATGGAAATCATCGAGAACATTTACATAAGGATAAAAAGATGGGTGGGACAACAATATCATCATGGGAGTTTATTACAAATTGGACAGGCAGAAGATATGGATGAAGACTGTGCCAGATGATCAAGCTTTCAAATATGCAGTTCCATTGCAGTATTCCATTTTTACTGATATCTGGAAATCTATTCTGCCACAAAGCAGAGGTCTCAACATTTTTCAGAAGATAGAAAAAGGAATAAATGTCTGTTATCTTGAATGAAATCCTTACCAACAGATGAATTGGTTGAATAAATAATGATGATGAAAATGACCAAGTCCATAATATCAAGGGGAAAAATAGAAGAGAGTCAGATTTGCATATTGGATTTCAGAAGACTGCAGTTTGATGAAATTAGAAGGTAGGTAAAATCTAGTCGCTTGAAATCTTGAAGGGGAAGTGTCCAGAAAGGATGTGTTACTAAAAGTGTAAATGCAAACAATTTCCACTAGAAAGGAAATCAGGAAAAATCTAAAGAAACAAGTATGGATACAATAATAGGCTTCTAAAACATTGTAAAGAAAAAGAGACACCTCTGGGAAATGGAAGGAAGGGCATATAAGTAAAGGATAGAAACCATGGAAATTTGGTCAAAAAGACTAAATAAGAAATTGGGATGAACCTGGGGGGAAATGGTGCTAGCTTCTGATCTCCAAGATGGCAACTCGGGAGGCTGAACATTGCACAAGTGCTGACTGAATCCTTTGTAAATAGGCATCATTTTAAATATTGATGATGCCGATGATCATATGTTAAGGAATGTTTTAGATCAGATGTATGTTGTAATTTCCTGAAGAGTATTATTTGAGTTTTATCCACGTTGCTGCAAATAATTTGACTGTATTTAATCTTGCAGCCTTGGAAAATTTCCTCTCTTTTTTTGCTGTATTGTTCATAACTCATGGCCTTCCTGAGGCAAGCTGAATGTTATAGTACAGGTGGGGTCAGGGACAGTTCCTTTAAAGAAAAAATAAAGAAGGAAATCCAAAAGAGTGAAAATCCTCCTTTTTATGTAAGGAATAAACTGACTAACTATAACAGGAAATGACTTAAAGCATGTACACTTTATAAGTAAACTATAACTATCTTTATAAAAAGGACAGGCCGAACTAGATGCTCTCTTCCAAAAACATATTCCTATTAATTATACATTTTTGAGTGATTCAGTAGAGAAAAAAATATCTCAAAGTTCATTATCAGTTTAAGAAATTGGGGTATTTGGTGTAGTCCAAATATTAGACCCAACTGAAAAAATTCAAAGGAGCTAAGAACCATTCATGTTTACATTTTTCAGGGTTGTATTTTTTACAGATAAATTTAATTCAATTAGTCAAACTAAAGTAGCAAATTACCATATATAATTCAATAATATTCCCTTCCTTATTCTTCTATTCAGATTCATCCTGAGAAAAAGTATGTGGTCATTAAAAGTTGACACATGGTTGCACAAAATCTACTCAGCAACCATAATAAAGATTTCCATATATCACCACCCACAAATGAAATTCTAGCAATGGCAATTATGGGCTGAACTAATAAACTGATTTTTAAAAATCTACCAAGAAGGATGGAGGAGAGAGAAAGAAAGACAGGTTTGTTTTAACTGATTTAATAAATTGCGATAGATAAAGCAGACAGATAATGTATTGGAATGTTATTAAGAATACAGAATACATAGAAGCAAATTAGAATACAAATTTATAGGGAGAATGGTTGAGCTCAGTAATAATGCATATCATACACTGAAGCTGAAGGGAAAAATTAGGAAAGAGGACAAAACAAAAATACATATGTTATATGATTAAAATGAAGATTTTTTCAAGAATGCTTTTAGAAAGTATTACCCATTGCTTTGACATATATCAGTCATTTTCTCCTTCCGGACAACATCAGTCGGAAGATTAAGCAAAAGTACAATCAGTTGATTATACCCCCAAGTAAACAAATGTGAATGTGGCCTGAAAACATCAATTGAAAATTACATTAGTTTTTTTTTTTTTTGCAAAGAAGGCTCAATAAATAATTCTAATCACAATCTACAATGACAATATATGTGTGTTTATAGTTTTAATAATCAGAAGACAGGGTGGATTACAGTGGAATAGGGACATGTTGGCTATTTTTGAAATGCCAAGAGGAAGCTCTACCACATTTTCCTGGCTCCTGCTATCTACATCACCAGGAGGTATAAATACTATTAATATATAATATCAATACATAATTGTGAATTTCATTGTATGTATACTGTATATATACGTGCAATGACAACAAAGAATTCAATTCAATATTAATAGAGGAAATATTTTATACTACCATTAATCAGATAAACTACTACTAAGGGGAACAGAAAGAAGGAGCATGCTTAAGGAGAAAGTAAAAAGATATTTACTGATAAACCTTGGAAAGCAAGCCTTGTTTTTAACAGCTTCATTACACATGATCTAGGACAAACTATAGGCAGGAAATATTCTGTTGGAACTTTTCTTTTAATTATAACTTTTAGAGAAAGTTATAATTTAGAGAAAATTATAACTTTTAAGGAACTAGTTTCAAATAGCTTTTCTTGTTTGAAGATAAAAGTGGTTTCTGATTCATGCCATTTAGGATGTGCAGTTACTTGGACTAGCACTATAGAAAATATTTGGAATAAAATAGGGGAGCTTTTACTTCAAATAGTGGCATAGTTTAAATGCATATTTAAAAGCAATGGTTTATCGTACATTTATGATATTCATTTATCATTGAGGAGGAATTAAAAATGAGCAAAATATAACTTGTACATATTTTGTTTCCGAAGACTAGGATTTCATTGGGCCTTAGGAAAAATGTGCAGATGAAATCTAGGAAAAAAGACTTTTGGAGCTATATAGTTAATCAGAAAAGCTAATAAATTACAACCGTGGATTTCCATGAGCATCTATTGTGCTTGTTTTATGCGGGGCATCATGCGACATTGCCAAACACAGCCACTCCAATTGTAATGAATCAGGATGGAGAAGAGATCTAAGGAATGACAAACTAGAAAACAAAATATATAATTAGTCTGCTTTATACTGTCTAATTAAGCCAAACATTTTTTTAATCTGGATTCAATATAATGTATTTATATATTTAAATAGCAAAAAGAAGCAAATGTTACCACACTAAGTTTATTTAGTTTTAAGAATTCTAGAATTTCTAAAAACAAAGAAAATGCATTGTATACCAGTAGTATTAGTTTAGCATATCTTTTTGAGCTGACAAAATAGCTAGATCATAAAACTAATGAATAAATTTTTTCCTATCAATTACTAATACCAACTTCATTTGACTTTCTTTTCCCAAATGTCACTAAGATGGGATTAATATTTTTATCATGTCCTTGTATCCCATCCCTTGCATCCCTTCTCCAAATTAAGGAAACATAATACATACCGTTCATCTTCAGCCTTTGATTTTATAAGGCTGTCTAAATATGCTAGAAAATGTTCAGGATTATTTTTACAAATTTGCTTGATATCTGAAGGTCCAATCAAAGGGTAGAACCGGGTCAAAGGCCTTAGAGAAGTTTCTCTAAATTTTTTATAAAGCCTACATTAAATAAGACACAGAAAACAAAATTTATTTAAAATACAATTCTTCTTAGAAGGAATAGCTTTAATACATTTCTTGCACTACTTACAGAAAAAATAATGAAAATAAAGTTTGCTTAAATTTAATTTACAAAATAAGGAATATTACAAGATTTCTTCAAAAACTACACACGGCTCATGAAAAGAATATGATTTTTTTCTGTGTAAATACCTAAGAATTACCGTAAACTATATGCATTCAAACAACTCTAATGCTTTATACCTTTCAGCATGTGCCAGCAAGACAGGAGCATCCCAAGGCCCTAAATCAACTAGCAACTTCAGTGTTTTAAACATATCTCCGTTTTCAAGGGCCACTGTCACAGGGCTAGTCAAAGTCAGTTCTGAAATCAATAATTGTATGTTACTTAACAGCAACATTAGGCAAGACATTTTCATAGTACCAATCTTAAAGCAACTTTGCTGAAAAGGTAAGACTTTTTGTATTTTCAAAGTACATATGTTTCATTGCAAATCCAAATTATTGTAGCTACAATAACTAAATTACGGTCATACATACTCAGCTACATTCTAGGACTTCTTGAGTCCTAGTATTATTAATCGAAATGTACTGGCAACAGACAGTATTATTAGAGATGATTCCCATTCATAATGGAATTTTATTCATTCCTCTCCACATCTATAAAATCTATTTTAAATTATTCCTAACCACAGTATAAAGGAACATGGGGGAACAAAGGAAAATTAATGTATTAAAAGTAGAGGTAGTCCTTGACTTACAACCACAAATAAGTCCAAACTTTCTGTTGCTAAATGAGACAGTTGTTAAATGGATTTTGCCCCATTTTATGTCTTTTCATGCCACAGATGTTAAGGGAATCATCTAAATTAGTAGCCTGGTTGTTAAATGAATTTGGCTTCCTCATTGATTTTGCTTGTCAAAAGGTTACAAAAAGTCATCACATGACCCTGGGACACTTCAGCCATCATAAATATGAAACATTTGCCAAGCAACTGAACTTTGACCATGTGACCATGGGGATGCTGCAATCATCATAAATGTGAAAAATGGGCATAATTCACTCTTTTCAGTACTATTATAACTTTGAATGGTCATTGAACAAGTGGTTGTAAGTCAAGGACTATGTACAGCAGGGGTGTCCAACTGTGGCAACTTTAAGACTTGTGGACTTCAACTCCCAGAATTCCTCTGGGAGTTGAAGTCCACAAGTCTTAAAGTTGCCAAGGTTGGACACCCCTGATGTACAGCATCTTCTTTGGGCTAAAGGTTGTACTTGGCTCTTGAATGGTATTCCTAGATTCAAAACAAATGTGTAGGATCAGAATTAAAACTGAACTGAAATTACTTAAATAATATTTAAATAAACTAAATATAAAAAAACTAATATGATTATATTTAACCCCTTTTAATGAGTTTCGTAGGGAAAAAAAAGACATGAAAAAGTTTAGATGTGGGTTTCCTGCACTCACAATCATAGTGTGCATTTATATGCACTGGATAATAATAGGTTTCTCCAAATAATTCTGAATGTTATAATTCAAATCAGAAGAAATTCCAAGGCTAGTGTGGGAAACTGCCAGTCCACAGATCTAATTCGAAAGATTTTCTCAGAGGTGGTATTCAGCAGGTTCTGACTAGTTCTGGAGAACCGGTAGCGGAAATTTTGAGTAGTTCAGAGAACTGGCAAATACTACCCGACTGAAGATTTTATAGGATCCTTTCCCTGTCACACTCACAGAACCGGTAGTAAAAAAAAAATTTTAATCCCACCACTGTATTTTCTACATATTTATCTGCGAAACACAACTCTACCAAATGGACAGACACCAACACACAAGACCCTGAAAATCTCTTGCCTTTCAGACCTTCCATATAGACATCCCAGACTTCAGAATGATTGTTATGACAGGTAATAATACATCTCTTCAACCTTTCTAAATCAAGGAGGAAAAAATAGTCTCTAATGAATTTAGAAGCCAGGGCACATGAACCATCAGGTAGCACACCTGGCTCATTATTTACTTGTGAACTTTTATATACATTTAATTCAAAACATAAAGTTGTCAGCTCTGTCAGCTCTTTTTTAATGTTCTGTGCTATTAAAAATGGGGGATTAATCTGGTAATGCTGGTTGAAAATGGTCTCTGTCCTCAAAGACTGTTCATGCAGTACATTATCAGCATAATAATTTATAACTGAATTAGTATTTCCTTCCCAAGTTTCATCCTGTACTGTATTTGGATTTTCACTTTCACCATTTATTCCCAATATTGTGTTCACTTCTATATTTTGGGACTCATTGTGTTTTAGCACATTTTCTTGAAAAGTTTTGTCTTCAGCTTGAAAAGGCATTTTTTTGTTTCCCTCAGTTATCTCATTATTTAAAATAACAGTTGCTTTTAATCCACAGGTTTCTTCAAGAAATGGAATCCAATCCAGCAAAATTGCCTTCAAACTTTGTGGTTGTAACAAAACAAGTGGATCCTGGAGTTTGGACCTTAAAAAAAAAGAAAGAAAGAATATTGAACTTGTAGTTTAGTGAATACAGAAATTGTTGGCAAAGAATTGAGCTAATACTGCAATTCTATTTCAGACTCTTCCAATGGACTATAACATTCATACAACATTTTATTTTGTTGATCATAATTTATAATTATTCAAATAAATACAAATATGAAGCCTGCCACGTTTTTTTCATTGACATTTTACTTATATTTTAATGATTGCAATTGCAACTATTGTTTCAGCAAAATCTGCCTACTACATGTAAAATTTCAACGGATGAATTCTTAAAGCCTCTGCAAGATATAGAAACTTATTTTTACTTCTTCCTACAGCATTGAACTATCTGTGCAACTTCCATGTTCTAGTCTAGCAAAATTATGAACTTCCATACTTCCTGAAATTTCCAGAAGAAATTTAACTGAAAATAATCTTAATATTCAAGCTGAATATTGAAGTTGGATTACATCAAAATTCCCTACTTCTGTACAGAAGGAAAAAATGCTTTTTGTCAATTCCACTTTCTTCCTATAACATACCAACCATCTGCAATCTGTTTGAATGAAGAGAATTTTGGAAATTTATCTTTCCCCCCTTTTCTTCTAGCAAACATCTCTGC
The DNA here is from genome assembly GCA_033807585.1 of Hydrophis major. Taxonomy (NCBI): domain Eukaryota; kingdom Metazoa; phylum Chordata; class Lepidosauria; order Squamata; family Elapidae; genus Hydrophis; species Hydrophis major. The sequence goes on from CM066328.1 coordinate 124,353,719, forward strand.
TGGATTGGAATTCCTTCTATAGTAAATTGTAGTTCATCTACAATACATGCAGAACATATGTCTGATCGCACCAGGGTTGGGATTCTGCCAGTTCGCACCTATTCGGTAGAACTGGTTGTTAACATTCTAAGCAGTTCAGAGAACTGGTTGTTAGAAGAAATTACTGGCCTAATCCTGTAAGGAAGGCAGGAAGGAAACATTCTGGTGTTGCTTACAGAAACTGCCTCTCCGTTAACCCTTATTACATCCTTGGCAGGACTAGACTTCCTGTCTCAGGAACTTCTCTTGAGTTTTTTTCCCTCCTTTGCTGGTACTTTCTTGTGTGGAGTGACCATTCAAAGTTACAATGGCACCGAAAAAAGTGACTTATGACCATTTTGCTGCAACTTATGACTGTTGCAGCATCCCCACAGTCATGAGAGGCCAGGCAAGGAGATGCATGCCTCAATGTGAGTGATATTGAGTTGGCCATGCCCAGCCAATAACATGACCACCAAGCCACACCCACAGAACCGGTTGTTAAAAAATGTGAATCCCACCCCTGGATCCCACCCAATATACCCTACAAATGAGTTTATTATATTTAATCTGTCATTACTCAAAGGAATACACAGCACTACACAATACATTTTAAAAGACGTTGATTTACTTACAGAGTTTCTGTAGTTACTGCTTTGAGGTCTTTACGGTAATCCTCTTCTGGAGACTGGCTCTGTAGCTCAATTCTTGACATTTTAATAAATAATAGGAGCATGTTAAAAAAAATCCTCTCTTTTGTTTCATTTCTGTACAGTTCTGTAGTATTTAGAAGATCAGTCTAGTCTTGTGATTACTTCTACATTCAGTCTCATATTTCAACAGTAAAAGTACAGATTTTAAAATCTATATTTAAACATGCATTCTTAGAAGTGTTCTGAGTAGAGATTTAACTACATTTGTTATCAAATATCTATTTTGTATGCTTAATGCTCTACACTTATATTACAATGTATTTTTTTATTCCAGTTCAATTCCCATAGTAATTTTAAACGGCATTTTAAAATGGTTCAAAACAAGACCTGTTAGGCACGTATCTGCAATATGAGAAGTCTAGCAAGGTGCTCAATAGCTAACTGACATAGGAGTAGTTTCCCTGACAGATAACAAATAATCAGAGTTGGAAGGGACATTGTAGGTCATCTAGTCCAACCTCCTGCCCAAGCAGGAGACCTTACACCATTTCTGATAGATGGGAGTCCAATCTCTTCTTGAAAGCCTCAAGTGATGGCGCTCTCACAACTTTCGCCTAATTCATTATCATACCAAAAGAAAAAGAAGTTTGAGCACAGGATGAAATGTAATCAGACTCACTCTTTCTCCAGAGGCTGAGCTTCTAATCTGACAGGCATTTCTGAGAGTGGCTCTTCATCTTTCACATCTTGTCTGATTCTATCAGGATTCAGATGGAGAGTGCCGATTTTCTCAATCTTTTCTGTGGTTTTCCGTACAAAACTAGAAACACTAGAAATCAAAGTAAAAATGGTATGATTCTCAGAAAGAGCAGAATGATAAATGAAAGTGGGTATCTTTAACACCACATTTGTTTTCACAGGCCATTAAGCAAATATGAAAAGAGTTTATTACGCATTAGCATAGATTCCGAATCACTAAGAATCCTCCACTGTTCAATTATTAAAGCAAAATACAGAAAAAAGTGCTGGTTCTACAATTAAGATATTTAGCCTTGCTTGATAAAATGACTGCTATGTTTCATCTAAATATTTAACAAAATGTCAAAACCCCACTATGGAAAATTAAAATACTGGCCAACATTTTTATGACATAAAAGCTACTAAGTCTTTTCATGATTTCATTTCTGGGTAACTTGCTTAAAATCTAGTCTATTAAATCTAATTGCAATTTGATTCTAATTTCACATTTACCATTTTGGGAGCCTGATCCAAACAAAATTTAATGGAATATTGCAGGCAACAATTGTCAGAATTAAGTGCACTACTTCTCTACTGCTCATGTAGATAGATTTGTTAAACATATAGATTTTCTTAAATGCACAAAAGTTGCCAGTACGTATAGATGTCCACTGTACTGATCTAAAAAAGTAAACATATACTATTGGTAGTGTTACCATCTATAAATGAAATAGTGGTGATTAATATTTCAGTGTTTTCAGAACTATTATTAGCTACATTTTAAAGCTACATGATTGGAGGGGAGAGGTTAGAGAGAATGAATATTGGACCCAACAGGACTATTTCAAAGCCTGAACTATATACTCAACTAGACTTATAGAAGAACATAAAATCTTCATTGACTGGATTTGCTGAGTTTAAAATATCCAGCAAGGATTATTTGAAAGGAGAGGGAAAAAACTGCCGTTCATTTTTGGAAAAGAAGTCTCCAGCAGTTTCATGCATATGTAGTAGAGACAGATCTAAGTAATTATCGGTGATGATCTTTTCAAAGAAAAAGCAGCTGGGTGCATTTATTGCTGCTTTCAGAAATAAAAGAATTAACCATAATTGCCTGAGCTCAAGAACATACAACCATATGCAAGTCAAAAAATAAATTCTGTAATTTTAGGCACACATAGGTAATTAGATATCACTTTTATCACTAAAAAAGCATTTTTTTTCAAATAACAGCATAAATAATAAAACCCAGCAAAACCTGAAAGTAATTTGTTACCATCCTTAAAACAGCATATCACTGAGAAAAAAATAATAATAAAATGTTATTTTCATTTTAATTGTAAGTCACATTCATTTCCTATGTGGCTTCAACTGTTTTTTGTAACTGAATAGATCAAAAAGATAGCATTCATGATCTATTAGGAAATATCACCATATTCTTCTAGTTCCTCCCTTGCTGCAATTCTGACATATTGGGGTCCCTTTAACCTTCAAGGTCAACTTCTGGCAAGCTTCAGTGCATGGGGAAGATCTCATTTTCTCTTTCCATCACTGAACTGAAATGTCTTGAAAGTCTGTGGGTCATTACTCTACGAAACTAAATGATAGGAAGTTCATAAGAGATAATAGGAACCATGTGCTCTGCACAATCAGTGGCTACCAATTCAGCCAGCTTTGAGTCTTACTGTATGGAAGATAATTCTGTTAAATAGTCATGAGCTATGCTTCAAACCAAATAATAAAGTACTACAATATTGATAACCCGTTTGTGGGTTTCCCACTGACATCATTTGGTCACAGATGAATCTTTTTACCTCTTTAAGTTTGCTTTTTCTTATAGCCATCTTCTTCTATTAAGACTATCTTTTCCTCTCTTATAGTCAGGCTTTGCGTATACTGTAATGGAATTTATTCCTGGAACATTTTTCTCTGGAAATGGTACAACTTGCTCTTCTGATTAGATTCCATGCTCCCAAGTGGTTTGTATGTAATATCAATCAAAAAGCATTTACTTGCTTTGGTCTGCTTCCTCTACCTTTAACATTAATATTTATATTATGGTATATTCTTTTGGAACATTGGCCAAGAATTGATTCTTACTTGAGAATAAGACAAGAAGAGAACTGAGATTGCCCCTAAGTGCTACAGACAATTGGACCTCACAAGAAAACTGCAAGGAAGCAGTCTCCAGTTGATCTAGAGCTCTGGGAGATGAGGAAATAGCCAACCTTGCACAAACCACACTTACAATCTTTATGGACATTGGTTTTGCATATTTCCTTTGCCAATCACTTTTGGAAATTGCTTGTTAATTGTTTTGGATCAGCCCATTTTACAGCACCAGATGAGTTTCTTTCAATCCGAAGTGAAAGAAGTTTTAAATACAATTTAAGAACTTTAAAACATTCTTTTTTTTCAGAACAAACAGCAAAAGGGTTATTAGAACATTGATTTTGGAAAGTTATAAAAAGGCTAAAGGTCCAAGTGGATTTGAAATAGGATTTTGAAATTAATTATAAGAATCCTTACCATGGAAAGCTTCTGAATTCTTTAAAAAACAAAACAAAAAGAAAAATAGAGCGGGATCTTGAAGGCTGAATATTAGATGGAGCCAAGAAGAAACTAAAAATTACAATTAAAGGAGAACACTTAAACTTGACTTACTAATACAAAATAGAACAATTTAACATTGGACATTACAGGATAACTGTGACCCATAACTTAATTTTAAGAGTGTCTGCCATTATAGACAGACTATGTTTAAAAGATGTTATGAGTGGAACAAATTTTACTGGACAAGACTGAAATTGATCTGAAGGTATATTTAAAAATGACAGGCTACAAGAATGATATGGAAAAAGATGCTACACTAGATATACAAATGAAACTGGTTGGTGTCTTAATAATTAAAAAGGATATTCAAATAACAGACCAAAAGGGTGAACTGGATACGTTTCCTGAACTGGATTTACAAAAGAGACTTGTTCAATTATTTTATGAGAAGGGACAAAGAAAAAATGAACACTCAAATTCTAGGACCTTATTTGAAGGGATTAAAGATTACTGTTAATAGTAAAAGGGAGGAATATAGAGTTAATTATAAAGTATAACCAAATAAAGCAGATAAGCTATCTCTGGTAACCCTGAATGGACTTTTACTGATCAGGATTGAACAATGAGGCTTTAATCAATTGTTTATAGATAAGACATGAGATATGGGAAGAAAAGATCATTTGTTGTATTTTAAGAGAAGGTAATAACTTACTATATAATTGTTTATAATTGTGATGAAGGGGGAAGCCATTTCTTTCTACATTTTTCTTTTCCTTTACTATATTTTTCTTTTTCTTTTCTTTTTTGTTTTCTGCACTTTTAGTTTGTATTAGTTTTTATCTTTTTAATTTTAATGTTTAGTAAAATCACTGTAAAAAAGGAAAGATGAGCAGTAGAGAATAAAAAGTAGAAACAAAAGCATATCTTAAGAGACATATCAGTAAAAAAGAAAAGTATTATTCCACAAATAAGGATTTTTACCTTTAAAACAACTTCTATTTTCAAGAAAACGTTCTTGTTAAATAATTTTGTTCATAAAATGAGCCATCTAGGTAAAGACAGAGACAGACTACTTCCCATGCCAAAAATATTATACCGAAGAAAAGGGGCACACATATGACTTGCAACCTTGTTATCTGCAGTTCACATATCTGGAGTTGTCACGGATCAAATCTCACTTCAAGGTTTTCAATGCTTTTGGTCCTCTTTGTTACTTTACAACTTCATAAAATGGCAGGTGGGCTTTTGGTAGGCATAAAGTACCTTTTGCTCTTCCTCCTCCATCAAGAGTGGCAGATCTTCCTGAGTCAGTCTAGTCCTGTGATGGCAAACCTATGGCACACGTGCCACAGATGGCACGCAAAGTCATTTGTCCCAGTACACGAGTTGCAGGCAAACGTACCTCACTGCACATGCACATGCCTCACAACTGATTTTCAGCAGATTTGAGGCCTTTTTCGGCCTCCCAGAGGCTTGAGGAAGGTTTCTGCAGGCCTTGCAAGTCAAAAACTAGCCCTGATTGTCACTTCCTGTTTTTCCGAAATACTGGAAGTGACAAAATGGGGCTAGTTTTCAGCCTGAAAAGCCTGCAGAAGCCTTCCTCAAGCCTCTGGGAGGCCGAAAAAGGTCTCAAATCAGCCGAAAATCAGCTGTGAGGCACAGTGCAGGTAAGGGAGTGGCGTGGAAGGGTGGGGAGTGCATATGCATGTGTAGGAAGCATGAGGGGGGCATGCACATTGCCTTCCGGGTGCTGGCACACGAATGTGAGTGTGCAAGCTCGCCCACAAATTTTGGCATAGGAGCCCAAAAAGGTTAGCCACCACTGGTCTAGTCACAAGGCTCCATGCAGCCTCCTTGTGGCAGAAGATCTTGCTCTTCAAGGCAATTTGCTTTGCTGGTGATGGAGGAAGTTGCTTCTCTCATACCATACCAAATTAGACTTCTCTAATTTGTGCAACTTTTTCACAAACTGGTGAAGATTACATCTTAATCACATCAGGTGAATTAGTGCTTCCCACAGACCATTGTCAGCTTGTTCTAAAAACCCTGAGGTGCTTGTGGTTAGGTCAGTCCTTTCTCTTGAAGCCTTTAATCACAATGTTGGTGATTGTGGAAAGTCTATACTTAGGCAAGCACATGGTATGAGTGGGGAAATGCCCTTGTTGTCAACTAAACATGTTGCCCCAAAGAAAACCAGCTAAATTGTATGGAGTTTCAAGACAGGATTGAGCCATTGAAATTTGTCACAACCAAGAAAAACTGATGCAAAGTACAGGCACCTTCTCATGAAGGAAGTGGCCAATTATTGATTCTAAACCCTATATTTCCCAAAGGTACAAGATAGCAATAGCAATAGCACATAGACTTACATACCATTTCACAGTGCTTTATAGCCTATTCTAAGCAGTTTACAGAGTCAGCCTATTGCCTCCAACAATCTGGGTCCTCATTTTACCAAACTCAGAAGAATGGAAGGCTGAGTCAACTTTGAGCCAGTGAGGCCCGAACTGTCAAACTGCTGGCAGCCATGATCAGCAGAAGTAGCCTGCAATACTGCATTCTAACCACCATGCCATCACGGCTCTTTTAAACTACTTTGTGATATCTTGAAACTCATAAGCAAAATACATCCTGGAGAAGTCCACTGCTCATTCCACTACTGTGACATTTTTAAAAGAAATATTTAAGTCTCTGTTAACTAGCTTTGGGAAAGTTGAAAGCTAGGTTGGAAAAAAAAAAAGGTATGGATTAATATGGTATGTTTAAATTAAACAAAAACAAATGATGTAATGGATAAATTTAATTCACACACAATTTTACCTGTCCTTAACAGCTTGAAGGGAGACGAGAGGAGATGGGGAACGGAATGACAATGGAATACTGAATGGAAGAAATGTCTCATTCCGAACATTGTCCACCACCAGAGAAGCATGAGATATGCTGTCTAATGAATAAAATTAAAATGTAAAGTCATAACATAAAACAACAACATTTAGGAATTTTGTCAAGTGATTTGCCTATAATGTTTAGGAAGGGCTACATGACATTCCCCATTACTTTTTTTTCAGATTGAAATAGATTTTTAAAAAATTCCCCAGTCACAACTGTCACCTTTTAAAATTACTATGGAAACAGGTCATTCATTTTGAATCTCCAAAAAATATAGAGATCTGAGAAACTTCCTTCATCCAGGAAGGTATGATTAGAATATGACAAACCACAATAAGAAAAAATCAATAGGATTTTCTGCTAGAATTCATTCAGTTTTATAAGTCTCACAATGAAAAATGTCAGGAATGTAATTTCTTCATGTTATAATTTATGCGATTTGCACACCAATTATTAAAATACTTTTTATATTATAGAAGGAATAGGTTTAACTGAAACAAAAATAGAAAATATTTCCATTACCCTTTTTATAAGGAAATGAATTTGTATAAATTCAATTTCTACAATTTTATATAGAAACATGCACAACTTGGTTATCAGTGAGTTTTCACATTAATTATAATAGATAATAGCTTACAAGGTAATAGCACATATCTGGCTTTATCTTGGTTTGAAAATTAGTCAAGAGTCAAATCTAATTATTACTTGGATAAGAAAGCTACAGAATTCCTTGACTTATTATATGAGCAGCCACGTATTCTCAACATTACTACAAAGTGCTCACAAAACACAACATATAAATTAAATGTGGTCTTATTCTATTCAGCAACTTAAGATTGCCATATGATAAATAACTCAAATATATACAACACTGCAGAAGATAGCTGACCAACAAATGTTATTTAAAAAAACAGCTTTTGTGAACTGACATTCACCATATAATATCCGGGTGCTGCAACTCATGAAAGCTTATGTCTCTTAATAAAGTTTGTTAATCTAACAAGATGCTACTAGATTCCTTTTGGCCATGATAAAGTAACACAATTCTCTTCCTACAATGTATACAATTCTACAGTATATCAATCTCATTCAGCATGGTCCATAAAAAAAACATTACATTCCAAGGTTCTTCAGAATCAATGAGTTCTTTGCCAATCAATGAATCTTGCATAGACCTACTGGGGTGCAATGCAGACTAGTCTCCTCATGGGACACCCCTGGGCAATGTAACTTTGTCATAGCTACACATTCTGGCTGCTGGACCTCACAAGGATTTACCAGCAAGAAGCAGCAGCACAAATATAAAAACAAAGGCTCTTTTACAATGCAATAATGGTATATTCTGTTACACCACATGAAATAAATAATAGACCTGTTTATGAAAGCAATAGATTATAAATAAGTAGAATTATTAATAGAGTATTAATAAGAAAGGGAAGCAGTTCCAAATGTAGATTCTCTGATATATTGTAACGTATCATGTATCAGATTATCATGTCTAATTTTTAAACCATGATGTTTTCATAAGCCATAATGGCCAGATTCACATATACCTGATTTACAAACCACAATGGCTAGACTCACATAGCACACTAAGCCAAAATGAAAGAAAGCATATTCTACCTTGGTACAATGGAGCAAAGCTGATCACTTAATTAGCTAATCAGCTAACTTCTGACAGATCATTAAAATTCAGAATTACTTATAGCTAAGTAAGAAAAGGAGACAAAACATATGGGTGAACATTTATGAAAATAGCATAGAATGCTGTCATTTTTATTTAGTTTTAATATGAAATTAGTATTCAAAATTAATGCAATCCTGTCTTGAGGTCAATTCAATGTCATTTATATACAGCCCAAATAATGCCAAATTATTGGAATTCGAACAACCATGTTCTCCAAGTAATCAAAACATGTCCAAATGCATGTTTATAAAAGTACCCAACAAACATTTAAATTACCATGTTCAAGCTGTTCTTCTTCTTGTTGTATGCGAAATTCTTTCAGCCTTTCATCTTCTGATAATGTTTGGCTATGTAAGGAACAAGAATCTTCATCAGACTGACTGTTTCTTCTACTAATAACACGATAAATTCCAGAATCTAATATGTTGAAACTCTCCTGTTAAGAAAACCACAATATAAACTATGTATTGCCTCTTACAGAATTAAACGTAGATCAAAACATTTATTTTATTATAAAACAAAGCCAACTTACTTTAAAGGCCTATAGATTTTAACAAGAAAAATTACATGATTAATTTTCCAAGTAAATGAAATGTATAGACGGGGCTAGTATTCATTTCTACAGCCCAAAATTATAGCACTGTCTCAAACACATATATTACATCACAAGTAAATATAGTAAGTGCATTGTTAGTGTTATTATGGCAAAGGTTATTTGCAGAAGGAAAAACTGTTGACTTCCCAGAGAACTTTTATTAAAGGCAAAATACATATTGATTTTTTGCAAATCATACTATGCTCTAATTTTCTGTCAAATGAAGACACTCTTGGGATAAAACATACAAGCCTAGTGGTAGTTTCAATTTTGAAAAATTGCAATACATATTGTATGACAACTTCCTAACACATACAATGCAACACATATTATGAAAAAATGTATAGGAAGATATTTACGTGTGAAGAAATACTGCTTCTTCTGCTGCTGCATGCAGAATCTAAAGGCTCAAGTTTTGAGATCAGTTCTTCAAGCTGAGTTATGAGATCAGTTTCTGTTGACAGATCCAACTGTGACTTCAAATGTTCCAGCTTATCTACAGGAAGAAGCTTTCTTGCCTAACAATGCACAAAATGAACGTCTGAGGAAAAAATCATCAAGGCTTTATAAAATTATAGCAGAGTTTTAAATTTGCTTGGGGAAACATATTACACATTCATTAATTATAAATTATTCCAATTTATAGATTATTCTTTATATAATCATTATTAATAAATTATTACTTATGACTTAATTATTTAATACTGGTATATTTATTATTACATTATAGTTTAATAATTCCAATTTAATTCCAAGAGCCAATGTGGTTTATTGCTTAAGGTAGCACTAGGACTCACAAGAGAGACAAGTGAGTTCTTATCCAGCATAAAATATATATTTTTAGTAAAATTATACTGGAAGTTAACATACAGGAAACAAATGGATTAAAATGATATGTATCTGATACTGAAGATATTAAAGAAACAATAAAATTGCATTACTAAAAATTGAAATTAGAAAGATCAAGTAATGAACTGAATAAACACAAGCCACTTTAAATCATCTTAATTTATGAAGATGAAAATTCTAAGTATTACAAAAAATAACCCACTATATGCTTGGGAAATACCCATCCCATTTCAAAAGGATCTTGAAATCCCTAGAGCGTGGGTTTCAAACTCGATTGCATCACGTATCGTGACGTTTCATGATGTTTTTCCCTTTGTGGAGCCAGGATGGGTGTGGCCTGATCATGACGTATCTGGCCTGCAGGCCGCCAGTTTGAAATTCCTGCCCTAGAGAGTCTGAAGGAGACACAGGGGGAACAAGCCTGTCATGTATGGCTCTAGAGGGTGGTGTTCACCTGCATTTCTTAGTCAGGGGGAATGCTGTTATCTTTCCACCAAAGTGGTACCTATTTATCTAATTGCATTTGCATGCTTTGAAACTGCTAGGTGGGCAAGAATGGAAGTGAGTAATGGAAGTTTTCACCATTACTCAGCACTCAGGTCTCAAAATTGGGCTGGCAGCTTTCCAGCTGACAAGTTCAGTGTCTTTAATCGCTGAGCCAACATGCCAGTTGTAAACCTTAAGATGAGTTAATTTAAAAAATATAGCAAGAGATTTGTATTGTAAAAAAAGATATCAGAATTGTTTTAAATAAAATGAATATATTAAACAGTGAATAAAAACAACATTAAATAAAAACATTTATTACCCGACACAAAAGAATAGAATTCTGGAAAAGACAGCACATTTTGGCTGAAAGAGTCCAAAAGCTTCTTCTAAGCAGTCGTTCCACACATTTTTCAATTGTCAGAAGGGAGAGATGAGAGACTTTTCCATTGGTATGTAAGCAGAAGAGTTCATTTTTATATATTGCAATATCATAGATGTCTAGAAAGAAAATATTACAACTTTAGACAAAACTTTAGTTCAAAACCAGCTTCAAATGCTGCATATACATCATAATTAAGAATAAATTTACTCTTCTCTTTAAAATGTTCTGTTAACAGGCATGTGAAGGATAAGATGATAGCATATCTGTCCTGCGTCAGAAACAGACAATTTTCTATGGAGATATCTAAATTATCCCAGTTATTCAATACAGAATTTGGATTATTTTTTCTTTTCTTAAAGGGAAGACTTCCTTTATATAATTCAATAATTAATTATAATTTAAGGAAATATAAATAAAAGAGAAAGCAAAAGGAAAGGGAAGATCACCAGCAATAAGTCAATCACTATTACTCTGTTCAAATAAGAACTGCAAATCACAGAGTCCTGCCATATATGTCTGCATACATTTGTTAGGATACAAGTTTACAAGACACAATATAGGTATAGTACTCCTTCTTTAGCGATTACAACTAAGATCGGCAAGACAGCCGTTTAGCGAAGGAGCCTCTAAGTGAAAAGTCATGTGACTGTAACCATCTTATGATTTTACTTCAGCTTTTCTTTGCTTGACAGCATCAGAAGGATGCAAACCCAAACAGCAGGAGGGTGGGCCCAAACAGTGGAGAAGGTTCCTGAGTCATAAGGGAATCAGGTAAAAGGACAAAACCTCACCCTACGGAATGCTCATTCCTGGCCTGGGATAATTAGCAAGAAAAAAAATGATGTTTGTATTTATGTTCATTGGAGAGGAAGGGATTAAAGAGAGTAAGCAGAGAGAAATCATAAATAGAAAAGAATGTGCTACTAAGGCTGTTTGCCTAGTAGCTCAATGTTTAGGAGGCAAAGAAAAAGGTGTGAAACTGATCAGGGTCTCAGTTTCAGAAAACAGCTGGGAGCCAGTCAGTGTTCTAATCAATTAAGGTGTTCTGTCATTAGCAAATTTTAGACTCCAGTGCACAAAAGAAAAACAGTTCAGGAAGACATACAGATAGTTCTCGACTTACAACAGTTCATTTAGTGACCATTCAAAGTTGCAATGGCACTGAAAGCAGTGACTTACAACTCTTTTTCACATTTAAAACCTTTGTAGCAGTCCCATGATCAAAATTCTGATACTTGGCAGCCTCTTCATACTTATGATTGGTTGCTGATACTTACAGCCGTTGTTCATACTTATGACCATGTCCCAAGGTCATGTGATCCCCTTTTGGAATCTTCTGACAAGCAAAATCAATGGGGAAGCCAGATTGACTTAACAATCATGTTACTAATTTATTGACTGCAGTGATTCACTTAACAATGGAGGCAGGAAAGGTTGTAAAGTGGGTCAAAACTCACTTAACAAATATCTCACTTAACTACAGAAATTTTGGCCTCGATTGTGATCGTAAGTCAAGAACTATCTGTAATGTTTAGGCAATCTGGAGGGACAAAAAAATGGGTCAGGTACAGGACAATGCATACTGACTGACTTAATTGCGAACACATGACTGAGAGAAATGCTATAAAGGCCACAAAGTTGCTTTTCCCTGTCACAACAGCAAACAGAGTTGTATTAAATTGTGATTTGTCATACGATAAATTCTTAAAACTTTTGTAGAGGGATATTTGGGCACAATGAAACTTCATTGACATTGTTTCAAGTGTGCATAAAAGCATTTTTCTCTACATTTACCTTTCATTTCACTCCAGAGGAGAACTTGGACATTCTGAGGAATGAAAATATAAATGCCTCTTTCTGTCCACGTCATTATACAGTGCTCACTGAAAGGGAACAGAATGCTTGTAAAGAAAATGTACGTGGCCAAAATGTTTTGTGTTTGTTGTTCACCGATACTATTCTTAATTTTTGACTATTCAAAATAGGAACATTGCCACTGCATTCACTTCCTTAGAAACAGGTAGAGGGAAAGAGACTCTTTTCTCTCAAACAGTAAGGTTGGCTTATCCAAAAGCCTAAAATTTGTTCTCACCTGCCCTCTAATCTGCAATTCCCCCACTGAACTCAAATAATTGTTGTAGGCAGCCCAGAGTCACTTTCTCATGAGGCTCCATCAATTAGAAAATAAAATAAATAAAAAATTGTTTCCACATAAAGAAGCATACATGATGAAAATATAATGTGATAAGCCACTTGTTTAAGATTGCAGCAGAGAAACAACACTGCACTCATCATACTTGTTAGGGCAAGGAACGTTTTTACTGCATTTAAAGGAGCAGAGGTTTCTGTGCATCATAAAAATTCACAGAAATTCCTCCTATGACAGCATAGTTCTAAATCTTTATTATGTGAAACTTAAATAGAACAGTAAATTAATCCATTAAATTCCTGATTCTGATAAGAAAACAGTATGACTTTTAAACAATTACTATCTCTATTCATACATCTTGCAAGTCCATAAGATTATTTTATTTGGCTTTTGGCTGTGTACAAGGATTTATTTATTATGTTTTGTAAATACAGGATTATAAAAGCCAATAAATAAGCCATAATTTAATAGCTTGCATGTTTGCAAACCCAGCTAATTTTCCTTTATTTGATAAACACTGCAGGAAAACCATAGATTAAACCAGGGCTATCAAACTCCCGGCCCATGGGCCGGATGCATCATGTGCTGGCCATGCCCACACCCGGTTTAGCAAATTGGGGAGAAGTCCCAATACATCACATAATGCTGCCGTGACGTGAGTTTGACACCCCTGGATTAAACCAATATGTGAAATGTCACTATCTTTTAACATCACAGTATTGTTTTGGGGATAATACAAAATTTATTTGGAGATGGATGACATATAAACACAATTCTTACATATGCAAAAGAGATAAATCAAATAAAAATTTAAGAAATCTCAATTTATAAAAATAAAAATGTTGCTTTACATTTACCTTAAATAAAGCAGCTTGGGGAATGCCAAAGACTGAGGAGAGCATGCAGAAACATTATACTCTGGATCCTCCCTTTAAAAAAAACACATTTATGTATATTAGGATTTAGTTCTACTAATTGTATCAGTTTTATTTCATGCTTCAGAATTAATTTGTTAAATCACAACAAGCTGAAGATCCAGTACTGCTTATAGTTTTTTGAATAACTTTATTTTAAATTCTTTTCTTGAACCTATTCATTTACTTTACTCCAAACTTTACCTTATTTTTTAGAATGTGCCCAAACACCTAAACATACTTTTCCTATTTTAAAGTATTTGTCTATAACAACAGAAAGAATATTATGTGCAAATGTTACCCGTAAAAATATTATAAGTAATACTTTGTAGACAGTTTCAGACAAATATCTGAAAGTTTGGCACTATGTAAACCCAACATAAATCTATTTTTGGCAATGTTTCTACAATTGGATATTATCAGGATTTTCTATATAATAATTTGTGTATAAAAAGATGTATCACCAAAATTAGCTCAGGCAGGGTATCTTTGCCTGCCTATTCATACCACTTTTCTTAAATGATTCTCTGGACAGATACCACAAGGAAGGAAGAGGAGTACAGCAGTTTTTTTCAAACACATTTTATTAAAAGGTGTAAGCTTCTGTAAACTACACCTCACTTCACCAAATGGTTGATGTGAGCCATACTCACCAAAGCTTCTGCCTTTTAATGAAATGTATTGGTCTGAAAAGGTACTTGCTGTGGATCTCTTCCTATATGAATCAGCAGATAAATTTCAGAAGCAATTCAAAGTGGCATCACTTTAAAGGCACCTCTACATAATCTTCATGATCTTGTATATATGTCACTGGAATGACTATATCAAAGTCAGACAGAATTTGTACTGATCACTTTAGATTTTTGTTTCAGCTTCACTTTAACTTACATGTTGGAACACTGATGAATTCTTCTCCAAGTATTAAACAAACCTGGCACACCCCCTAGATTTCAAGCCTTCACATCCCATGGTTGCATTAGAATCAATACCTGATAGTAATAACAGGAAGAGCTGGTGATGACAACAACTGTTTGAACTGGTGTGTACTCAGCACTTCCCCTTCAAAGTTCACTTCCCATATCCGTGAACCAGGTCGTGCACAATATATCAATGATTGTTGATTTGCCCCACTCTTTCCAACAGGAAAAAAACAAGCTCCATATTCACCATCTCTTTCCTTATTTCCAATCTTCCAAAATTTTTCCCTATTTAACCAAAAACAAGAGAATGTAGCAGAAAATTTACTGAACGCTATTAAAAATCCCCAAAGATTTGAAGGCATTCACAGCTCCATATTTTAAGATGTATATATAGTAGATTATTTTTTATCTTATAAAATTCAAGGAATTATACCCAACACAGAAAATGAAAGTCGTTTAGGTTAATAGGGCTTTCCTGTCTCCTTCCCTAACCTTCATTTTGCTATAGTACCAAAAGGCACTCCTGAAAATTGAACAACTTGCAGGAACAATATCAGAACTTGCCTGTGCTATCTTGGCTTGACTTCTGGGGAATGTCAAGGATGAGGCAGTCAGAGCTTACGCAAATTTTATTATATTTACTCTCTTTTGGAGCACAATCTGTAAAGCAAATTGTTTATGAAATTTTATCTTGGATTGCACAGAATGAGGCCAGAGTAAAAGAAATAAAAAGCCTCGTAAATTATCTGAAACCCTTGCAAATAAAGTTAGTAACATATTGAATCAGCATACTTCAGGGTTATAAAATGTACAAGCTCTGACACTCTGAAGATTACAACTAAACATAAACAAATCAGAAGGCTTATTATAAAATTTACTATCTAAAATAGATAGTATTCTGGGAATATTATGAAGAGCAAATTTTCAATTTCAACTATGCTTTTAAAGTAAAAAAGCTAATCCTCAATTTACAACCACAATCGAGCCCTAAATTTCTTTTTCTAAACAAGAAAGTGGTTTTGCGCCATTTTTATGACATCTCTTGCCACAGTTGTTAAGTGAATCACTGCTTTGCTTGTCAGAAGATCGCAAAAGGTGATCAGGACACTGTAACTGTTATAAATAAATGCCAGTCACTAAACGTCCAAATTTTGGAGGAGCTGCAGCAGTTGCACAGTGTGAAAAATGGTCATGTCACTTTTCTCAATGCCTCTGTAACTTCAAATGATCACTAAATGAACAGTTGTAAGTCGAGGACTACTTGCAGTTCCCTCTTTGTAGAGTTTTGCAAGTATTAATTGAAAGCTGCTAACTAATCTAATGAAGGAAAGGTTCTTATATTAAAACAATTATCCTCACCAGAGATGGCTAGAAACAAAAGGGGTAGCCCACTAATTGAAATTATATTTATCTATCTAATTTTGAAACCATTTTATTTTTCCACTATTGTTTTTAAATTCTCTAGGAAATTATAAACCAATTGTGAATCTAGCCACCCAAACTGAGAATGTGAGCAGGAAGCAGGAAAACAAGCAAGCAAAAACTCTCAGTGGAGGGAGGGAGGATTCTCCCTAACAAAGAGAGAGGGAATAAAGAAAGATCTCTGCTCAACAAGAAGAAAAGTAAAAGAAGATTTATATATGTGTTCTAGTTCATTTTTAATTAACTAGATTGCTGCCAACTAAGTAAACACAGTAAACAATATGTTTCAGCTCTATTCTATTAAAATATTTATGTTTTATATCTTGTTATGATATTCCTTATTTTCAATACAGTTATAACTATTACCTCAATGTATTCAAGACTTTCATGTTGGAGCTTTCATGCTAATTAACTAGTCCTTGTCTTGAACTCATGACAATTTGAGTTTGAGATCCTTGATCTAATGCATATAATTTAATGTTACGTTCAGATGTGTGACAAAAATATATGCCCTTATTTCTAAGTTCAAGATATTATTTTCAAAGCTGCCTTGCAGATTACCTGTATGGCATCAAATTTTCAGACAGTAATCAATAATATTTTAATTACCTCTCTGTGTCACATAAGTAAGAGCGTGTAAGAGAAGAGATAAGCAATCTGCCATCCAGATAATCAAGCTGAACCACACGAGAATCAACTGTGGTTATAATATGAATGGGAAACATCACAAATGCAGTAGCAGCCTGTAGGGAAAAAATGAAAATGCACTCATATTTTTCATGCCTGAGTAATCCATTCATAGAGAACAGGAGTTTCAAAATTAAATTACTTAAATTGTTCAAGAAAACAAAAGCAAAAGAAAACTTACATATAATTAATCTTTTTAGATACATTTCATGTTACACCTCAAATGTCTGGAACTGCATGTCATTAATATCTAAGGATCAGTGGAAACATTTTTTCTAAATACTAATATGAACTGGGGGGAAAGAATATGCAGTGCATGAGTATGCAGTGCTTCTTTGCACTTGATTGATTGATGTCATCATTTGACATTATCTTCTTAAACAATTCAGAATACAAACAGATCCTCCACAAAGTTGCCACAATAACCCAAAATGTATTTTTATGTGTGTGCTTTTAATCCAAACTGTCAAATTTGGCTCCAATAAATTTGAACCAAAAAGTCTGCCATAAACCAGTTTCCCATTATATCCCAATTCACAAATGACCTCCTTTGCTCATCACGGAAGCAATCTATTTCACCCTGGCAGTTATCATCAGACCTGGGTTTGAAACTGGGTTTGAAACTGAGAATAAAGGGGAGATCCGTCAAAAAAATTAACCTATTAACCTTGCAATGTTGCAGCTTGTGCTTTCTTTAAAGACATTGGTATCTTGGAGATCAGAAATCCTGATTGTTAAGATTTGCTAATGTTTGTTAAGACTTACTAACGCTTAGCTCTTACGTTCCAAATTCAGTAAGAAAATATACCTTTCCTTGTTTGGAGGAATTAATCTTGATCACAGATACTTTCCCCACATGATCACCAACAAAAACACGGAGTGCATTAGTATCCCAACAAAGAGCTGTTACTTTTCTGCCTTTGTGCTCAGAAGAGATATAAATCCTCTCTGGCTTCCCACGACGCTCTTGATTTAATTCCCATACAACAACAAGGCCTTGACTGTAAAAATAAAGTTTATTATTTTTAAGCTACCATTTATTCATTATATTACATTCATTATATTCAATAAATATTAAAAGACACAATTGAGGTCAAATGTTAATTGTAAAATGAAGTCATTTCAAACCCTTCCACTGCCAGCTGAAAGTTAGCCCTTACAAAAAAAAGGTTGTATGCCTCTTCTCTTAGCAATTCTCCTCCAATGGATCCCACTAAACAAACAAAATGTTATTTACAGATAGAATACTTTGAAGGACAAATAATATTAACCTTGTTCTGACAAACCATGGTTTGACACTTGAATTTAAGTATTTCATCTCTTTCCCCTTATTTGTCATAATATTCCACCTGTGATATTTTGCAAGTAAGACCTGATCACAGCATTCAATGTTTTTGGATATCAAAACAAGCTGATAGTGTACATATTTATTCTTCATCCCATGCACACAAATGAGTGGTAGGACAGTGGAGCATCTGAAGTTCTAAATATACTATTAAGTGAAAAGGCTATTAGTTAAATGGATGAGCAGCCTGGAAAAAAGAGTGGACACCTCTAATTTTAACATTCATTTCACTTTCATTTTTCTCAACACATATATGAACATCACTGAAATAAATCTTCCCTTGCCAAAATGTCATGATGAACAGTACATATATCATTCAATTAATATTTCATTACCTGGTAGCCACAGCAACATAATCCTCATCATGTAAACAAAAGGCAAGACAGGAAATGGCACCTTCCTACAAAGAGATAAAATCAGACTTATCCCAGGTAGCATACTGTTTCTACAACCACATCACATACATTTCTTAAATTATCTACTCCAATCATAATCGCTGGTATTACTTATTTGTACTCTAAGGTCTAAAAGTTTAAATGGATTTTTTCAACCTCTTAATCCTCAAAAAACTCAGACATGAGCTATACAAATAGAGTATCAATGAAGAAGTAATACTGGTAGCAAATCCATTCTCCCAAGTGGACATTTTTTTTGCTGAAAACTAGCAAAAACAACATAAATAGTGGTCACATGACCATGATAAACTGCAACCAAATATGCAGTATGGTAAATGTGAGCTGGTTACCAAGCACATGAAATGTGACTGGGGGAGAGGGGTGTAACAGTTATAACTTCAAGTCCAATCACAGGTAATAATCATAGGTGTGCATAAGCACACCAATCGTGCCTACTGTCCCTGTTCTATTGTTTCTTTTTATTTTTCTTATAAGTATCCATCTCATGTATTCAAAACTATGCTTATTCTTATACCTGTATCTTGTAAGTGACTGACAAATAAAATAAATAAAATAAATTTGGAGGAGGGGGTGTTTCATCATAATAGGAACAGTTGTTAAGCAACAAGTCATTAAGCAACAACTACTGTATTTGACCTTTAAAATTAATTTTGTTTTCTTTCATTGTTATTTTTCTGAATCATCTTTTCCAGTTCCTGCCCATTACAATACATTCTTACACTAAGATTGCTACAAGTTTAATTCAGTCTTACCTTATGAGTGAGGAAAAGCCTCTGTTTCCAACAATCTTTCTGGATGAGATTCAAGCCTCCAGCTGAACTCCCTAATGCTAACCATTTTCGAGAAATTCCTATACATGTACACTTAAGGGGAAAAAGGGAAAGTTGTTATTAAAAGGCTTCACTTTGTGTCTGATTCATATATGGTAATTAATCATATTTTCACTTCCAAGAAACAGGCAGGAAAGATTTGATGTTTGCTAGTTCTGCCATGTTAATTTTGAATTCTAGAACCCACAAGTCTTCTCAGCAGCTGTTTAGCACAAAACACATTGCCCATAAACTGGTGGCTCCTTGAGGCTTTTTATGTAGCTCCAATTCCCCTTCATGCATCTGACATTTTTTTGACCAGTTAACATTTAAAAACACTGTAACAGACTGGGTAAAGGAGAAGAGCTAGGGTACGGAGGTAACCAACATGAAAAATGGAGAGTTTGAAGATAAAATTATTTCCCTCTGGGCAGAGAGCCACATTACTTTGAGACATTTCCTTCCTTTTGCATCTCACCAGGTATATCCTGATACATATCACAATGACAATATGCTGGCCTTGATCAAAAAGAGGATATAATAGTCCAGTTCACAAACACCACCATACTATGTTTTAATGTTAAAGAATAACCCTGAGTAAAGAACTTGTATTGTGCATGCCTCTTCACTGCCTGCAGAATTTCAGATACTTCTGCTTTCGTTTTTAGATTAATAAAGACAGTGTTTGTGATTGTAAATCTACTACAGACAAAAGATCTAACATGAAATAAGCTACTGTATCTTCCAAACTTTAAACAGATTTGTTGAACATGCACTGTTAAAACAAACAAGGGTCAGAGACAATTGATTGAAATTGGCCTAAGTACAGGTAGTTCTTGGCTCACACCATTTGTTTAGTAATCATTTAAAGTCACAATGGAACTGAAAAAGGTGACAGGGTCATTTTTACATATGACTGTTGCAGCATCCCCATTATCTCAAAATCAAAATTTGGGTGCTTGGCAACTGGCATGTATTTATGACAGTTGCACTGTCCCAGGGTCGTGTGGTCACCATTTGTAACCTTCCCAACCAGCTTATAACAAGCAATCAATGAGAGAAGTCAGATTCACTTAACAAGTGCATGATTCACTTAACAATTGCAGTGATTCGTTTAACAACTGTGGCAAAAGCAATCATAAAATGGGGTAAAATTTATTTAAAAACTGCCCTGCTTAGCAATGGAATGGTATTTTTGGATTCAATTGTGGTTGTAAATCAAGGACTAGTTTAGAATAGCTACATACAAAAGGCTTACACATTGGGGACTCAACAGTCCATTTTGGTCAAAAGTTGAGGACTATCTATAACCAATAGGTCTAGCTAAAAAGTGAAGAGCTAACACGAACAGGCATTTTGATGTTTTGATATTCCTAATAAAAAGTGAAACTAACATTCAAAATATTTTGGCTGGCTATTAATCAAGTACATATCTGAAAAATGGAACAGGAAACAAAATGTAATCTGGCTAAACTACAGATGTTATATATGAGCAAAATATTACCCTTTCAGTTCCTCAGGCAGTTTGCAATTAAATTCTTTAATTCCAGTGTTATCTTTTATTTTTATAATTTGCTTTTTACTTTTAATTGTTCAAAACTGTTTCAGTTGTACGCCAACTACCATGATTACCTACAAGTGACAAGCAACTAAAAATGTTGCTTTATAATGTATTATACACTATTAATATATGGGTTGTCAAGCTACAATCAAAAAGGGAGAAAAAGCAGAAAAATAGTTGTGACTCAAACACACCTTCAGACGACTGGAATCCAGCCTGAGAGCAGAAAGCAGGGGACTAAGACATTCAAACTCTGCCAACACATGGCTGTAAGATTCAGGTATCGCTGCCATGACAATTGCCTCTCACAAATGTTATTGCTTCATTTTTTAATTCCTTCTGTAAGGGAAACATGAAGTATGATTTCATATTGTTAACTTGGCTTCCTAAACTTACATTGTTGATACTCAAGGTATAAAATGCCCAACATCCAGATGGCAGCTATTTTAACCTAGTTCATCTGTGCTAACCTATATTTTGCTCCATAAACCACAATAATTTACTGTAATGTAGTGAGTTAAGATAAAACCTATTTTTAAAACAAGCTGTTAAACTTGTACATTGTCCTAATCCAGAACTAACCAACTTCTTCAGGAAGAGGATATAAACTTGTCAGATTGTGGCAAGACCAGCTGCCTCTTGAAAGCCTATTTTCCTTGTTCCATTGGGGAGTTGTATTTTATTCTCTGAGTCAAGTATATCATTTTTAGTTGTTAGCAAATTATATGGAGAGAGAGACTACAGGTAGCCAACTTACAGATGTTCATTTTGTGACTGTTTAAAGTTACAATGGCACTGAAAAAAGTGACTTATGACTAGTTTTCACACTTAGAACCAGCACAGCATCTCCAAAGTCATCTGATCACAGTCATCTGGGTGCTTGGTAGCTGACATACAGTATTTATAATAGTGGCACTGTCTGAGGTCATAATGATCACTATTTGTAACCTTCCCAGCTGGCTTCTGATAAGCCGAAATCAATGGGGGAAACCACATTCGCTTAACTACAACAAGATTCACTTAACTGCAATTATTCACTTTGACAAAAAGGATCATAAAATGGGGCAAAAGTCACTTAACTGCTTTGCTTAGCAACAGAAATGTTGGGCTTAATTGTGATAGTAAGTCAAAGACATCTTGTATTCATATAAATCCCTACCTGCGGTTTAGAAAAAATGCATACAAGAGACTTGCACTTGAGGCACCCAACAGGCTCTCCTGCTCAGTCTGTTTCCAATGTACCAACATTTTTTCATAGTGTTTGATGGATCTTTCTCAACTGTTTAGTTTTTATATAAAGCCCTTCAGTCATAGGGCAACTTAATCAGAAGACACAATTAACTCTTCTGTTAGCACTTGTTTGAATGGAGGAGTAGGGAGAAAATTTAGGAGGTGCAGAATGACTTAGGAACTACAGAGGAGTGGCTTTGCTATTGCTCTATCATTCTGTATTCAGGAACTGAAAGTACAAGTTAAATCACTCCAGCATTTTCAGAGAAACGATCAGAGTCAGGGTTGAGATAAATATTACCAGCCATGGTTTCAACATGTGGTTAAAACTCTCATCTTAATACACAATCTGTCTTGGGACAGCTTTTTGGGAATGCTTTTTCTATGCATTCATTTTTTTTTTCTTCCATTCCATTGTGTGAAACAAAGTTACACCTCACTCCACTTCCCCAGCCTTTCTTTCTCCACCTGTGTGGTCCGGGAACAGATGATCATTTAACCTTGCGAAGTTTTATCATGAGACGAATCAAACACAATTCACACAAGAAGATCAGAAACTCGCACTGTGATTTTTTTTTTTCTAACCGAAAATTAGCTAAAAGCACCGCTGAGTAAATAGTGGCTTTAAGAATATATAACGACGCCCCTGTAATTTAAGTAACTCTTCCCTTTCTGGGAGGAGATGGGGGGGGGGTTGTTCTTTCTTAGCCTGGGCAGCCCGAGATAACTCTCCGATATATTCGTGCAGAGAGAGACGTAGATTTGACAATCCCTTGTAAATCGAAGACGCGGCTCTGTTGTTTCCCAACACCTCCTTTCGTGCAGAATCAAGAGAGCAAAACGAAAGACGTAGAATGGGGGAAAATTAAAAGCCATTAATTGGACTGCCATTTGTCAGAAATGGTGTAGGGCGGGGGGTTGGACTAGATGACCTATAAGATCGCTTCCAACTCTGATTGTTACGGTATCCTTAAAAGCGGGGTTTAGGAGGTCCCAATCGGTCTTTCCTCCCCCGAAAAGATTAATACAAGAGAAAACGGCAAGTGAGCGAGAAACGGCTTCAGCTACACGCATTTCAACCCCTACCCCATCCCTAATACCTGTCTGTGACAGTCTACAGATTTGCACCGAGTCCGAGCCGAAAGAGCCTTTGAAAGGGGAAGTGCGGTTTTCAAAAAAGGACTCGTCACAACTTAAGACCAAGGCGTCGTTTCCTTTTAAAACGCTCTTCGCTATAGAAAAAGACCAGGCATTCCGCAACCCGGAGCCTTAAGGGACAACCGCTGAAGCCCGCACAGAGGCAGCCGCAGCAACTGGCCACTCCACAGCCCCGCCTCTCGAGAGAAACCCCGGCGCGTGACAGCGCGAGCTCTCTTTTTTTTCTCTCTCTCTCTCTTTCCTCCCGCTCAAGACCTCCTCCTCCAAACCACGCCCCTCGCCTTGAACCGCGTCATTTCGCGGCGGCCCCCCCTTCTCGCATCACGTGATCGCCGCACGTTTGCCCCTCCCCTCGCTGCTTTCCTTTCCCCCCCCTCTTCGAACCTTGGCTCGGGCACGTTCCCCCTCCCCCACTCAGTGAGGCGCCGGCAACCGAGAACGGACCCATCCGATGTACCCGGAGGAGGAAGAGGTTTGGGAAGAAAAGCAAGGAAAGGCATCCATTTTACGGGACTCGCCGCCCTCCCCCACAAAAAGGCTCGTAAGGAATGAGTCGGGAGCGACCGCGGCGTTAACTGTATGGTCACCCGCCCCAATCCGTGGGTTTTTGTGTGTGTGTGTGTGTGTGTGTTTTGTTTTTTGTTTTTTTTCCGGAAGGCTGTCATGGCGGCGGAGATGCGAAGAAACCGTTACATGACCAGAAAAGAGGCCTGGGGAGCGACAGGTGCTGTCACGTGACAGGGTGAGTGTCATGGCGGCGCCGGCCCCTCACGTGATGTGCCCTTCCTGTCGTGCGTGAGCGGGGCGGCTTCCGGTCACGTGCTCCTTCGCCGTGCTCCTGGCCGCCCCATGGCCCCGGTGGTGGTGGTGGAAGAGGAGGAGGCGGCGGCGGCCGCTGAGTTTCCCAACAAGCCGTGAAGGGAACGGCGTGAAGGCTTAGACTCCCTTTTTTTTCCCTTCTTTTTTTTTTTTTTTGAAGCTGGGGGGGGTCAGTGGGGCGAGCCGAAAAGGAAGAGCCGGGCGGGTGGGGGGCGAGACCACAAACACGGTTATTGTCGCCCTAACGGTAGGTTGATAGGACTTCTTTGAACGGTTCCTGGTTTGGGGCCCACCTCGCTTTCTCCCAGCATTGAAGGTTAAGGTGGGGGGAGGGCGAGGGAGTGAAGTAAGTTGGCCTTTCACGTTAGAGTTACTCTTCCTTCCTGGTTCTTTTGCGTGATCGGGCACTGTGAGCGTTACAGGCAGGTGGCGATGCGGTTCATGTAGGAGGGAGCGTGTTTGTCAAATTCACCCTGCTCTTAACGAAAAAATATTTTCATTTTCATTACCTCGCCGAATGTTTCTAAGTGGAGGACATTTATTTTCCTCCCCTTTCATGGGAAATGAGGTCTTCATGAAATACAAGTTTCTATTCCTTTTTTTTTTTTTTGTCCTGGATTCCCTTTCTTTATCTGACCCTTGAGGAAGAGGTATAATCAAGTCTTTGTTGTCCGGAATTGCTTCGGTAAGAGCAAGGAAAGGATTTGCTTAGTAATTTTGCTGGCGTGATTGTAAGAAATAGGAGTGGGGTTTGGTGTTTTTTTTTTTCCCCCGCTGACTTAAAATGGATCTAGAATTAGATAATAGGGTTTGCACCATGGAGAAAAATGTAAACAGAAACATAATCATGCTCAGACTGTTTATAACAATGCATTTTATAACTATTGCTTTATAAACTGTGGTTAACTAATACACTTTATGAACTTACTGACGCTCCTTGCTAGTAATACATTCTTTTAAAATGACAATTCTATCTATACTTGGTTTAAAAATATGTTTGGCTGCTGTGTTACAGGATTGTTTAATTCAGAGCAGTTAAGGATCTCCAAATTTTGTTTTGTGTATGAGGAGTCTGTTTCGCTGTAAAGTTTGAGTAAAGGATTAATGGAGAAGAAAAATGCTACAAAGTAAATAGGATGTGTGCTTTTACTGGACCTGGAAGGAATTTTCTTGGATGATATATTATGGAGATGATAGAACATCAAGTTTTTTTCTCAAGAATTTGTAAATCATTTACTTATAGCAGAAAATATCTGCAGTAATTTTTGCTCCCTGATAAATTGCTATGAAATAAAATATATTGCATTAATTCATCTTTGCAGATTTTGTGATTGTGTAGTTAATATAGATCCATAAATGAATATATTATTACAATTAGAAGTTATGTACTATTCATTTATTAAATCTATCTTTAAATGCCACTTCCATTTAAATGCCTCTTCCCATTTAAAATCTCAAAGCAAATTATAGTAAAATTCAAACAGTGAAACATTTGATAGAAATTATACAAGATACAATAAAACAATATAGAAAGTAAAAGCAGTTATAAAGATGTTTGAAACATTACTCCTTCATTAGCCCCTTCTTTGGATAAATGTTTCTTCATCTGGTATCAGAAAGAAAATACAACTCTGAATATTTTAGTGGCATACAAAATTCTACTTCCACTGTTCTGACTCAGAGACAGCATATGCTGTTGTAAATGAGTACTGGAAGAATGCCTTGTATGAATATTCCCACTTAAAAATAGTCTTGTATAAATACATTTAAAACAACATGGATATATATGATTGTTTTAGAAGGTAAGCATAAATTGTTTGGACTGTCTATGCGTGAAGAGTTTCTCACATGACAATGACAGCAAGAGCATATATTTTTCTGGTATTGGGGTCTCCTTTGAGAAAATCTGCACAAAATGTATTATATATCTATATCTCCCTTTAGAGTAGCCGTTTTCTATCTTTTTACTTTGCACAAATCCTTAAATTTTTAGATACCAAATAAAAGTAGCAAAAAAAAGTGAAACATTACACTAAAATTCATTTCTGGCCTACACAGGATTTACAGTGTTCATATCAATAGCACAGTGGCAGGCTGGCACTTGAGAATGGCATATAAAAAATTCTCACCATTCTATATGGCTTCTGTGCCCCAATATTGAATAGCTGTGAAATAGAATAAATGAGGCATGAAGTACTCAAAGCTATGGTTTTTGTTGCTTTGATCACAGTTTCTTGTAGAATCCCCAATAACTTTTTGTGGAACCTAAAGTTGAACTTCAAAAAAGATTGAAGAAGATTGTTCTACAACTTCACAATGTTCAGAATTACTTAGCAGAATTTGAGGGAACTCATAGTAAAAAATTATGTCCTTGTTCCACACTAAAAAGTAGTTTCCTGCAAGTAAGTAGAATTAATTTGATACCTTCCCTAAAACCAACTGTTCTTCATATAGTTTGCAGGCTATAATAGACATGGGTAGATTTCATTGCGTATACAATAGTGATTAGAACTTAACATGAAAGTGCCAGTTTCAGAAACAGCTTTATAAATTCTCTTCAACTCTGTACAGACAGATTTTAATCTGTAATTAGCAATCTAGTTCTTTGCATATAATGGTCAGGTTCAAATGAGAAAGTTGCTGGTCTGTTTTTCAAATGGGGAATGATAAAGCTAATGAAATTAAGCTGAATATATCCATAGAAGTTCATATAAAGCAGGGTGTCAAACTTGCAGTGTCATGTGACATATTGGGACTTTTTCCCCTTTGCTAAACTGGGTGGGCCCAGCATGTGATCCATCTGGGATGCAGGTTTGACACCCCTGATACACAGTGTGCCACCCAATTTTGTGCACTCTCCCTCCCTCAACAGCCAGGTGGTGAAGTTTAGTGTGTGTGTGTGCTTTTTTTGTTTTTGTTTTGAGAATCCTGGAAAGATAAAGGGGAAGGAACATTTAGCTCTATGGTTTCTTCTCCTTTTACAACTGTTAAATACAGCCAAATATATGTACAAGCCAATTGTAACATTCAATAGATTTGTCTTTCCTAATTTTTGTTCAGCTTCCAGTGTGCTCCACATAGTTGATGGCCTTGTGTGGAATATTTTGAGTAGGAGTTATAGTGGGAAAGGAGAATTGCATTTCTTACATAAATATGTATTCATATAATCTCACTTCTAGGTTTTTCATTTGTCAGATAAAGGTTTTGGAACAATCTACCTGGTAGCAAAAAAATATTTTTTGAAATATTTAGAAATGTTTGGGCCTATGTTATGCTTAGGACTATGTTTATTTATGAATCAATTACATGTTAGACTTTCTTTGTTTTAATTTTAGGTCATAATATCTTTTGAATGTGTGTATTTTGATGTATTTAAAAAGTTAGGTACTAAAAGTACATTCCCTTGGTTTAAATCTAATGATAATCTCCCATTGCCTTCGTGACTCATGTATTGTTGGATGTAGTCCAATATGTTAAATTAATAATACCCAGATGCATACATATTTCATGCTGTTCTTGTGACTACTATCTCCATGTGCCCCCATTGTGTTCTGCTCTGAAATACACTTTTGAGAACAGATTTTGAGAATCAACTGCACGTGGAAAGAGACTATTATCTCTTCTATGAATGGAAGCATTTACTATCATAAAATATTGCGGTTTCTTTAAAACATACATATATGATGATATGGGGGAAAATAGGGGAATCTATGCCTTTAGATCTTTATTCTAAGTGTAATATTTTCAGCATTTATGCAAATGTGGTACTTGAAATCTGCAGTTTCATCACAACAGATGCAGTATCTGTTCTCTTAAATCCTCTAACAATACAATATGTCAGAGTAATATCTAAAATTAAGAGATTGGAACTCCTGTAATAATTGTATATATCCAATAGAAAAGCTCAATAAATTATGCTGTGGTACTTTAAACATTCTTATGAGATCCTGTACAATCCAAATATTTACAAAGTCATGCAAATCAAATTAAATATAAAATATCACTGTTAGTGGTTTCTGACATTGGTAGCTAGATTTACACCTAATACAAAGTCATGGCTTCTTAAGCCAAAAGCAACCAAACCTCCTTATAACTTAGTATGATTTGTAATGTTTCCAATTATGGAAATGAGGGAATATTTACTGTGCTCTTAATTTTTTAATGATATGCACTAATAGCAACCAATAGTATAAATTCACAGTATATATTTGAATACTAAGCTATGAAAATCAAATAACAAGATTATTTTAATTCAATATCTTATAGTCATCATGACAACATCATCTGAAGAAGTGTTGTTAATAGTGAAGAAAGTGCGTCAAAAGAAACAAGACGGTGCTCTTTATCTCATGGCTGAAAGAATAGCTTGGGCACCTGAGGGCAAAGACCGGTTCACTATCAGCCATATGTATGCAGATATAAAATGTAAGTGAAAAATTCTGGGGGTTTCTTTGTCTTTATTTTCTAAATATTGAGATTTTCTGTTACATTAATTGGGGAGCAAGTTTGTTTTTATTTAGTAAGATTTATATTCTGTCTTTCTACGACTCAAGATGGTATACATCAGTGGTCTCCAACTTTTCTGACTTGGTGGCCCAGTACGGGGGGAAGTGGGATGGTTTTATGAGAATTGGCACAGAATGGAACTTTGTGAGTGCAAGCGCCCACCACTCACACAAGTGGAACTTCACACACATGCATGCCTACTACTTGCATGGCCCAGTTCCAAACAGACCACAGCCGGTAGTGGTCCCCAGCCTGGGGGTTGGGGATTCCTGGTATACATAACAAACTTTCTGCATCATACATTGCCATAAAACAAAGTCAATCCCATTTGTATTTTGTCAACCCCAATAGTATTTTTAGAAATTCAGGAAGAGATGAATATACACTTGCTTTTTCTAAAATAAGAACAGAACAGACTCCTTTATTTTATTTTTTGAACAAATTTTATTAATTTTTAAAGACATACAAAGCATAAAACATAAAAACATAAAACCTTTTTTCTGAAAGTTATTTGTAAGTTCTGAGCAAATAAAACATTTTATACATCATTGACACATCTCCTTATAAACACATAGATATCCTTTCATATTCCTCATTATTTCTCCTCATACATCCCTTCAATTATATTTATTTTCTATATTTATCTATTTTATATGTTTTTATTCACTATACTTATTTTTTCTTTCTGGCTTGTTTTATTCTCTTCTATCTTTTATTCTCCATTCTCCTTTTCTAACATTCCTTCAAGGTTTTATTAGCTCAATCAAGCATAAACACACAGAAACACAAACATAAAAACATACAAAACCTCTTTTCTGAAAGTTGCTTAGTCCCGGGTTACAACTCTTCGTACAGACACAAATTCAAATTCATATTCATTTTGTATACCATTCCATATCTTAGCATTTTCAATTTTCTATATAGCTTCTCTCTTTTAAATTTTCTTAATTTTATTTATCTCTTCTCAATTCAAGTCATAATATTTATTATTCTTTGTCTGTTCTATTTCCAGCTATCTATTTATCTTTCTTCTTTAAAGAAAAACTTCTCCTGTACACTAATTGGAGTATGACGCCTTTATCTCTTTCCCCTACATTTATAATACTTAATATAGAATACATAGCTTACATTGGGATTCTGTCTGGTACATTCTAAAATTATACAATATTATCAATATCAATACAAATCTATTCATTAATATTAATATTCATTTATATCTTAAACCCTTAACACATTACTTTTCAGTTAAATCACATACTTTTATGGGAGCACCTATTTTCCATAGTTATTCCCCCCACCCCACATCACATATTATGAATCATTATTTCATTAAAATGTTCCCCCTGCTCCTACTTCAAATCTCTCATTTCACAAAAAAATTCACTAGGATAACATCGTCTAATCATTAATATTAACAATCATTTATATCTTAAGCATTTTACCCATTTCAATTAAATATCATACCTTTGCGGGAACACTTATAGTTTCCAAAATTATCCCCCCCCCCATCACATTTCTTAAATCATTGTTTCATTAAAGTATTCCCCTTTTCTTAACAGAAATTTCACTAAATTAAACTAAATATTTTATCACATTTTAAATTACATATTGTTTCCAATTTTCTAAAGTTATTTCTAAGTACAAACGTAAAAAAACAATCTTATGTACCCTTCCAGAATCCTTTTTTCAATAACGTTTACCCATTATCTCTAAATGACTTTTGTTTCTTTGCATCTTGCTCCCCACCATTAAGGCTTCCCGTCCCTTCCTTTCTCCCTTGCTTATTCTTCTCCTTGTCTTCTTTATCCCCTTGTCTCTCCACCTTCCTTTTATTCTGC
This sequence comes from Hydrophis major, assembly GCA_033807585.1. Classification (NCBI taxonomy): domain Eukaryota; kingdom Metazoa; phylum Chordata; class Lepidosauria; order Squamata; family Elapidae; genus Hydrophis; species Hydrophis major. The sequence goes on from CM066328.1 coordinate 124,384,346, forward strand.
TTTCCTCCTTTCTGTTGTTTTCTAACATAATATCCCCTTTTCACCTCATTCTTCTCCTTTTTGGCTGTTTTTCCAAGTCTCAAAGTCTTCTTTCCCTTTTTCTCTTTCTCCTTTCCTTCCCCGACCAAAGTTAATCAAAGATGGCTTCTTCTTTGTTCCAGTCATCCTGTTGCACATTCAGTTTTACATAAGTACAAACCGCCATTTCTAAAAATTGAAAAAGAGTGCCAAGAACATCCTTCCTTTCTTGCTTTTCTTTTTCATATTTTTGGTATACAAGTTTCAATTCATCCAGAAGTGATGCCATTGTATAGAGAAAAAGTTTTTTTTCCAAACAACCACCCAAGTGCTTTCAATCAGAAAGAATTCTCAGAGGTTCCAAAATCAGCAAACAATCCAAACAAGCTGTTTCCCCTAAATACTTTCTCCTTCTTCACTTTCTCTTTCCAGGGCTAAAGTTTAATCACAGAGTTCCATTTAAGATATATCTTTTAAAAGTCTTATTGATGTTTAATAACTCTTTAGAATTTTAGGCAATCTTCTCCTTATTTTCAAATTTGCTCCAATTTTTTTTTCCTCTCCTTTCCCACTCACAGCTAAAAAGGTTTATTTTTTTTCCCCTTTAAATGTTCAGAAATCCTTATCCCTTCCACATTCAATTACCTCCAATGCAGGTTTTCGGATTTCTCTTATGATTCCATCCGCTGTCACGTTAGGAAGGAGAGTGAAAAGAAAAAGAAAAAAACTTTCCCTTTTAGGATATTCGCCGCTTGCAACTCTCTCTGGAAACAATGTATCCTTAGCAGCCTTCCAGATTTCAGGGCACTTTCTCTTGTTTTGTCCCGGTCAAAAACAACTTTCACAGCTCTTCCCTCTTCCTCCTGCACGATCTTGTCCGGCTGCAGGTTTCTTCGTGGCAGCCATTACTGACCACCGCTCCTCTGCCTTGGGAAAAGGGGGTTTTGCCGGGTGGGAAGGGGGTCTGTGACACCCCCAAACCTCTGTCCGGATTCCCCCTGTCTTCAGCTGCCTCTACAGGGCAGCTATATCCCCCAAATCCGAACAGATCAGGGGAACCTTGGCAGCAAACGCAGCAGGGATTGCGCAGTATCGCGAATCCCTGCCGCTGCTGAAGCCTTGCAAACCGGGAGTCTCAAGAACAGACTCCTTTTCATGCTTACTTTTCATTTTATTAATATGTAGCACTAAATTAAAATGTATATAATTCTATTGATGTTTCATTCTCCAGGACATCTTTTGTAAAAAAAAAAAAAAAAAACCATTCCGCGTACATTGTTCATTACATTGGCTATTTTTGCTATAATTTGTTGTTATGTCAATGACATGTACTATTCATGGTTACTGTTTTTTAAAGTTAAATTCTATTTTTTTTTAATTGCTGTTTATAATTCTTCTATAGCAAAAAAAAATATGCCTTTTTGATTTGCAACTGGATGACTAAAAAACTCAGTCATTAGAGCTCTAGAAGAAAGACTGGGAGCTGCACTTCTGAAAGTTACCATTTCAAAATAGTTGAGCCTCAGTGGATCGAGCAATGGCGTTATAATGACACATAAGTGAATGGTGCCATTGTTCAATTTATGTATGGCTTGCTTATTCCAGAAGCAATGCCATTTTCTAGGAGCTCTAATGACTGCAAAAAAATAAGAGTGGGATCAAAATCAAATAAATATATAGAAATTTGGGACTTATGCGACCTCTAAGCTGCTCACCTCTGGTTAGGAAAATGCTGTATGTTTTAGAGAAAGCCTGTAACTTAGTAATATATAAGCCTAATGTGTATGTGCATTAAAAACAAGGATTGATATGCTGCTCTTTAAAGAGTAGCAGTTTCATAGAAGAGTTGGCCAGGCTTGATTATGGGTTATATTAATTGAAATACGTAATATGATTTATGTTGTAGTTTAATAAGTGTTTAGGTTGACATTCAGGAAATTAAGTGCTGTTTTCATAAAAATTAATTTTACAGTAAAAATGGGAGCAATTTGTAAGGCGGTTTCTTTAAGGCAGATTAATAAACCATTTGATGTTACATAATGCGTGTTCTTTTTAATACAGGTCAGAAAATCAGTCCGGAAGGAAAAGCTAAGATTCAGCTTCAGTTGGTATTGCATGCAGGAGACACAACTAACTTCCATTTTTCTAATGAAAGTACAGCAGTAAAAGAACGTGATGCAGTTAAAGATCTTCTTCAACAGCTGCTACCAAAGTTCAAGAGGAAAGCCAATAAGGAACTAGAGGAAAAAAACCGGTAAGAGCCTTCAATTAAAAATAAACTATTTGGGGTAATCTGTTGATATTAAGCAATAGTAATAAAGACTGGTTGGAGCTGCTGTGCCAGCTAAAATACAACCCTATTTTTTTTCAATATATCTACATTTTCTGCTATTGGAAGTATTTATATCGTCTTTTGTTAAAGATAGAATGTATTTTTCCACTATCTTAGTAAAAACCTGAAAGTAGTACAATCAGTTGTAAGCCTGAATCAGTTTGCAAAATAAAATATTATAGTGTGTATGAGGGCATCAATACTACACTGAGGTCCATTTTTTCTATGTCTCAAACTATTTTTCCTGAATTTATCATCCTGAAGAATTGATAAAATAAACTTTCTGGTTGGTTGGTAGCAATATAATAAAATAGAGTAGCAAACACACTTAAATTTATTGCAACATATTTTTGTAGAATTGCACAAAATACTTCTTATATGGGAAAATTATGAATTTATTTAGATACCATATGATACTTCCTTGAAATATGTGCTTGTTTCTTATCCTTTTATCTGTAACTTAATGACTTCCTAATCAAGACATATTTTTGGACCTAGGATGGCTTATATAATCCTATTACTTGTTTTGATTCTTCCACTCATTTCTTTCTCAGCTGGTATCTTTAGGATTTTTCTAGGTGTATAGGAAACCTGAGTAATGTAAAATGCTTTTATTTTTAGAGATTTGGATGGAAGTCTTCATTTTTTCCATCTACATTGTATATATATCAGAGCTGACAGTTAGTTAGTTAGTTGCCCCAAGTTTTTATTGTCCCTTTTGCTTCAGTCATCTTAGTATGAGAAGAACAGTGCTCAGGTGTACAAAGTAAATGAAAGGCCTGGAAAATCTCATTGTACAACAGAAGCTTTCTTAATGTACATTAGGTATGACCATTTGATTCTTTCTTTGATAAACTCTACTACTTAATGCCTAATAAGCTTAACAATAAGATTTAAATATCTTCTTCACAGAATGTTGCAAGAAGACCCTGTTTTGTTTCAGCTTTATAAAGACCTTGTTGTAAGTCAGGTGATTAGTGCTGAGGAATTCTGGGCCAACCGTTTAAATCTGAATACTTCGGATAATTCTGCAGCACCTAACAAGCAAGATGTTGGCATTTCTGCTGCTTTTCTGGTATGTTCATTTGATTTGTTTGGTTTTTTTAATAGGAGAAATGCAGATTCCTATATCTCTTCAATCATTGATTTTATTTTTAATTCAACTTGTACCTTTTGGTAAGTATGGGTTGAAAATGGGATTTCCATCTTAGATCACCTTGTTAGTAATACTTGAAAACCTCTGGGAGTTTACAGGAAGAATATATCTAGCATAATACCTGCTGAATGAATGTTTTACTTAAAAATGCTAATTCTTTTTTTTTTTAATTGGAACTCCCTAGAATGTTGAATATCGTATACAGTTTTTAAATGGTAATGCAGATAGTCCTTGATTTATAACCATATAATGATGGTTTGAAATAACAAAAGCGGTGAAAAACTGACAATACTTTCTCAAAGTTACAGTTGTTGCCCTACTAGCATCCTGTGGTCATGTGATTGTAATTTGTGAGCTTAGGAACCAGTTCACATTTACAAAGGTTGCAGCATCTTGTGGTCATGTGATTATGATTTGCAACTTTCCCAAACCATCTTCTGACAAGCAAAATCAATTGGGAAAACTTTGATCTGCTTAGAGGCCATAGTAGAAATAATTTTAATATCATCAAGTCACATGGTAACTTGCTTAACAACCACATCGATTAACAACCAAAATTCCAGATCCAATTTTGGTTATAGCTCAAGGATTACCTGTATACTAACAATTCCACTTGATCAACAATTGAAGTAAATAGAAGCAGAGTCTCAGTCATCCCCACTAAGTAGGAAGCAGGAACAACAGCAGAAAGGGATGGGATAGATAATTAAAAACCATCCAAGCAGCTGCCACACAATGTCGCACCTTCCAAAACCATCTGACAAAAAAAGTCTGTAGAGCAGGATGAAGGCAGTAGACAAACCAAGGCTCCTTAAGGTAGCAACAAGAGAGTCTCACTCATTCACCTCAAAAAAATATATTTATTGGAGTTGATTAGGCTTAACAGATATTTTAAAAATGGTTGTTTGTGTTCCTATGCTGTTGATCCAGTAGATTTGGAAGCATATTTATCTGCATGATTCAGTCAGGTCTTATGGTTTCTCTATATTGATTGAATATTCTTAATATGGTGAGCCAGGTTTTAAGGAAAAAAGTTAAGACTTAATTGTGTTAATGTATTATTAAACCATATTCCAAACATACATACTTCGTTTGTAAAGAACTTTGGGTCTTAGTGGTTGGAATGTTAAAAAATATATATACATATTCTTGGAAAGACAATTGTGTATCAGCATCAAAATGTGGCTTGACAAAATATATGTATTGTTAACTTTTGAATTTACCCTTCAGTAATGCGATGGAAAGACTGGACAATATGATTCTTTGTGCTCATTATTTAAAAATTGGATTGAACTTTTTTTTTTTTTTTGTAAATCTCATTATTTTTTTCTATTTTTTGTATTTGTATTTTCTCCTTTTTTGTTAAAATATTCGTAAACTAGAAAAAATGTTTGGGCAACCATTTTGAAGATATTTTTATGTTATAGGCTGATGTTAGACCTCAAACAGATGGATGCAATGGACTAAGATATAATTTGACTTCAGATATAATTGAATCAATATTTCGGACTTATCCAGCAGGTAAATTTATATAATGTAATATACACATTTGTAATATTCCTGTTACACACATAGTCCACTTTTCTTCTGAACTTTAAATGTTATTTGAAAGTATTATCCCTTCAATTAAATATGCCAATTATGCCATGTTCTTTATATTACTAGGAATATATGGATCCCTCTAAACTACTATACCATGTAAATTTGTGCTAAAGGTATGCTTAATAATACTTTAAAATTCCCATAATAAAAACAGCGAGGCTGTACAGAGATGTGAATTCAAAGAGAGAAAATTAATTAAAAGTATGCGCATGCCCTCTCTGCCTTTATCAACAAATCCTTTAAAAACTGCCTAGTCTTAAGCTCGCTTTCCCCACTTGAAATACAGATCGATGCATACCTAATGAGTAATATGATCTTTTTACAAGGAATTACCTTTTACAAGGAAATACCTCCCACTTGATCTTTTATATCAGCTGAATCATTCATTTGGCAAGTGTGCAGGTGTATATGGAAATGGAAACCAAGAATTAATCCAGAGTAATTTTATTCTGTTTCATTGTGGGGCTTCCTGGTCAATGCTTTCAAAGACATAGATGGAGTCTTTTTGAGTTGTATTGCCACACCATTATTAGGCAGAATGTAGAAGCACCACAAATGGTTGAAGTTTGGAAGAAGGGTTCAGTAGTGGAAATTCTCTATCAACACAGTTTATTCATTGCTTGCCTATTGTGGGATTTTTTGCCATGCTTGATAAACTTCTCCCACCATATCACAGACAACCTCATTGGGAAAGATCCTGGAATGATCAGGCCAAGAAGCAACCTACCCAAGCCATATGCTCAACAGGCACTGTAGATGTGTACAATAATGAATGTTGCTGGTATGATGTACAGGGATGATAATGTCATTCTGCATTTTGAGCAGAGGGTAGTAGTAAATGTTAGAAAAAAAGAACCTGTCTACCCCTTAAACTGAAGACTCTGATTTTCAGTGCTGAAATACTCAGTATCTTTATGTGGGATAAAGTACCATAATTGTGTCAGGGAACAATGCTAAAATCCTTTTTATTGCATGCTGAATGCTCTTATTCGATGTACTTATTCATCTGAAATTCAGTATCTTAAACTGATAATGAGTTTGTGATTATATGATAACTAGTATCTTATTTTTTATGTTTACTATAGTAAAACTTAAATATGCAGAAAACGTTCCACACAATATGACAGAAAAAGAATTCTGGACACGTTTCTTCCAGTCTCACTATTTCCATAGAGATAGATTGAATGCAGGATCAAAGGACCTTTTTGCAGAATGTGCCAAAATGGATGAAAAGGGTATGTATACGAGCATTATGCTATTTATAGCCAACTATATTAATTTTAAAAGAACTAAACTATATGTAGTATGAGACTTTAGAAATACTTATGCATAGCTTCTTTGGAAGCAAGTGAGTAAGTCCTATGAAGTCATCAAGTTTGGTGTTATAATGAAAATTACTCAGGTGTAAATCCTGTTTTTAGTGGGATTCCCTGCCCATTTTTATATAGGCATGGATATTTCTTTTGTCTTATGTGTGTTTATCTATTTGTGTGTCATAAGAATGGAAATTAAAGACAGCATACAATAATCATTGCAACCTCCTTCAGAAAAGGTTTCAATAATTTTGAGTCAGAAAGTGCTAATCTGTAGGAAAACAATGGATCAGTCAGGAATATAAAGTCATTTTGGAGTGTCTTAACTGTGTTATGTGTAAACTTGGCCGACTTACAAATTAGTCTAAAAGGAGAGAAACTCTAAAATGTATGCAAGTATATATTTATTCCCCATCTTCTTTATTTCATAAATAACTCAAAATGGCAAACATACCTAATGCCCTTCTTGCTCTTATTTTCCCACAATAATCCTGAGAGGTCGGTTGGAATCAAAGAGAGCAATTGGCCCAAAGTAACCCAGATAGCTGTTATGGTTAAGGTGGCATAAGAACTCACAATCTCTTGGTTTCTAACCTAATGCACTAATTACTAGACTTCTCTACAAAAGACCCTGATCCAGTTTGCATGTATGATGGACTATAGTCTGTCATGGTGAAAATAGCATATTGCTGCTTCTACTCTCTCACAGATCTGGGTGGAGAATATTAGAATCTTCTATTCTTGGTTATTCACAGTTGATTGTTTCATGTGAGAGCTGGTATGCAGGCATGAGGAAAAATCACTTGTGTTGCCATGAACAGAACCATTTCCATCACACAGTAAACCACCAGTGGATTCTCTTCAATATTTAATGTTAACTACATTATAATATAATCAGTCATTATGAAATAGTATTCCATGAATAATAGCATTCCATGAATACTAATACTATGACAGAACCATTTCCTAACTATTATTAAGCTAGATGGTGAAAAATATATGTTGGAATAAGGTAATGTCCTATGGTTCTTAAGGCTTTGGAATAGTTTATCCTTACATATTTGACCCAACTTAAATTTGGTTCATTCTTTTGTAGGGTTAAAAGCAATGGTCTGTCAAGGAGTGAAAAATCCTTTATTAGATTTAACTGCTTTGGAAGATAAATCATTGGATGAAGTAAGTAAAAGAGATTTGAAAATATAAATAAATTCTACCATGTTTCTCACAAAATAAGGCTGGGCCTTATTTTATTTTATTTTTGACCCCCGAAAAAATGGCTAGGCCGTCTTTTCGAGGGTGACTTAATTCTCCCTCCTTGCAACCTCGGTTGGGTGGGCAGCGACAGCTTGGATGTTGACCTCGGCGTTGATGGGGCACTTTGTATCAGGAGATCTTCCGCCACCATTGCTTTCCCTTCTCCCTTGCTGCCGTGGCGTTTAGAGCAACACCGCGGCGTTTGGTGCAGCCATGTAAGGCCAGCCAGGGCTCTTCCCTGCAACCGGGGCCCGGCAGAGACACTCAGCTTCAGATGCTCCTGTCACCGCCTTCCCTTTGCCTTCGAAGGTAAAGCCAATTATTTTTAAAAACGACGCCCTACTACAACAAAGCCTCCCCTTCCCGAGAGGGCAGCCCAACTCCATGTGGGGAGGCGAATCTCCTGGGGCCACAGCGCAGGATCGGTCCACCTCGGGAGAAGTGCCCTGCCTGGCGGTGGGCAGAGCGCGAAGAGCTTCGCCTGGGGTGCCTAGCGCAGCTGACAGGCGGGCCCTCCTTCCCGGCAGCAGAGCTCTCACCAAGGCAGCGAGCACCTCCCCGCCGGACCCTCTGCTCATCCCGCCAGGGCCGTGCCAGAGCCGTATGACAGGCTTTGTTGTACCGGTAATAGGGTGTCATTTTTAGAAGAATTGGCTTTGCCTTTGAAGGCAAAGGGAAGGCGGTGACAGGAGCGCCTGAAGCCAAGTGTCTCCGCTAGGCTCTGGTTGCAGAGAGGAGCCCTGGCTGGCTGCGCATGGCTGTGCCAAACACCGCAGCGTTGCTCTAAACGCCACAGCAGCAAGGGAGAAGGGAAAGCAACGGTGGAGGAAGGTCTCCTGATACAAAGTGCCCCACCAACGCCAAAGTCAACGCAGGCAGCACCATATCCGGGTATGCAACAAAACTATTTCCTAACGGGAAGCTCCCCCCCATTTTGCATATTTAATATAGGCCTTAATTTGGGAGGAGGGGCTTAATTTGATTTTATGCCGATAAAACATGCTGGGCCTTCCTATTGGAGGCCGTATTGTTGGAGAAACATGGTATACTGAGGTTGAGCAGAAAGGATACTTTAAAAGATTCATAATTATTCAGCCTTGACAAATATATTTTTCTTCTTTCATAATGATAGCCTTCCTTATCTATTTGGATCCTCAAAAATAAATGCAAATTATATTTACATTCGATGGTGATATTCCCTCAGTTGCTTATTGGAGAATTTGCAGTGAAATTCTCTGGGCTTTTCCAACATATGCTACATTTTGATCTGAATGTGCATCATCCTATTCAGGCATGGATCTTTAAAAGATACTGGTTGTTAGAAGGCCCTGATTAGGTAAATTTATAACATACTGCTGATCTAAAGAAAACGTTATACATAGTTGTAAGTGAAACCAAAATTGGTTTAAATTTCATTTTTATAAGAACTGATCTTCCCATTTCTCATTAACTTTATTGCAAAATCTAAATTAATCTTGCTAGTTTAAAAGTAGTTTGATAGCTTCAGAAAAACATTTCCCACTAAGCAATTTTGAATAATAATAATATAATATATCACTTAAGAAAACGGCTTAATTGCAAATAAATAGAAAAGGTGTGGATAGAAACCTTCATCTGGATTTGTTTTCATAATCATCCTTTTACATGGTGCTGCTCACTTTGTTAGACTTAAATTGTTTCAACTTGAATTTTGTTCGAAGGCAGAAAAAATGAATTCCTATGAAAACTGCCAAGTATACTTGGGTACAATCTATATTTTAATTTGTTTCATCCATCATGAATCAACATGTCTTTTGGGGTTTGCTTATTTCATTGTGGCAGGGTTACGGTGTGTCCTTGGCACCATCCACATCCAACTCTACAAAATCAATAAAGGAAAGTAGCAACGCAGCTATTATAAAGCGCTTTAATCATCATAGTGCCATGGTCCTTGCAGCTGGGCTCAGAAAACCGTAAGTCTCAACACAGAACACATCTAGATATGAGAATTTGGAGGCTGGAAATTTTCTGCCTTTGTACTGTCATGAATCCTCTGCAGCAATGACCAAATAATGTAGTTTTAAGCTGTGGCATACTTATTACGATATAATTGGGGGAAAACAGCTCACACCTTACATTATCATTTGAAAATCTCTGTTGATTGACTCTTCTTCAAACACCTCTCAAATATACACCTCTCAAACATGGAAGATTAGGGACATTCTCCAAAACAAATTTGAAAGCACAAACAAAAGATGAATCCTGTGCTAGGAAAGGAATGAGGGAAAAACATCCTAGTAATCATGTATATATACTGGCAAAATTATTTTTATTGATTAAGCATCTAAGACATCCTTTCTCAAAACCTGCCATATAATTATTACAATGTTGCTAATATAACTAAAATAATATTTTAATTAAAATGATTTTATCTAAGCTTAAACTTTTTAAACCTAGGAAAGTATTCAGAAAATCATAAAAGTAAAAGTATTGCTCAACTTTAGCATTTCAATTTGCAGTGTGAGGTTTGTTGTAACTACATCATTTTTCTCTAATAAATATTCCTCCATATATCAATTCTATCACATAGGAAATATCTCAGAAAATAAAACAATTTTACCCCATTGCAATCAAATGATTCCTGATGACTTACAGACTAAAAACAAAGAGTATTGCATTCATAACCCCATCTTTCTTTGCTTTGTCTAATTCGAATCAGACCAATCATTTGCTGATCCAGGCACCAAGTAGATCTAAATCTGTTTAATCATATCTAAGATAACTATGTCACATGCTGTCAGACAAGTATTGTTTAGCTCTGGATTTCTTGGTATTTTCATTTGACATTTTGCTAGGGACAGAAATGTAGCACGCATGTATGTACAAATTAAGTATGTATAAGACAGGTGCTTATGCATAAGTTGAACGATGGCTTTGGCTAAAATATGAATCCGAGAGGGGAAATCATTTTTGTTTGATCTTTGAAATGTAACCCTTTAAAGCATTATACAAAACTGATTAAAACTCTGTGAAGTATGTTATGTTCTTTAAAGGAAACACAATGTTTGGCCAAGAGAGCTACGGAGTTAATTTTAGAGTAAATGTTGGAGGATAATTTATAGCTCTTGTTCTTTCCACACATTTTTCTCCTGCTTTAATTTTCCATCTCCTCCTGTGGATATAAAGCATTTTAAGTGGGTTATAGTTCAGTTTTGCATGTGCATAGGGGCATTTCAGACACACTCCCTTCTTCCCAGGGTCAGTGAATATTCTGGAATGGCATATTCTATGAAGCTTAAAAAGTACTAGAGTAAAAGAAATTCTTCATTTACCCAGACTTTCCCATATTATACATTTAGAGGTTTTTTCTGCTTTCATGCAGAAAAAAAAAAGAAAATGGGTTTTATTCATTCATTGTGCAGGTTTACTTAAACATGTCTCACGTATTCAGAGACAAAGCAATTGTAAATTCTTTGTTTTCAGAGAAGCACAAAATGATCACTCTAATGAGACCAGCAGTATGGATGGAAACTCGAGGGATTCAGATATCTTCCTGCCACCAATAAAAAGGGTACAAATATTATAAAGATTTATCCTATTTTAATAATGCAAATCTTGTTTATTGTGCTATGTTTTATAGAGCCCTGATTATGTCATCTTTTGTAGGTAAAGCTGCAAGAATCTATTGAATATGAAGATTTAGAACACAACAACAGCATTAAAACTATTGCACTAAATCTAAAAAAATCAGATAGGTATGTTGTGTTCATTGTTATGTTATTTTTAATAAAATATTATTTGCAAAATTTGTTGTGTTTATTGGTGTTTTGAGCATCTCAAAGGAAACACAGTGACAAGAAAAACATATTTTTATCTTATAATTGCTACCCTTAAAATAATAAGGTCATGTATTTACATTTATAATTTAACAAACAAAATAGGATGTAAAAGAGTCATGATAATGTTACACTAAATATTGTTTGTGAAAATTGATATAACCTTTGATACCTTGCAGTGGAGGAAACACATAAGAAAAAAGAAATCTGTAAAAAAATCTTCTTGCCTATATAAAAATGGGCAGTATATCCCACTAAAAACAGGATTGACATCTGAGTAATTTTCATGATAAAAGTTTGATATAACCTTTGATACCTTGCAGTGGAGGAGCCAATTTTTTATGTGTATTTATCTATTTGTGTGTCAGAAGAAGAATGGAAATTAAATACAGCATACTATTATCATTGCAATGATCCTTCAGAAAAGGTTTCCATAATTTTGAGCCATTATAAAGTGGTATTAGAACTCACAATCTCTTGGTTGCCCTCATTTTACCATATTTCTTGCCACAGTTATTAAGTTGTTAAGTTAGTAACATGGTTGTTAACACGGTTGCTTCCCCATTGAGTTTGATTGTCAGAAGGTCGTAAAAGGTGATCACATGACCCTGAGACACTAACTGTCATAAATATGAGTCAGTTCCCAAGCATTTGAATTTTTATCATATGACCATGAAGATGCTGCAACAGTCATGAGTGTGAAAAACAATTATGAGTCACTTCTTTTCAGTGCCATTGTAAATTTCAAACAATCACTAAGTGGAGTCTTGTAAGTTGAGGACTACCTGTACTATATTGTCTGTATAAAGATGAATTTAAGGAGATAATTTTCTCTACCAATTTAGTGAAGACAGGTGAAAATCCAAGTTCTAAGCAGCCCATTAGGGGATTTATGATAGATGTTTTATCATTATCAGTGCAGTTTTGCTGCCCTGTCTGAGTTGAGACACAAATGACCTGCATCACATTTTCAAGAAATTACCATCATGCCGGGGTATGAGAGAGAGGAAGATTGAAGAGGCTTCCATTTTTTCCCATAAGTTGGCTTGAGGGGTGGAATCTATCAGTACTGTATACAGAAACCCTGCAGAAGTAAACTATTTCTCAATGCTAAAGCACTAGGAATCAGTCAACAATGAATCAACCCTCTGTGAGCCAGGCAATCATGAACTAATATATCCATAGTTTTCTGAATCATCTGTCCCATTTTTAGGGTACTAAAGTCTTAAAAAATAAACTGAAAAAACTGAAAATTACTTTCATATTTCCAGAATGTTAATTATAAAATATTTTCTATTCAACAGGTATTACCATGGTCCAACACCAATTCAGTCACAGCAATATGCAACAAGCCATGATATTATTAATTCTTTCTGTAGTATTAGAGAAGAAATGGGAGGCTATGTACCCAAATTAACTCAGGTAGGATAAATGTTCCTGCTTTTAAAAGAAAAGTACTCAAAATGGAGTATCTAGCATCCTTAGGATATTCTTCAATGGCCTATTTGGCAGATAGGGTATTGCTTTGAAGCTGCTTATTTATATACATGACTTGGAGGGAATGGAATAGTTTCAGAATTATTTTCAACAAGCATGGTGTACTTGGCTTGCAAACTAGAGGAACTGTTACTGTTGAGATTTCTGTAGTTACATGTATAACCTATTTTTACTTACTTATTTACTCACCATTAGTGCACATATTTTATTGATAACAGTCTAAGTTTCACTACAGAAAGCCAGCTTGGTCTAGTGGTTAAGGCACCAGGCTAGGTGCTGATATCAGACTGATTATCTTTTGCCTTTAACTTGATGGATTTTAGCTGTGCCTTATGTTTTAATTGATTATATTGAAAAATAACTTGGCAATAATTAAGAGAGATGAGGTATTCTAACTCTAGCATATATAGGTACAAAAAATCCTGTCACTTTAGTGGTATAATAGCTATTACAGCTAAGTCCTTACGATTCAAGCTCCATTGTCAACATTTTTGGTTTTGTTGTACTACAAAACTAACTGGGGAAAAAATTATCCTTCCAGGTTCTCTCAAGTGGTGCTGCCAGTAGTACTATCACAGCCCTGTCACCTGGAGGAGCACTTATGCAGGGTGGAACACAGCAAGCCATAAATCGTAAGAACTTGATGTTTTGGCTTATTTGGCTCCCTTCCTCTCTGTGTACCCTGTAGAATCAGTTTGCAAAATCAACTTGGATGGTCATGTCAGTGCAGTTGATAAATCAGTCTCTTCAAGCAAGGTTGGGAAAATATGCATAACAGGACTTCTGAAATTTGTTTCCAGCTTCTTAAAAGTAGCCCCACTCTAAGAATGATGAACAGAATACCAAATTGGTTAAAGTGGTATCTTTAAACATTTTCTTGGATTGGAAAGAGTAAAATAAGAATTAAAATGCATCGTTGACAGCATTTAAAACAATTTGTTATCCCTCCAGTTTCTCATCTGCAGCACTAAGAGCAAATTCAAATTTTCAACCATTCCTAATCACATAATCTTCCATACTTACTTCAGCATACCCAAAATGATTTCAGAGCCACTTCATGACTAGTTTCTCTTCATATGGCATATAACCAATCAAGATGTAAATCCAACACTTTTTTTCTGCCCAGGGAAAGGTCCTCTCTAGGTGATGGGGTTGGTGGGGGGTTTTGCCCAGTCCTTTCTTTGTCTTGTAATTCTTGCTATGTATCCCACAGAGTAGATTTTAGAGTAACTGGTAGTCACCTTCTTTCCCTTTTGTCCATTGGAAACCATTTGCTTGAATCAAAAGCTTTTGTAACCTGAAAGAATCTCCGTGTCTGTGGAACAAAGATCTTAAATGGCACTGTTGGCCTAAGAGCTAAAATTGTTGAAATCTTGTTATTATGTATGAAAAACCTTTTATGACTATGTACTTTCTTTATGTTAATTATAGAGATGTTGCCAAATGATGTCCAGTCTGAACTGAAGCACTTATATGTTGCAGTGGGAGAGTTATTACGACACTTCTGGTCCTGTTTTCCTGTTAATACACCATTCCTGGAAGAAAAAGTAAGAAGAATCTCCATTAAGATTAATTAGTGTTTCATAGCGGGAGCAATTAATTAAAAGCAAACATGATCTTTATAATGATTATATTTTTAAAAAATTACAGGGTACATGGACATTGATATGTACGACTATTTGCGCTGAAGAAAAACTTTGTATTGGGATAAATTTAATACTATTTTTTTAGCTTTTTGGTCACATTTTTTAGTCGATATTATTATCACTGCTTAAATTGCAAAGATTTTGAAATTGGCATACTATATGTTATAGAAGTTACTGTAGCTTAATTGGGCACAAAGCCTGGACTGTGTATACAATGTAGGCCAAATGCAGTATTAGGGCAAAACATTACATGCATGGGTTATGTTTCATCCCAACATGGACCTGAAGCAGGCAGTGGTGTCCTAGGGTGAGCAGAAAAAAAAAAGATCACTGAAAGAGAGCAATTGAAGGGATGTTAGAGAAAGCAAAATGTGAGGAAACAGGTTGAGGAAGTTGACTGAGCATACAAGGTGAGGAAGCAGACATGGGAAGGGAAGAACAGGAAGCTCAAGTAGTACTTCAAGTAGTATTATGTATCTGTTCAATTGCGTACTTAGATCATTCAGGAAAGAGAGGAGGGAACAGGGTGAAGCAGCCTTCCCCTATTCCCCATATAAGACCTCTCCAGATTTCGCTCACCCCAAATATGGAACCACCAAGATTTCTAGGCTTTGAGTTGGCTGAACCACAACTCACCAACCTGGAATTTTCAGCCCATGACATTTTTATTCTGTACATAGAACAACACCGTTTTTGTTTGATACTTAACTAAAGTATCTGTTCAATTCATAGATACTATAGATATTATGTATCTGTTCAATTCATCGATATTATTTTTGAAGGAATTGTATGATTAAGCCAAAGAGACCATATGGTTAATATTTTCTATTGCCTTTCAGGTTGTAAAAATGCAGAGTAATTTGGAAAGATTTCAAGTTACAAAACTCTGCCCATTCCAAGAAAAAATTCGAAAGCAGTATTTAAGCACAAATGTAAGAAAAAGCCATTCTTTTATCCTCCTTAAAATGTATAAATTTGTAAATTGCGTTATTCATAAATAAATCAGCCAATCTTACTGGTTATTAGAAAATAAAATAGTTAAATTAGACTTTATAGGTTTGGAAGCTTTTAAAATTGAATAAATGCTTCTGGAGTGAATAATCTATAGAGTCATAGGAGCGTTTCTATAATTATTATAATTTGATATAATAATTATCTTTCATTTGTAAAATCCTTAAATTTAGAGAATTGGTATCCATTTATTAGGTAGTTTTCTGCAGATTCTCTGGGGGCGATTTTGATCTATCCATTGTCTCAAGAGAGAGATGTTTGATATAAGTTGAAAATAAATATGGTTCCCTTTCCTACTGTTTTAAGAAGTATCTTCGCCTTATATTCAATTGTTAGGCAGTGAAAATATCTGACCTTAAAATGGCTAAAATAGTAAGATCATAAGTTGGTGGGGAAAAGTCTTCCATTCTACCTTTAGATATTTTTTAATGTTGCTTATTCATTGTGGCACATTGGTTTGTAGTAGTAGCATTTCTTTTTGCAATAAAGTTTCTATTTTTTTTTCAGTTGGTAAATCACATAGAAGAGATGCTCCAAACAGCCTACAATAAATTTCATACATGGCAGTCCCGACGTATGTTGAAAAAAACGTGAAGACCACAGTGTTTCCAACAGGGGACAAATTTGCAATAGCTGTAGGAACCACAACTACTAACTGTGTAGATCTTACAGAAATTGCAGGGGATGTCAGCATCATAAGGACTCTTTAAAATGATGCTAACTGAGCTTGCACCTTTTGGGAAGAACAGAGGTTAAACTTGAAAACAAAGGAGTTTAAAGGAACCAAATCAGAAAAGCAAAGTGGCAAACACACACATACACTGTTTACTGCAGTTACTCAGGAACTGCTTTTGATTTTCATAAGAGCTGCTTTCAGAAATAAAAACTTTAACAGATGTGTATTAATAAACTCCAAGGTTGTTCATTTAATTTTTTTAAATGTATGGCACAGGGTAGAACTTAATATTTCTGTTAATGCTGTCTCCTAGCATTTTATTGGTTTCTGTTTGTACTTCTAGAGATAAGTTTAAATTTTTACACAGATAAACTATTTCAAGTTCTTAAGGAACCTAGATGCAAGAGGACAAGTTTTTGTCATGGTTTCCTTATAAAATCAGTCAATGCACAGAAATACTTAATATTTGAAGGAGACATACTTGCAGGCAGTGCAGAATTTTATGCAGAATTTTCACCAGCCATTGTTTGCATGTTTTCTTTGGAAGGTGAGTGTGTGCTACTACGTTTTCGTTTGTTTTTTTTTAGCTTCATTTGGAGGTGAGAAAGTCATTTGTAATGTAAGTGTAAGCACTTACAAAAATAATAACTTTTATACTTTTCACAAAACAATCTTAAATGTGCTTTCTTCAGTTCTTTCCTGATGACAGTTAGCGCTGTATTTGGCGACTAGATAATCATTGAAGAGTGAATATCCCATATCTTTAAATATATTGGGAATCCTTACAACATTAAGATACAAAAAAGAGGCAGATCACTCTTACCTAAAATGTACCTGCCATGTATTAAGTACTTGACTTACTCTAAAGCAAAAGTAAACTTGTTTTGCATAATCTGTGGAGTCAGACTCCTTATGTTCTCTTAATGTCTTCCTCATTAACAATTTATTCTTGGACCAAGCAAACGGCTTAGCTTATATGTAATAAGATGTATCAAAATGATGGGCCAGAGGCTTACAATTGCATAAACAATTTTATTGGCAGATTTTAGAAACATGGGACTCTTCTGTTACATCCATGCCCCTCTCCATCAAAGAATACTAGAACTGTATTACTAATTTACAGCGGATTGAGATATAGTGGGTTGCTACCTCACCTCTATACACTGTAGCACTGATCAGTTTGTGAGCTGCAAGAGTTACTTAACTCCTTATACAAGAGTATATACTTGTATACATGCTCTTGGTTTATGCCAGTGATTTTGATAGATTGCAACAAGTAAAAATTTTTAAGCAGCTACTATTCTGTATTTTGGAGAAAATTTAAGACATTAATTTTAAATTTGCGACTTTGTTTTCAGAGAAGCTGCATGGTATATACTAGAAAACGATACTTACATCCACTTGCCCGTTTGGGGGGAGGGGGAGTCCCTTTGTATTTTACTTCAGTTGCCCCAATTAAAATGATTTGTGAAAAGCTGACATTAATCATGAAAATGATTTGTGAAAAGCTGACATTAATCATGAAAAATAAAACATTGATGCTGCTATGGGAATATCATCTTGCTGAAATGTGATTCTGGTTGTATGTGAGTACTTTAATGTATTTGGATGAGCTAATTTTTGGTGTCCTTGTTATTACGCCCAGTTACAGATTTCACACACATCTCAAACACTACCCCTGCAACAAAGAGCAAATTGAAACAGATTCTAAAAGAGCAAAGTGTTTCGTGGTTGAGAGCTAGATTGACTTTTACAAATTCCAGATCATGTTAGATGTGTGAAGACATACATTTGCACGAATATTTCTTTGAGCAATAATTATGCAAGCTATAAATGGGGGTTTAATCAGAACTTGCTTAGACAGATAACTAGATTTATAATCATTTAGCAAAATAAGTACTACCTTCTTTCTGCTCTTTTATTTAAATATATAGGCTTTGAAGAATAGCTACCATTTCAAAAATATTATATTTTTAGCTATATTATTCAACAAATAACCATTAGATTATTCTACCAGAAGGTGGCAATAGCAACTACTTGACATGCTATTTATAGACAGCTCTTTTCTACAATTGCTATCTGACTTTCTGATCCCATTTCTGCTGAAGCACGGTCCAAAACAGATAAGAGATTTGAATATT
Source organism: Hydrophis major (assembly GCA_033807585.1). Lineage (NCBI taxonomy): Eukaryota > Metazoa > Chordata > Lepidosauria > Squamata > Elapidae > Hydrophis > Hydrophis major. Next base: position 124,402,807 of record CM066328.1, read on the forward strand.
AACTCTGAAATGTCTTGCTAACTACACAGGCATTGAAATCTGAACTTATATTTAACAGAAAATTATATAACTTGTATCACTGGCATTGATAAAAAAACTGTAGAATAAAACTAAATTCTCTACTCAAGTGTTTGCTGGTGATTTAGGATATATTTTATGATTTTCCTTACATTCAAAGCTCTAAAATCATCTAATAGTGTTTTATGCATCTGAACATTTTAGAAAGCTGGTTGTTTCTAATATGTTGATCCATAACTGATTTTCAGACTTCAGTCTGCAAAAAAGGTTAGGAATCTATTCCGTGACCGTTTCTATTTTCTACTATAGATTTAAAAAGTAGTGTTGCATTGGCAATCACAAGAACTAGTTAAATATTGCTATATCAGAAGAAATATGTTTCACTTTTTTAGCTATGACATTTAGGGATAGACATTATGTAACTTGGAATATTTGAGTTAGGAAAATACCCATTAATACACAGAAAATACCCTACTTTATTGCTCCATCTGCCCATTAGACCAATGTGGCTCCCAGCTTGTTGGCATTCTGTAAAGTCTCAGTTCTAGGCTTCTGGATGAGGTGAATGTGTGTATTTCTATATGTACAATTGTGCCTGGATTAAATTTTGCTTTAATTTCTATTGCTTGTTATGCTGCTAGGATTGTTTGACCTAGCTAGTCACAAAGAACGAGAGGAAAAAAGTGCCCTTGACAGATTTTGCATACTTTTCTGAAAACAGCCTATTCTGAGAAGACATTAAGAGGCATTTATATTCTCTTGTCTGCGCCCCAGACTTTCATTAAGCACCAGGAAGTCATCATAAGACCCCTTCTACAAAGATTAATCTATTAACAATGTGACACTTCTTTTGAGGACTAAAAGGCTAGATAAAAGGAGGTGGGAATTGTCCTATAAAGTGCAAGGCATGGGAATTGAAGGCTTCATGGTAAAATTAAAGGGATAAATCATGCCACAGCCTTAGCATAATCATGGTCTTCTGTCAGCAGTCTGGCTGTGGGTTTGGGGATCTTTAGAGTCAGAACAGTTTTAATTGAGGCATTACAGCTGAGCATCATAGTCTGCCTCTGTATTAGTAATTTCAAGTATGTGCCTGGTAAGTAACCCATTGGGTGGATCAGGGTTTGAAATTTTAAGATTATTCAAAAATCTTTAACATTAATCAGCCTGAAGTTATGAAATTTTTACTTTCTCTGGGAAAATAAATTGGGAAGTGAAAGGAATCATACAATAGATGGAACCCCAATCATATTTTTGTCCAAGAATATAAATTGATTCAGTCTTCATTAATTTGCTCTTGTATCCATTAGATCCATTCATTATTGTTTATGCATCTTTTTCCAAGGAGTTTAATGTGCCACCTTCAATTTGTTTACATAGCAATCTTATGGGCTGATAATATAATCCAACCAGGTTGCTTACACAAATATTTTTGGATGCAATAATGCTAGGTGATTATTGAGTTTTTCAAAGTAGGTTGCATAATTTTTTTTGACAGCCATTAATGTGATTTATTTCTTGTTCCAATGAAGAAACTCAGACCCAAGGAATAACTAAATACAAAACAACAGTATGTTTGATGACATTTGGCTGGATCCAGGCATCAAAGGATTCACCTCAGGAGTAATGAAAGCTTAACAGTACCTGCGTTTGATAAATGCTTCAAAGAGAAATACTAACAGATTGATCATAAACATCACTGTGATGTTTTATTTAAAGATATTCCAAACTATTCTTGAAATTTTGAGCAAACATTTCAGCTAATAGTTCTGTAGCTGGGTGACAGGATGCTCATTTCATTCTTTTCAGGAATGTCTGAAAATGTTTAGCTACTATTCAGCTACAAAAAAAGCCAAGAATCCCTTGTGACTAATTGTTTTGCCACAGTTGCACTTCCAAAGAGATCTCAATAGTATAACTTGCTGAAGAAAAAAAAAATTATGATCTATTTGAACATGCCTTCTTCATTAAAAAAAAGTTTGTTTCCATAAAAGGGCCTTACAAAAGTTATATCAATATTCTGCAGTGGCAAAGCAGGCCACTTCTAAGGATAAATGGTACTGTTTTAGGTGAATATAATTTGAGCAATTTGGCAAACTAAGCAACTTTTTCTAGCTGTTTGATTCTTCTATTTATAGTCACCAAATAAAATTGCAAGCAAGAATTGTCATTACCACCAAGGTATCTAACATGTTTATCCTGTAGAGACCAATCCATCTGCATTTATGTGATGTGTCATTTTCAATTCTGTTTCTATCTCTTCTCTGCAATGCTGCCTCTGAGCACTTGCTTGCTACAAGTGTTTTATGAATTGGGGATTGACAGTAACCACTGATGTTTAATGACAATAAATTCCCTTCCATATAAGTTCTAGCATTGTATTTAACACCTCAAACTAAATTTAGCACCTATCTTTTTGTGCAAAGTTTTCTCTGAAGCTATGAATGAATGCAAAAACCATCAAGGGTTTACTGTCATCTTTTATGATTTTCATAGCCATGCTACATGCCAGGGCTATGATGTGTCACACACTGGCCACGTCCATGCCCGGTTTAGCAAAGGAGAAAAAGTCCTGATATGTGATGCTACTATGACAACATGAGTTTGACACCTGCTATAAGTCATACACTAGGAACATCTCACTGTCCAGGTTATAATTTGTTAGTACAATATCTGATTCATCTTTTAACTTCTGAAAGCTTGTTTGGATTGCCATTCCTTCCTACTTACTGCAACGTGTTCAAGAGATATCGCACAGCAGCTAACACTTGGCAGGAATTTGGTATAATTAATGATTCCTAAAAGATTTAGGACACATCTTGTGACTTTGAAGCATTTAGAGCTGTTTGAATGTCTCTGGGCTCTCTGAGCTTTGTTACTTACAGACATTTCATTACCCAACTAAGCAACATCATTGGGGGAAAAACCATACCCTCAACAAAAATGGCAGGGCAAGCTATTGTACTTGTATAAACAGGGCGAAAATTCTACCCTCAATATAGTGTTACAAGTCAGGTATTGAAATGTCTGTCAGCAAACAACCAAACTTGTAGAGCCCCATGAAGTCCACACCCTTAACCTATATATTCTATTGTTTGAATTTTTCTCTGTTCACTTGTGTAGGCTTTGTACCTTAGTAGTGTGACCACTTACTGTTACATTGAAAGAACACACATTTATTGCATCACATTTAAAAGCTAGAGTTTGTCAATCTCTGCAACACCCTCTCAAAATTTTGCAGATGCGCTTCAGTGATGATATCTAAAAAGCACAAAGTTTCTGGGCAAGCTTGCAGCACTTAGTCTATGGCTGTGGGCCAAAGTGCTGAAACAGACTTCTCTAAAACAAGTCTGGTTTTTGCAATATATTTATTAACCTTGAAGATTGCAAGTGACTTTCAAGTTAGGGCAGTATTCTTCCAAATATCAATTGCTTTGGTAACAGAGGAAGGAAGATTATCCACCTTCCGCTTGTAAGTATCCTAGGATTTCAGACTGATTTTCATGTGAAGCAAAATGCTAAACCAATATGGACTTGAAGGATATTCTGGTCTAGAAGGATATTCTGTTCCTGCAGATTTCTATTTCATATAAGCAACAATGGTGTACAAATTGGCAACATTCTACAGAAAGTTAATATTTTGAGATTGATGATCTACCATCAATTTGATGTTGACTCAGCAACCATTTTCCTCATGATAATCTGCCCCAATACTGCATCTATGACTGCTAGGCCTTTGCATAATGTATCCTAAAGTAAGCTAATTTGAGTTCTGGTCATTTGTGCTCAGTGAAAATACTAGGTTGATTTACTCACAGTATCCTGAACAGTCTTCTCCAACACCAGTGTTCAAGAGCTTAAATACTCTTCCTAGCCTGCCTTCCTAGTCCAACTTTTGCTTTTATTGAGCATCACAAGAAATATCAAATGTATGTATGTGTAAAATCTTTTTAACAACCCCATAATCCCTTGCGGGGTGGAGTCTGAATGGAGCTGAGTGTTTACTGGCCGAATGCCCTTCGTGTCACCAATGTGGAATTTGTTTCAGCAGATATATTCTCAGTGTACCCAGAGAAAGAAATATCTGCTTCAACCTAGGATTGAACTTGTGACTGAGGTGAGGGCTTACATCTGACAACTATAACATTTTATTTCCTTGACTAGCTAACCCTTCACTCAGTCCTCAAAACTGGACAACTGCAATTTGCTTTATGTGGGCCTGCCTTCGAAGGCCATTCAGAAGTCACAACTGGGTCAAAATACAGTGGCATGGGCACTAATATATTCTCCTCATTACATTCATGTCATTGCAACTTTGAAAGCTGCTGTGTTTACCAGTTGATTTGTGAATGGAATTCAAGGTGCTGATCATCACATATAAAGCCCTTCAGGGCCAACACCCTGGTTATTTGCTCAATTAAATGTCATCTTGGGCTTTGGAAATATACCATTTCTGCCACAGCCCCTGACCTGGAACAGCATCCTTCCCAAAATATGGATGCCTCCCACCTTTCAAATGTTCTGGAAGTCTCTTAAGACCTGGATTTATTTCAAAACCTGAACTTGGGGTGTTTATAGAGCCCCTGTCAGTTTTTTTTATTGAATGTTATTTATGTGATTTTTGTCTAGGCAAAAATCCTTCCTTAGATTATATGTTGTTTCCAATATTTTATTTATTTATTTTATTTTTGATTTGATTTGATTTGCTTACAAGATAATAGGTATAAGTATAAACATAGTTATGAATACATGGATACATATAAGAAAAATAAAAGAAACAATAGGACAGGGACGGTAAGTAGGAGGCACCCCCTACAGGAAAGGGGTGAGGTCAATAGTAGACAGTCTAAGGGTAAAGTTATTGGGGTTTGGGGAAGAAACCACAGAGTCAGGTAGAGTATTCCAGACGTTGACCACTCTGTTGCTGAAGTCGTATTTTCTGCAATCAAGTTTAGTGTGGTTAACCTTGAGTTTGTATCTATTGTGTGTTCTTGTATTGTTATGGTTGAAGCTGAAGTATTCATTGACAGGTAGGACATTGCAATGTATGATTTTATATACTATATTTAGATCGGACCGAAGGCAGCATAGGTTTTCTAGGTCTAGAATTTCAAGTCTGGTGGCATAAGGTAATGAGTAGAGGAGTGAAGAACTCTTCTTGTGAAATATTTCTGGACTTTCTCAACTGTGTTAATATCAGATACGTAATGTGGGTTCCAGAGTGATGAGGTGTATTCAAGTATTGGTCCAGCATAGTTAGTAGTGTGATAAAGCTATGTAGGATTAGGTTAAAAACTCTTAGTGCCTTTTTGATTATGTAGTTAAAGTGGGCTCTAGCACTTAGATCATTTGAAATGAGTACTCAAGGTCCTTGACAGAGTTTGGATCATCAACAAGGTCTTGACTATTCAGCTTGTATTTTATTTTCTGATTTTTTTGCCAATATGTAAGACAGAGCATTTATTTGTTGAGATTTGAAGTTGCCTTTTGTTTGACCATTCTGATACATAGTCAAGGTCTTTTTGAAGGTTAGCAGAATTATCTGTGATGTTGAATAGCTTTACATTATCAGTGAAGAGAATGCAATTGCTCTTAATATGATCACAGAGGTCATTTATGTAGAGTATTAAGAAAGTTGGTCCTAGAACACTGCCTTGGGGGACACCACTGTTGACAGGTACAGAATTTGATAGGACGTTTCCAATTTTGACCATTTGTTGTCTGTTTGACAGGTATGCTTCTATCTAGTTATGCAAGTGTACAGAGATGCCATAAGATTTTAGTTTTAAGTTTGTCATGTACTACTGAATCAAAGGCTTTACAGAAGTCTATGTAGATTGTGTCTATTGCTCTGCCCTGATTGAGTTGTGTAGTCCATATGTTTTTGCAGTGTAAGAGTTGCAGATTGCAGGATAGTTTTTTTTGAAACCAAATTGTTTATTAGGGAGTAGGTTGTTTGTCTCTCAGTGGAGGAAAGTGGATTAGTTAATAATTGATTCCATGACTCTACAGGTGATGCAGCATAAGGAGATTGGTCTGTAATTTTCAACTAGGCTGGGGTCTCCCTTTTTGAAGATGGGGATGACTGTGGCTTGTGACCATAGGTTTGGCAAGGAGCTGGTCCTAAAAGATTTTTCAAAAATTATACTTTTTTTCAAAAAGTATACTTTTGGAATCAGATGGCCTTTAAATCTAATAAACAAATCTTACTTTTTTTTCTGCTATGCTAAATCTTCTTGTTTTCTTCCTTGATCTTTTGGTTTCAACAAATTATTTTTAATCATGGTCTAGCAAATTTTCAAGAGGTTCATTGTGCTGCCAATATTCTGAGAGTAGTTGCTAAATAATTCATGCATGCAGCTGCATTACTGATTAATTTATCTTTGTTTTTTATCTTTGTTATTTGTATTTGTCATGCAGGCTCTGCTACAAAATCACACCCAGAAATATTCTCAGCTCTGAATAAACCCACACCTGGATGCTAGCTAAAATAAAACTGCAGTTTGTCTAAGACCCCAGTCTTATAACACTAGTTCAGGAATAAAATCCATGGAATTTGGCAAAGCATAGTTCTAAATGAACTGCATGCATACAAAATTCATCAAGAAGCTTATAAACACACATGCAATCTGCCATTTTGGGATTGTGGATAAGGCATCAAGCTGGAGACCAGGAATTAATGAGTTCTACTCCTCCTGCAGCAGAAACCCAGTTTGGTGAACTTGACCAGTAACTTCTCAGATCTAGAAGGAACTTGCAAGCTATTTCATTAGTTCATTCATTCATTCATTCACAAACACACACATACACATTCTATGTATTAAGTGCATAACCTTTCTCATCCAGTATTCTGCAGAAATCCAGTTAGGTCATAACTGAAAATAATATGAACTCCAAATATAGTAATTTTTATGCAGCAGTTTTCTGAGACCTTGAAAATTATCTCAATGGTTCCTCCAAGGTTAAAAAAGAGGTTGAGGAAGGCTAGTAAATACTTCATCAGTTTCTGAGGGAATAGAAGGAAAACAAACCTTACTCAAGAGTAATAATGGTACTACATCTACATGAAAGAAAATAAGCAGTGGGATACCATGAGGTTCCATCTTAGACCCAGTATTCTTCAGTATCTTTATAAATGACTTGAGGAAATAGAAGGGGAACTTATCAAATTTACAGATGATGCTAAGCTGGCGGGAATAGCCAACACCCCAGAAGACAAGCTTGGTAATCCAAAATGATCTTGACACACTTGGACAATGGACCTCTTGGAAGAAAAATCGTTCTGGGTCCAGTTCCAAGTGGGGAAAAAGACACTGGAAACATGGAGGCTGTTTGGAAGGTTTAATGGAGGACAGGACCACATGGCCTGGAGCTCCAGAGTGAAAAGGAAGGATGATCATATGCTTCAAGGGTGAAGGAAGAGATCAAGAAAGGACTGATATGCTGAGAATGCCTGGGTTTTATAACCTTTGTTGGGATTTGAATTGGAGCTTGTATTCTGATTGGCTGTCAGACTCCCATGGGGCCATGCAGGGGCAACTTTGTAGGCTGTCCTGAGTTCCAGGTTTGGTTGAGCCTTGCTGGATGATGATGCACCGAAAAGAGCTTTTGGCAATTACTATAGCTTTACCTGGAGATCTTTGTTACGTAAAGTTTTCTGGCCCAAGCTTTAATGGCCCACCCATTAACAAAGGTGGGGGTGAGTTTCTGCTTCTCAGGTGAGTTTCTGCTTCTGAGTTTCTATTCTTTTTAGAGGAAATATTCTACCTTTTTAATATTTCCCAGGATATTTCATTTTTCTAGGAGGGGGTAGGTGCTAACTTCCTACAGACCCTATCCAAAAAATGAAATAAATGTGGAAAAGAGCATGGTTTTACACCTGGGCAGGAAAAACAAAAGATACAAGTACAGATTAGGCGAAACTTGGCTCAAAAACAGTAACCGTGAGAAGAACCTTGGAGTCCTATGGATGATCACTTAAACATGAGTCAGCAGTGTACGACAGCAGCCAAAAAAGCCAACACAATCCTTGGTTATATAAACAGAGGCATAGAATCAAAATCACGTGAAGTATTAGTACAGCTTTACAAACCCTTCATAAGGCCACATCTGGAATACTGCATCCAGTTTTGGTCACATTACAAAAAAGATGTTGAGACTTTGGAAAAAGTGCAAAGAAGAGCAACTAAGATGATTAAAAGCCTGGAGACTAAAACATATGAAGAACGGTTGCAAGAATTGGGTTTGGCTAGTCTAGAGGAAAGGACTGGGGTGGGAGGGGGGCATGATAGCAGTATTCCAGTATTTGAGAGGCTGCCACAAAGAGGAAAGGACCAATTTATTTTCCAAAGCATCAGAGCAGGACAAGAAACAATGTATGGAAACTAATCAATGAGAGAAGCAACCTGGAATTAAGAAGAAACAGTGAAGACCAACAGTAGAACTTGCCTTCAGAAGTTCTGGGTGCTTCACCACTGGAGGTTTTTAAGAGGAGAGTGGACAGTCACTTGTCTGAAATGGTATATAGGCTCTCCTGCTTGAATGGAGGGCTGGACTAGAAGACCTCCAAGATCCCTCCCAGCTCCATTATTATTCTTATTTTTTATAGTCCACTGAGTGCCCCTTCATTGACCAGTTATCCTGGGAGTTACTTTCCAGATTCAGTTTTGCTTTTCTCTATGTCAACACGCCTAGATTAAGGAACCTGGTTCTCTGCATCTAACATACCTTACCCCTATCACCATTCATCTCTTTAAGTTAGGAGTTCAATATCATCTGAATTCAGAGAAGCTGACACTTTGGGTTTGCACAAGAGGAATTAGAACTTTATCCCAAGCCTTCAGTAATCCCAAATGGTGGCTGATCTGAGTTCTGATGACAGCAAAAGTCCAAGAGTTTGATTAAACAGACACTCATAAGAGTAGATAAAGTAGAGGGACAATTGCTTGTTATAAGAATGTCTAGTCAAAGGTTTCTGCCAATCAAATTGGCTGGGGAATTCTGGGAGTTGAAGTTCATACACCTTAAAGTTGCTAAGGCTGAGAAATGCTGGTTTGGACCAGGACTCTATGGTTGAAGAGCTTGTGCAACACAGTGGGGAAAGGAGGCAACATTTAAATTGCAGGATTGCAGGCACTTTCAGTCCCCACCCCCAAATGGCCCTTGGTCTTAGCATGTCATTCAAACGTTCTGCTGTGTAAATTGCCTATATTAGTATGCAAAGAATTTCCCCCAAGTAGGAGACTGAAGAGATAACCTCTTATAAGCAGTCACTTCCAACCTCTTAGACCAATTTTATCTATTCTTTGTTTCTCAAGGTGGCTGTGATTTCCATAGATTTAGCACTTCCTTCCCCCTTGCTTTCAAACGTTTTTTTATCTTCTTTGTTTCCTTGTGTGGCTCTTGCTAAAGTGATGTCCATTTTCTGAAATAGGGTATACAGTGATATATTAGCCCAGTGGCCCCCAACCTTTTTTGTCCCACGGACCGGTACCGGCATCACAAAATGATCCATGGACCGGTACCGGCATCAGCATGCATGACCAAGGCAAGGCGAGCTGAGTGACCGGCCAGCCAGCTGTTCCCCTGCTTCTCCCCACCACCTTCAACTCCTTTATACCTTTGTCGATGGGTTTTTCGGGCTCTTTCTTAATCTCCTCCTAATGCGAGACTCCACTGCCATCGGGACGGCTCTTCATTCGAAGCCCTCCCCCCCTCAACGAAACTAAGGTGTGAGGATTCAGCACCCAAATGCCGCTTTCCAACCGACAGCCAACAAGCTCACCCGGAAGCACTTTCTCAAGTGCTGTTGAAACAAGATGGCGGTGCCCACTTCTTTGTGCCCCAGTAAAAAATGCTCCACAGACCGGTACCGGTCCAGGGGCCGGTGGTTGGGGACCACTGTATTAGCCAACTGAAATAAAGGATGCCCTTGCTTGTTGATAAACACTGATTTAACTGGATGGGTGTGGGTCACCAGGAGTTGGGTTCAACATGAGGCCACCCAAAATAAAATAAAATAAAAAGCTTACCTGTAATTTCAGCTATAATCCTGCCTTCCAAATGTAAAACAACCCAAAAACTAAAGCCTTTTGAAGGAAAGGCTGGGCCCTACATCATCACTCCTCCTCCTATCAGAACCAAAGCAGAGGTGGCAATTTGATAAGCATGAATTCAGTGGTTCCTCAAAGCTCTATCAGCCGCAACAATGGATAATGCCTATTTTCCATGAGATACAAGTGTTAGGCCTTTAAGCCAACATCTAGAACATAATGCTGATCATTCTCTCTCATTAATAACACTAGAGAAATCTCAGGGCAGATGGCAGATACACTGGATGATCCCAACTTGTTTTAAGCACATCAAGTATTTTAGAAATAAAACCAATTATATATATTTTCTTAAACAAAACAAAATCATTGCTTACTTTTTTTTCATTTACTTTCTGATACCGGTATCATGTTTTGGATTAAATTCCACTGAATTCAATGGAATTTAGAAACAGGTCTACTAGACTCAAGACAGGAAAACTCTGGATGACCTTCAAACAGTAGCAAGAAAATCGAGAACACTCTAAATCAGGGGTGTCCAACCTTGGCAACTTGGCAACCCAGGGAGTTGAAGTCCACAAGTCTTAAAGTTGCCAATAAGGTTGGACACCCCTGCTCTAAATCTTTGCTACCATCTCATGATCATCTGGGTATTTGCAGCTGAGGTCTAAGCAGTTCTCCCTGTTTATTTGCCGGGACAAAAAGAGGCTTCCTGTAACTGTAAATTAAGATTACAGAGGTTTGACAGATGGCCAGAGCGGGCAAGGGCAAGCCTTCTTGACCTTCCAAAATGCTATTTTTGGATGTTCAGTATCTGTTACAGGAGTTATAACTCAGATGAAATGTCCTTAGGCAGTCTCTGTCGAGAATGCTGCTAAGTATTTCTCAGCATTACATCCCTGATTTAAGAAGACATGAACAAGCTGGAATATTGGAACAAGCAGTTTTCCAATATTTGAGGGGCTGCCCCAAAGAAGAGGGAGGGGGTCAACCCTCTTGAGATCCCCTCGAATAAATACTGGCTTAGTTCACATAACACACAGTAAGCTAAAAGGGGAGGCTTGGCTGGAGGGTAAGGGTGTCCTATGAACCTTGCAAACAAAGTAATGGTTCAGTGAGCAAACCCAATCAAATTATCTCAATAAACCAAAGTTAGAGCTCACATAAGAGATTGCACAAATCTGCAGGACCACTGGATGGCAACAGAACTAATGCATTCTGCCATCTAACCATCATGGTAGTTGTTTGATTTTTTTTTCACCCTGAAGCATAAAGGGAGAGCCCACCACCAACCACAATGCCTGCAAAAGGGAGCCCAAGAAAGGAAATGCATTCTTCAGGTCTCTTCATTGGCATGAATTGCCCATCTGCCGCTTTCCCATCACACAAAGCAACGGACAATATTGAGATGGCTGCTATCGTGTCACCCCTAGTCCTTCTTTTCATTCAACTAGACATTTCTAGCACCTCAAAATCTTTTTTTTAAAAAATAATATGGTGACCAACATTCTATCTATTGGAGAGAAACATAGCGAAGAACAGGACATTCACACATATAACTTGATCTCAAAAGCATACGCAAGAAAATCGGGTTATAGCACTGGGAAACTAGCCTAAATTATTTGAAAATTCTTTCTCATTCACCCACTTAAGAGGAGTGATGGGAAAAATGCAGCGTCATTATTTGGCATGGTGGTTGGTAATGGTTAATAGCCCACTAGGGGCTACCATCTAAATCGCTCAAGCTCTCTCCTGTCCCTTGTTCTGAAATAGCCACTGTAAGAGATTTTCCAGGCTCCTCAGGGATTGGGTGATACAGTACCAAGTAGTCCTCAACTTAGGATCACAATTGAGCCCAAAATATATGTTGTTAAGTGAGAAATTTGTGAAGTGAGTTTTGCCCCATTTTACGACTTTTCTCACATTTGTTAAGTGAATTTGTTAAGTGAATTACCTAGGAAAACAATTGTTAAGTGACTCTGGCTTCCCTGTTGACTTTACTTTGTCAGAAGGTCGCAAAAGGGGATCATGTGACCGTGGGATACCACAACCGTCATAAAGGTGAGCCAGTTGTGAAGCATCCGAAACGTGTTGCTAAACGTTTCAGCTCATCCAAGCTCTTCAAAAAGTTCAACTGCCTCTTGAATAAAAAGCTCCTTTGGGACATAGTGTAAACCTTAGGGATGCTGCAAGGGTCCTCGGTGTGAAAAGCGGTCGTAAGCCACTTTTTTTTTCAGTGCCGCTGCAACTTCGAACGGTCACTGAACCAAGTGTTGTAAGTCGAGGACCACCTGTACGGTAGAACGGGAGGGGCATCGGAGCCCGGCCGCCCCTTCATTCCTCCCCCCCTTCCCCCCGCAACCCTCCAGCAACTACGAGCGAGAAAGGGAAGCCCGCGGAGGCCCGGACCCTCTCCTCAGCCAGACGTGAATTTTGGCACGTCTCCCGGCGGCCGCCCCTCCCCCAGGTCACGTGCGGAGTCCCTATTAAAAGACCTGCCGCCGCTTCCCCAGCCTCGCGGTACTGGAGCGGCAATTGGCGGGGCTGCAAGGGGGGCTTTTGCATAGACGACCAGGTAAGGGAACGGGCTGGAGTAGGGGGAAGTGGGGGGGGGGAGGAAAAAAGAGGCTCGAGTTTTTCCCATAGGAAAAGGAATTTAAAAAAAAAAAAAATCTGCCGGTCGGGTGAACGAAGGATGCGGAGTGTTGAGGAGGGGGAAGCGCGCCCACGCAGAAACGATTCCTGCGGGTCCGGACACGGTCTTCCGAATGGGGAATGCCGGACGCTTTCGTTGCTGCTTGGGGAGGAAGGCTACTCCTTCCTCGGCCTCCTTCCCCCCCCTTGCAAAAGGACAGTGGAGAGCCCCGAATCCCTGCGCGGGAAACCGGGAGCCTCGAGATTTAGGGATTACGTTACATTGGAGGAAGGTGGCCGGATCCGGGCCGGAAGGGATCCAGGAGGGGGAACAACTGACTTTTCCTGAAACGAGAAGCCGGGGAGGGGGGCGGGCTGCTCAACCTAGCGGCGTGGATGCAACCTCGCAGCGTCCCGGAAAGGCAATTTGCCCAATGAAGCCTCAGCTTGGAGATACTCATTGCTGCACGACGAGATTCCCCCACCACCACCACCACCACTAGCGGTCAGTCGTATCTTTTTTGAAATCGGCTGGCGAGAAGCGCCTTTCTCCTTTCTTAGGCTGCGTTTGTCGCCTCGAGGGCCTGGGGTCACTTCGGCTCGGCTCGGCTCGGCTCGGCTCCTCGCCGTGGGGCTTAACAGGCTTCCCGAGCGATGTCATCGGGCTTGGCTCCATCCTCTCCGCCGCTCCTGGAATTAGTTTTCCTATGTCCCAAAGGTGCTTCCCCAAAGAGGCAACTGGACTTTCTGGTTTTTCTTGGAAGACCTTTCGCTTCAGTCAATCAATGGAACGATTTGCCCACCAGAGGTTGTGGGTGCTCTAAACCAGGGGTCTCCAACCTTGGGGACTTTAAGCCTGGTGGACTTCAACTCCCAGAATTCCCCACCCCGGAGTCTTTTAAGACAATCATTTGTCTGAAATGGTGCAGGATTTTTTCCCTGATCTGGGGGGGGGGGTGCAGGGGGGTTGGACTGGAGGATCTCCGAGGTCCCTTTCAACTGTTCTGCTGTATTCCACAGTCTCCAGATTCTTCTGCCCTGAGTAACCCTCTCTGTATTGATTCTCACCCAGGAAGTTATTTCAGCTCCAATTGGATGGTGGGGAATGGAAAAGGTTTATATTTATTATTACATCCAGTCGGAGCTGAAGAAGCTTCTTGGATGAGAAGTGAAATGTCTTTAAAAAAAAACAAAAACCCCAGAAAGTCCAGTTGACTCTTGAAAAAAAAAACCAGCCCCTTTGGGACAACCACGAAGAAGAGATTGGACTGTCATTTGTCAGAAATGGTGTAGGGCCTCTTGCTTGGGCAGGGTGTTGGGACTAGAGGGCCTGCAAGGTCCCTTCCAACTCTGTTCATCTGTTAAAATGATCTGGATGACTGAGAATCTCCATAGACGTTCTCCTATGCAAACCTGGGGACTCCTGGCTACCTCCTGGGTCCTCTTTTTTTTCTGAAGGCCCTTTTGTCTCCTGGACAATGGTCATTCACCTCCCCCTTGCTACCGAGGAGCGTGTGAGGAATTGCTTTGTTGCTTTAACCGAGGGGCATTTCACAAGGAGTTGCATCGATTTTCTGGCTGTCCCAGAATGACCGGGATTTAGAATTTAGACTAGGGAAAGGAAAGGAAGAGCGGGGAAGTGGTAGGTTTTTTTTTTTAAGAGGGGGGGGTTTCTATATAGGAAAACCCTGGCAAAGTGGGTTTCTTGCATCCCTATAGCTGGATGTGATGGTTCACCAATTGCAGATCGAAAGGAAGAAAGGAAGGGAGGGTCGAAGGGAGAGAGAGAAAGAAAGAAAGGGAAAGAAGTGGGAGGGGAGGGAGGATAAAAAAAGGGAGGGAGGATGGATGGATGGAAGGAAGGAAGAAGGGAGGAAGGGAGAGAGAAGAAAAAAAGGAGGGAGGGAGGGAGAAGGGAAAAAGAGTTCCCTGGAGCAGCACCCCGGGGACAGTGCAATTATTTTATATTGCTTTATATTATAATTATTTTATATTATATTGTTCTGCAGGAATGCTAAGCAGAAGAAGCGGGTCTTATGGCTACAGGGGTTAAAATCTGTCCCATAGTCCCTTGAGGCATGCCTTTGATTGCACTGATTTCTCAAGCCGCAGCACAATAATCAGCATAGTCAACATTTTACTGTTTCTAATCTTAGGATCTGGCAAGAACAAGCCTCAGGAGAGGCATTATTATCCTCCAGTTTCTTTTCAACTTGCTTACTGCACAATCAGACACAAAATCTAGATGGCTACTGGAAAATTCATGGAGATAGGACCTATATAAACAAAAGCAGTGAAAACAATGTATGGTTTGCCTTGGACAAACTGCACTATGGACACAAAGATCACAGACAGTATGAAATTGATTGTTTGAAGTTAAAGTCCAGAAAGTCTGTGGCTAGAAAGACAGTCTGGTTCAGGGTACAATCTGATACACAATTTCACTTGGGCACCTGAACTCCGGTGATCCTGTATAACTAACTGATCCAACTAAAGAGGTCTTCTTACATCTTTGCATTTTCACAGTTTCGATCACTCTTTGGAAGTTGTACTTTTCTGTAAGGGGCCCTGGGAAAGTCTGTTTCTCAGTGCATCTGTTGGGGCAGTTGCAATAGTAACAATTGGAAAAAGCGGAGACTATATGGCTCCACTAAGCTTCCAGCAGGAAGGACGAGGCAAGCTAGAATATTTCCGTTAAGTATCAGGAAAAATATGTTTCATTATGTACAGTAGGAAGATTATTCTACATGGCATGCGGGTTTCTCATAGTATAACATGGATCTCATGTTAAAATTGTACAGGGTCCATGATCAGTGGGGACAATGTTCCTTGATCCTCATTCCGGTCCTTTTGTTGCATCCACGTTTCTTGTGAAAAGAAAATCTGGTTAAAAGAAAAACCAAATTGAAAATAAATTAATTCTGGCACATTTCCCTAATTAAATTGATGTATGTGGATGTGGGGACATAAAATACCTGAGTGCTGAGATAAGGCTAGAAATGAACAGAAAATGAAATGGTACCGTACAGCGAATGACAAATGTAAAATAAGGAACTTCTTGTCATTTTTTTTCTTCTAGTGTTACAAGATGTCTCTCAAAGAAAAACTGATTGAACATGTCCATAAAGAAGAACAAGAACATGCCCACAACAAAATCACTGTGGTTGGAGTTGGTGCAGTTGGCATGGCTTGTGCCATAAGTATTTTGATGAAGGTAAGTGCTGTGTCCATCTGAATTGCAGGATGTTCTTTGCAATATTTTGCACATTTTGCTATTTGTTTGAAATAAGACGGCTGCTGAGGATCCAAAGCACAGATTGGGAGCACCACAGATGTAATCAGTATTTTTAAACTGGAATGTATGCTTCTAATTTGTCTCTGTCTTCAGTTTTCGCCCATTGCCTTCAAGAGTGCTGTAACCTGTTTGACGTTACATCGCATTAATAAGACTAGTGATAACATAACGTTAGTCATTTTTAATGCAACTGAGAAAAATACTTAAGGCAATTGATTTTGTTTTGCAAAACTGCTGAGCTTCTTTAAGGTACAAATAGAAGATGTTTTTGAAGTAAGTGGTATAAGCAAACTACCTTTCACTGTAGTTTCTGGTATTTATGTTTTACATACTACTAAACCACTTAGAGAGGATTATAAAGCGGTATATAAGTCTAAGTGCTATTGCTAAATGTTGTATTACTTATTTTTGAAATGTTAAGAAGCCAGTCCTGTCTGCCTAGACGAATAGATCTATGTATAAAAAGCTTTTCATTCTGTTGAAAATATTAATGCTAGGTTACTAGAATTAATCATATTGAAAGCATCTGAATTTAACCAACAACATTTATACCAAAAGTCGTCTTATGGGATATATCATATGAGTGATGTCATCCAGTGGGACCCAAGAAGTGGGCCCATTATATTGCAGCATCTTCCTCCTGGGACATCATCCCTTTAGAGCAGGGGTCTTCAAAGTTGACAAGTTTAAGACTTGTGGATTTCAACTCCCAAATTTCTGAGCTAACATGACTGGAGAAGGAATTCTGGGAGTTGAAGTCCACAAATCTTAAAGCTGTCAAGTTTGAAGACCCCATTTTAGAGATGTGTTCACTTGCCTTCAAGCGAGTCCTAAAACATCATTCTTTCCCCAGGCCTTGATTTAGGCATCTGGAGGTTGGGGGTAATGGGAGGAGATTATTATTTTAATTGTTATCCCAGGGTAGTTTCTAACATGTTTTTCCTGTATATAATTTGTGAAGTTTGCTTTTGGGCAGCCTAGTAATTGGACAAATAAGTCTGGTCTGTCATACCAAACATAAACCATGCATGAGAGATTATTGGAGAGATTATTGGAGACTCAGTAAATCAACTAGCTTAGCCCAGGAAAGTGATAGATTACATTTGGTACTGCATTTCACTGATGCACCATTGTTCAGGTCATGGGTTGCCTGCCACTCTCTCTTTTTTTAGGATTTGGCTGATGAACTTGCTCTTGTTGATGTTGTGGAGGACAAGCTGAAGGGCGAGATGCTGGATCTTCAGCATGGTAGCCTCTTTCTCCGAACACCAAAGATCGTCTCTGGCAAAGGTTATATAATCTTTTATGTTACAGAAATCCTCTTTTGCTTTAGGGAAGTGGCTGTATCTGATATTTATCGGATTTATCAGATATATGACTTCACTTGATAAAAGGTTACATTAGCCAGGAGATCCAGCTTTCAGTTGGATCCATGGCTGGTCTTAGATACGAGAAATTTGGAGAAAAACAGGGAAGTGTATAAATTGACCCTTGCTTCTAGATCCAAGAGATTAAAGAGTATAGAACCTAATCTGATACTCACCACTGGACAAGTCAAGAAGGGTTAAAAAAAATTGGTGCATGTGCAAAAAAGATAACAAGCTAAGTTTAGAAATAGACATTTTGGCCCCAGAATGGCCTTTGGCCCACAAACAAAATGTGCTGCCACTAAGTGCATGGATTTATGCAGCAGATAATAAAATAAAAACAGATTCACAAATCAGAATTCTAAAGAGCAGTGAGCTAACTACTGAATAGAGCAGGCTACTGTTTTAAATTGATGTTTTCTTTTTGCTCCATTTAACCACAGCCTTGCCTGTGTTGACAATATAGGTCATAGCCTTTCATGACAAACTATCTCCGTCACCCTTGTCAGTATCATTTTTGTCAAACCCAAGAACTATGGGTTTGGGTTAATTATAGCTCTGCCTCTGAGGCTAGAGTAGAAACCTGGGCTCTTCATTGACTGCTTGAAAAGAGCTTGCAAAAAAAAAATGAACAGGATGTAAGTGTTTTGTTTTTGCTTTTTTACCTGGAAACTTGAACATTCTTGCAATCATGGGAATTTGGGGATGTCTGAAGACAAGTTTATCCTTGGATACATTTAGGAACACATAAAGTAATCATCTTCAATCAACTTTCAGCAATGTTGATCTCCGAAGTCCCAAAATTCACAGACTTCAGGATGGGGAAGGCTGATGTAGCTAGTTAGTTTGCAAGCTGTGAGTCTAAATGAATATATGTCACAGTAGGGCACATATTTTTCTTTTGTGGTTTTGCATCTCTCATTCTATAAGCCAATTCTTCTCTGACATGAAAGGTTTCATGCAGTCGATCCATCCATTGCACAGGTAGATGTTGAAATGTATGTTGAACGTACAATCTCTTGTTTGGCAGATTATGCAGTGACTGCCCACTCTAAGTTGGTCATTATCACTGCTGGAGCTCGTCAACAAGAAGGCGAATCTCGTCTTAACCTGGTTCAGCGCAATGTGAATATCTTCAAATTTATCATTCCCAACATTGTCAAGTACAGCCCTCACTGCAAGCTGCTTGTTGTTTCCAATCCAGGTTGGCCATCTCCTTTTCTGAATGTTTACTGTCTATTGTTTATTGTCCAGGGTTTTTAATGGGAAATGGGCATATGTTTCTTTGATGGGGGTTTAAAGAAAGTTTTAGTTTTCTCTTGTGGAAACTGAATCCACTTTTGTGGATTTTTGATCTGTCAGGTCCAATACATATGTAGCAATATCTTTCTACATAATGAGATTGGAAGTCAATCTTGAGCATATTGCTAAAGGTGTTGGCAGCAATGGCTCTGTAAACTACTTTGAGAGGGCTGTAAAGCATTATGGCGGTATATAAGGCTAAGTGCTATTGCTATCTTGGCCTTCTCATTGAGAAATCCCTATGTACAAGTGAAAATCAATGGACAAACCTGTCTAAGTTATAATTCTGATCCGAGAACAAAGTCTTACTTTTTTTCTACAATGATTAGCAATCTTTCTTCACAGTTTCTGCCCTTAATATGGCAGATGTTTTCCAATTTTTTTTAAATCAACAGTGGATATTCTGACCTATGTGGCATGGAAAATCAGTGGCTTTCCTAAGCACCGTGTTATTGGAAGTGGCTGTAATCTGGACTCAGCCCGTTTCCGCCATCTGATGGGCGACAGATTGGGTATCCATCCTCTCAGCTGCCATAGTTGGATTATTGGAGAGCATGGAGATTCCAGTGGTAAGCAATGGTTTTTCTCTTAGCATTAAGCCTAATTACATGCTAAGTAGAATGGAGACATTATTCTTGGAAAAGTTGCAGTTTTGCAATATTTTATGAAAGAGCCCAAGATTGTAGAAGCCTGTGCTGTGTCTACCTGCTGGCCTGCACCTGAAACCTTCTGATTTCTTTCATATCCTTGGTGTGTGTGTGTGTGTGTGTGTAAAATTTTAACAAAATCCTTTTGATCTAACCAGAGCTCTATTGTACTAGAAGTACATTTGGCTCCTAAATGTTGGGTTTACATGCTGAGCAAACCTAAAGGGAAGATTTCTGTATTCCCTTCTCAATATAAAAGTTAATCTACCCTGCCCTGCTACATGAAGGTAACACTAGATGAGCTATATTTGACTTTTAGTTCTGTTCAGAAAAGGTCAGTTCTGTAATCCAAGTAGGCCAAACTCTATCAATCTGAATTCTATACTCATAACATGTGAGTTCAAAATAAATCTTGTTAGAGACTCTTGGAGTTTTATAAAGTAAGGCTTGGGGTTTTTTAGTGTTTGTCCTATTTGTCTCACTGGCCATCCTACATGGAAATCAGTGTAATAGCTCACAGTAACTAATTTAACAATCTATGCATAGCATAGAGTATAAAAAAGTATATAAAAATTACTTGCAGGGTTTGGAGAAAGGTCATCTTAATAACATCTAATTGTATTACTGTTTTTCTTAACATGATGTCAGGGCCCAGACTGGCACTTTTTAACAGAATTATTTGATCAAAGCCAGAGCTACATTTTGCATATAGAATAGCTGAAAAGATGCTGACATTGCTTTCAATGGAAATATATATCCACTTCCCAGTTCCATCATTGCACTGCTTCACAGGGCACACTAGATTGTCAAGAATTCCTTCAACTTTGGCAGATCTCCAGCACCTTACTGTTTTCCTTTCTTTTTCTCTCTCTTGGCACTTGATTTCCCTTTCTTTTTTCTTTACTTACCTCTTACAAACTTAGTAGATCTCCCAATATTGCTGACAAGCATGCAGATAGCAATTTCTTGTACATAGAGATATTTGTTTCAACTTACTGGAGTGGAAGCAACACCTGGGCCCCATCTGGCCTTAAGTCCCACCGTATATTTCAATTGCTTCCATTCCCACCAATGCCCTAGATTTCTGGGACTAGTGCAAGACAACGCAGCTGCAAATGATAGCTTTCAATTGGCCCAGGAGACATAGGGTCTTAGAACTGTTTACCTACTTGACATCCTGGGGAGTCTTAACATCGTCAGACGTATTGAGTCAAGGGAGATTGAACCACTTTGGTTGTGAATGACATGCTTGGAGATTGAGTAGGACTCTTTCTTCAGCCGAGTACAACAAATCTTTCTTCAGCCGAGTACAACAAATCTTGGGACACTTGGCATGGGAAATGATATTTATAAATTGTCATAACTTGGGGCCAAAATCACAGCTATTAGGCACTTTCTACAAGAAGGATTTTGGCATCACCTTCTTTCTACTGAGACCCAAAGTTCATGAATAAAGTGAACTTGATCTTTCAGTGGAGCCAGGAAAAAATACTGCCCCAAGTTGTTATGGTAAAACTGCACAATAGGTGAGTTGTTGAGAATTATGTGATCAAAGAAGAAATTCAGATCTAATGCCATTCCCAAAACCCCAACTGGGCCACAGTGTATTTATGACCATGATACCTTGGTGGAGCAAGACATGCATGTAAATAGCCTACAATAATCAGAACAGCTCTGCCTTATGAAAAATTATGGCCCATTCCACTAGAAGCTTTGTTATCTTCCTTAATAAAACACTGAAAGCTTAACTCTTGTACTTTGGCTGAAGTCACCTTTGGCAGAACAATACTGCAGGAAGTAGTTCAGGGCAAGGACCTAGGATTCCATGCCAAGAGGCAGTTCTAGTATGTTTTACTATAGAATGCTTTGTTATAGAAAAATAGCACAGTGAAGTTACCATGAAGGTCTTTAGTATGTCATGTCTCTTCTAGGTTCCTAGGCGTTTCACGTTTTCCTCTTCCTTTGAGCTTTCTTTCTAGTTTGCTATTCCAAAACTAGGAAGGGAGCTCCTTCACTGAAAGAGAAGTTAGAACTTTCTAGTCTTGCATCAGTAGTAGGGAGTTACTCCTTGTAGAATGTCCTATCATGTAGACAAAGAGATTTTCATAGTTTAATCCGATATAGACCATTTGATAAAATTAGAGATTTCTTACAAATGCCCAGGAATATCTATTCTTAATAATGTTCTGGTGTTACAGTAGGCATTGATAGTTTATTCTTCATGCAGTTGTGTAACCCTGTACACGGGAAAGTTTGCTTTACTTTGCACTTTGTGATACAATACTTACCTATCACTGTGTCATATATTACAAAATACTTGGTTAACCACTCTAAACAAAAATTGAGTACATAATAAAGGAAATACTTAGTTAATCATTCTTGCTTTGGAGTAAATGTTGGGTCCTTTTCACTTCTCCCAGTCCATTTTTGCCAGTCCTCCATTGCAATAAAATTATCAGGAAAATGTTAGTCAGATCTCATAAATTTAAATTAATTGTTCTGCCTCCTTTCCATTTTCATATCAAGATAAAATTGCTACAAAATTCTGTTTCATCCAGTCAACTCTTACACAGTGAAAAACTAAGCCAAAATAAAAGATCAGAAAAATAATACCCAACTTTTTAAATCTATTCCTAGTTTTCCTGTGCCTGAAAGTAGTAGTGTTTGCTGTTCCACAAGCCCTTCAGGCAAAATTATACATAGTACACTGTGTCCAAGCCAAATTGTAGCTGTAGAAGCAGAGAGAACTATTCACAGCTTGCTTACCATGTCCAAGCCATTTTATTTATTTGTTTGTTCATTTGTCAAACATGTACATGATAAGTGTAAATATGAACATAAACAAGAATCAGGAAAGTAAATAATTGCATTTTGTATATAATTGCCATAACTTAATAAGAAAATCAGTATATTAGTATGTTTGGGCTTCATTAAAAGGATTAAACCGATTTGATTGATCTGATTCTGAGGAGAATGAACCTTGGGGATTTATCTTATTCCATAAGGCTAGTCACCTATTAATTATAGAAGGAACTTGTGTAAGGATAAGGTCTGAAGGTAAGGATAAGGTTGAAAGATATTGATACAGAATTTACAAAGAAAATGAGGGTACTTGAGCATCCAGAGAACAAAATATGTTTGCGCAAAGGGTATAAAAACTGGAGGAGCTTCACATTAATTCCAGTTACGTTCGAAAAAAGATCCAAGGTCCACATAAAGAGGCACTGATTTGTCAGCTAGTTAGTATGAAAAGAAGCTGTTGTTAAAGATTTACTCACTTCTTTTTGTGCTAAAGTTGTTCATTCAAAAAGGAGGGTAGATTTGGGTCCTGATTATCTGGAGCTAATCCAGTATCTTTTTCTAATCAGGTCAAAGGTGTAAGCTGTTCCTTTACAGTAAATGGATCTTCATTGCTTACTAGAATGAAGGCCATATTTGGAGCCAGCTCATCAATTTTCACTTGTTTCAGAGCTTTCCTGAGGCTCACGTGTGGAGAATTAAAGTGGTAGCTTTTCTATGCTAACCATATAATTTTATAAATATAACGAGCGTGTGTTTTGAAGGCATGAATAACCTGGAAAAAAAATTTTTTTTTATTTAGTTCCCGTCTGGAGTGGCGTGAACGTTGCTGGTGTCTCCCTAAAACAGTTGCATCCTGAAATGGGTACTGATGGAGACAAGGAAAACTGGAAAGAAGTCCACAAGCAAGTGGTAGACAGGTAACATGTCAGATTTGTGTGGCTAAGGATCATATAAACAGATAACGTGCATTAATGTTAGGGAGTTCCACAAGTATTATAAAACCCAAACATTAAGGTATATTGGAATTTATTTACCATGCACAGTCTTTTTATATATTTTGGGATATACAGTATTTCTAAAGTAGGTGTATTTCAGAAGTCAACAATCTGAAAACATTGCTTCAATTTGCAAACCAGTTTGTTGTGTTTTAGATCATTTCCTAGCAACACGAGTGCTGTCGTAGTATTGCAGACCTATCTTAACATTGTATGTAATCCATTGCAGTGCTTATGAGGTGATCAAGCTGAAGGGATACACATCATGGGCAATTGGTCTGTCTGTGGCTGATCTGGCTGAAACCATCATGAAGAATTTAAGGAGAGTACATCCAATTTCTACAATGGTGAAGGTAATCAGCTACTCAGGTCATTATGGTTTTATAATTTGCCTATTTAGCCATGATTCAGTTCCAACATCCTGGATCCAGCAAGAATTGGAAAGCAAGCAAGACTAAACTAAAGTTCTGAAATAGTCTATGTATGCCAGAGTGAATATGGACCTCAAAAATATCACTCCTGCATAGTTCAGAAAAGGACTCGACTTTGTTGAAAAACAGCACAGTGAAGGCAGAGAAAGGGCAATGAAAAAGACACATGCAGCGGAAAATAGGTGAGGTAAAAATAATCTGGGGGGCGGAAATCATTAATGAAGCACTTAATGGAGGAAAGAACGGTCTTGGAAGACAAAGTAGCTATCACTGTAGAAATAAAATTCAGTGGGGAAAACATGTAAGCAGTACTGAAAAAAAAACAGCAGCAAACAATCCTTGGGAGTAAGAATGGGTAGCGTGCAAGTTTTGAGAAAGAGAGTAATAGAAGCCCCTTTTTTGTCTTGCAATATATATCTGTTGCTTGCTTTGGGATTTCAGAAAGAAAAAAGAGGGACTAAAAAGGCAGCTCATGTTTAATCATGGTGGAGTGTGGAAAGGCAGAAAAGTAGAGAAAGCAGGTAGATTAGGTGGAAGAGGAAGGAAGGCTTTGCATATCTCAGTCACATGATCGTGGTTCTCAAGAAGGCGGTTAACCAAGCCTTCAGAAGAGGAAGCGGGGTCCCTTTCAATCCTGAAACCATGGTTCTCCTAGGGTTCAGGAAAATTCAGAGAGTACTTGGCATTTTGTTTCTTTGTCTGATCTGAACTAACAAGGCAAAGTTGGCTATTTCTTATATATTGCAAAACTCAATTCTGAAAGGGAAAACTCAATTCTGGGATCTTGGAAAAGGCTGTGCTTACAAGGCCTAAGGAGACAATAAAGCAAAAAAAAAAAAAAGGGCGTTTCCTTCTGGGATACTGCAGCTGTAACTGCAAAATCCACTTGATCGGACAATCCCTACAACATTCTGTGCTTCCTTCCTAAAGGTCAGTCCATTAAGGCAGGGCTCTCCAGCTTTGGCAGCTTTAAGACTTGTGGACTTTGGGAATTCTAGGAGTTGAAGTCCACAAGTCTTAAAAGTTGCCAACGTTGGAGACCCCTGCATTAAGGAACCCTGTCTTCACAAGATGTTCTCTGGTATAAGGATATCTTTCCAAGTTAGGAAGTGGGGTGGGGAGCTTAATAATGGCTGCCTAGTTCTGCAGTTCCCCCTCAAGAGAGTTCAACTTAAGATGGAGAGAAGAGCTCAATATGAGCCCCATTGTTTCTGGTCAAAAAGTCAATTTCAAAATGTACAATGATTCCTTTGTACAAATGCAAAAAGGCTAGGTTTGACCACTGCTGCAGCTACCATCTTGACTGCTTGCTTTCTTCTCCTGTGTATGCCACTGATCTTAAAACATACGCTCATTTTTCTTATATTTAAGCAACTTGTTATCAATGGTGTGTGTATGTGTGTGTGTGTATCAAACTTCTTAACTGCCCATCTCCCTCATAGTGGGAGTTTTTAGTCCAAACACTGCCCACATAATTATTTCACCTGTTCTGTCTGAAGCTTTTTAATGCATTTATCCCTATACATTATGTGGCTTTCTCTAATTTTTTCCAGTGATGATAAAATGTCTATTAGATTTAAAGAAAAGTGGTATTTCATGGCCATAAATATTTTATCTTTCCAGGGTATGCATGGAATTAAAGATGATGTCTTCCTAAGTGTTCCATGCATCCTGGGCTCTTCAGGCATTACAGACGTGATCAGAATGACTCTGAAGACTGAAGAAGAAGATAAACTGAAGAAGAGTGCTGAGACACTGTGGGGAATCCAGAAAGAGCTTCAGTTTTAAGTGTCTCTCTTTGCTGTTTACTAATGTGAAACTGGCCTTAGTTGATGGTTATTTGCACTTTTCAAATGAGACAATTCCTTTACAAGAATATATCTGAAGCATCATTGGTTAAATTACTACAAAATTCCTCTTCCTCGTTTAGAAACAGAAGCTGCAAGATTCCTATCTTGTTCTGTGACTAAAATAGGAATATAATATAGTTTTATGAAGGAACATAAGGTTGATCCAACATCCACTTAAAACACTAAATTCTCCTGCTTTTCCCAGTTAATATCAGATGAGAAAATAAGTTACTTGGTTTTCCAAAGACTTTGCTATCAAAAGCGATTGGCAAATTCACTGACCAATATTTTCTGCTGACAGGTGACTTAAATTTCCACTACTGAGCAATGGTAAATGTATTTTTCCTGACATCACTGCTTCAGGTCTTTGTGTATAATCTTCAAGAGAACTCAATGTACTCTCCTGCAGGAACTGTGTATGCAACATTTAGAATTGATGCAATTGTCTAGCTTTAGTACCAGCCGCAAAGAGCAAAATAAACATCAATTAATTTTGTCTGCCTTCATTCATTTCATATACCCACGCTTCTGGCAAGCGCTCAAGACATCTAACATAATTTTAAAAAATGAACTAAAATTAATGCCAAAAATTAGTTTCAGTTAAAACTGAAAATTTGATGAAATGGATGAACCCTTCTGAATGCCAGGAGTGTGGGCTGGATGTATCCATTGCTGAGGAGCATGACCTGAAAAGGCCACTTCCTACATGCCAAAGAGATGATCCTGTCGAGACAGCCTAGGTAGGAGCTTCAGTAGAATCTTCTTGCAGAACTTGCAGTAAATTGCATTTGTAATGAGACAGACCCTAAAACGTTTAGGGCTTTGGAAATAACACCAAAACCTTAATTGTATCATGTAAGAAAATTTCCACCAATCCATTTTTTAAATGTTGGGATTGGATACAAACCAGTTATGAAGATAAAGTACGCTGTGATGGTCAGCATGGGGTGTAACCATGGCATAACAGTTGCCTACTCTAGAAGGGGAGTAGCAACCAGGCCACAATTGAAAATCAATATGTTGATGACCTGCAGCAGTTTTGTGCATACATTGAACAGCGGAAGATGACGAGGTGAAATCCTTTTGTTCAACAGCATAGGTGCCCAAAAATGATCCTGTGCCACATTCTGGATATGACTCAATTGGAAATTCTATTACAAAAGCAGTTGCCTGGGGGCAATTTTTAATAATAAGACATAAAATGGTCTATCAAGTCACATTGCCATGCTGCCCTCCCCAGCCAGTTTCATATGGTCGAAGCATTAAACAAGAATTGGATTATACAGTTATCAGAAGGAAGCTTCAGGAAAAAGTAAACCCACTTAAAATTAAGTACTGTAGTAAATAAGCAGAAAGGAACTCAAACCTTTGACAATATATAGTACTAAATCCATATTTGCTTGAAGCAGGGTGAAGAAAAAGCTTTGATTCTTTTTAAGGATTGGTTGAGAAATAGTTTCCACTAGTTGGACATTTTTGGACATGGACATTTTATATATATATATGGTCTCAACTAGAACAATACTTTCCTTACAATGGCAGTCCTGGTATTTCTAAATATATGCAAGGTATTTCTAAATAAATGCAAAATTCAACAGAATTTGCCTGCTGCTACAGTTCATAAATTAGCATGATCTGAATACCTATAAAACCGGGACCAATGCAATACATAGGTGAAGAATTCCAAGCTGATCTTAAAAGAATCTTATGAATAGCAGACTGTGAATACAACCATCTATATTTACGAATATAAAACACACTATATAGTCGTGCACAGAATTTACGTATCACCATAATGGTTTGTGTTTAAGCAGTTCTGCAAATCCCAATGCATTTACTGAGGAAACATTTCATATTTGATTCCTGTTCCTAACTGAGATTTTGGGAAGCTAAAATATTAAACGTGATCGGTTTTTTTGTCTAAAATTACAGTTTAAGTCTTGGAATCAGTCTATTTTTCCAGTAGGGCATTATTTCAATCTGTTATTAAAAACAAAAACTATCAGTAATTCATTGTTATTCTAACATTTAGCAGATAAAATGCTGAAATCAGCTCGTAGCTGGATCCAGCTGGGCAGGACCTATGAAAATTGAGGTATGATTTTGCCTGATTATCAGGGAAGTTTCAACTAGTTGATCCTGCGGAACCTCCTTGCTACTGTGAATGCCACGTTTTTTAATATTCATGTTGGATTCAAGCAGTAGTGAATGCTTTTTTGCAGGAGAGGGTGTTTTGCCCTGTCTTGAAGCAGTAGCAGCCCATCCTCTCCTCAAAAGGTAATCTCTGGATGTGAGAAAACTGGTTTAAGTTCCATCCAGCTGCAAGCTTCCCTTTTTGCTGAAAAGGTGGCAGGTGCACAACTTCAAAGGACCCCTTTTGAAGTTCAATTCATGCAGAGTTAAAGCACCCAAGAGGGCATAGATCACAGGTGTCAAACTCTCCATGTCACGTTGCCGTCACCTGACATTGCGGAACTGGGGTGGGCGTGGCTTGCGTTTGACACATCTAGCCCACGGGTCACAAGTTTGACACCACTGGCATAGATGTTTATGGATGACTTCTGGAGGATTCAGGATGGGGGTGGTGCTCCTATTTTTGCTCTCTCTGCCTGATTTATACAGTAAGTAGTCCTCACTTATTAACCACAATTGGGACTGGCAACTCCCTCACTAAATGATGCCCATCCCATCAAATCCAGCATGAAAGGCATGTTATAGGTCCATCCATGAAGGAATGTCATCTGACAGGACCCAGGAAGAGAGCTTTTTTTAACCTGATGCCCATCCTTTGGCTCATCTTTCCCCTAGAACTTAAAATAGCTCCAGCCCTTCTGGCCTTTAGGAAAGATCTGAAGACATGGCTACATCACTGTGCTGGAGGGACTAGTAGTAGTGGACTGGAGCCTGCTAAAGCATTACAGTAAGTTGAATTGCACTCTCGGAGATATTTTCCAGTCTTAATAATTTTTATTGTTTTAAAGGTTTTTATTGTGTGATTTTGGATATTTTTTAATATGTGAGATTGGTGGCTATATATACAAAACATCTTCAGAGCAAAGAGTGTGATCAGACAAGAAAATGGATTCTCCCTCATACAAGATCAGTTCCAGAGGAGTTAGGGGTCAATGATGAATATGGGAGAATCAAAGCACATATGATTCCAAGAATACTGCTTCCCAGTTCAATCATAGTTAATAATGTATTCATTTATCTTTCATTGGTTTATTTGATTATAGTTCTCCTTTAAAGTAATTGAAATTAAGCTAATCACCATCAAATTTATTAATACATTTTAAGAGACATCTAAAGAATTAATATCATTAAAAAAGAATACGTGATTTTAACAATGAGAAAATATATAGTATTTATGACTAATAGGGGAGAAGTGATAGTGTTTTTTCAATGCTATGAAGTGTCTACTAAACAAGCAGGATCAGATCACACAACAATTTTAAAATAATGTAAAGCACATTTTAGCCTCTAGCTATCTTCTAGGATTTTATTACAAATTGATCTTAAAAGTACACAGATAACAATTCCAACTATATTCTGCAGATGTTAAATGAAAAGAAAGACATGCTTGCTGCACAATTATCTATAGCACAAGAAAAGGTTATGCAATGGATTTTATTTAGCTAGTCCATCAATGCAAAAAGTTTACAGAAAATTGAAAGTGCATTCATAAAAGCTAGTCCTTACCAAAAAGGAGAGAAAGGAAAATATATTATCCATTCAAAATATCTTACAATTGAATGATATAATAACTTATTTTTTTCCCCACCTACATATTCAAAGGAAACTCAGAATATGACCATTTGGCCCCTTCTATACTTTCTCATTCTGTCGATTAGTAGAGATCACTGAGTCCTGCAGTCTTTCTTGCTTTCTGCATAAGCGCCCTCAGCTGGAACTGCTTGCGAGACAAGAGACGGACATGCTGAAAAGAAATAAAATAGGATTAGGATAAATTATACAAGAGTGATAAAACATGAGACACACGTATTTGAGAGCATCAATTACTCCATTACTGAAATAAATATTTACAGATCTTGATTTTGAAAAGAACTGCACAAAATAAAATGTACTGTAAGAAAAATCATTTGATGTTTATTACTTTTCCTTCCCCAATGGTTTTACTTCACAATATTTTCAGACGGCATAGTTTTGCACAACGTATATTGAGGTTTTTTACTAAAATACATTTTATATTATCAGCCAATACTGATAGACATAAAATCAACAAGAAGCTGCTCTAATTAGCAAAAATGGGACAATATTCTAAGGCGTTATATGAAGTAAATGTAGATCATTTCTATGCAGGTAGTCCTTGACTTATGACTACAATTGAGCCAAAATTTCTAGTACTAAGTGAGATAGTTATAACTTTTGCCTCATTTTACCACCTTTCTTGCCACAGTTGTTAAATGAATTAACACAGTTGTTAAATTAGTACAAGGGCTGTTAAATGAATCTGGCTTCCCCATTGACTTTGCTTGTCAGAAAGTCGCAAAAGGTGATTACATGACCTTGGGACATAGCAACAGTCATAAGTAAGAACCAGTTGTCACGCATCTGAAATTTGATCACATGATCCTGGGGATTCTGGAAAGATCACAAGCGTGAAAAATGGTCATAACTTGTCACTTTTTTCATTGCCGTCGTAATTTTGGTCACTAAATGAAATATTGTAAGTCGAGGACTTTCTCTATTCATGTATATTTCATGAAAACTACCTTGAGAAAGATGTCAAGGTCTATAACTCCCCGTCTCAGTGCTTCCCCCAGATAAAAGATAGTATCTTCAATAGCATTTTCCTCCGCATACAAGTTCAGTATCTGTTTGTAAAGTGGTGCTGCAGGAACAATAACTTCATCTATGTCATTGTTTTCTGATTGACTTTCCATTTTTTCCAAGGCAGAACTTAACTCTTCATCTTTCTTTTTCAGGAGATCAATGTTTTTGTCAACTTCAGCCTAGACAGACAGACAGACAACTTGTTTTAAAACGACTTTATATCCATTTAAAATTGACACTCTAAATTTCAACTTTTGTTACTGAGTATTGTACTTTTTTGGGTGGTTGTTCCTTCGAGTCAGTCTTCACCTAGATAAGTCCCTACAGTTTTCTTGGAAACATTTTGGAAACTGGTTTGCACTGACTTTTTTTTCAAAGCTGAGACAAAGTAACTAGCCCAGAGTCATCCCAGTTTCTAGCCTGGTATCTTTAATTATTGGTTGTCTCACACACAATTACTAATATAAAAGAGCTCAAGGGAGTGAAGAAGAGACTTAATAGATCTGAATTAGATCCTGTATTTCCTATGTTAACTATGTTCCTCTATGATTCAGTATCAGATCGATAACCACATACACTCTGCCACTATTCTTAAAAATGGCTTATATCATCTTTTTGCCTTGTCGCTGATAATCTTAACTATATATTATTTCATCTACTTTGAATATTATTAATTTACCTATCTAGGTTCAAGTATAATATGTAAATAAAAAAAATGAATCATCAATTAACTTTTTCAATGCTCTCATAATTTTATAAGCCTTTAACATAAACTCTTTTTTCATCTTTTCTTTTAACTCCCTAGGTATTACTCTAAATCCCAAATACATTTGACTACTTGACTGCATTTTTCTACATTTGTCCAATGTTACAATAGTCATTGTGAAATGCAACAGTCTGGCCCTTATATTTCTATAAAAGCTTATTATTGTAATAATAATTATTAATGCCCTTCTTAATAATTCCTAAAGTAAGATTTAATTTCAGTAACTGCCTCATATCATTCCAATATTTGATCAATCTATTTGTCATGACTTCAGACCCATTTTGTGCTCTGCTTGTTTAGGAATAGTGTGTTTTCCCTACTGGGCCTGCCCACTTTGATGGTGTCACTGTTTCATTATAGATATGTGAACTCCCCAAATAATTAAAAACTGCTCCTTCAGATTCAGGGTTATAAAGTGAAAAATATTTCAGCTTACCTTCTCATAACAACACATGTTCAGATGCTTCCTTCCAGGATTTCCCAGATTTTAAAATACAGTTTTATATATATATAAAAGTTTTCTGCTTAATAACACTACACAATCAATATCCATTTAACCTAATTTCTACTTCCTATAGATGTTTGAAGGGAGCTTAATAATTGTCTATTACGACAATTGTTCTGCTCCATTCTATCCTCTCTCAATAGTATCATTTTTGAGATTTATTTATTAATCAGATTATCAGGCCATGCAACTCTAACTCTCATCTCCATCGGAAAGTTAAAAAAACGAACAAGAAGCTCCTTTTCAAAAGTGTTTTTTTTTTAATTGGGGAGAGCGGTCATGTGAATTTCCAAGGGGATGCTGTTGCAGAGGACAGGTGCTGCAATGCAGGCCTGCCTCCTGGGTTCTGCTATGCGATACTGCTTACTTGATGGGAGCAGGAATGAGTTAGCTCTATCAGATTTTACTGGTAAGGCAGAGACTAAAGGAAACAGATGGTTCCTCAGATAACTAGGTCCTTTGCCATGGAAGGATTTTGGAGATGACAACCTGCACTTTGAAGCACATCTGAAAGCCAAGTGGTAACCAGTTCATAGAACATGGGTGTTATTAAGCATGGTTCAACCTGCCCATCAACTGCTTATGAGATAAAGAACTGCAACAGTATCCCAGAGGCAACTACAACATGTAGATTTACATGATGAAATATGACAGGAAAAGCATCTAAGTATAAGAGAGAATCTCTTTCACAGGGGATCTTTACTTTCCAGACCAAGTGTTTTCTTTCTATCCAAGATGCCTTAGTTAGTAAATGATCCTTCCTTTTCATCGAGCTTGTCAATAACCACGGATGCAATTGTAGTTACTATATCTCTAAAATCTAAAGTTAGGAATAAAAAGAAATATACACACTCCACACTCACGTGATATTATCTATTTTTGGTGGGGTTTTTTGCAATTTGTCTTTCCCAACATTTATGAAGATAAATTTGACCACAGGTCAAGTGCTCTAAGCAGTAGAGGTAGATGGAAAGGTGGGGGAGGTACAAGTACTAATGCATTGTCAAAATTATTCAGGAAAGAGCTTTTCTTCTTGCTTACCACCTCTTGGTCTAGACGAGTTACCATCTCTTCAAGCTTCTGATGACCCTTTTTCAGATCCTCTTCTGTGCGCTTCAAGGCATTGAGCTCTGCCTGGGCACGATCCATTTCTTCTTTCATTCGCCATCTCAATTTATCACTGACTGCTGATATAAGGGAAGCTCGAATAGTGTCTTCACTAATTGTGCCATCTCTGCTGGGACCTGCAGAATAAAAATCACAGTCACAGAAATGCTGCTGTCCATGTCCTCAGGCGGACCCTTAGGCATGACCCTTGAATAATTTAAAGAAAACAAAGGAATACCACCTTGTGCTAACTTAGGGGGAAAAATATCATACTTTAGAAGATATATCTGTGAACTTTCAATGCATTCAAGAATACAGGTAGTCCTCGACTTACAACAGTTCATTAAGTGACCGTTCAAAGTTACAACGGCACTGAAAAAAATGACATGACCATTTTTCAGTTACAACCTTTCCAGCATTCCCAGGATCATGTGATCAAAATTCAGATGCATGGCAACTGATTCATACTTGCGACCACTGCTATGTCCCAGGGCCATGTGATCACCTGTAGTGACTTTCTTACAAGCAAATTCCACGGGGAAGCCAGATTCACTTAACAACCAGGTTACTAACTTATCAACTGCAGTGATTGCAGCAACAACCAATGTCGTAAAATGGGGCAAAACTCACTTAACAAATTCTCACTTAACATAAATTTTGGGATCAATTGTGGTTGTAAATTGAGGACCACCCGTACATGGATCCCTGGCCAACTCAATATGGGTTTATTCATCTCATCATAGTTTATAACTGAGTTATAAAAACCTCTATCAGTTCTCTAGGAGTTTTCATCTAGAGCAAAAAAGATTCATTAGGCTTCCATATATATTGATTAATTTATGCTAATAAGATAGCAGGCCTTTCTTAGAAATGCAAACATCATAAGCATCTAGTGCACTTGAATTACTCCAATGTAGGTAGATACACCACAAGTACAATTTTTTATCAGGAAAACTTAAGATGTGCCTATCTCAAACTATTACTGATCATTATTGCTTGAGGTTACTTATTTAAAAAAAAATTGTAAGAGAGCTATATACTGAAAACAAAGTAACCCTACTTTTTTATACAAATGTTATTTTCTTTCCATCCTAGTTGTAAAAAGCTACAGGGCAAATATTATGATCATTTGACATGTAATTCCTGATATTTGTCATGCACAAATGATTTTTCTTATTTTAATTCTTCTTTTCAAAAATTCGGACTAAAAATTCACACACAACATTTCCATCTAAAGGTTTTCCATCATCTCCTGTTCAATAACACTGACTAAGGAGTTTACTTAGTTATCAGATTTTGTAACAAATGCCCCAATTTTTAATTGGTGTCATTTACAAAAAATTTTTTTTTCAGTTAAGGGTTTTTTTAAAAAGTTGTTAAGTTACAGGCATTACAACAGTATCCAAAATAGCAAGAATTAGGAACAGCACTTTATGATAAAAATTGTATTTTACCTTAACACACCAACTCAAAGTGCCACAGGTTTCACATGTAGTCTGAGTTTGCCGCATCCATAAATGTTCTTAATATTAACATTCTTCTTCTAAATCACAGCCTTTTTTTTTTCAAAATCATGAGTCCTTTTTGTTTCTTTTAAGATTTTCATTGCTGAAGCAGCATCCAAATTATGAAAGGGATTCTGATATGTCCATTCCAGTAATACCAATTATCAATACATATCAATACAATACAAATGTTTTTGAAGTGTCCACTCAACAAAAAAATAGTGAATTAATGAAAATGTCTATTCTTCCTGTAATTTCCATTCTTTCTTGTCAACTTCATTTATTCTGGTTTGATCTTCAGATGAAATTGACTTTCAGGGTGACAGATTCTGATCCAAATTTCTTCATTTTGAACTTCATATGATGCTGAAGAATATGCTATAATTCATTTTAAAATTTTCTTTCTTCTGGCTTTCACTTTTTTACATTCAGGTTTTAAAGATGTGCAACGAAAATGAATATAAAATCTTCAGGTTCAGAATCTAATGAAGGACGGCTGAACAGTACAGTTTCTATACTCTTTTCAATGCATTTAAAGTTCATTTATGAATGTCAGCATATATCAAAGTATTCTTATTCTTTTTCATACTCAAAATGAGAGTCTTAGGAACAAGTTTAGTCAAGGGTCTGAATGTCTATCATGCTGATCTTTGTTCCCTAATCTCTCTTCTCTTGGAAATAAGCAAGTCTGCCATATACAAAGAACTCTGAAAATTGGTATCAAACTAAGGAATCCTTCTGCATAACAAATGTTACATAAATTAAACATTTTTAGAAGAACTCTAGACATTTTCCACCAATAAATACACTTTTTCTCAAGTGCCAATATTATGCAGTGTATTAAAAATACAATCTACAGACTATATTGGATAGAGTGTTCAGTTTGCCAAGAAACATACTGAAAATCTCATAAAGTTAATATCATCATGAAAAACCACCACTTTTACATTAATTGATATTAATAGTATTATTGTAATACTTAAAAAGGACATGCATATTTTGAAGAATGAAATGAAGTGGAGAAACTGAGGCTGATAATGCTGCTAGATGCATTCTATTTGTATGGGCAAATAAGGAGATCCAAACTGGTTTTAACATTTTTTTTGAAAGCTCCCAAGCAAAAGACTAACAAATGGAAAACATAGAAAACAGGGAAAGAAAAAGAACAATAAAGGGCAACTATGTATGTTTTTCAACCAGGCACTTTTACACACATGGAAGTGCTGTTGGAGTTTCAGTGTTAATGTGCTTAGGTGTCAAAAATAAATTTCAATTAGAATAGAAAAGGAAAGGAAGATGCAACATAGAATTTCTCTTATTTTTAAAAGAGTATCATAACAGAGTGAATGCAAAATTGTATGTAACAGTCTTGTTTCAACTTCACCTACCTTTGCCTTAGAGAATCTGGATTCATTTTTGCTAACTAACAAAGTCCATTTTTGTTGAAAAGCATAATCTTTTGTGAGCTGCAGCTGCACTCTGTGCAAATCAGATGCACAATGGCTAGATTGATGTAAGATTTAAATTGAGGTAAGGTAAGGGGAAAGGGAGGAGAAGGATGGCAGTTACATGGAAGACCGTCTACAATTACAGTATCAGTTAACAATCATAATGTGTTTAAAAACCCACTGTGTTTCTTAAGATCTTCTGAAATTGCCTAAAACATTTTCATGTATCCCAGCTCAATAATTACGTGTTTGATGTGACTGTTCACTTCACACTTTTCCAAAATAGGCCATCTGAGGTCTCCTATGGAGTGTCTACTGTGCCAAACCTTAAAAACATAAACTTGAGTGTCAGAATTTTCTCTTATGGATTTTCCTCTTGCCCACCCTTGGCAGTGAAAAGGACGGTGAAGAAACCATTCTCTCTGAGAATGTCAATTTTAGCTAAGATAGTTACCATCTACAACTACAGTATACTATGCAAACTTTATACTGACAAAAACAAATAGGATTTCTTAGTCACAACTGAATATTTATGAAGCCCTTGCATACAACTAAAATTGAAGGCCAGAAAAAAAAAACTATTATATATAAATGTGTGTGTGCGTAAAGTAATTTATGTGTCTAAAAAAAGTGTTGAAAGAGCAAAGCAGCAAGGAAAATTATATATTCCAAACAAGTATAATATATTGGTTTACTCCTTTAAGAATATGAATCTTAGCATTTTCTCCTTCCTTCTTCCATAATTAGCCATACACACTAAGAAGATACTGTGGCATGTAGCCATTTATTACAAGGAATACTTGAAACATTTAACCTTTACTATATGGAATCTGGTTTCAGAAGTGACCTTAAGGTACTGTGACCTTACAGTATATAGTCTATCAATTAAACCTGAAAGAAAAGCAGCTCCAGCACTGAACTTGGCTGCTGAATAAACTGACATTTAATAGACCCTAAATATATATCACTCATAAGACAATTTTTTTCTCTTAAAATATTAACACTGGTCAATTATTTACTTAATTTAATCTAAATAGATTAGATTGCTACCTTTGGCAGAAATTTTATGTAAGAGAGTGAAATACATTTAAAGTTATAAATCAAGACGGGAATTGCCGAACAGGTGATTTGCTGACTTCCAAAGAATGCTATGTGCTAAGTCTTTCCTTAATTCAAGTTCGGAATGAAATGGTCTTGAGACTATCTTGGTACAATAAAGCCACTTTTCTAATTTAAAATAAAGAACATTGACAACAAACCATCACTATTGATTCCTTCATTAATTTGTTCTGGCCTGAAATGTCCCTTGGTCCTTGAGAAAGGGAGAACAGCTATAAATCCAAACTTACAGCCACTGTCTACAAGCATTGTAGACTGCATTTTCAGTCTACAAAACTTATCTGTGGAAATACCTACAGCATTATGGTGAATAAAGTTTTTGTTTATGTGTTTGCTAAAAATAAAGAGGAACAATGATATTTCTTTTAATGGGAATTATTTTCTGGGGGGGAAACCCATTATCTTTTGATTTCTGTATCACCTTCTTCTAACCTGCCCAGAAGACCTCAAGTATTTATTAAACTCATCTCTTAGAGAGATTATTATTTGGGAGATATAAAATATTTACTGGTTTTAGCAAATAAGAAGGTGATCCCACATTGAAGACTAAACAACAACAATCTTGCCTGCCACATCTGCCAAAACTTCTTAGCAAATGCAAGATCATCTTACATTTTAAAGAGAAACTATTTGGGGAATATGAGTATTTATTTCATTTATCCCAGAATGTCACCATCTATCCCAGAATGTCACCAAGTCTATTCTCTTTTGAATAAAAGCTTGAAAAAACTTCATAAACAACATAAAACATTTCAAATCCAAACCGTTTCAAGTTCAAAATGACCTGTTTCAAGTTTGAAACAGTGGTTTTTATTTATGAACTTTTCACTTGGGATGAACCAAAAGTCCTACAAGCAGATCTCTTTACAGATGTGATTTAGGAACACAGTGAAACAGTGACCAGCCCAGCCATTTGTCCATCTACCCCAGCCTTGGCCAGGCTGCCTGGAAGAGGATCTTTGAAGCATCAGACTGTAGTTTGACTCTACGACCTGCTACACTTAACTAGAAATGCCAGAAACCGAATCCGAGATGTTATGCATGCACAATGACGTCTCTTCCTTTCATCCCACCACCAATATAGCTCCTTCAAATTATGAAGTACAAGAGTGCAAGAAAACATTACCAGTGTAGAATATCAAAGTACTTGTCCAGTGAGGTTTGGAACCTCGACAACATGTAACAGTTACATCTGAATTTATGTAAAGGACACTGAAATCTTTAAAAACTAATACTAGTCCCAACCATTAGTGCAATGTTGAACTAAAATGTTGATGTTTGTGCTACAGAGCTCTGTGGAAGTATGCTCACCAAGGAAATCCTATGAATCATGTTACGAGGTATACTGTGGTAGGTAATTATCTGCCAAAACATATGTGCATTATTAAAATCTAAGAGATATAGAATACCATGTTAGTTGTGAATAGAAAAACTATTCCCTAATATTTAAATGCAATAGTAGGTCTTTTATTGATGGTAGTATTGCTTATCTACAAAGAGAATGGACATTACAGTTGTTTCAATGATTTTATATGTATTAACCAAATAAATATATATTTAGTAGTTGTGACTTGAAAAATACCTACTTCTAATAGTTTTAACAAATTATTCTCCAAAGAATAATAATTCACTCTATCTGAAAAACAGGTCAACCACCATCTCTTCTTCTTTGCAGAGTCCAGTGCCTCTCCTGCACAAAGCTAGTTTGGCAAACATGTATCCCAAGAGTGGAGAACAGTGATGAATTCAGAGAGGAAAAATCCAAAGACTACCATGTGCAAATGGAAGGCATTTTCGAGCCTTGGTAAAAACATGTTTGAATCAAAGCCACTATGTTTAGCCATAAATAATAGCCATTAAATACTGGCACCAACATTTACTTTCAGCTTTTGAAATACCATATGGTTGTTTTATTTTCATGGCAGCCAACGTAATTGAAAATGCAACCATTTTCAGTATATCTGATATCAGACTAAATGCCATGTCAGCACGTGACTGTTAATGGCACCAAAAAAAAAAAATTTGGAGAA
Source organism: Hydrophis major (assembly GCA_033807585.1). Classification (NCBI taxonomy): domain Eukaryota; kingdom Metazoa; phylum Chordata; class Lepidosauria; order Squamata; family Elapidae; genus Hydrophis; species Hydrophis major. Next base: position 124,441,471 of record CM066328.1, read on the forward strand.
AAATAAGTTGCAGGATATTACTAGATGCCCATTAATACTATACAGTATGAGAACATAAAGGCTAATGTTTTATTATTTTTAAAACAGAACCCTCCAAATTATAAAAATCAGTTGTCCAATGTCAATAGTTTATGAAAGATAAATCCTGACAAAATACTGGAGCTTAAAGGCTCTTTTACAAGCAAATATACAAAAGGTAATCTGTAAAATGCTGTTTCTAGTAGTTGTGCTGTTAAACCCTCACTGCAAAAAAAAAATGATACATATTTGAACACAGTCCTATTTACTCTTACAGATAGTATAATTCTCATTTGTGGCTGGAAACTTAAGAGGTATTTAAGATAAATTACATAAAATAAATCTTCTCAAGTTTTTCACTCTATGAAGTTAATATTTAAAAGATGCAGTTTCCACAGCTCAGCCTTCTACATTCTATTCCTCTTGTCTTGCTTTTAGTCATTTAATTCAAAGTTCCTCTCCTAGAGATTGAGCAGACTTGGAAGTCTTTGAGTTAAGGAACTCGCTTCAGAAATGACAGAAAATTGACATAAATGATTCATGTTGAATTCCCTCTTGCTTAAGAAAATTAAAGTCACAATACCACATAAATGCAGTGTAAGAGTTCCCTTCAATATTGAAACACAGAATGAGTTTTGTTTTGATTTGTTTGCAAAATTGTTTCCTCCTTAATAACCAAATTGTTATTGTACAGTAGGTCAGTTTTTTTTTGTTTTTTGTTTTTTTGGGGGGATGTTGGGGAAAATAAACACATCTCTGTATTTTAAATTTTCCTTACTTCTAAAACTGTTCTTTCCTTGAACCATCCTTCAAAGCAAATTTCAGTTCAGATCAATGATGCCAAAACATGAAGTGGCATAGTTCTCTTATAGAGCCACTGTCAAACAGTTCAACAATACCTTTAGGAAAAGCAGAACATCTCTACCTTTATGCATTTGGAATCAAATAAAATTTTCTTCAAGCACAGCAAACAAAAACTCTAAAATGCTTTGCTATCCCAGGGGGAATATTGAAAGAAAAAAAATATTACAATTTCATTTTAATTAACACAAGAGATGTATTCACTCAGAATTAACAAATCCATAGCAACAATATTTTTGTAGACCCTGTCATTTAAAATAGAATTTTACAAGTATCATAACTGTTCTAAGGAGCATATGATACTATTTTGCATGGAGTAGGAAAATGAATCATTGAAATCCTTTTTACAAGTCTAAAAGCTCCCATATCTAGAACAATTGCTTCACCAACTCCAAAGGAGAAGCAATTCTTCAGTCCCCAATTTTAAACCAATTTTCCATTACACCAAAAATAGGGAGATATGGTTCAATGCATATTATTAAGAGCTCAGTAAATGAAATAACTTTATACCGCAGTTCAGGACTAAAAGACCTGGATCAAAGTTGGTACACAAGGCAGAAAGGTGGAGAAGACCGTGTGGGACTAAAATGGTATTTCTAGCTTAATAAACTATGTGTATTAAGTTGGGAATACTACATTTAAACCAGCCACTAATTGCTGCCTATAAGACATGCAATTTGTGAAATAGAATTGCTTAATTTTTTAACTAGGAAAAGTATTTTCAAAAACCAATGTGTCAGAAACTAGATCTTCACTTGATCTTTCCATTATATTTAAATAATCTTCCACTTTTTGAAAAGCAGAACAAATGTTCTAAGGTGCAATGCTGAATCAGTAATAGTGGGCTATATCCAATATATATTAGCTGACTTGCATTTGCATAATGGGATTTTCTTCTCTTTTCCCTCCTTGTGCCATGATCCTCAAAGCATACACAAAAGGGCTTGTCAGACTTCTGCAGGAGAACTGGAATGACCCCACTAACTCCTAACCCCAATATGATAACACTTAATAATTAGTCCCATCTCACTCACATAAAACGCCTTTGTAAACCGTTACTTATACTGTAGATTGATATAATCATGCTACATTCACTTTGAGAAGATGGGATCAATCAAGGATCAATTTGTTTGGCAGTCTCATGTAACATACATGAGAAGTGAATTAAAGTAAATGAAAAAATAATCTGTATTTGCAAGAAATAGTTAAACACATTAACAAAAAAATTCTTTGCAATGTCACAGACAACCGCATTAGTAATCAGTACCCAGCTAAATCATAGGCTAAGTCTGTCAGCTATAAATTCATGTTACCACGCTGTTCAGAACTTTCTCTATTTGTAGAAAATGTCCACAGTTGTTAATACATTTTTCTTCGAATCAAATCAAAGTTTCTAAAGCACTTTGTAAATCCAGGTTGAAGATATCTGTGCCACTCTGAGATAAGAGTACACCATCTAGATGGAACAATCCAGGAGATTCTGGTACAAGTAAATCATGTTGGATCACAGTCCCTCCAATATATTGCATAAAATAGCCCATTTCCTCATTGAGTATTTTTCTGCTTCTCTCCATCACTTTATGGGGTATCTCTTGATTCCACACTTTCCGGGGGATGATATTAGACCAGACTAGAATAGTATTCTTGAATATTTGCTTAAGAAGTCCAAAATCTTTCTTCATTCGGTTTATGACATCCAAATTACTGGCTGTCCCCAAGTCATTGCCTCCTAGATGGATCACCAATATATCAGGATCTGTTAGCCTCCGTCGTGTATGCAACAGGATGGGTACTAATTGATCCCACACCATTCCACTCTTTCCTAGCCAATGTAATTTGGCATCCTCCAGTCGAATTCCCAATTGTGGACCAAAGCTTCTTTCAAGTGCCCGTTTTTCTGCCCAGAAAACATAAGAATGACCACAAATCCATACCTGTTTCTGCTTTCTTCTGCCATCTGCTATTAAGAGAACAAACATACATTAATCCTTCATAAACTTTGTGGTCAAAGCCCTTTCTGAAAACTCTACCCAGAGTAGTTTTCTGTATTGCTCCATGTAAAAACAATCAAAATGTTAGATATAAACACACAAAAACCTTCCATATTGGCAATTTGATTTGAACACTATTTCAAACAACAGTTAATATGTTGGTGTATTCAGTTTACAGGCTAAATGATTGCATCTAATTTATATAACAGCAAAAAAAAAAACCCGTATTTACCTCCTTTTCGCCCTATGCATTGATATTTTCCAAAGCAACTCAGAGCTATCTTTTCCAAATGAAGATTCTTATACACATTTAGCTCTTCTTGAAAGAGCAGTTAACATTGTTAGCTTTTAATATTCAGAGTGACCAATTATTGATAAACTGAACTTAGACATAATTCCCCCCAAGACAATTAAGAGATTAATAGACATAAGAGCAAAATATAATTTCATAGGCCAAAAAACAAGGAAAGTAATCGAATGCCTGAATTAATTGAGATCATCGAGCATGGCAGATAGTGGTTGATAAAACAGTGCAGAGTAAATACTTTATTATATCCCTTATAGTTATGTATCTATGAAGTCATGTTACACCTTTTTCAAGAAGATCAATATTGTTTTGCTGAATTACATCCAAACACTTAGATTCCTCTTTAAAACAATTTTAAAAATGTGTGACAAGAATACAGATTACCCATTATGATTTTGAGTTTCGCAAGATTTCTCTTCCTTAACTACCTGACACACTGGTATCTCTGCATTTTGCTAGGCTTCTTGTCCTCAAGAATATTCAGTGAATATGCTAAAGTCACCCAATAAGAAACAGCACAGTATTTCCAGGTTTGGGAACACCTGTCCCCACTAATATCAAATTCCATACATAGAACAGGATACATTCTTGATTTGGCATTCAGTTCAAAAAAAAGTTTGGTAATACAAAGTTCAATGAGTCTGTATGGAATGTTCATAAAAGATTATGAATCTCTGCAAGTATGATAGCTTAAAAGTGTCTATTCTTTTTATAAAAACTTTTTTTTTTCTGAGCCTCTGAGCAATACTGTTTAAAAAAAAGTCCTGCTTGATCTGTAGAATAGAAAATAATCCCAGGTAGTTGACACTGTTGATTCAAAGCATACTCCCCCTCTCTTAAACTTCTGATTATGTAGGTGGATAAAAATGATGAAACAGGAGGAATGACAGTCTGAACACCAATAAAGATATCTCAGGAATCTCAGGCTGAGCATTCTGTAAAAAGTGAAGGTAGCAAAAGGAATATTTTTGCATTCTTATTGTGCCAGATCCAATTACAAGTAGTCCTTGACTTATGATCACAATTGAGCTCAAAATATCTGTTGCTATGTGAAACATTTGTTAAGTGAATTTTGTTCCATTTTATGACTTTTCTTGCCACAATTAAGTAAATCACTGCAGTTGTTAAATTCCGACTCTGCTTGTCAGGAGCTCGCAAAAGGAGATCACCCGATCCCAGGACACTGGAACCATCATAAATATGAGTCAGTTACCAAGCACCCAAATCTTGATCATCTCACAATGGAGATGCTGGTTGTAAGTGTGAAAAATGGTCCTAACTAATTCACTTTTTTCAGTGCCTTTGTAACTTTGAATGATCATTAAACAAACTGTTGTAAGTTGAGGACTACCTGTAAGCTGTTGTTGTTTTTCCGTACTGAATAGTATCTTCTTCTTTAGTATGTGGAGAGGAATAGTAGACAATGAACAATGCAGTAGCAGATAAAGTTGACCATTCACTGTAGATCTTGAAGATGTGAAGATCTTGATGATTTTGTTGACCCCTTTAGAATTTCCACTGTTAATTAAAGTAGCCAAGGTATGACTACCTTCATGCTTAAACACAGCGACCATCTTCTGGTTTCAAAGAAGCAATTACAATATATTTTTTAATTGTAAAAAAATCCTAAATCCAAAAGATTTGTGTAATCACAAACCAGTATCCAATATACCACTTTTAAAGCTATAAATAAACGGCTCTGGCAGATTAACCTGAACAATTTCAAAGGCTGGACTAAAACTCTGCACCCAAAAGTCTTTGAGAAAGTCCTCCTATTTTTTGTTGAGACACAAGTTCAGAAGGCAGGAGAAGGGCTTCCTCCACGATGTTATGGAATAAATTGTCTTGGGCACCATATTTAGTTCCGTCTTAGTTTAAGATTTACTTCTTTTTGCTTTTTGAAGATTTTATAATTATTTTAATATTAAGCATTTAATTAAATCTTAATAGTTTTCTTTTTTCTACATTAGCTGCCTTAATAATCTTGGCTGAATAGGAAAAGGGGATATAAATACATTCTGGCTTTTCAAACTTACATAATGGTGGACAAAATATCATAATAAGGAAGTCAATTTGACCTGGGCTGCTCTCTGTACTAACGATGCTGTGCCTTTTAAACAAATTTTCCTGCTTACTTCTTGGGAAGGCAAAGTCCCAATACAGATGAACAGATAAGCCAAAGTCTGGTCATAGCTTCCAAATTTCTAGGACTTTTTACAAATTGATTTAATTTTAAATGCACTATTTAGTCCAATTGCAGTAAGAATCTTTTAGTCATGTATGGAATAAAAAAAACAGCTGCTGATCTGAATTTTTATCTGACAGAAAATAAAATTTACATACAATAGTCATACATCTATTGAGTATCTATCCATGAAACTGGATATTCATGCTACTTCTAACAATAATATATGTTCAATAATACATAAAGAATAGAGATCTGGAAGCCTGAAAATGCATTGAAGAACATATTGGAGATACTTAATTCAAGCCTATTCAAACAAATTTTCAGCAACATTGACTGTCAAGGTTTCCTATGTTCAACTGTAATTATGTTCTTTACTATATTTAGCTGCAGCATCACTACTGTAGAGATTACACTCTCTTTATTCCTATGTATTTGTTAGCATGTTAAAACTTCTCCCAAAATCTAAATGTCAAAACTAAGATTAGCTGCCCACAGTAAGGTTAGAGAATAAAACAATTACGTAATTTTGTTATATTTGCTTTTTAGCTTTAATTCATTTTCGGCTTGCTAAGGTGACAAGTTTCAAACGCATACACATTTTTATCACATACAGAAATCAATTAAAAATAAAGACTCTTCATGAGTGAAAGAGCAAAAGTCATTAATTGTTTTGTAAATGAAATATTGGAGGAAAAACAATACATATAATATATGAAGTAGTAAAAAAATCAAACACTGTTTTTATGATAGGTTTCTTTTGTTGCTATAGTCAAATCAATGATTTCTATAAATGTAAGTATTTTGGTTTGTATATTTGCAGGTGCAAATTTCATTTTCCACCTTTGAAATGATTATTTTGAAATTACTCACCCACAGTGGTCACGGGAGGCTGAGAAGGATAATGTGGTGTGCTGGTTGTTGCTGGAAATGGCCCACTAGGTGCAGGGTAAGGGTAGACTGAATAACCACTTGACAAGGTAATGAAAGGGAAGACAAAATAGGATCATTGAAGCTTAATGGATTCAGCTATGATCAGATTACAATTCAATCTAGTGATAAATTAATTGATGCTTATATGGTTTGAACACTACTTCATATTATTTTTATAAATTAACATTAAAATTTCAAACTCATGCTCAAAACATTTTAAAGAGAAACACCAAACTCAGCTATTCAAGGTGTAGTCTATTGTTAACTGTTTTCATTCTGCTCTGTTACTTTCATGAAAAGAAAACTTGGTAATCTTTTAAATTATACCACGGACACCAAGCAGAGTCCTATATCTCCTGGAAGATAAAGTGTTTTTTTTTTTTTTACATTCTGTATTTCACATACAGGTGATCAAAATGAATTACTACTTTTTAACAGAAAAGTACATAATAGAATGCTACAGGAGGGTAAAGAAAACCAATAAATTGACTATGTTGCAAGATTTAAATTAAGATCGTAAGTACTGAAAACTTCCCTAGTAATTCACCTAACTGTGCAGCCATTAATTAATAATTAAAATTAAAGAATATTCAAATGAATACAAATAATGCAGCCCTTATTTTCCTTAAAAAAAACTTTAAATTTATCTAGTGTTTAATTGTTGGATGTTGCTGAATTAGAAGGCTGAGCAATATAATCCAGCATGATCAGCAGTGAAAAGGTTTCAGTTTTACCACAAAGCCACAAATTTGAGATCTCCTTTATACATTTCAGAAATTGATAAGGAAAGTAATAACCTTGCATTTCCCAGTACCATTTTGTATTGTACACTGCTGACTCTATCCCTAGACCTACATGTGAGAACTGCTCACATATGGGAACCTCATTTGCCTTCTTGTTGTGTACATTTTTTAAATACAATTGCATGTTAGTGTGGCATCACAGCAAGAACCTGGGCAAGGATTTGTTACAGAGCACAATCATTTTTGCAAACACACGTGCCTTACATATATACATAAATTTTTTGACACTGAACCATATCTGTTTAAAGAAAACCTGGTATCCCTCCAAATATCAGAGAAGTTCTAAAAGCTTATTAAGACAATTGAAGTAGGTTAAAAACATATATTGGCAATGATAATTAAACACTAAACTGGCCTTGCGAATAGATGGGGCGTTGGTTCTTACCTGATACGCCCATTCTCTGGGAGCTGTGAAGAGCATCCAGGCCCGGATAATACTTCTGTCTGTTGTTCAATAGGCTAAGCAAAGTTCTGAGGACCCGCCTCCTTGCTCCCCAGTTTTGGCGACATCGAAGTGGTAGATAACACCGTTGTCCTTCCTTCACCCTTGCTCATCGTACTTGACCAGGAACAGACCCAAATGGATATCTGGGTGGGCTGGATGCTCTTCACAGCTCCCAGAGAATGGACATATCGGGTAAGAACCAACACTCCTTCTCCAGTAAGCTGTTCCAAGCATCCAGGTCAGGGACATACCCAGGGGTGGGATTCAAAAAATTTTAACAACCGGTTCTGTGGGCATGGCTAGGTGGGTGTGGCCATGTGACTGGTGAGCGTAGTTTTTTTTGCAGCACTCTCCCTCCTGGGTCTCAGGCAAGCCTCTTGGTGGGACATTTTTTGCTCCCAGACATCCCTGGGGCCCAGGAAGAAAAAAAAAAAACAGAGCATAGGGGGACATAGTGCAGCACCCCCCTACACTCCATTCTTGGGCCTTGGGGGGTGGTTTTTGTTCCCAGAAAGCTTCTCTGGGGCTCAGGAAGAAAACCAACGGAGCATGGGGAGGCGCACAGCACCCCTCTACACTCCATTTTTGAGCCTCAGGCAAGCCTCCGAGGGGGGGGCATTTTTACTCCCCCACCCTCCCACCCTCTTTTTTTTTTTTTTGCCTCCTGGGCATAGGGGAAGCCTCCTGGACAGTAAGACAGTGAGGGGGATCCCGGCACAGCTGATCATCAGAACAGCTGATTGTCGGGAGGGGGAGAAAAATACCTTAAGGAGTAATGGGCAGGGAGAACACAGTCAGCGATGTTGGGCATGTGTGCAATGTTGCGCATGTGCGGTAAGGACTGATTGGGTGGGGAGGGGAGGAGCCATCCAGGTTCTGGCCCCGTCCCTCCTCTCCAAACTGCACAGAATCATAACAACCGGTTCTATAGAACCAGTCTAAACTGGTAGAATCCCATCCCTGGACATACCCAAGCTGGTGTGTCCTTACAGGAGGGTCTCCGTCTGGTTTGGAGTCTCCCTCACCGTATGAACTCTTTGTAGGACATGTCTGCCAAAGGCGGCCTCTGCCGAGGCAAACACATCCAGTCTGTAATGTCGTACGAAGGGCGACAGTGACGACCACATTGCCACCCTACCAATTTCTTTGATAGAGGCTTGTGTTGCCCAAGCCCTGATGTGGCCGCACTCCTGGTGGAGTGTGCCATGGTCCCCCTGGGCACTGGTAATGTCTGTAGTTCATATAACTTTGGAATCATAGCCTGAAGCCATCTGCCCACCGTCGAAGCTGTGACTTTCCTCCTCAGGGTCGAGGGTTGGAACGACACAAAGAGGGCCTCCATCTTTCTGTGGGAAACAGTCCTGTCAATATAAATGCGGAGGGCCCTTCACCCATCTAAGGAATGTCACTGCCTCTCTAATGCATGAACCGGTCTAAGGCAGAAGTGGGGAGAATCAACTCCTGCTTCCGATGGAATGAGGAATTGACTTTGGGTATGAAAGCCAGATTGAGGCAAAGAACCACCCTATTGGAGTGAAACACAATGGTCCTCCCTCACCAAGATGGCTGCCAGCTCAGATATTTTCCTTGCGGAGGTTATAGCCACAAGGAAAATAATCTTATAGGTTAGCAGGTGGAGATTGGTAGTTCTCAAGGATTCAATGGTGTTTTGGTGAGTGCTGTGAGAACCTTATTTAGATCCAGGTGGGGTATCTGGACCACTGGGGGTCTTAAATTGCTGGCCCCTCGTGGGAAACTACGTACTATCGGATGATGAGAAACTGTAAACCATCCCAGGAAAGGACTGAGGCTTGGGCTGCTACCTGCCTCCGTAACTTATTTGGGGAGAGCCCTTTGTCTAATCCCTCCTAGAGAAAGTCCAATCTGCCTCAATGTTGGTCAGCCCTGAGATATGTTCTGCCTTGATGGAGTTGAAATGTCATTCTTCCCAGCAGCAAACCCCCTCTGCCTCCCTCATGAGGGACTTTGAATGCATGCCTCCATGTCGATTTATGTGGCCACATTGTCTGTCAGGAGGAGGACATGCGGTCCCTGGATCTCTTGTTGGAACTTGCAAAGGGTCAGATGAGCTGCCCTGTGTTCCAGCCAATTGATATTGTGAGTTAGATCTGTCGGAGACCAGCAACCCTGGGCTACTAGGGACTGGCAATGATCCCCCCAACTGAAGAGGCTGGCATCGGTAGTAATTGTTAATCAGTGTGGCTCTTTGAAAAGGCAACCCCTGGTGATGTTCCTGGAAGTCCACCATTGGAATGATAGAAGAACTTTCGGTGGGACCAGGACCTTGGCCAATCTCTTGACCTGCCTGATCTCTGGAAGGGGAACAAAACCACTGCAAAGACCTGGCATGGAGGTGGGCCCAAGAGACTATTGCAATACAGGAAATAATCTTTGCCAGAAGTTGAGATAACTGGGTTAGGGGCACTCTTTTGAGCAGGGTTCGCCAACCTTTTGGACCTCAGGGACCACCAAACTCATAATTTTAGATCCCAGGGACCACTAACTGGTTCTGTGGGCATGGCCTATTTGTGGGTGTGGCTTGATGGTCATGTGACTGGCTGGGCATGGCTTGTATGTAAATATTATAAATATTTATATAAATATTGAATTTTTTATAAAAAAGAGCAACTTTTACCCAAAATCAGGCAAAGCAGGCAGGCAGATTGAGTTGCTCACAGAATCATTCAGTGATCTATCTATCTGCCATTGGCTAGCTCAGTCTCTCAAATTTGCTTGCCGCGAGTCTGCACTAAATTTGCTTGCAAGCAAACCTTGAGTCCTAAGGGAGGTTCGACTGTGCTTAGCTAGAAAGCAAGAAATCCAACCATTTCCTGCTTCCTAGCTAATCTAAATCTCCCAGCACAGCAGAACAGATGATGGTCGGAAAAAGGAAAAACAGCAACTTAGCAGACAAGTTTGTCAGGTAAGGAGTGAGTGGGCGGGGAGGGTTCCCGTGGGCCATATAGGCTGAACAGCCTTGTGTTTCTGTGCAGCCTGGATTAATTGCTTTGGGGGGTGCTCCAGGGATGAGATTTCTCAGCGGCCCCCAAAATTTTCTCATGGCCCATCGGTTGGCGACCACTGCTTTTGAGAGTCCAAATACAAGTGGACAAATCCCTGATGCTGGCCTGTCGGTTCGGCAAAAGAAAAACCTCGCTTGTCACCGTGTCAATTATGACGCCCAGGTGCAGAAGTTGAGTGATAGGTGTTAGATGGCTTTTGGCCAGGTTAACTGAAAAGCCATGGTCCCAAAGGACTCGGAGCATGGTTCATAGATCTATCTCTGCCTGAAGGTGAGACGAGAAATGTCTTCTAAGTAACTGTTGTGGTTTGCTGGCAGCATGTGTGAACGGCTGAGGTCTCTGAGAGTGAGGCCTTGGATGAGGGGCCTGTGTGTGATGCAGGGAAGGGGCCAGAACTATCGGAGAGTGGGGTGCTTCCTTCGGAGCTTGTCCAGTCTGGCAGAGGGCCCCGAGGTTTCTGTACTCAGTGCGTGTGCGCACAGGGCTGCTCAAAGGAAAGAGCAGCTGAAGCAGCACAAGTGATTCAGGAGTAAGGTTACGAGGTGATGGCACCTCCCATAAGGGATAAAAGCCAGCCTTTGGGATTGGCTTCTTTGCAGGAAGCAAGAAGTTCTTTCAATTCCAAGTTCTTGAGGAAGTCCTGTCTGTTCTGGTTCGTGTTTGAAGATTTTTTATTTGGAATATTTCACTGCAGTTAATCTTGTATTCTTTGCAGCCTTTCGTAATCTGAAAGGGCTTGCTCTTATCTGGGACAATTACTTTTAATGACTCTTTGCTGTGAATGAACAGAATTCACAGAGACGCATTAAAAAGGTTTGCTTTAATATATATTTCGTGTTTCTTTGATTTGAACGAGGCTTGGGTCAGAACAGTAACATTGCAGGTGAACCGGCATGCTCTTGAAATGCGCCGTTAAGGCCGCCAACACCTTTGTAAAAGTCCGGGGAGCCGAAGCCAGGCCAAATGGTAGGGGCACTGTACTCCTAATGGTGGTTGGCATAACAAAACTGTGCGTAGATCTTATAGGAATATGCAGGTACACTTCGGTCAGGTCCACTGAGGTCAAGACATCTCCCTGCCTGACATTTAGAAAAATAGATTGCAGGGAACTCATTTTGAACCTCCTGTAAACTAGAAAGTAGTTCAGATGCTTCAGATCTAGAATCACCCTCCACCCCTCCGAACTCTTTGGAACCACAAAGAGGATGGAATAGAAGCCCTGCCCCTGTTGATGTGGTGGGACCAGATGAATAGCATGGATCTACAGCAAATGCTGGATCACTGTCTCCATGAGGTCCCTCCTTGTGGAATCCCTTGACATAGGTCATGGCATAAAAAAGTTCAGGGGTGTGGAGAGGAACTCCAGAGAGAGACCTGACCTCATATTCTCCCGGACCAAGGTAGTCATATCCCACTGATCAGGAAAAAAGGTCAGCTGGCCTCCAATGGAAGGGTTAGTTGGATGTTCATTTGGAGTGACGAAAGAATCTTCTCCCAACACCATGAAAGGGCCTCTTAGCCTGGGCTCCTTGCCTGTTTCTGTCTCTGAACGCTGCCCTATCAGGTTGTTGTCTCTGATGGAAACCAAAGGACCTTTGGGTTCTTTGGAAATTGTTTCCTCGGTAAGGGGGTCGAAAGGAAGTCCCGCGAAAGGATTGGGCGGGACAGTAATTGAACCTCTGGGACTGGGAAGGTAATATCTTCCTCCCGTCCTGTGTCTCTACCAGGACGGGATCCAAAGCGGACCCAAACAGTTTGGTCCCATCGAAGGGGGCGGCTGCCAACTTCCACTTATGTTTGTTATCCGCCTGCCAATGGCGGAGCCATAGCAGTCGGCGGGCTGTGATTTGGGAGACTATGGCCCGGGATGAGAATTTTACCGCATTGAGAGTTGCATCAGCGGAAAATTGCGTGGCCGCCACCAAGTTTGCTATGTCTTGGTGGGCCCTAATGTTAGTGGCTGGAATGGAGTCCTGCAGGTGGCACAGCCACTTTAGGGATGTTCGGGTGAAAAAAGATGCGGCTGTGGCCGCCTTAATAGCCCAGGCATTTGCCTGGTGCGCCCTACGGAGTGCTAGCTCCGCCCTCTTATCCTCCAGTTTCAAAGCATTCTCCGTCTCACTGGGAAGGGTGGAAAAAGGTGCTAGGGCCACCACTGGTTCATCAACTGCTGGTAACTGAAGACACCCAGCCAGGTTCGGAGCAAAATTGTAAAATTTCCTATCATAACCCGTAGGGTTGGGACAGGAGCTTGTGAAAGTCCACTGTCGTCGAATCGTATCCACAAACATCTTTGGGACTGGTGTGACCTCTGCCTCTGCAATTGGTTCTGAGAAAATTAAATCATCCGACTCTCCCGCAGTCAAGGCGGGCTCTGAAGGAGTTGAAGGGTTGTCAAGGTATGCAGTGTTTTTGGCCTTAAACAACAAGGACCTAAAAAGGTGCGGGGGGAACAGTCCTATTAATGTTGGCTGTTCCGGAGCTAGTCCTTCATCCTTTGAAATATCCTTGTCTAGTTGGCCCTCTGTCTCCGATGGGGAGGAATCGGTGTCCTCGGATGAAACAGGAGAGTAAGGGTCCTGACCTTCTGCAGGTTGCCCCATGTAGTGCATGGGATGAGGTGGCGGTTGAAACTTCTGCAGATTTCCCATCGGGTGCATGATTTGCGGTGGTACCTGGAAGTCAGGGGGATCCGCCCTGAGTTGCATGGGTTGAGCTTGCCCCTGTTGTTGGAGAGGGCCTGACATCTGAGACCTCATCTGGCAGGTCTGTTGTAGACCTGCGGCGATGCCATGTCTGATTGCCTCTGACACCAAAAACTTCATAGATGGGGGAATGTCCTGAGGTAGGAATTCCTCTGTACGGGGCCCCGCTGCAGTTGGGGTGAAGGTAGCCTCAGGTGCTAACCTTGGTCTCTTGGTTTGATGAGCCTGTAGCCCTGTTGGCATGGAAACAGGGAATATTGAATCAGCTGCGTTGCTGATGTCTGGCCCCGGAGCCTGAGGAACGAAGGCCTTAGGTGCTTCTCTTGGTGACCAAGGTAGAGCTCTCAGGTTGTCACTACCCCTGTTAGTGACCAAAAGATCCAGAGGTGTGGCTGAAAGATCCCCAGGAGAAGGTACCGCAGTGGCTGGGGAGACTAATTGTCGGTTTTTTTCAGCCTCTTGAAGACTCCTCTCCAGCTGTTTCTCTAGTGCCTTTTGGTGGGGTTTCTCATACTTTTCCACTGCCTTCAAGGGCTTCTTGGAATAAGAGGCCTTAGCTTTGTTTCTTGTCATCTCTCTGGCAGTTGTTCTGGATTCTGACTCGCTGGAACAAACAGAGCCTTCTCCTTCCATTGCACGCCTGGAAAACAGGTATTTTTAATAGGAATATGGCTATAAGGTTGTGACTACTGGCACACTTGGGAGTCTGCTCAGGCATGCAGACAGTGACTATTAATATTATTAGTTCCTTGCAGAAAAAAAAATTAAAAAAATTCCAAACAATTTTTTTTCCTGAAGTTTAAAAATTAAAATCAAATTCCCAAAAATAAAAAAATAAAAACAAGAAAAAATTTGAAGCTGACCTGTCACGGCTGAGGGACCAAAATTCCAATTTTACCCTCAGCCTGTAGCTCCCTGGTAAATAGTCTCTTAATAAGGACAGTTTGTCAGCACAGGCTGACAATGGCCTAGGTGCGAACTGTCAAACTGCCCCAAATTACCAAATTTCAAAAGGCCAGTGTAATGGCCTCAATGCAATCCTCTAGACTGTCTTGAGGCGGAGTTGAGGTGGCTTACTTAAGAGCTTGTCACCAAATACAGCTGAACTGAAGTAAGAGATCTGCTTAGTACAAAAGGAGGGCGCCTTCCTTGCTGTTTAAATTTTGGTGTGAAAAAGGCAGATCCAAAATGGTGTCGGCTACTGAAAAATGCCGGTGCAAAGTTTAAATAGTTATGGGCAGTCAAGGGAGGCCTTGGTGCGAGTGTAGAAAAAAAAAAGGAAGAAAAAGAGAAAAAAATCAACATTCAAAGGAATGCACCGAGGAGTGGAATCATGCCAATGTGCTTCTTGCTCAGGTCAGCTTTATTTTCGAAGCCTCCTGATGTTAGAAAGAGGCTTCAGTGGTAGAATCGAGCTCCTTACCTTTGTGCCGCTATGGCCTGCTGTTAAGGGCCTGCTGCAACTGACAAACAGTTGTAAAAGCAACATCGGTTGTCAGTGTTTTTACAAAAAAAGGAAAAATCATCTAAAAAACATACTTAAACATTTTTAACGTGATATGGAAATGAGGTTTCAGATTTCCCTACAGATTTTCTACCCAATTTGCAAAATTTTGAAGGTGGAGCTACTGGATATGAAGTAATGCATCTTGTTCAACCTTCCGATCAAGCAACATCTAAGTTCTGTAGCAGATCTTGTCCAAAGAAAAATTAGCAAAATAAAGCTCAATTTATTTAACTAATTCATTTATCTAGACCAGTGATGGCGAACCTTTTCGGCACCGAGTGCCCAAACTGCAACCCAAAACACACTTATTTATTGTGAAGTGCCAACACACAGGGTTGGGATCCAACCGGTGTTACAACCAGTTCAGTGAACGTGCATTTTGTGCACGGCCACGCCTGACGTGCGTGTATGCACAGCATTTACAAGAAATCATCAGCTGTGACGCCCAGACAGTTGACAAGCGCTGTGTGCACATGCGCAACATTTGAAAATCCTCTTCTCTCCTGCTTTTTCAACCTCAGCTGTGCTGTGCAAAGCAGCTAAGGTTGAAAAAACAGGAAATAAAGGACAGCCAAGAGTCCGGGCGAGTCGGCCAAAACAGCAGAGAAGATCAGCAGAGAGAAACTGTGCTCTCTCTGCTCATCTTCCCAGCTACCACCTTGGCAGACCCCACCACTGCCAACACAGCAATTTAACCTGAATAATGTTTTAGTTTAGAAAAAAACTCATGCACGATCGTCTTTTCTCTGAAAACAAAACAAAACATAGTAACAGCACTTTCAATGATACAAATAACTTTTTATTGAAATTAAAAGTTTGCATTTGGCATACTTTTAATTAATGTGACTTTTGCTCTTGTATGCATGCTGATAATTTTTCTATTCTTGGTTCATATTTTGTAAATTTGAGAGCAACACATGCTGCACTCAGGTCATCCATTAATCTGTTTCTTGTGTCTGATTTTATATAATTTAAAGCTGGAAACAGCTGCTCACAAGCATATGATGATCCCAACAAAGTAAGGAAAGCAATCCCAAGTGTTTTCATTGATTTAAAATTATTTGGCAGACAATTCCATGATTTAAGGAATTCATTTTCAGAACTGTGCTGGCATTTGCCATCCTTTCTATATTCTCAAGCATTTCACGCAGGTCACAGAATTTATTTTTCCACATGGAGATTTCTTGGAATTCCAATTTCCAGATTTTCTAAATGTAACCAGTGTAAGCAGGAAATATTAAGTTCTTCAAATTTGGCTTTATCTGGAGAAGTAAGAAAACACAGAGTTGTTTCCATCTTGCAGAAATGTAAAAACCTGTTACTAAAATTCACCTTTGCAGCTGCTACGATGCTAAAAAAATTCCTTGTAGATTTCCTGATGGCTTGTAGGACTGTCTGCAAATGTTGCAGAATTTTCTAAATGCATTTTTAGATTTGGAAAATATTTCAGCTGCCCATTTTCAAGGTCTCTTTCAAAAACCTGCAGTTTTCTCTCAAATGTTTTGATATCACAAAGCATCCTTTCTGCTGTTTTCCCTAAACCTTGCAGTTGTTTGTTCAGTGCACTGAAGTGTACTGTAAAATCAGTAAAAAAAACATGAGGTTGGTAAGCCAGGCCATATCAGTGAGCTGTGGATATTCCTGCCCTTTTTCATTCATAAACAGCCTGATTTCATCCAAGCAGGCTACAAATCTCTCCAGGACTCGTCCTCTGCTCAGCCACCAGACATTATACATCAGTAAACAATTATACTGTGCTTGAACCTCCTCAAGAAGTGCTTTAAACTGATGAAAATTCAGAGCATGAGCCGTGATGTAATTCAATATTTTTGTGATATCTTTGAGTACATCTTCAATTTTTTTGCTGCTTTTCCTGGCACAAAGAGCTTCATGATGTTATAATACAATGAAACTGAATGACTTCATGCTTTGTTTATTGTACAAGCAACTGTATGAAACCAGATGTTGCCCCCACCATAGAAGGTGTCCCATCACTGGTAATTGAAGCCACTTTTTCTGGTTTTATGTCTTGTGACAAAAAAGCCTCCATCACAGCATTGTAGATATATTCCTTGTGTTCTTTGAGGCAGTTTCACCAGCTCTTCTCTCATGATGTCACCAACATCATAACGGAAAATTACTGCTAGCCTTGCATGATTATTTACATCTGTGCTTTCATCCAAACACATGGAGTAACAGGTTGTTTTGTAAGTCAGTGGTGTGCAGCTAACTAACATCACTTGCCATGCACTGGACTCTGTCTTTAAGAGTATTTCTGCTAAGTGGCACCTCAGAGATACGTTTAATAATTTTATCCCTGTTTGGGAAATCATGAAAAAGGGAATTACTGCCAGACAACATGGCCGTTTTGATAATATCCCCATGCAAGAGGTGCTTACCATGTTTTGCTATGCCCAGTGAAATTTGAAAACTGGCAACTGTCAGATGATTTGTTCTGGAACGGAAGTTGGAAAAACTAAGAATCTGGGAGTGATAATTCTTCAATTTCCCTTCAATAAACTGTTTTCTTTCAGTTGCACCAAGTTCAGCAACACTTTTGTGGTTGGTCTCAAAGTGCCACATGACACTTGATGTGTGACACACAACACTTTCATTACATAGAATACATAACGTTTTCCCACTGCGTCCAATCACTCCAAATAACTCTGTCCAGGCCTCTTGGAATGATCTTCCACTATCTGTTTTTGCTTTTTTTGCTGCACTCATTTTTGGGTATTCAAGACTGTCTTAGTCTACAAAAACACAAAATTCTGGAATTAAAGCTCCATTTTTTAAGCTAAAACTTAATTAACACCAGTTAGTTTTACTTTAAAAAATAGCTTTGAGTAGTGTGAATGTGTTAGGGATATACCCTAGCAGAATCTGCACGGCAGTCAGTCAGGCAGGCAAAATATTTGAGATAAACGTTTTTGTAGCTTACACTCAGTAAAACAGATACACTGTGCTAGTTAAATAGTTTATTCCAGTAAGAGTTTTAGCATAGTCAAACAGTCCATATATCATTCACTAGTTCAGTCCGTCCGGGGATTATTCAGTTGCAAAGTCCAGTGTTGAAAAAGAGGTCAGTAAACTTACAAATATCAGTCCAGTGATAAATTTTCTCACAGTAGAGATATGAAGAAGTTCAAACCTCCTTTCTCTCTTCAGCAAAAGCAGCAGCAGGGAACAAGCAGTTAGCAAGCAATTCAGTAAGCCAGCAATCAATCAAGTTCTCTTGCTCCCTCTTATGGCGGTTTTACAGCCGCACCCAAAATTACATGCTTTGCTGTTTAAAGTGACACACACTAAAAACTTACAATCATAGTTTATATATATTATTTTACCCAAACTACGTTAGGTAACCTTGTTATTCCTAACACATTCCCCTTTTGGGTAATATAATAATAATATATATATATCTATTTACAACCTTAAACCATAGTCATCACAACTTTCTTTGTGCTTGACTGAACCTTGGGCTTTTGTAAACTGATCAGCAATATTTTCTTCAGTCATACAATATTCCAGTCTTATTAAACCATTTTTTACAGATTGTCTTACATTCAGATATTTTAAGATCTGTATGCTTAGATCTCGTTTTCACAGCAATATTTGTAGCCAACCGTATGGCTGCTTAATTGTCCTCGTAAACTACAATGGAATCATTAACAGTTATTCCCATATCCAATAACAACTGTTTATACAGAATTAAATCAGTACATAATAAAGATAGACATGAAAATTCTGCTTCCATTGTGGACATACTTATGTGTTGCTGTCTAATTGACTTCTAACCAATCAGTGCTTTTCCTAATAGTATAGCCATACCTGAAGTTGATTTCCTAGTGTTTATGTCTGTTGCAAAATTTGCATTAGCATATGCACTTAAAATCAGATCATCTTTTGGCTCCAAATACAATGCATAGTGCATTGTCCTTTTAAGATATCTTAAAATACGCTTTGTCGCTTGCCAGTGTCGTTCAGTGGGTTCAGCATTGAATCTTGCCAATTGATTAATGCTATAGGCAATATCTGGCCTTGATCAATTACTAATCTACGATAAACTACCAATTACCGATTGATAAATAGTCTTATCGAATTTTAGACTTTGAACATCAGTGTGGCCAAATTCCTGACTCATTGGAGTTTTTGCCGGTTTACAAAGTTCCATCTTATATGTTTTTAGCAATTGATAAATCTTATCCTCTTGAGATATCTTATAGCCACTTTTGGTTTTATTTATTGTCAATCCTAGATACTGTTTTATCTCTCCTAATTGCTTTAATTTTATCCTCTTACCTAATAATGATATTATTTCAGTAGCTTCATTATTAGTTTTTGTAATTAATGCAATATCATCTGTAAACAATAATAATGATGACACTATTCCATTAGTCTCTCTCTTAAATAAACATGGATCAGCTAAACCTGCTTTAAATCCTATATTGTTTAATTCCTTAACAATATATTGGTTCCATTCGTAACCAGATTGTTTTAATCCACAGAGACTCTTTTTAAGCTTCCAACAGTCATTATTTGTTTTATCATCCATAATTCCTACAGGTTTCTTTAAGTATATAGTGTGCTGCGATGGTGCATGCAGATAGGCAGTTTCTACATCTAAGTGATTTATAATATAATTCTTCTTAGCTGCCCACACTAAAGCTGCTCTCAAGGTTGTTGCTTTTAGACTCGGTGCAAATACTTCATCATAATCACATGCAGTTTGATTAAATCCTTGAGCTACCAACCTAGCCTTATGGGTAACAGTCCCATTTTTACCTGTTTTTAATTTAAATATCCATTTACAGCCAATGGACTTTTCACCTGGAGGTAATTTAACATTTTCATAAACTTCAATTTGTTTCAATGAATTTAATTCTTTTTCCATTGCTCTATGCCAATTTTCTTGTTCCTTTGCTGGATACATTCTAAGTTCTTCAACAGTAGTTGGAATTTTACTAACTTGGCAAACTACACTTGCTTGGTACCTGTCAGGTAGTCTGGTTTCACATGTTGAACGTCTAGGTATTACAGGGCTTACAGGTGGACTTTCATGAACTACCTGTTCCTGGTTATCTATTTCTTCCTGTTCACCTATTTCTTCCTGTTCTGGTCCTATGTGCTCTTCCTTTACTTCCTCTTTAATTGTACTCTTCTTATGACTGATATGTTGTTTTGGTCTTTTGTAGGTTTCCATGATTACATCCTTACTTGAATCTTGCTCCAGTTTTTCCCATCCTACATGTTCAAGGAATTGTGCACTAGCACTACAGTAAACTCGAGATGTACCTTTTCCCCAGAATCTGTATGATTTGTGATTAGATTCATAACCTACAAAGAATAACCTTTTAGCCCTATGCTGCCCCTTATGTCTCAGTTGTGTAGGAATATGCACCCATGCTGGTGCTCCAAATGTGTGCATGTAGCTTAGGTCAGGTTTTCTACCATGCCACCGTGTGAACGGTAATTCACCTGTTGTTGAGTTAACAACATTATTCAATATATGATTACCACACATTATTGCTTCTCCCCACAAAGTTTCAGGTAATCCTGAATCCGACAACATAGTACAAGCCATTGCTTGTATTGTTTGACCTCGTCTTTCTATAAAGGAATTATGTTGTGGCCTATATGGTGCAGACTTTTTATGTTCAACACCTGCCATTTTCAGTCTATTTTGGAATTTATGGTTTATAAATAAAGTACCATTATCAATTACAAGAGTTACTAGTTTCCTTTTAGTTTTTCTTTCTGCAAACTTCAACCAATTAAAGAAATTCTGATGTGTTTCCGTTTTACTCTTCATTAAATAACAGAAATCATATCTAGAATAATGATCCATTATACTTAATATATAACGAGCACCTCCCACACTTGGTTTTTTAGGAGCTATAATATCAGCAAATACGACCTCTAGAGGCTCTTTAGTTTTAAATCCATTAATTCTATTTGCTGGTATTACCTTGCTTTTTTCTTGACTGCAAGCATTGCAGTGCAAATACTTACTGCAAGGCTTCAGTTTTATACCTTTAGACAGTTCAACCGTTTGTTTGAGCATTTTAAAATATATGCCCTAAACGTCTGTGGAACAAATGTATGCATTCATCATGAGGTTTAACATTATTATACACTGTGTTAGCTACCTCTGATTATCATTTAACACATACAATTCATCTTTTAAAGTTGCAGTCACTTTTTAACCTTCCTTTTCTATTATGCAGTTTTCTCCCCTAAAGGTAACTACATAACCTAGTTTAATCAAAACTCTAACTGAAAGCAAATTAAACTTAAGTTGTGGTACATGTAACATTTTTACATTTTCTTTTATGCAAGAACAATGTGCAATACCTTCACCTTTTGCTTTCAGTTTCCAGCCATTAGCTAACGATATCTGCTGTGAACTCGTGGACATCTTCATAAATATTTTCTTATCTTTCGTTATGCAGTGTGATGCTCCACTATCTACAACCCATAAATTATTATTCACAGTTTCGTTGCTATATATGGCTAACTCTAAGCATTTTTTATCCTTTTGATGCCTTTTTGCATTCTGGCTGGCATTTTGGCGTTTTCCTTTCTTGCAGAATCTAGCCAAATGTCCTTTTCTTCCACAATTAAAACATTTTCTAATTGTATAGGCTGTCGAAGAATTTTTATCTTCTGGTTGTGGTTGTTCCCTTCTGAGTTGATCCCTTTCAAGCCTTCTCCTGGCTTCTTCAATTAATCTGCCAGTAATGTCAGTTAAAGTGAGGTTATCTTTTGGCAGTACTTCCAGTGAAGTTACATCGTCATCATAGCTCTCATTTAACGAAGACAAAATTATATAAACCTGATGTAGTTCTGTGAAGATAAGTTCTTTTTCATGCAGTTCCTGAAAAATTCTCTTCATAGTGTTTAAATGAGTCAACATGTCTCCATTCTTTTGAAGATGTGTTCTGAACAGCTTTTGTGTAAGATTTATATCTGCTCCTACACTATCTCGAACATAAATCTTCTTTAAATTCTCCCAACATTTCGCAGCTGTTTCTTCTCCACGAATATGTACAAGCTGCTGGTCACAGAGTGTCAGTCCTATTATACAGAGAGCTTGCTCATTTTTCAGTTTATATTCTTGTATTTTCTGGGCATCATCCTCATCCTCCGGATCCCAAGCATCTACCTCTGGTGGGTTTTGAATTATACTCCACAAACCTTCTCTGTGTAGAAGTAGGCTGCATTTCATAGATCATGAAACATAGTTTGTTCCATCCAGTTTGGATATTAGAGACAAACTTGGTCAATTGACTTGCGCCATCTTTTTCTGGATATTAAACTTTAATTAATAAAACACAGCTGTCTGTTTACAGTATTGTGTAACTACACTAACTCTCACTTTATATAAGCCTGTTATATCCTGGTTAGTCTGACTGTGCAGCCTGGGCCCATAACCAGTGTTACGGATACACCCTAGCAGAATCTGCATGGCAGTCAGGCAAAATATTTGAGATAAACGTTTTTGTAGCTTACACTCAGTAAAACAGATACACTGTGCTAGTTAAATAGTTTATTCCAGTAAGAGTTTTGGCATAGTCGAACAGTCCATATATCATTCACTAGTTCAGTCTGTCCGGGGATTATTCCGTTGCAAAGTCCAGTGTCGAAAGAGGTCAGTAAACTTACAAATATCAGTCCAGTAATAAATCTTCTCACAGTAGAGATATGAAGAAGTTCAAACCTCCTTTCTCTCTTCAGCAAAAGCAGCAGCAGGAAACACGCAATTAGCAAGCAATTCAGTAAGCCAGCAATCAATCAAGTTCTCTTGCTCCCTCTTATGGCGGTTTTACAGCCACACCCAAAATTACATGCTTTGCTGTTTAAAGTGACACACACTAAAAACTTACAATCATAGTTTATATATATTATTTTACCCAAACTACGTTAGGTAACCTTGTTATTCCTAACAGAATGATTGACAGTGTGAGCCTCCAAAGGTCTGAAAAATATATCATTGATTTTTCTTTGGTATTTAAACTAGATAGCCAATGTAAAAAAAGTGCATCAAGGAGGGACTGGAAAGCCAGTTCATACTGAACTGTATTGGGTTTTTTGTTGTTATTTGAATAAAATGAAAAGAAATCAATCCAGTATTCGTACCTAGGATAGGGAAAGAGATGAAATCTATTTAAGTGTAGAGAATGCCCCATTTCATCTCTTTTTCCACACTAAGTACAAATACTGGATTGCTTTTTTTTATTTTATTCAAATAACAACAAGAGACCCCCTCTTCCCTTTCAGGTGGGGTAAAATGAGGAGGGGACTCTTGTTTAGATAACTCCCCTTTCCCATAATAAGCAACATCTCATCTCTCCCTCTCTTTCTATCTCTCTCTCTGTCTCTTTCCCTTTCTCTCTTTCTATCTCGCTTTTTCTTTCTCCCTTTTTTCATCTCCCTTTCTCCCTCTTGCTCTTTCTTGCTCTCTCTCTTTCATCTTTCTCCCTTTCTCCCCCCCTCTCTTTCTCTTCCTTTCTCCCTTTCTTTCTCTCTCTGTCTCTCTCCCTCTTTCTTTTTCATCTCTCTTTCTCCCTCTTTCTTTCTCTCTCTCTCTCTCTCCCAGTTCTCTGGCTTTACACACTGTTGCCTGGAGATGAACTGAGGAGGGAGGAGGCCAAAGCCCTCCCCACATGGCTCCTGAACTGACACCTGTGACAGAGGGAGACCAAGAGAAGGAAGCCAAGCTTTGAATTATCACGGGCATTAAAGTACCCGGCAGCAGTGCTTCCTTAGCCCAGATTGCCGGGTGAGAGAAAAGACATCAGGCTCCGCCCCCACAAAGGGGAATAGCAGCGATCGCAGATAGCCCTGGCTATTCTCCTATTTCCCCAACTTTTCCCCCAGCTGCTGACTCCTCGCTTTTCCCCTTGGCCGCAGGGCTAGCCAGTCACCATGAGAATGTGGCTCCTCCTGTACACAGAGAAGAGGCACTGAGAGACAAAGCGGGAGGGCAGAAGGGACTTTCAGAGGGTAAAGGGTGTTAGGGATACACACCCTAGCAGAACGTGCAACGGCAGTCTAGCAGGCAGGCAAATGATGTGAGATAAACGTTGTTGTAGTTTACACTCAGTAAGACAGATACACTGTGCCAGTTAAATAGTTTTTTATTCCAGCAAGAGTTATAGCATAGTCAAAACAGTCCATATGTCATAAACTAGTTCAGTCCATCCAGGGATTAATCAGTTGCAAAGTCCAGTGTTGAAAATAGAGGTCAGTAAACTTACAAATAATCAGTCCAGCAATATATCTCTTTTGCAGTCAGAGCTATGAAGAAAATCAAACCCCTTTTCTTCTCTCAGCAACAGCAGGGAAACACACGCAGTTATCACCATCAATCCAACATTGTCAGCTCTCCAGTACAAGCCAGCAAACAGTGAGCTCTCTTGCTCCCTCTTATGGTGATTTTACAACCGCACCCAAAATACATGTTTTGCAGTTAAAGTGATACACACACTTATACTCACTAACATAGTTTATATATATTATTTTACCCAAACTAAGTTAGGTAACCAATGTTATCCCTAACAAAGGGGATTAAATCGCAACCTTTCTCTGCACTCAAGGGGAGGTGCTTCAGGTGATTGCAGCTTTCTCTCCTGCTTAGAAATAGAAGTCCTGCTGATCGGGATTTTTTTTTGTCTCGGAGCTAAGCTAAATGAGAACGTTAAACAAGACATGGGTGTGACTGGGCAGGAATGGGCGGGGCCAACCAGGGAAGGGATGATTTTTATCCTGCAGTCTGCTTAGCAGCCTCCCTAGCAAACCCGTGTTATGGCTGCTGTCTCTTGCCTCCATGCGTTGAGGAGGCTGAGCAGCAGCGGGAAAAGCATGGAACTCCTGAGCCACAGGAAGCGGCTGCCAGCGATGCCCTCAGATGTTGCGAGGGGGAAGCTCAACCCCATCCCTCAGGAGCCACAAAGCGCCTGCCGCCCTTCTGGCCTTCGCCAAGCCTCCTCCTTCCTGCTGGGTGTGCAAGCGCTTCTCGTGAGGAGGAAGAGAAGCAGGGTGGGAGGAGGCTTAGCAAGTGCCAGTGTTTGCAACTTCTGAGAGGGGGAGTGCAGGAGATTGTGCCCTTCCCTCGCCAGCCAGGGAACACCTGGGAAGGGCTCCCATGCCGCAATCTCCCACGCAGTACCCTCCTTCCCCGTTTATCACTCCTGTTGCCAACACAGGTGTGCTGCGGACTGGCCTTTCCTGTTGGCGATGGCGGCAAGAGCGGGCCAGGGATGCAGGGATACTCCTCTCCTCTCTGCCAGAATTGCATTCTGAGCAGCATCCAGCCATCCATCCTGCCCTCCCCCCAGCCCATGTGGATCCTGGGCCTTTCCTGTGGCATCATTAAAAGCCCCTGGGAGCACGAGGCAGGCAGACACAGGAAAGCAACTGGCAGCAGCACTCCTGACTGGCAAGGGGACAGATGTCCTGGGGCTGTATGCAGGCACTGATGGCACTGACAGTAAGCGGGCCAGGAGTGGGAGCAGCTGGGCCTGGGCTGCGGCAAGTGACAGTAACAAAGTCAACAACTTACCAAAATTTATGCAGGACACAGCAGTCAAGTGAGGAGTCAGGGCAAACAAGCAAGCAGTGACAACAACGACAAGGAAGGAGCGGGAACCAGAGAGCAGCCAAAGAACCATTAGGTTTTGTGCATGACTCTGGAGGTGGGAGAAGCAGATAGGGTGCAGAGGGGCAAACCAGTGGGGCAAAAAGTTAAACAGTTTGGCTGGATTTTTTTTGCAAATGGGATGGGGGAGAGCAGTGTTATCTATAGACCCAAAAATCAGCTGGAAGGCACGCATGCGTGGTGGAGCTGAGTTGGGCCGACAACTTGCGTGCCCACACATGCCATAGGTTCGCCATCACGGATCTAGACTTATTAAACAAACAGTAACCCAAAAAGAAAAGTTTTGCATTTGGATGTGTGCATATTTTTGAAACATGTTTCCAGTAGACTAAGTTTCCATCTCAGAAATAGCACAACAGAGCATAATCAAATCATTATGTTTCTCACTATGCAAGCAAATTTATTTTACCTTGGGTTAGGAGCTGGTCCAGGAGGAAAAGTAGAGATTCCACTTGGCATTCCTGGCATATAGGAAGCTGGGTACAAAAGCAATTTTGCAAACGTTATCAGTCTGAAATAACTTTACATATTAAAATATTATTTTTATAGTGCAGAAACTTCTGTAGTAGTAGATAATAGGCTAACAGTTTGGAGAAGGCCATTTTTTTAATCAAATAAGATTTTAATAACATACAAACAAAGCCTTACTGAACAAAGTAAGGACTTGCTAGAAGCAGTCCAGAAATAAAACCCAATTCCTGGAACCCATTAACTCCTGGCTGAATGCCACAATAAAAGTTGATAGGGAAAATAACTATTATAATCAAACCACCTCATATTTTAAAATATTCCATTTGTGAATATTTATAAAAACAAATGCTTCGAATGTTTATGACACATTATATAGCAGTAATAGACAATATGATGCCCTCTAAGACCCCTCTGGCATCCCTATGACCTTATTTTCAGGTTCAGTTAATAAAAGCAGGATGCTTGATGATAAGTCAAATACCAGTTTCTAGCACCATCTTTATTTATATGAATGTATTTGCCTAAAGAAATTGAGAAAATAAAAATGATGTGTGGTTGTAGTTTGATGTGTTACTTGAAAATATGTCCTTCTATCCAGAAAAAAAATGTCAAATGACAAGTAGGATAGATAGATATTATCTTGGCAGAGTGGAATGAATGAAATGCCGCAGCTACACTACTGTTTTCTGGGTAACAGTTATTTTATGAATAGCTACCTCCAGTTAGGGAGCTGTTTTCTGTAGTTTTGTCCACATTTTAAAAATTGCAAACATCTACCAGGCCTAAAAGCTCATTCTTGGCCTATAGCACAAAACCTAGAGCCATGATGGCAAACCTATGGCACGCGTGCCACAGGTGACACACAGAGCCATTTGTGCGGGCACGCAAGCCCCAGCCAAACTTATCTGCACTGCACATGCGCGTGCCTCCCAACTGATTTTTGACCTGTTTGAGACCGTTTTCGCCCTACCGGAGGCTCCAGGGAAGACTCTGCAGCTTTGGGAGGCCAAAAAACAGGCTTTCCGGAAATACCGGAAGTGCTGAAACGGGCCTGTTTTTTGGCCTCCCGAGGCTGCAGAGGCTTCCCTTGAACCTCTAGGAGGGCGAAAACAGCCTCAAAAGCCTGAAAATCAACTGGGAGGCACGCATATGCGCAGTGCAGGTAAGGGGGCAGGACAGGGGTGTTGCGTATGTATACACAGGGGGCAGCATTACATTGTGGGTGCTGGCAAGCGCACATTTTCAGCACACAACAACAAAAAGGTTCGCCATAACTGACCTAGAATATACAAGCAAAAATCTGGCAATACAATGAAGTTCCTTTTAATTTTTTCCACTGCATTTCTTAAAATCCACTTTAATATATGAGAAGTGACAATGTTGATCTTGGGGGAAAAAATGAAATTTAATGTATTAAGTTTAAATAATATCTCCCATATGCCAATTTAACCTACTGAAACTGTATTTTAATCCTTGTTTGTTATAGTTTGTTAGTTCATCAACTCTTGTTTTATTTAACATCTATCCTGAATAAATTTCTGGAAAATTTCAAAGCTTGGTCATTAATGTGCAATATTCCTACAATTTATAAAACTTTACATTTGTATTCAAAGTCCTTCATTAACTAGAAGATGTTAAACTAGTGGATAATAAATGCTTGACTGACATCCACTAGCAGAGATACAGTAATCAATTCATTATGAAGGTGCTTGGCAGTGCATCTTGAAGATTTTACTGCTGAGGGATCTAACAAGAATAGATTTCTACTGTATATAACACAGAACCGTATTTTCCTATGGCAATTAATTTTTATAAAATTAGTAAGCATACAATATATTATGAAAATCAATACGTACCCGAGAGTATAAATTACAATAAAATTACTAACATTTATAAAAAAGACATGGAATTCACACACTTTGGACATATGACATAAGTGGATCATATGGAAAAAATATTCTTGGCCAAATTGAAAGAATCAGAAAAAATGAAGACACTGGATAAATTAAGGAGGAGCATTATGAACAGCAATGTTCATTGGCTTCAAAATATCAGGCACAACCTCACACTTTTTGTAATGTATGTTCAAGAAAATGAAAACCACCATTATTATATGAAAACTGTAACTGATTGAGAAATCCTGTGGGTCTCATATGTATTCCTTCCATAGGAAAAAAAAATACTGTAAATTTAACAAGCCGTTTAAAATATTTCAGTGGAGTAAATATAAGCAATTTTCCCAAAAAATTCAGGTAGTTCTCAACTTGGCAGGTTCACTTCACAACCCTGCTACTAATTTAACAACTGCAGTTAAAAAATGTGGCAAGAAAAGTCCTAAAATAGGACAAAATCACTTAACTAATGTTTCACTTAGTAACATAACTTTTGGGCTTAATTGTGGTTAATTGAGGACTACCTGTATTTTAAATTGATGTAACAATAATTTTCACTACATTAGTTCTTCTCCACAAAATTAGATAGTTTCAGTTACCTACCAGTATTAATATTGGTTTTCATTTGGTTAATGACACAAAAATAACCTTACCAAATCAACATATTTTCCTGGGATAATAACCCCCCCAAATATTTAAAAGATTATGGACAAGAGATAATGTTTACCTGTATTCAGCAAGAATTTCTTACTAATTCATTTAATACTTGACTTATTTCATTTTACTATATACAAAGAATATTTAACCTGTAGTTCTATCATTTGCAAAAGATTAGAATACTAATTATTCATTAAAGAACTTTTGCTGAAAGTCTAAATTTCCGTGTTACTTACATCAAAAAATTAATTAGCACTATATCTAGGGATTTTTCTCCATCCTATTAAACTAAAATTGATCATTCAAGTTTATGAAAATTTAAAACTAGTATCAGCCAAAAAATCTAATGTTATTTGAGGGATGACACCCTTTTATATAATCAATTTGTATGGGATAGATTATTGTAAATAATACCTTCTATAATCTTCTCACTAATGTAGTTGTTAAAATCTTAGCTCATGGTTTGATTGAGGTATCAGCCAAAAATGTGTACAATGAGTTTAAAACTAAAGTCCAATAAGCTTCATAACATGGAGCTGTCATATTCTAATTTATATAAGATACCTAATATAACTCCCAAAGTATGGCAACTATTCAAAATGAATTTGTATTTTTTTCATAATTGTCCCAGGGGCTTCTGAAATTTATTCAGTTTAATAATTTTATAGCTTTCCTATAAAATAATAGAGGCAGCTAAGTCCCTATCTGTATAATGAAGATTTCTGGAAGCTACAGAATTATTATTTTTTAATACATTTTTTATTCTAGAAAAAAATTTATTTGACATACATTTAAAATAGACAAATCAACACACACACACACATACACATTTTACAGCGTATATTGAGCAATGGTTAATTTTTTTTATCATTATCATTGACATGATCTGCCTTGTTACAATAACTCCTTCGTTCTTTTAATGTTTTAATTTCTCTATATAGTTTGTAATTAAATGCACGTCTTCTGTCATTTCCATAACTTATTCAAATATCAAATATTACCTTTTCTTTAACCAATCATACCAAATGTTGCTTATTTCATAATAGTCACTATCTTGTTTATTTTTTAACAATTTGGTTAGGCTATCCATCTCAGCACATTCATGTATTTTTTTAATTATCATATCCTCTGAAGGAACAAAAGACAGTTTCCAGGTTTGTGCGTAGGTTATTCTGGCCGCAGTATAATGTGCAAAATTAAATATTGATATTTTTTCTCCATGTTTAAATCTATCATACTTAGCAGAAAGGTTTCGGGTTCAAGTTTTAAATTTTGTTTTGTTATATTTAAAATCCAATTTCTAATATTCCTCCAAAACTTCTGAGCACATGGGCAAGTCCACCACATGTGAAAATATGTTCCTTGTGCATAGTTACATTTCCAACAGTTGGGTGGTAGGTTGGGGAACATCTTAGCCAGTCTCGTAGGAGGTAGGTGCCAGCAATGAACCATTTTGTATAAGTTTTCTTTATACGAGACTGACATGGTTAATTTGTAATTTGTTTGCCAGATGTGTTCCCACTTATCTAATTCTATACTATGACCCACATTTTTAGCCCACATTATCATAGATTCTGTGACTATTTCTTCTTTTAATTTGTAATCCAAAAGATATTTATATGTTTTACTAATTGTTTTCTTTTCCTTTCCTAGCCATATTTTTTAATACATCAGAAAAGTATCAATTTCTTCTCTGGCAGTATTGGCATTTGCAGAAGCAAGGAGACTGAATGTATTGGTAAAGGCTGATACGCAATTTATAAATATCATAAAATATAATATATTATTATCCTGCTATTTTTATTAATATTTTTAAATATTACATTTATTAATATTTATCTCCCACCATTTTCTTTTTTTATTTTACTTTCTTTGGGATTTTTAAAAGTTAATTTAGATTAAGTTTTCTTTTTCTTTTTTAGCATATAGGTTATTTTTAAAAAGTTACATTCTGGACTGGGCAACTATCAATTATAAGACAGAAATTTATCAGCAAAACTCTTCTACTCAAAATAATAATAAAAGAACATCCTAATTTTTTTAAAAAAACTCTACTCTGCTTGGAACTGCCTATATTCTTAAATGCTCCTTTAATAATTCTTAGGTCCTTGATTTATTAGGCTTCCACCAAGCTTATGACTGTGACTCTAACTGCAGATTACATACATGTAAGCACCACATGAATACATTAGCAATGACAAAAATCACTATCAATCAATTGCCAAAAATAGCTTTACTTTGAACAGCTTGTATCCTGCAACATTACCTTTAACACCACGAAACTACACGCCCACTCCAGACCCTTAGGAAGAACTCAACAGGTCGATTAAAATGCCAAAACAATCTAAGTAAATGGCTGATCGACCAGAATAAATAAATACAATATTTATTGATCCTGTCTTTAATATTTTTGTAAATAACTCCTATTTTCCTCACAACAACCCTGTGAGGTGAGTAAGGTGAGAAAAAATGACTTTCCCAAAACCACCAGCTGGCTTTCATGCCTAAGACCATAACGAACTGTCCTGGTTTCTAGCCTGGTGCCTTAACCATTAGATCAAAACTGGCTCTATTAGAACAATTAAGGTTATGACAATATTTTTTGCAATTACTGTCATTTTTGTAACAACCCAAATACAGTGTCACAATAGCAAGCCTTCTTCAGAGAAACAATCCCAAAATTACATGTTTGCGCCCATGATTATTCACATATTATAGTGGATGTAAGATGCTTACTGTTTGGTGGCCCTGTTGCTTGGTAAGGTGGATAGGAAGCTGAAATGGTTGGTCGAGAAAACACGGGAGGTTCCTCTCCAAACACCACAATCATAACTTGAATCAGTCCTATCAAATCTGATTGTGGCTGGAAATTAAAGCAGAGAAGACAGTTACTTTTTTTCTTCCACAAAAATAGTTGGGTTGCTCACTATCTATACCGTCAGATTCATCATCTCGTCAGTTGCTGAAAATTAGCTGGTTATCCTTTTCTTCTATGCTAAGATTTCACTTATCTTAGTTGTCATTCAATTAACAGAAGCTGTCAAAACTGAAAAAATAGCATATCACAAGGAACAGGCTTCATGATACTGTGAATTCCCATCAATGAATTATACTAATTACAGGTAATAACAATAGTTATTTCAGTTGCAAATCTTAGTAACCCCAAAGGAAACACTGCATTGTTAATATTTAAACTTTGTAAGATTCTAGTATTATATATTCAACAAAGCCCCAAGTGTCCAAGTTCATTTTCCTGTTATATTAAACAGCCAGAGAAATATAAAATGAAATTAATATTTATATCTCAAAACAGTTTATTATCAATGCTTAAAAACCTTAAGATTATACTTACATGTTTCCATTCATGTAGATATGGAAGATATATCCTGCCATTTGCATCAACATGCTTCCCAGTTTTAATTGTCATCGAACTAGTTGGCTTAACAAAACAGATTGGGGGATTGAATGGATATGTATCCAGTAGCCACAGGCATATTGGGATGTTGTAAATGTTGCCTAAAGAGATTTTTTAAAATGATGTTACATATCCTTGTGGATAATAAATGGTTCTGTGATAAAATACTGAGGTGGCATAGTTGTTACTACAATATATTTAAGTGCACAGGAATGGTCTTGAAACACAAAACTGAAGTATTTTTATAAGCACATACTACATGGTTTTGGAAATTAATAAACAAGGTATTAGGAAGACAAGTCCATTATCCTAAGCATGTGATAATTAGTTACACCGCATATAACCATTTTCCTCAATTTTGTTGATATTGGTGGCCTTATTTGCATTTTATCACACTGAATCTTCTAATCCTTCCCAGCTCTCAGAAACCAAAATAAACATTTTAAGTGTTCACCACCCCTCCCCACTTTCCATTATCTGTTCCAGACAGATGATGAAGAGCCAAAATTTTTGAGGAGCCAGTTCCAAGTGGATGAAGATGAAAAGGATGGGGTGGGGGGATGTTATTTACATACAATGGCTGGGAGTTCTGGGAAACTAAGTATAAGCATGCAACCTGTTCTAGAAGAGTTGACTTCTATTTAAACATTGAACCTGCATCTGATTGCTTGTAGAGAATCAAAGGAATAGGTCCTAATGTCTTTTGTAAACAAGTCCCTGAAAACTGGAATTCTTATAATTGGTTCACAGCAGCAACATCATATGACATAGCTAACTTTAGTCATACAAATCTAAAACAGATAGCTACATCCAATGTATATCATAAGCCTTTTGGGACGTCCATTTCTATGAATTATATATGGGCAACTTTTTAATCCAATCTGATTGAATGTAATTTCCCCATATTGTCTGTCCCCTGTTTTCTGCTGATCAGTCATCTGAAGCCAGTGAATGTTCTGGGAGATTGAGATTATTAAAAAAAAAAAAAAAGTTAAGTCTTGATACTGATATCTCAACCCAATCTTCCCTACCTGCCTAACAACTCTCCCATATTGATCTGCACAGAAATGCTCATGCACCTTCCCCAACCTGCACAATACCACATGCACCCCCTTGTACCCTTCTTGACCCAGACGGTGCCTCTTGCTCAATTGACCACAAATTCCACAAATTTCACTCTCATTGGTCCTGGGATTCTGTAAGTTAGATATCTTTTGTTCCAAAACTGTTGTCCTATGATGCACAGTTTTGCCCGATTGAAGGTTACAAACAGACAAGGGAGTTTTAGCAATATATAAATATCTTAAGATTTTGCCAATCTTAAATTTGCAAGCTTCGCAAAATGACTTTTTTCTAGGAATTTCAAAGAATCAAGGTAGCAATTTTAAACAATGAGGGATTTTTTTTTCAGGCTTCTGGAAGACAAAGACCCCCAACTGTATCTCATACAATACAAAACAAACTCATCTTTTAATGCATCATTAATCCATATTAGAGAAATGAGATATATCACAACTATTATTAAATTATTTGCAGCGGCACATCTTTTTTTATAGAACACAATTAAATCTAACCCAAATTCCCAAGGACATTGTTCTAAATGGTATAATGTATCCCAAATATGATATTCTACATTGTCAGAGGCTTCAACAAGGTGGTTCAACCAGGACTTGAATTATTTAACTCGCCACTTGGCTTCTAAAACTTGCATTATTAATTCTCCTGGCAAAAGCAAATAGAAATCAAACTGCTGCAGTAATGGCTGTTCCTTGGGCTATGAAAGACAGAGCTTAGGATAAATGTCTTAGATAAAGCTGAAGCATTCCTGCTCTCATTCCTCTAGACAACAGTGTTTCTGAACTAGCTAAATACACAGAAGACTTTATGATTTCTACATTCTGAAGTGTACTGATGCTTTTGTGTTTTGATATCCAACTCACAGCTATCTTGGAAAAGAGTTATGATATAAGAACCTGCTCCTATGAAACGGAAGTAGTGAAATCTCTGGTCCAAGTCGTCTTATACTCTTATCATTGCAGAAAGTCAATACAGATTAAGAGCACATTATGAACAAACTCTCCCAGGTGAACTGACAAATTTGTGTACAACATCTGATCAGGATTCAGAGATAACTACAGCAATATCGTCAAGTTCACCATAGCAACTAGCAGAGTATGCCAGCAGTTATAAGCAATCAGATTTCTTTTGCCATGAAAACTCAAAACTTCTTTGTAATAGGGTTTTACTCACAATTCCTGACATTTCTCGTCAGCTGTCATTGAGCTTCTTCTGCTATGTTAGTGCTAAATGAAGTGTAACACATTTATTTTAATGCTACTGCATTGCTAACTATATTGCTACCTGAGAGCATCATGACAGACAGATATGCAGAGGTTATGCAAAGCATTCAAATGAGATGCTTCATAATGTGTGGGAGCATGGAATATAGGGTGTGTCAAATTTGTCAACTCTTAATTTCCAAACATTAGGGGTGCTCAAAAGTTGTGACAGAGAGCTTGGGGATTGTAAATATATTTTGGTTACTTTAATATAATTTAGAGATGCTTGTTAAATAAGTACATAAATATCATAATTTTTTTAACGTTTTGTTTTGTTTCATTTGACAGGTTCAGCTGTCTTTCACTTTTTGTTAAACATTATTTTGTCTGAGAGTATTTATACCGCTGGCGTTGTTTCCTGTTAGTGTGATAACTAATCTGTAACGGTTCTAAACAAACTGGACTGGAATCATTCACTCATATAAGCAACCTAATTGGGACTGGCAAAGACTTGTTGCTGTCTGAGCCCCCAACACTGCGAGACATTCTCAGATATGGCCTATTGTTAAGAGAACGGAGTAGTGTTGATGCTAGAAACTACCCTGCAGCCAGTCTTGCAAGAGATATATTCAAAACTGTTTGAAAAGTGGGAACGAGTGAACAGTTCTTTTGTGTTGTAAATTCATGAGTGACAATTTGAACAAAAACTAAGAAAGCTGGGATCAAGCCAAAAACATATCTCGTCTTAGAGGAAAGCTAGATGTCAAAGAAACTTTTACTGTGAAACTTGACAAACGGACATCTTCAACTGCAAGTGTCAAATTGTTCTGTGTGCTGAATTCAGCTGCCCTCCTGGTTGAATAAAGGAAGCTCACATTAACTGTACCTGCCCTAAAGGAGACAAAGATACCACTGAAGGAACTTACTTTCGTTAAAGATCAGAGAAACAAGATTTAGTCCATGAGCCAAGACCTGAATTTTCACATATTGGTACCACCCGAGGTGACTAATAATCTTAGGTGTTTTTGGCTTCTTTTATGTCTCTAGTTTATGTTTTGATGTGATAGCCCTTGTTAACTCGTAGCTTAATCGAGGTTATCACTCTTAGAATAGATGCACCCTATGTACACGGAAAGAAAGGGTGAACACATACTTTGACAATATTCTCTATTCTGAACATCACCACGTTTATGCTAATGACCAAATATACTATCCAAAATATCTCCAGAACCCTTTCATTGTTAGTATGCATGAACAGTCTAGTCATGGGCGTCCGGAGGGAGGGTGGGGGGCAAGGGGGGTCATTTGCCACCCCCCCCACGTGGAAAATGAAAAAAATAATAAAAAGAAATACAAGATTTAAAAAAAAGATATGGACGATAATAAAAATTTATAAAATTTTTATCAATAATCAATATTCTCCGACGCAGCTGATGTAATTGAGCTTCTCCCTTTGATTGGTGAAATAATAACACCATTTTATTCTCAAAGCCACCTTCAAAGTCTAATTACAATCTCTAGAACAGCTAAATTCTACCTTTCAAATATGTGTTTACCGTGCTTAGAAAACGCACATTTCCTTCGCTCCATTGCACATATCCTCCAGTCCAACACCCAAAATATTTTTTTTGCCCCCCCCTGCATTTTTTTCTCAGGACGCCCATGACTCTAGTACAGTCATGTTCAATACCATACAAAGCAGCGTTCAGGCACTTTCAACAGTAAAAGTAATGTTCATATTACTTGCAATGGAAGTTCCAATTACATGTAGGGTTGATCTAGCTAATTTTTTTGGTTTAGGCCTACTTTTGTTTGATAATTCAATTTAATGTTAGCTGAAGAGCAGATTCGATTTGTATTAGCTACAGTGTTCCACAAGAATAACAGATCCTGAAATCAATACACTATAGCATACATACGTTATTCCCCACCATCATCTTGGTCAACATCAGAGTCTGTTAGTTCTGCTTGTGCCTCTTCGTCAGTTGCCTGGTTGCTGCAGGTTTGTAGTCTACACATGTC
Source organism: Hydrophis major (assembly GCA_033807585.1). Classification (NCBI taxonomy): domain Eukaryota; kingdom Metazoa; phylum Chordata; class Lepidosauria; order Squamata; family Elapidae; genus Hydrophis; species Hydrophis major. The sequence continues at coordinate 124,477,663 of CM066328.1, forward strand.
AGTGCACTTGAGACCATTGCTGAGGCAAGTGCACACTGGAAGTTTACATGAGCGCACACACTTGCAGGAGAGGAGCTGTAGCACAACATCAGGGGCAGGGGAGCCACGCATCCACTCAACAACGAGATTCCCATCTTCATCAGTTGTCCAGCCACAGTCCTTTGGGTTTGGGACAGATGGCAAAGGCTCAAGACATCTCCACCAGATGGCAGCCTGATAGTTTGCACGTAGCATATGCATGGACAGGCAGTCCTTGCAAGGAGGAAGTTGGCTTGAGTCCACTTCTCCACGCCTGGCACAGAAGATCTGGTAACGGAGCTTGTTCACCTCTGTTGTGTGAGTGGAAGGATGGTACAGCTGACAGGTGATCTCTTGCAGTTTCTCTGACAGCTCTTCAGATACGTTCCATGAACGCCCGAGTTCGGCGAAGGCTTCTTGTTGAGACCTGTCAGACTTCATCTGCTTTAGAGCCGTCATCTTGCCGCGACCAGCGAATGCACTGATAGTGTCACAACCCGTGAAAGCATGCATACCAATCAGGGCCCTGCAGACACTTAACCCCAGTGCATTGCTGAGTTTGGTGATGTCAAGGAACCTTGTCCGGGCCTTTGTTCCACACTTCTGGTACATGTGGCAAGGTATTTTGTTGCACATCCCCAGGCACAGAACTAGGACATCTGTGTCCTCTGCTGTGACAACAACAGACTCATAGCCAGACTCTGCTGCATGGAGAGCATGGAGAAGTAACCTGGTGTCAGCTTCTTCCTGTGATGATCTCAATTCTGAGACCTCTTCCCAGTGTTCTTTGGTGATCTTGAAGCACAGATGCTCACAGGTAACAAAGAGAACCTTGTCTCGGAGCTTCTCCCTCAGCTGTGGATCCTTCCACTGCTCCACAAGAAACTTGATCAAGGCTGTCTTGTTAGCTGGACTGCATAGGATCTTCCGCCACTGCTGAATCTTGTGCCCAGGTGCAATGTCCTTGAACTGGATTCCTGTGCCTGCACCCCTGTTGGCTCGTTCGACATCTTTGATGGACATCTCCTTGTAGACGTCAAAGACAATATCTACATGATGGCTCTTAGAACCTTCATGGATGACATGGGACAAGGCTGATTCTGCCAGCTGCAAGAAGGTTTGGTCATTCCCTTTCAGCTTCTGGACCAGGCTCATCCCATCAATGATGGTCGCTGATGGCTCTGGGATCACTTCAGCTGGGGCGACATTCTTTTCCAACTCTCTTGCAAGGGCCGCTTTGTTGGTCTTGCGGAGTGACCCATCACCATTGGCCAGTGCCCACGGTAAAGGTCCCAGTGGATGGGCCAAGACTTCACCCATCTGCAGCTTTCTGGTCTCAGCAATCAGAACCATCTGGCCAAAGAGGTTTCTGTCAGCCTTTAGCACCAACTCTTTGCCACGGCCTTTGGTGTTCGTCTTCTTCCTGATGTCAGAGAAAGTGTGCAGCTTCTTCTTTTTCATCCTGTCATGGAACTGTGTAGATGGGATATCTTCTTGCAAGCGCTCTTGCTTGAAGGTTTCGTACGCTTCCTCTCCAATCTTGTAGGCTTCAAGAAGATCCTTGGTCACTTCTGGTGGTGCCATGGAGGCAGTTGACAAGCTCACCAGCTCTTCATGCTCGGGGCTGAAAGGGTTCAACCAGCTGGTCTCCATCAGCTGAACGAGGGACTGCACATCAGCTTCATCTCTTCTTATCCTTGGCAGCTGTAGGTCTGGATGATGGAAGTCAGTGTCATGCTGACCTACCATGTTCCTCAGTTGCCTCAAGTATCTACTGCGGTACTCAGATGTCAGATAGTACCTTGCCACAGCTCCACCTTTCAGGCTGAAGCCCTTGGTGCCTCCTGGTGTCTGCGTGTCTTTGTTAACCGTCTCCTCAATTGTCTGGTCCACAGGTATCCGCCCAAATGGGTTCTGACTCCCAATCTGGACAGAAAAACCTCCCTGCATGAAGTGGGCATGCACTTCAGGGTGTTCTATTGGCAGTCGAGACATTTTGGCATAGTAGTAGGTCAAGAAGCGGGCATAGTTCACCTTGTCATAGGCAAAGCACCATGGGATCATCTGCCTGATTGCTGCCAGGTGAAGCATCCAGTTGCCCTCTCTGGATGCTCGGATCAGGCACAGCATGATCTCTGCCATGTCCAAGTAGGACATCCAGAATGCAGAGAGGTTATCTGCATTTCTGAGAGACTCCAGGTAGACTTTAAACAGCTTTATTGTGTGCACACATGACTCGTTATTAAGCAGGTCTTGCAGTGCAGCCTGAGAGACACCGTCGTGGAAGCTGGCAATCTTCTTCAGGGTTTCATCAAGGTGGTGAATGTCTCTTGCATGGTGTTCCTCCAGCCATCGGAGGAATCCTTTCCAGGCAAGCCTCAATAGTGCTTCATAAACCAGCTTGTGACATCTTACTGCTCTGTTGTACTTGCGACCATCCATCACACCATTCACTGAGCCTTCTGCAATGACACCAGCTTCAACACAGAGATCCCTGAGCCCTGCATCTTGAAATCGCTTCCCTATGATGGAGAGCATATTGCAGATTGTGTGGAAGTCTCCCATCCTGACGACGATGCTGTTGAACTTGTCATGTTTCCATACTATCTCAACAGCCTTCGCATAAAGCGCCTGGTCAAAGACACAGACAATCTGGTTCAGCTGAAGGGCCTGCATGATGTGTAGGGTCCGCTCCAGCACTTCATTGACCGTGGACATGTCCTTCCAGTTACACAAACTCCAAAGAGGCTTGAAAACAAACTTACTCTACCTGGAAAACAAACTTAATCTATCTGCCCTTCAAAACTCTTTGTAACGATGTTGGAAGAGAAAAAAAAAACATATTAGCAATTTACAAAATACATTTTAATTTGCTATGATGCTCTACATTTACCACAAAAAGTCTCTGCACATGATTTTAATAAATTATCAACATCAATTAGGTTTAATTCTAATGATTTACAGCTTCATTTCGCAAATATATGTGTTATCATGTGATATCACAAGGCCGCTATTCAGTCAAATTGATGGTTTCTTAAAAAACATACAAAGCTACATATCTGAAAAGGCTATCACATCTTAATGTACTTGGTATGGACCCATAAACATTTTAGTACCATTAAGATTTGGTCACCCAAGATGGTACCGATATCTGGCCTGGCCCATGGACTAATTGGTTCTTTCAGATTGCACCAGATTGGTTTTCCAGATGTGCCAAAAGACAAAAGTGGTAAGACAAAGTCTTGCTAAATATAAGCAGAGAAACATTCCAGATATTTTGATATTGACAAACGAAGTAATTATAATGAAAATGAAGGACAGATGACTGATGATGAAGTGGAATGTTATGGAAGTTATGAAGAGGCCTACTTCAAAATAAAAGACAGAATACAATAGGTTAGAAATTACAAATGTCACTATGCAGAGCCTAAGATACGGTGTTGGTATACATGCCACTGCTGCAATTACCACAGCCGCCTGAAGAAGCTGATCACCGAAGAATACAAGAGACTTGTAGTTGACCGCAATAAAATCAAGAGAACCCAAGAAAAAATTATGAAGTTCCTAGATCAAGAATTTGATAAGCTCTATAGGAAGGGCAATATAAATGCATATATGGCCGTATAGATGCAACTAAAGTTATGCTGAAAGCAAACAATTCAGACCAGCAATTCCCCACTACCATCAAAGAACATTATTTTGTGTGCAGTGAGCCGGGTGGAAGATATCTTTATCATTTCATTCCAGAGAAAAGATCAAAACCAGGAAGACCTGCTCAAGTGATTGCAGATAATATGGTATATTATATGAAGAAAGGCATTGACAAAAGCTTGAAGGCCATTGGAGGAGATTCTGCAAATGTTAACACTAGCTGTGAAGGTGGTGCCAAGCTTGTCCAGAAGTTGCACTTCACGCAAATGAATTACCCCTACAATACTTAATCACAAAATTGGATGAGAATTTTACCTGCCCATTTGTCTAACAACAAATGGACAGGTAAAATTGGCAACATGCTAGACACTGCAATAGAACTTGACATTCATCCTTCATTCACCAGAGTTTCAATTGGTGAGCCTGTCATTTCACTGAGCAACAATGTTGTAAAAGATCTCTGTACTGATCAAGCGTATGGATATAGGATCACACAGGCAATAAGGATAGGAAAATGTCCCACAGATCTGGCTCTTCTGAAAATTGGACTAGTAAGCCATTCACGCTGGTTGACAATTGCAAATAGGTTTTGCCGAATAAGGGTTTCAAAGATGGCTTTAAAGGCAAAACTCCCCAAAACTTAAGAATGATAGTTGAATACATCGTTGGTGTATACTATCCTTGCTGCTTCAACATCAAAGTAAAACATTTCTGGATTGAAGGCTCACAGCCTGTGTTGATCCAGCTGCAGCAAGTCAGACTGCAAAACAAGGTTGTAGTAGATACTGTTTTGCCAACCATTCAGCGCTCAGCATGTTACACTTTCACTGAAATGATAAGCCAGACATTCTTGTGTTCAGTTGACATTAAAGAGAGGAGAGCTAGCTGATTTGAGGGGTGCAGACAATGACGTGCTGGGAGATTTTTCTGCACGTGCAAGGAAAATGCAAAAAACCAACACCAGAGCATCGATTCTGCTGGAGCTGATTGACTAGTCTGAAGGTGTATATGAGCCACCTCTGATGTGCAAACTGACTACAGCAGAAATAAAGAAGTTCACTGACGAACCAATGCAAGTACCACAGTGGTCCTGTCATGCCCAATCAATAGAGAGATGTGTGAAACAGGTCACAGAAGCAGAAAACAGAGTGTATACATATGAGAAAAATGATGGTTATATCAGTGGCAAAGAAGCAAGTTGGCAGCTGATGTCAAAGAACAAATCAAAACAAGACTTGATGAAGCTCACCTAAACATTTTTGTAACTCAGATAATTGTTTTCTGATGTTGGTTTATGATTGTATGGATTATTTTTTGTTTAGCTAGATAAGATTCACACAGAAAAAAAACTTATAAAAATTAACAGTATTAGGGCTACAAGAGACTTTTGTGGGTATATGATCAGACATGGATTTACCATACAAAGCTAAATGTTGTGCAATTGCAAAAATAACATTTGAATTATTGATGTAAAAACACTTGTTTTTAGAAACTCATGAAAAAAAAATTTGCAAAAAATAATTTTCATCCCGTTAAATGACACACCCTAAATTGGATAATATGTCTTTGAATCATCATCAGCCTCATCTTTTGAACAACATGAGAAGCTCCTTCTAGCTGATTCTTTAGGTATGCACATGCACAGCTACTTTGCTTTCAAACCATCTCATTCAAATGCTTTGTATAGTTATGTTACAAAGGCTTGTATCTACCTGGACTTTGCCAACTCTGTTCCAAAGTCATGCCACCTAACCGCATGAGAAGAGATAGGAAATTATAAATTGTTTTGCTTTGAGATGGTAATTTTTAGATTGCAATATGTGTTTTAGTTTTGCTCTCATTGTTCTGACTGATTTAAAGCAAGGTTTCCGAAATACACAAACTAAATACAATGTTACAAAATGAAGGATACAGTTCATGGTAGTCTTCAGCTTATGACCATAACTGAGTCCAGAATTACAGCTATAAGTCATGGCAGGTGTTAAGCAGGATTTTACTACCTTTTTTTGCACTGGTTATAAAGTGAACACCATGGTTATTAAAATCAATTTTAGCCAGAAAGTGGCAAAAATTGCCAAAAATCAGGACACTGCAAAAGTCTGTAAATGCAAGTCAATTGCCTAGCACCAAAATATAATTATGTGACTGCAGTGCATGCATGCATATGTCGCCATCAGAATTCCAGAACTGAATTATTATACCTTTTTTTTTTTTTGGGGGGGGGGGGGGGGTTTGTCCATTTTAACTCTGAATAATTGCTAAACAACTGATCATTAAGCGAGGACTACCTATACAGAAACAGTGGTTTCAAATAATCTATGCAAACAGTTCAAAATACATACATACCTCTGTAATTTACAGGAATGGTTCCAGTAAGGCTCATCAATTCTCTTGATGAACCATCATTAAAAACTGAAAAGAAACATTGATTTATTCAATATACAGATCACATACATTGAACACCTTAACAAAAATAAGCATATCAACTAAGTATCAATACTTCATTCTGACCAGAAATAAGCACATCTTCTAAGAAAATAAATTCTGTACAGTGTAAAGTGTTTGGCGTGTCATTTTGTGACTTTTATAGATAGCCATGATTTTTTCACTGTAGATTCTATGACAAATGCAGTTTGCCAGATACTGCAACTCAAGAAAATTATACTCTTTTTAAATGAATTCATTATACAAATTTTCAAAACAGACATCAAGTGAAAATAATATGTGGTCTAAATGAAGAATATATTATTAATTTCTACCTTACTTGAATATTTTCTTCCTCAAATGGGTGACTACTAGTATTTCTACCAATAGAAATAATGACTACTGGATTAGAAAGCAAAACAAGATTGTGTGTTAGCTTTATGACCTGATGTCACTCACTAAAATAACTTAATTATGAGGCAATCACATAATCTTGTTTTACTTCCTCAGTACAGATAGTCTCACTTAACAACCACAATTAGAACCAGCAACTCCATTGTAAATGATAGCTAAGTAAAACATCATGTGACTATATCTGGCTTACAATGTAAGTTATGTTGTGGTTATTAAGAGAATCATGAAGTGATTGCAACTTGTGAGTTCATTATAGCTCCTCTTCCGCTATGGCCATAGGTTTGAGGAACAATTTTAAATCACTTTTTCAGTGCTGTTGTACAAATTGTTCTTGACCTACGAGCATTCATTTAATGACTTTTCAAAATTATGATGGTGCTGAAAAAAGTGACTTCTGACTAGTCTTCTCACTATTATCTTGATGTCCCTCTGGTCACATGATTGCAATTCAGATCTTGGCACATGGTATATATTTATGGTGGCTGCAGTCTCCTACAGTCACGACTGTGATTTGCACATTTCCATCTGGCTTCCAAAAAGCAAAGTCAATGGGAAAGGTTGCAAATCAAGATCACTTCTTCTTAATGATTGCAATGGCACTTAACAATGGCAAAACAGGTATAAAATTGGGTGCAGTCACATGATTCCTTACCTAATGACTGCATGACTTCAACAATGAATTTTCCAATTACAATTGTGGTTGTATGTCAAGGACTAACTTTAACTATGAGTTGTCACTAAACAAGCTAGTTGTTAAATGAGGAATACTCAGTAAAACTATTTCCTTGCAATGCAATAAATTGACTAGATATTACTATATAATAGCTAAATGTTGACAAAAAACATACTGCAAAAATACAGAAAACAGCAATTTACCATAGTTATCCATAACAGGTTTGAGATCTTTGTACTGGCTGGTAACATTGACAGTTTCCTGAACAGCCAAGTCTCTGTACTTGTACTAGAGAAAAAGAAAAATAATGTTTTTAAACACTTCTAACAGCAAATTATAGATCAGCTTACTAATGTTTGGAATCTTCAACTGCAGGTTATGACATATGAAGTTCTATGATCACAATGCGTTTTACCTTAAACATGTTTACCTGTGAAATTGTTCTGTTGGATTATCAACAGGAATTGCAAAGCAAGCATGATTAATTGGGACAGTTATAACTGTATCTCATGATAGAAATGTGAAATTAGAATGACCCGATTCCATGTTATTTATATCAAAGTCCAGAAAGTAAAGGCATTTTCCAATGAATCAACATTAGGAAAATCACATTGCAATTACATAACATGTAAGTAAATCAAGAGTTAAGCACTTAGGATAGTCCAGAAGTTTCTGAATTCTCAGCACCCCTTACCACTATACATTCCTGTTTCGTGCTGGAAAAGGAGTCTGAAGATATCAGGAGGACTATAGACTTCCAATCTTTAAAGTGGAAGGATATGGGCTTCATCCAACCATTCCACATAGAGGAATAGCTTCTACCACTTGAGCCTATTGTTTCTTTCCTGCATTCTTCATAATTACTTTGGAGAGCTGGATGATTTGCAGGAAAGAAAATGTGGGGATAGAAATAAGAAAAACTCCAGCTACAAGAGCAGAATTGTACTTTCATAACATCAGAAACAGTATATACACAAAACACATACAGAAATTATTGGACAAGTCAGCTGACTGAGGAGATAGACAGCAAGCTATAAATACCATTTCCTGGCAAACCTGTCAGTCTGTTTCCTTAATATCACTGATTATGGGATAACAAATATTAAAACAATTTAAAACTTATTTAATTCTGCTTAGTCCTCAAATATAAGTGTGTGTTTGCAATTGGGACCTTATGGTTTACAAAATTATCCACAAACTTTTAAAAAAGTTGATAAACATCTTCTACGTACAATATGCAACAATTGCATTAGATACATTTATCTGCCAACCCTTCAAGATGATGCATTATCCACAATGTCAAGATGCCAAAATGACAATATTCATGTTCTGAGATCTAATACAAGTGAGTTGCAGCATTCACATGATGATGCTATTTGCATGCATTGTCATTTGACCTTCTCAACCTACATTGAAATGGCATATAAGGATTTTTATATGCTACCACATCCAGGGACAGAGAGTGCACATAAAAGGCAGAAAGTCAAAAAGGGGGAAATCCTCAGATATTAAAGAAACATATTTATTAAAGCCTAAAAGCAGCGATTCTTGTACCAAATTCATCTTTCAAATGCGTGAAAAAATTAATGTCTTTAGAAAGTATATTTCTACTTCCTTGTATTTCTTTAAGTTGAGCCCTACTATGTAGCTATTTTTTAAAAATAATAATAATAGAAAATAAGGAGCGGCTAATTGTAAAATGTTCTGGGAAAAAAGGAAACAAAACAAAACAAGAGGAGACTAACCGAAAACTTGGAAAAGGCAAACCAAGCAAAGGGTTACAGAGAAAGACCAGTGGCTTTGTATTTGTCCTGAATGCAAAGGCAATTTATTGCAGAAAAAACCAACAGAATATACAAGCCTACCAAATAGTTTTCTATATTCACTTTCAAATAAAAGGAGGGACTTCAAACTTCCTGTAACTTGGTACAATCTAATTGGGGAGGGGGGGGGGAGGAATTACTCCAAGACTTCAGACACCAATTCAGCTCACATCTCTTTCTCCTGAGATAGCTAGTCTCCAGCAGTCCATAACACAAGACTATCTGAGAACTAAGGAGGAGGTAACGATGTACAGAGGGAGCACTTGTTTTCTTTCCAGGACTGTGGAATAAGTTTCAGGCTTTCTCCCAATAAGGACTACTACTTGGGGAAGAGAACTACCGGCCTGCAGAAATTCAGTTTTTATTTTAAGGCCCAACTTATCAAGTCAGGGATGCAAGGACGGAGAATCAGAAGACTCCAAGAAGCTTTGTGTGTTTGGGAGAACAACTGTCTGATTTCAAGATTTAACGGCTGACTTGCAGGAGGTTCCTCTTCAAATAGGAGCCAAGAGTTTTCAAAAATTATGGACCATTTATGGTTAGATGGGGGCTCGCTGGAAATTCCAGGCATTGGCGATTAGAAAATGTCCTGTAATTATAGCCTCCTGGATCACCAGGGATGAGAGGAAACGGACTTTTATTTATTTTTAAATAAAACGGAAACGGATTATTTATTTATTTTTAGGCTATTCATGTTGAATTTGGAGCTGACTGTTGGGATAGGCAGGCGCCCAAAGGTTCAGCCACTGTTTATTTGTGGGTGCGAAAGTTGGTCTCTGACGAGGAAGAGGCAAACACCGTCAGTCAGTTCATGAGGGGGGGAAAAAGTGAAAGGCGAACGGACTCGGAAGGACCCCTTTTCCCCCAAAGGGAAGGCGTCTTGGCTTTTGGCTCTACCGTTGCCCCACCACCACCATCACCAAAAAAAAGGCCGGGCAGAGAGGCCTTCAAAGAGGGCGACTGGGCTGAGCCGACTCAAAGGCTGTTTAGAGAAGGGACGCTTCAGGAGCAGGCAGGCTTTAGCAAGCATTTTTTTTACCTTAGCAAGCATTTTTTTCAGCTGGCTCTCGGACAAGGCCATGGCGGCGGTCCCTCTCTCGGTCGCGCTACCTTCTACGACCTCCACCCACTACTCTCAACTCCCGGACGAAAAAGCTCCGCTTCCGACAGCCTCCGCGATCCGTTTCCGCTCGGCGTTATCGCAAAACGTCACTTCCGGCGGTTAACTGCTCTTTCCCCCTCCCCATCCCCCGCACCCTCGACGGGAAAGAACAGTAGTAATACTTTTGACTTTGGTCCCTCTGCGAAGACAAATCATAGAGAGGGTCGGAGGACAATCCGATTTTACGATCTGTCCTGGGGTGTAATTAATTGGAAAGAAATGGGGTATTAATCATTAAGGTACGCGACTAAGAGCAGAGTGTCTCAGATTCTAATGCTCCCTCAATTAAAAACAAAAAAAGAATATTAGGTGAACTTTCCTAACAGTGAGGCCAATTTAGCCCAGAGATCTCCAAACTTGGCAACTTTAAGACTTGTGGACTTTAACTCTCCAGAATTCTGGAAGTTGAAGTCCACAAGTCTTAAAGTTGCCAAGTTTGGGGATCCCTGATTTAGCAGTGGAACAGCTTGACTTCAGGTGAGTCATCGCTGGAGGTTTTTAAGAAAAGGTTGGACAGCCGCTTGTCTGAAATCGTATCTTTTGCTGGGGGGAGGGGGGGTTGGACTAGAAGACCTCCAAGGCCCCTTCCAACTTCTGTTCTGATTGGTGACGGTCTCTTGACCAGATGTCAAGCGCAAACAACCAGACTCGTACTTGAAGAGTTAAATTAGCTATTTTACTGCTCAGCCCTATACACAGGAATCTTTTCATATTCAGTTTGCACCTGGGTGAGATTAGCTAAGATTCAACAGCATTCAAGGATGGCTTCACCCTCTAAACTGGCCAGTCTCCGTACACCTATTTTGTTGTAATGACGAGGCAGTCGAGTTGTTTGATCATGAACATCTGAATTATGATGATGATCTTTATTGGAGTATAGTCTTGCATTTATATACATTTTTAGTTATCCTCCATCATTGGTTAACTTCGGTTACTGCTTAACTTTCATTACTGTTTAGTACAGTAATCCATACAATTAATTATCTCTAGTTAAAGTCTAACATATGTCTACTTCTCCTCTCTAATCCTCCTTTATCCATAGATTAGTGACTTTGTTTGCCTGAGTTGTATTTGCTTGGAAACATTCTTTATCTGAAGTTTGCCATCCGAGATTGGAACATTCCTGCAATTACAACTCTACACTATTTTAGTGAGTTGTAGGGGGAAAAATATTGGAGGACAAGGTGCCACTTTGAGCTCCTCGATCAAAGTGAGGTATAAATAAATAACACCAAGAACAATGTACAAACTTTAAGTGAACTCATTCTTGGAAGAAAAATAGGATCCAGGAGAAAGATGCTGAAATAAAATGGAGGCAGGCTGCAGAAAAGGTCTCCATTTATTTGGTAGCCAGGAAACTTCACTGACAGCAACATGTTTCTGGAGTGGCTGACAAAATGGGGTTGAGACTAGGTGGGCTTTTGTACATTCTTTGGGGCTTTATGATTGAAATGCCTGTGCAAGAATATGTCCTTTAATATTTTAATGGCTGTTACCAGATTCCTATGAAGTCATATAGGGGTCATGGGTCCCAGATGTCTATGGAGATTCTCAGTCATCCAGGTCATGGTTGTCCCAAAGATGCTTTTTCAAGAGGCAACTGGACTTGCTGTTTTTTTCTTTAGAGAGCTGAAGAAATTTCTTGGATGAGAAGTGAAACATCTTCAAAAGAAAACCAGTGTGTCCAGTTGCCTCTTGAAAAAGCATATTTGGAATATGGATCCCAGAGTTGCTGAGAACTGAGTATTATATAAATTGTAATTTTTACTAATTATTTTTTTAATAATGGTTGTTTATTTTTTATAATGGTTATTTTATAATTTATATTTTCTTCATTTTGTACATCATCCAGAGTCACTTCTGATGAACTGGACGGCTATATAAATCTGATAAATATAAATTTCATTTTATATAATAATAATAATAATAATAATAATAATAATAATAATAATAATAATAATAATAATAATAATAAGCACAATTAATCTCAAGGCAAATTCACAAGTGGGCTTACTCTTTATTACTATTTGTTTTAAAATTAGGATAGGTGACTTCACAACCTGCTATTTCTGCTCAGCTGGCGATTGCCCCCTGCAGTTTTCTTGGCAGCATTTTTCATTAGTGACTTGCCAATTCCTTCATAGTAGTGTTGAGAGAAAGTAACTGGCCCAAAGTCACCAAGCACGTGTGCTGAAATTCTGTAAGATATTGTTACTGCTGATTCAAAATGCCAGCAATGCACCCATAAAATTGTGTGTCACTTCCTCATTAAATGTTTACCTCTGAAGATCATAGAATGTAAAGCAAAAGATGTACATCAGATACCATTAGCTTTATTAATATCTCATTAATAAGTTTTTTTCCATATCATAATTTTTAGAAAAATAATCTAAGGTAAAATGGCAAAAATCATTATAGACATGCATAATTACACAATAACATTTTATTAAATTTAGAGTGGCAAATCTTTTTGTATTGCTAAAAGCTTAGTGCAATATTAGAAGTGAGCAGCCAAATACATTAAAACCTAACTACTGCATAATAATGAACAGTGCATTTACATGTTGTTCCTGTCCCTTTCCAGAAGCATGGATCCAGCTTCAAGAGAACAATTACTTTGGTAGGTCTTCCTCAGTTTTAGAGTGTGATAAAGGATGATAAACAAAGTGCATTCTGTGCCTAAAACAGAAAGAATCTTGTTTTCTCTCTGGGTCTTAGGAGCCAATAGTACAGCAATGTATTACATTAATATTTTTAATGGCCTTCGTCCAAGACTTTTCCCTAAATCTTTAAAATCTACACAGAACACTTTGAGAACTCTATTTAGACATATTGATCCTAAAGTAATATTTGTGCAATATAATGGCAACTTCAGATGACTGATCTGGAAGTGTAAACATGTAAAAAAACATAAATATCAGTTGAATTGTGAACATCGATTTTAAACAATACTGTGCTGCTGTTTCCTTCTAAGAAATGTATACTATTTGTATACAGCCAATAATGTATGGGAAATAGCAACCCAATGGTGATACATTACCTCTGACTGCCTAACATCTCTGATTAAAATAAAAATTTACTTTAGAGAGCAAAGTTGAATAGTAGTATTGAAGGCCACAGCAAAATGAGGAAAGGGCAAAGAAGTACAATAATTCATGATTAGGAAATATCATGGTCAAACAACTTTCCTAACCACAATGATTTTGTCTAATTTTAGTTACCATATAATAATAGTCACTAAAATTTCCACACTGTGAGAATTTGATGTTTGACTCAGTCGGTCATTAATACCTTTTCTGTAAATCTCAAATATTTTAAGAACAAAAATCTATGGTTTCCTGGCAATCAGAGCTTCAGCTGCTGTTGAAGGTCATTGACAGATGCAGCACTGGTTTGAAGTTTTTCAACTACATTATCCTCTTCCACAGGCTTCATCATTTCAGTTACACCACTGATTCCAAGTACACAAGGCATACTTAAAAATACTTCACTGTTTATATTATAATACCCCTAGAAAAAAATGAACATAATATTTTTACATGTATCTGGTTTTCACCAAAGATATATGAAATTTAAGACACTTCTGGCTTGAATTCTACATATGCCAGTCACTAATACTTGTAAGATTTAAATAAGCTTGCAAGTAATTACACAATTTAGATGTATTTTTATTTGAGCTATAAAATCCCAGATTGGCAGATGACAGCAAAGAGATAGAGAAACTAATCCTTTGTTTTTATTTAGTGACCGACTGAATACAGTATTTCAAGTGATTTATAGCATACAAACCACAAAACTGAAAATGAACATTTTCTGCTTTAAATGACATTGATTTTTAAACCATACTAGTTATGTAAGTCCAATCACACTTGGCCAATAAACTATTCTATTCTATTCTATTCTATTCTATTCTATTCTATTCTATTCTTATTCTATTGAAGTAAGCTGGCAAAAAGACTAATCATTTTAGTGTCTGACTTTTATTGCTGAGAAATATAATTTATTCTGTTAAAAATGATATTTAGAATTGTGTTTTCAATTGTACTAAGAATTTTTTTAAAGTAAAAAAAGGGCTGTAGAGGGAAACTGACAGCAACTAACAAAAAAGAGTTTTGACACCTGGAATGAAAAAGTGCTGGACCAATTTCTGGTACAGCCATGGTGGCCATTGTAGGAACACAAAGCAAGAAAATAGCAATTTTTCTGTCAGATGAAAGTTAAAAATAGTATTTCCACATTAAATCAGAAAAACCCAAAATCAGCTGGCCTCTGCTATGAAATAGGTAGAAAAATAGACAAGAAAAATGGTTAGCCAGGTTTCCTCAAGACAAAGTCAGGGGCACCTGAGATTTATAATCTGTTTTCCATTCTTCTTATGGTTTTCAACTGTCATCTATAGACTAATATTCAGTCTGCTTCAGACATAACATCAGCTTCTTGCTTACCTTCACCATGGTGGATACAGAATGTATTTTTCTTTTATCATTCAATATAGTGTCAGTCAGATCAGCTATTGACAGACCAACAGACCAAGACCTTTGGCCTTTTCCTTTCAGAATTTCCATGGCTCTAAATACAAGAAATACATCTAAGACTTAAAAGAGACTTTTTCAACAAGCAATATATTCTTTTTAATATCAAATATAAATGTTTTATAGTTAAATAACATCTTATACTAGCTTATACAGAAGTCTCATTAAAATAAGTGTCCTACTAAATAGATAGAGGCATAGATGTTTTTTACCTGTTAGTCAACACCTGTTGATCATTTGTTAACTTATCACCAGGATGATTTATCACAGAATTAGAACTCCATGCTGCCACTGTATAAGACAATTGGAATTAATTTTCTTTTTCAAACATTTGGATAATTAGGTAACGTGTCTTGGTTTTCAACCTATGTACTTTGTAGTATATTGTGTCATGCTAATAGAGATACAATACCCCCTCTAATTTCTCCAATTAGGTATTAATTAAAGCAGAAGTTGGCAAATGTTTTAAAGTAGACTTTGCTTACCAATTGCCTCGATCAATTGCTGCAACCATTTAAAGTTATAATGCTGATGAAAAAAATAACTCTGCAACCAAGGCATCTAATTTACAATCTTTGCAGTGTCCCTCAGGCATGTGATCGCCATTGTAATCAGAATATGTTGTTCTGTGCCTGACCTATTGTTATCTTTTTTCCCCTTGCAGAGCAGAAAGATTAAGGAAGGATTATAAGAGAGTAAGCAAGGCGATATACATCAAAAAGAATGTACTGACAAACATCCAGTGTATTTCCCATTGTGTGTCTCTAACCCTCTTGTAATCTGCTTCTCTCCAATCTCCCTATTCTGTGAGGGAAGGAGAGACAAAATGGATCAGGAATAGGAGAGACTGTTTAAACATTAATTCCTTCTTGCTAATTATCCCAGCACCAGGGTGAGCTTTCCAAAGAGTGCAAAAGTGAAGAAAATGAAAGCATAGTTGTAGTCATTTGATTTCCCACTTAGTGATGGCTTTGTTTAATGACCGATTTCTAGCCCCAATTGTGATCACTAAACAAGGACTACCCTACATTTTTCATTCATAAAATTGTACCTTCAGGATAAATTTCAGTATTTTCTCAAACAAATATAAAAGTGCTCATTTATGTTCTAATTCAAAGAGGAAAGAAAATCTAAAATGTAGATTCCTAAATGATACAGTAGTTCACAATTTTACCTTTGTTTACTCCTTGTTCACCAATAATCCAATTGTCTTTACTTTTGCTTTGGGTTTTCAACAGATTTGTAATAACATACTGGAATCTTGCTGAATCCAAATTGCAACCAATTCCAATAACTTTGCTTTTGGGAAATCCACTCAGCTTCCACGACACATAGGTCATTATTTCTACTGTAGTTATGATAAAAAAAAAATATTAAGAGAATCGACAAATATTTTTAAATGAATATAAAATAGTAGTTTAAATATTACTGATTTTGTAAATGTTACTGATTTTCAATAATGTTTGCACTTAAATGCCATTTTTAAGCTTAAGAAAAACTATACTGTTGTTTGTGCAACTGTTTGGAATAAGGAAGTGGAATGGTGTGCCATACAGTAGGCACATACACCTGTTAATTTATGATTGTTGAGGAATCAGAGGTTTTACTATTTCTCTATGAACAGCTGCAGGATATCAATAAAAGGTCAGGATTTCTTGCACAATTTAATCACAACAAAGATTAAATTGTGTTGGAGAAAAGATGTGAAAGGACTAAGTTTAGTATTATTTATTAGACTTTGGTTAACACAAACTATTGAAGTTTCTTGTATCTTCACCCTTTCTCATTTAATAGATTTTGTCAATTGCTTTTGTTATTTTGGGGGTGTTAGTCATTTTTAATTATGTTCCTCTACAGTAGCAAGCCAAAAAAGCAATGTCAAACCTCTTCCAAAATCTTGCCAAGAAACTGTAGGAACATATGCATGTAGTCACCAGGAGTCAATATTGACCCACATGTCTACACAAACACACCAAAGCAAGCACAACAATGTGTGTGTGTGTGTGTGTGTGTGTGTGTGTAAGAGTCAACAACATCCACAAGGAATCAAAAATCAGTATATTTTGTTGCAATGATGCAACTGAAGCCTTGCTCCTTTTGTATGTGCACCAATATTCTACATATCTACACTTCCTTCTATGGATGCCCTGAATACAGTTCATAGTAATTGGCCCTTGTTAGGTTCCAAATAGCAAGATCTGTTCCAATGTTATTGGATTTTTAAATTATTCTTTCCAGAATTTACATAATTTATGTAAATAAATTGTTATGGTTATCAAAATTCTCTTCAACATCAAAATTTTATCCTTCCCTATTCTGCTAATGCCTTCCTTCAAATCAGAATTAGTGCCACCTATTGATTTCGTTGAACCCTCCCAATAAATTAGGCTGTCTCAAAAAATATTAATTATGCTTTTTAATATGAGGCAAACTGAAAAAGTTGCATTTTTACAACAGTAAATACCAAGAAAATATTTGAAAAGAGTAGCTGGAAGTACAAAAATGGTAAATAGACATTATCATTCAATATAGTGTCAGTCAGATCAGCTATTGATATGATATGGGCTTATCCTACTATTGTTTTATTTTGGCTTAATACCCTTAGGCTTGTTAATACAATATTAGAAAGATCAGAATGATTTAAATATGTGAGTGTGTTCTTAAATTGTATTACCAAAACATGAAACTCATCCCAAGGAATATGGATTTATAGATTATCAAGCATGAAAAGCAGCAAAAAATTTACTCTTCAAGGTTAGAAAAACAGCACAATCTCATCTTTACAGTCTTGGATTGTCAGTGTTTACTTTTTGTATATGAACATAATAGAAAGAATGATTACATCATGTTGTTAGGCTGTTAACAAATTAGGCTGATCTTTTTGTAAGTGATATACCATGCTTCTACTCTTTCTTTTCTCTGCTTATGTTTCTGTAGTTTTGTTCTTTTAAAAGATTGTAATCCTGGCACTGTCTTGTCTCACTGTTTGGGGATAAATAATAGAGCTGAATTATGCAACAAATCACACAACCTTTATGCAATATTAGGAATCAGAAAAATATATTCCTTGATTTGTGAGCACAACTGAGCCCAAAATTTATGTTGCCAAGTAAGACATTGTCAAGTGAGTTTTGACCCATTTTACAACCTTTCTTGCTGCAGTTGTTAAGTGAATCACTGCATTTGTTACATTAGTAATATGGTCGTTAAATGAATTGGACTATCTAATTGACTTTGCTTCTCAGAAGGTTGCAAAAGGGGATCACATGACCTCATGACACTCCAACTGTCATAAATCTGAGTTGCCAAGTGTCCAAATCTTGAACACATGACTTTGGGAAGGCTGCAACAGTTGTAAGTGTGAAAAATGGTCATAAGTCACTTTTTTCAGTGCCATTGTAACTTCGGACTGTCGCTAAGTTAACAGTTGTAAGTCAAGAACTACCTGTATTGAGGTTTTTAAATTGCCTAAAAGGAAATTCCAAATAGTTCATTATTTAAAACAAAGTAAAACAACCAGCAGTTTTTAAAAAAAGTTTTGATGTAATACTCAATACTATTATTTTGTGGTTGAGAATTGACAAAATAACCTTCCCCCTAATCCTCATTAAGAAACTATTTTTAAAAACCACCAAAATAACATCAACTGCAAATCATATTGAAACCTCATAAAATTATATTAATCTTTGCCATACAGTACCTGGTTGAGAGGCAACAAGCAGTACACTGTGTTGACTGTAATGAGCTATTGATGGAATAATGCCTCTAAACAATTCCACATTGCTCTGAACAACCTCCAGATAGGACTGAGCATTGCCTAAAGAATTAATGGTAAGCACCACCAGTTTTGAGTCTGCTGACGCAGAAAAATCTACAGAAATATAAAGAATTATAAACCATTGTTGAATATGTCCTATTTTCAAGAATGGCATTTTTAAAAAATTAAAACTATGATAATACATGGCTAATTTCCTAACTTGAGATAAACAGGCAAACATATCACTTCCCACTTATATAGTTAACAGAGGAATTATTATTAATACTTCTGAAATTGACAAAAAATAGCAAAAAAAAAAAAACCATAGAAAAGTTAGTCTATTATTTAGTAATCTCTTTACATATAAGCCTTGCTACATTCTGCCCATTTTGGAATGCAGATCAAAATCTCAGGAAGAATATAACACACATTCATATTTCATATATGTTGAATATGCTTTTCTGTATTTGCTGAGCTCTAGAATGAGTACATTAACCATTATATATATATATATATGTCATTGTATCCACACAGTGCAATCCATGCCCAAGACTGAAGCACTGAGATGAAAGAAGCTTCCAAAACTTTTTGCATCCAGCCCAGGTGCATAGTTTAGTTTGCAATATTGCTAGAAAATACTAGATACTATAACACTACCTCGACTAATTTCCACCTTTGGCAAGTCAAAGATTTCTAGGTCCATTGTTCCTCCTTTCACTGTAGTTTCTGAGCAATCCAAGACAACCACTTTGTCAGCAACATTCTAAATTGATTCAAAAGAAAGAAAAAATGTTTTTCATTGAAGCAAATATGAATTGTATTTGGAGAAGAATTCTATGGGATTCAATCCAACAATAATAATAACAGTACAAAAAGTTAAGCAGCTTTTTTTGTAAAATATCACAAATAAAGTAAAAAGAAATTAAAAGTGAATTCCTAATGCATCTAATCAAAAATTTCAGAATTCATTAAGTATTATAACTATTAAAAGCGCATACCTTTGCTGAAATAGCCAAAATACAAGCAAGGCCCAGATCTCCAGCCCCAATTATTGTAACTTTGCGTAGTCCTCCATCATTTTTCTTTTCTTCTCCCTTTGATTGTCCATTGTTTTCACCTAAAAGTCATGTGCTATTTATATAAACAATTATGCATTGTCATAAATGCTGATGCTCAATAAAACTAAGTTTTAAAAATGCCTTGCTCTGGATACCTGTAATTATGATATTTTGAAAAATAAAAAAAATGTTATCCAAATAAATCCTATGCATGGATATTTACTTAAATGTAAGTTTGCTGTGTTCTATTTATCTTACCCCCCCCCTCTCCCGGCCAGATAACATGCAAGGGATTGCAACATAATATTTTTTAGGTGAGAAGAGAATATTGCTGTTGGAACTAATGGGAGATTTGTTCCCATTCCAATCCAAGCTGCAGAAAGGGCAAAAATTTCCCTTTCTGTATGTTCCAATTTGGCAAAGGCTATTCCATTCTAACCATTTGTTACACAAAAATTTGAATGATACAAGAAATACCAAATTCAAAAATACATTAATAGCTTGGTCCTAGGGACAGTAGATTTAAGAAAGGGAACTAAGCTTTCTTCATTTTTTCAGAAACTGTTTGGCATTAATGATTTTTTTTTTTCTCCAGTAGCCATTTCTGATTTTTGTCATTTATTCTGCTTTCTACCGTACACAATCCTGAGATTTCTGCTTTTAAATTAGGATAATTCTTCAGATGAATTTTCTGAAGTATTATACTGTAAGTTTTATTACAGGCAGAGAAACTGAACAGGTCTGGAAGTTAATCAACTTTACAACCTTATGCATAAAACATAAAGCAAAAAAGAGCCTCTGGCTCAGTGGTTAGAGTGCAATATTGCAAGCTACTTCTGCAGCCAGCTGCCTACAATTTGGCAGTTCAAATCCCACCAGGCTAGGTTGACTCAGCGTTCCATTCTTCCAAGGTGGGTAAAATGAGGACCCAAATTGTTGGGGACAATGTGCTGACTATAAACCACTTAGAGAGGGCTGTAAAGCACTATAAAGTGGCATATAAGTCTAAGTGCTATTGCTGTTGCTATTCTACAATCTGCCAAATCTCTGCTTGCCTTTAAACTCTTAAATACACAGAGAATTTGTTAGGGATAACATTGTTTACCCTAACTGGTTTAGGTAAAATAATAAATATGTTATCATGGTTTGTTAGTTAAAGTGTCTGTAACTTTAACTGTAAGAATGTAATTAAGGGAGTGGTTGTAAAAGCACCATAAAAAAAGCAAGACAACGGCAGCTTGCTCTCTCTGGCTTTATGATCCCTAATTACTTGATAGACTGAAGACTGCGTTTTTTCCCCTACTGGAACGGGAGAGAGAAAGGACTGTTGATTTATCAACGGTGGGAGGACTAATTTATTGTAAGTGAATTGACATTGGATATTCTACACGGACTTTGCTAATTGAATATCCTTGAATGGATTGACTAAAAATGATACATGACTAATGGACTGTTATTTTGACTATGCTATAAAACTCTAAGTGGAATAAACTATATTTTTGATAACACAAGCGTATCTGTTATTTTTACTGTATGTTAACTAACATACAAATTTATCTCACACATTTATCTGTATGCCTATCTGACTAACACTGCACATTCTGTTTAGCTTGTTTCCTTAACCCTGGTTGGGGAACACAGGCTTAACACTGGTTATGGGCCCAGAGGCTGCAAAGTCAGTTTAACTAGGATAAAACAGATTTATGTAAAAAGTGAGAGTTTGTGTTGTTACACGTTACAGTAAACAGACAGCTGTGTTTTATTAATTATAGTTTTATATCCATATAAGAAAACATGGCACAAGTCAATCTACAAAGTTTGCCCCTTATATCCAAGTTGGATGGAACAAACTATGTTTCATGGTCTATGAAATGTAGTCTACTTCTACGAAGAGAAGGTCTGTGGAACATAATTGAAAATCCACCAAACGTAGAGGAATGGCATCCAGAGATTGAGGAAGATAGACAAAAGATAGAAGACTTTAAGCAGAAGAATGAACAAGCTCTTTGCATAATAGGACTAACACTATCTGACCAGCAATTTGTTCATATCCGCGGAGAGCAAACGGCTGTTGGGTGTTGGCAGAAACTGAAGAGGATTTATGTCCGAGATAACGTTGGTGCTCACATAAATCTAACACGGAAACTTTTCAGGACGCATCTCCAAACGAATGGTGATATGCTCAGTCATTTGAAAACTATAAAAAGCATTTTTCAAGAACTGCACGAGAAAGATTATTTTCTCTGAACTACACCAAGTCTACATAATTCTGTCTTCATTAGATGAAAATTATGATAACTACGTCACTTCCCTTGAAATTTTGCCTAAGGAAAGTTTAACTTTAACTGATATAACTGGCAGATTGATTGAAGAGGCAAGAAGAAGACTTGAAAGAAATCAGTTAAGGAGAGAGCAACCTCAAAAAGAAGATATTGAATCTCCTACTGCATACACAATTAAAAAGTGTTTTAATTGTGGAGGAAGAGGACATTTGGCAAGTTTTTGTAAAAAAGCAAAGCACCAGAACGCTGGCCAGAATACTAAAAGTAACCAAAATAAAAATAAAAATTTAGAGTTAACCATGTATATTAACGGAGCTGTAAAAAATAATTTATGGGTGGTTGACAGTGGACATCCCACTGTATAACAAATGATAACAAATTTTATTAAAATGTCCCAGAGTACACAGCAGATATCGTTAGCCAATGGCTGGAAACTGAAAGCTAAAGGTCAAGGTATAGCATATTGTTCTTTCATAAAAGAGAATGTAAAAATGTTATATGTACCACAACTTAAGTTTAATTTAATTTCAGTTAGAATTTTGGTTAAACTAGGATATGTAATTACCTTTAGGGGAGATAACTGCATAATTGAAAAAGAAGATAAGAAAATCACTGCATCTTTAAGAGGTGAATTATATGTTTTAAATGATAATGGTTTAGAGGTGGCTAACACGGTTTATGATAATAAGAAACCTCATGATGAATGTATTCACTTGTTACACCAACGGCTAGGGCATTTAAATTTTAAAATGCTTAAGAGAACTGTTCAACTATCTAAAGGAATAAGTTTGAAACCTTGTAATAAGTATTTGCAATGTTTTGCTTGTAATCAAAGCAAAAGCAAGGTTATACCGGCAAATAGAGTTGATGAGATTTATTACCAAAGAGCCTTTAGAGGTAGTATTTGCCGATTTAATAGGTCCGAAAAAACCAAGTGTAGGAGCAGCTCGATACATATTAAGTATAATGGACCACTATTCTAGATATGGGTTTTGCTATTTAATGAAGAGCAAAACTGAAATGTATCTAAATCTCTTTAACTGGATTAAATTTGCAGAAAAAAAACCTAAAAAGAAATTAGTAACTCTTATAACAGATAATGGTGCGGAATTTACAAATAATAAATTCCAGAATAGACTTAGAATGTTAGGTATTCAACATAAAAAGTCTGCACCATATAGGCCACAACATAATGCCTTTATAGAGAGACGAGGCCAAACACTGCAATCAATGGCACGTACTATGTTGTCTGATTTAGGATTACCTGACAATTTATGGGGAGAAGCAATAATGTGTGGTAATCATATATTAAATAATGTTAATTCAACAACAGGAGAATTACCATTCACACTGTGGCATGGTACAAAACCTGATTTAAGTTACATGCACACATTTGGAGCACCAGCATGGGTGCATATCCCTGCACAACTCAGACACAAAGGGCAGCATAGAGCTAAAAGATTATTTTTTGTAGGATATGAATCTAACCACAGATCTTATAGATTCTGGGAACCAGGTACATCTAGAGTTTACACCAGTGCTAGTGCTAAATTCCTAGAACATGTAGGATGGAATAGATTAGAGCAAGATTTAAATAACGAAGTAATTATTGAACCCTACAAAAGGCAAAAAGATCAGACTAGTTATAAGAAGAGTCCAATTAAAGAAGTCCACGAAGAGCAAATAGGACCAGAACAAGAGGAAACAATTGATCAGGAAGAGTTAGATAATCAAGAACAGTTAATAAATGAAAGTCCACCTGTAAGTCCAGTAATACCTAGACGTACTACACGTGTAACTAGACCACCTGATAGGTATCAAGCAAGTATAGTTTGCCAAGTAACTGAAGTTCCAACTAGTGCAGATGAACTTAGGATGTATCCTGCTAAGGATCAGGAGAATTGGCAAAAGGCAATGGAAAAAGAACTAAATTCATTAAAGGTAATGAAAGTATACGAAAATGCCAAATTACCTCCAGGAGAAAAATCCATTGGGTGCAAATGGATATTTAAAGTAAAAACTGGAAATGATGGGACTGTTTCCCATAAAGCTAGGTTGGTAGCTCAAGGATTTAATCAAACTGCATCTGATTACGATGAAGTTTTCGCACCAAGTCTTAAAGCAACATCTTTGAGAGCAGCTTTAGTGTGGGCAGCTAAGAAAAACTATGTCATTAACCATTTAGATGTAGAAACTGCTTATTTGCATGCACCATTGCAGCACACTATATATTTGAAAAAGCCAGTTATTATAAAAGACAATAAAGTAAATAGTAATGATTGTTGGAAACTCAAAAAGAGTCTTTATGGGTTGAAACAATCTGGCTTTGAGTGGAACCAATATATTGTGAAAGAATTAAACAATATAGGTTTTAAATCTGGTTTAGCAGATCCATGTGTGTTTAAAAGAGAAAATAATGGAACGGTGTCATTATTGTTATTATTTACAGATGATATTACTTTGATAACTAAGACTAATAATGAAGCTAATGAGATTATATCATTATTAGCTAAAAAGATAAAATTAAAGCATTTAGGTGAAATTAAAAAGTATCTAGGATTGACAATTAACAAAACAAAAAATGGATTTAAGATATCTCAAGAAGATAAAATTTGCCAATTAATTAAAACGTATAAAATGGAGCTTTGTAAACCGGCAAAGACTCCAATGATTCAGGAAGTTTGCCAAACTAATGATCAAAATCCCAAATTTGATAAGTCTATATATCAATCTTTGATTGGTAGCTTATCATATATAAGCAATTGGTCTAGGCCAGATATAGCTTATAGTGTAAATCAGCTGGCACATTTTAATTCAGATCCACATCAATGTCATTGGCAATCATTAAAAAGAATTTTAAGATATCTTAAAGGAACAATGAACCATGCATTGTATATAGAACCAAAGGGTGATTTGAGTCTTAGTGCCTATGCAGATGCAAGTTTTGCAACTGACATAAACACTAGAAAATCAACATCTGGGATGACTATATTATTTGGTAAGACACTAATAGGGTGGAGGTCAATCAGACAACAGCATATCAGCTTGTCCACGATGGAAGCAGAATTTTCATGTCTGTCATTACTATGCACTGACTTAATTCTGTACAAACAGTTATTATTAGACACGGGTGTAACTGTTAAAGATTCCATTATTGTATACGAGGACAACCAGGCAGCCATAAAGTTAGCTACTAATATTGCTGTAAAAACTAGATCAAAGCATACTGATTTAAGATACTTAAATGTTAGAGAATCTGTAAAGAATGGGCTAATTAAATTGGAATACTGCATGACAGAAGAAAACATTGCAGACCAATTTACAAAAGCTCAAGGAGTAATTAAGTTTAAAGAGAGTTGTAACAAATATGATTTAAAGATGTAAATAGTTATAGTATTATTATTACCTAAAAGGGGAGAATGTTAGGGATAACATTGTTTACCCTAACTGGTTTAGGTAAAATAATAAATATGTTATCATGGTTTGTTAGTTAAAGTGTCTGTAACTTTAACTGTAAGAATGTAATTAAGGGAGTGGTTGTAAAAGCACCATAAAAGAAGCAAGGCACGGCAGCTTGCTCTCTCTGGCTTTATGATCCCTAATTACTTGATAGACTGAAGACTGCGTTTTTCCCCCTACTGGAACGGGAGAGAGAAAGGACTGTTGATTTATCAACGGTGGGAGGACTGATTTATTGTAAATGAACTGACATTGGATATTCTACACGGACTTTGCTAATTGAATATCCTTGAATGGATTGACTAAAAACGATACATGACTAATGGACTGTTATTTTGACTATGCTATAAAACTCTAAGTGGAATAAACTATATTTTTGATAGCACAAGCGTATCTGTTATTTTTACTGTATGTTAACTAACATACAAACTTATCTCACTCATTTATCTGTGTGCCTATCTGACTAATGCTACACATTCTGTTTAGCTTGTCTCCTTAACCCTGGTTGGGGATCACAGGCTTAACAGAATTCATCAAAATGAATTAGTAACTCTAATAATAAAAAAGGTGGGCAGTTCAATTAAAGACTTGGGTATAAAAACCAAAAAGCTTTTGACGCTCAGTGTTCATTATCCTATTTATGGGATTGCACTCTCACATTGCCTTTAAAATACTTTCTAGACAATGCCAGCTATTCTACAAACTCTCTAAATATCCTTTTCCTGCCTGATACGGGACAATGCAATTTATCAGTGCTGACTTAATAGTAGCTTGAAAATGGAGAGAAGTTGGCTCAAAAAGCCTTTGAGATATTTTTCACTGAGATAAAGGAATAGGAATCATCAAAACAATGAAAAAATACAGATTGCCCCACTTTCAAAAAAGGAAGAAGTAGCCCCTCTCCCATCAAAATAGTGGGAAGAAATGGACAAGAGTTTTAACAGCATAGATTGCCTATACATAGGCATTTCATCTGACAGTATTTGCTGGAATTCTTGTATATCTTTATATTTATTCTAATAAATATAGTCACTTAAGAGTCCTTGGATTTTTGTTCCTCGATTAACTGTTTCCAGTTCAAACTAAAAGGACTGGAGTCTCACCACAAGAAAGGCTTTCCACTGTGCCAAACTTGTTCTAGATCAGGTATGTCGAACCTTTTGATTTGCCTGAGCAGTACTGAGAGAAAAAGAATTGCCTTGGGCTACATATAAAATATTTAATACAGTCAATGTGTATAAATATCACTGCAAAGTACATAATGTTAAAAGTTACAATTTTGTGGAGTGACATTACTAACTGCCCAGGGCTTCATACAACTTTGGCCATGGGTTGGACACACCTGTTCCAGATCCTTTGCTTTGTTTCTATAATGTAATAGTTTACTGATATAGACTCTTCCAGGAAAATCCAACACAAAATTATCAAGATATTATCAATTATACACACAAATAACAGATTATAAGTTTTCAGAAAAGATGAATACCTTCAACAATTTTTGTGATATAAGAAAGTAGGTCCATCTGTCTGGCTTCATCAGAAGATGATAATGCATATAAGGGAAGTTCCTCTTCAAATTTTATGCTCATTTCCTGTAATAACCCTATAATTACTGACTGCGGCTGTAATAAATACAGGAGAAATTAGAAATTATTTATATAACATATATATCACTTGAAAACATTTTATAGTAAATTTTTAAGATAGCTCGGTAGATAGCTAAACTGTCTGGGAATATGTGGTATGAGTATTGATATTGACACAAAAATATTGGAATGCATGTCAAAACAGTATTTTTCTTCATTATTTCATGATCCGTTTCCAATGTTTTCCTAGAGACTAGAATAATAAAGTAAGAGCATAGGAGCAGGGCTATACAGATGGAAGTGTCCTAACTCATATAGCTAGATTTACCAAAGGACAAGAGCATATTCTAATAGTGTTTCTGACAGTCCTTAATTTTTTTATGAGTGAGTTATTTTATTCATTCAGAGCTAGGATGCCACTGGAGTCTCATCTTGGTACCTGAAGCTGTGAGGGTTTAGTTTAGTGGAACGAAAAGAACCCTAAAACACTGAGGTTCTCTTTCAGCTCTAGTAATTACTGTGAATGAAGAGACACCATTCCTGAAGTAGACCCACTATTTACAGGCCCTCCAGGACACACAACTCCTGTTGAGCCTCAAGTGATGGATATAGCCAAGGGGGTTGTTACCCAGCTTTGGCTGATGCATAAGTTGTGACTTTCTCTGGCACAAGGGGACCTTACAACATTGGCTCGTGGTTTCTCTACCATCTATCTACACTACTATAATGTACTCTACATGGATGCATACATCCATTTTACATGCATAAATATAACAATTTTGTATTCAAATAAATTGTATTTTATCTCATTTTGCACATATTTATGTATGTAATTATATGTGGAAAAATGATAGCTGCTACTAATAGGTACAAAGATATATCACCTTTATATAAATTTTAATAAGATAATAACATATACTTTTATGTAATGCATTTATCTAATTCTTACATGGCTCCAGGCTTGTAGATATGGCAGGTAAATCCTTCCACGGACATCAACATGTTTTCCTACAGAAATTCCCATGTTAGGAGTAGGGTTTAGAAAACAAATGGGTGGAGCAAAAGGATAAGAATCTAAAATCCATATGCAAATTGGAATATTATAAATGTTACCTGTCAAAATACAAAATAAAAATCTGTTTAGCAAAGATTCCAGGTAGACTCTGCTTTTCATTTCAGATAGTGGAGAGACGGAATCCCCTACCCTTCATAACATGAATTGAAAATCATGCCCCTCCCTTTCCACTCCCCAAGTTAAGCTTCTTAACTCCTGTTGATTTTCCAGGAAGAGAGTTAAAACTTCTGAAGAGACATTGCAGCATACGTTACATATGTGTTGTAGGTTTGTTATCCAGTGAGTATTTACTATTGGATTTGCGTTAAATTATTAACTTTTGATATTAAAAACTGACTGGCTGACTTTATTATTATTGTTGTTGTTGTTGTTGTTGTTAATCTTTGGTGAGATTCACAGCCTTTGGGAATGGTTGGTAGCTGAAAAGCTTGAGTCCTAACCAAGGACCTAGGAACTGTTAAGGTAGCGTCGGAGGATATCAGCTGTTCCAAGTAGGGTAGTTTTTTGTAGAATCAGGGTATTATTATTATTTATTTATTGAATTTATATTGCTGCCTATTTGCCCGTGGTGATTCAAGGTGGCTTATAGAATATAAAACCACATTTAAAACAATAAAAATTAACAAAAAGAATCAAATAAATATAGTATTATTAAAAAATCACCACCAACTCCCACCCACCCCGCCCTGGTGACAGCAGATCACAAGAGCCATTTAATGGGCTCCATCCCACTCTGGGTTCCCCAGGCCACTGGCAGAACCAGATCTTCAGTGCCTTCCAGAATAGAATTACTGGCTGTTATTTGTTATAAATTCAGTTTAAGGTGATAACAAATCTAGGCAGGTCCCATGAATAGGGTAATTTGATTTGGGATGGGAATAAACTTTCTTCCTCAGGCTACTTTATCAGGGGCAGGGTGTATGCTGCTGTCCCCTCCAGCTTGGGTTAATGTGTGGGTCTCTGTAGTTCCGCTTTGAACCACTAGCTTGCTACTCATGCTACCTAACCAAGAGGACCAGTGTCAACTCTACCTTGGGGTTCTTATTGTGTGCCCTCTTCCAGGAAGTTTCAGCCTCTGCTGCTGGACTTCTTTGATGGGGCATCAACATTGTAGCATCTTCAGCAAGTGATGATGCTTTTCTGATGGACCTTTTTGATAGCTCTTCCTTTCTTTGATAGCTCCATGATCTCCTCCCAAGTCTATTGCTAGACCTCTGGGATAGCTGCTACACTAATTATAGCCAAGAACTGATTTTTTTGAGATTCCATCCATGGACTTTTTCTAGACAACGTCCATCCACAAACCTTTGCTACTTCTATAGTATTGTGGCAGGTCTGTTACTCTAACTGCTGTTGAATCTCCTCCTGACCTTCACACTGCTTTATCTCCCTCTATTTCCACTGTTGCATTATCAGCTTCACACTTAGCCAGCTGCAGATTTTGTTTTCCACTTTCTGCTGCTTAATTTTCACCATTATAAGCTCAAACAAAAAAGTTTTTCCAGCTCCATTGCTAAGAAATGTCAGCATTCTTTTGTTACTGAGTAGATTCATAAGGCTGTCTAGCTTAAGTAATGTGACTTTTTGTTTCTTATTTCAGACTTCAAGGGGGGGGAAAGACCACTAATGATGCTGTACTATAAATTTATGCTTTTTATTTTATCAGAGCCATCCACATAAGTAAGTAGCCTAGGAAGGGAAGGGTGTCAAGGTATTTCTTCCCATGCTGAATATGCTACTAAAGTTGCTTTATTTTATTAGCTGCTTATTGTACTAGTTGTAAACCGTTTATAGCCTGTGACTGAAGCAATATATAATTTTGGTATCCAAATATATTTCAAAATATTTTATTTGGAATCAAGTATTTAAATAACAAGAAATACAAAGGAAATATTCCTTGAACTCACCCTTATATTTTACTGGAACAGTACCAGTAAAGTTCAGAAGGTCTTTCTGGGATCCATCCTTAAAAGCTGAAATTCAAAACATTATATCACTATGGATTTCATCTTTCCTTTTAAAATTGTCTTAATTTGCTACTGATATGTATTGTTCCTAACATTTCAAATTAGCCAAAGCAGTCATTCATTTTATTTTTTTAAATATGTGTCTGCATGTGTATTCAGGCAATGAGGTAGAAAACGGGAGACCATGAGTTCAAATTCCGCTTTGGCCATGAAAGCCAGCTGAATGACTTTGGACCAGCCACTCTTTCTCAGGCCAATTCACCTGACAAGATTACTATTGTAGGGAAAATAGGAGGCTGAAGGTGTGTTGGATATGTTTGTCACCCTGAGTTATTTGTACAAATAATAAATGCAGGATAAAAATAAATAAATAAAAGCATTACACATGCATACGTACACACAAATAGAAATTACATAGAATTTCAAAACTATCATAATAGGACATAAAAAATAAATTCAGCAAACACAGATTTTCTGAGGCAACATAATGCTATAGAAAATCCATTCAAAAACTACAAGGATGCTAATTAAAAAAATAGTGGCATATAAATATACATTTTGCTCTACCATGCCATTCTTGTAAAGGTTATAATAGTAAAAGTGATCAATTAATTGCTGAAAATTCAAGAAAAGTATACATTAAGATTGCAATCCCATGCACACTGCCCAAATAATTTAAAGGAAACAATGGGTGTAATTCCTAATAAATACATTATACTATTAATATGCATTTTATACTATTAATGCAGAACATATTTCAGGTGGCTAAATAACAGCCACCTATAATATATTAATATTAATATTCAGCATTTATTTCACTTTTTATTCATTCATTTGATTTATAAGGTTCTCGAATTTAAAAAAAAAATGCAGGTACAGGCAGTCCTCAACCTATGATCACAATTGAGCCCAACATTTATGTTGCTAAATGAGAAATTTGTTAAGTGAGTTTTGCTCATTTTGTGACTTTTCTTGCCATATTTGTTCAGTGAATCACTGTAGTAGTTAAATTAGTAACATAGTTGTTAATCGAATCTGGTTTCCCCATTGATTTTGCTGGCAAAAAGTTGCAAGATATATCACATGACCCTGGGACACTGCAACCACTATAAATGTGAGTTAATTGTCAAATGGACAAATTTTGATCACATGATCATGGGGTTGCTGCAACGGTCATAAGTGTGAAAAATGGTCATGTCACTTTTTTTCATTGCTGTTGCAAATTCAAATAGTCACTAAGCACACTGTTGTAAGCCGAGGACTACCTGTAATATATCTATCCCCAAAATAGGAATTCTTACTGTAGGTGCTCATTGTGAACCTGATGTTGGGATACAACTCATTTATGTGCTTCAGTTCTTCTATGGTCAGATCTCGGAATTTATACTGGAAACATAAGAAAGACAGTTTTGATCATCTTAAACATGAACTATGGGGCCATGTGAAAGGAAATGTCTAAACAGCCATTCAGATTGCAAAAGAATATGAATACATATTCGTTTATTTATTTATTGGATTTATATTGCTGCCTATTTGCCCGTGTTGGCTCAAGGCGGCTTACAAGATATAAAACCACATTTAAAAGAGTAAAACTAGTAAGAAGAATCAAATAAATTAATGTAATAAAATTACCCCCCATCTCCCACCCCAGCGACAGCAGATCGCAAGAGCCATTTAATGGGCTCCATCCCGCTCTGGCAGAACCAGGTCTTCAGTGCCTTCCGGAAGAGAATTAGAATGGGGGCCATTCTAATCTCTGGGGGAATGATGTTCCAGAGAGAGGGATTCTGGCATTCTTCGTTGAGCAAAATTTCTAGGGAATGTGGGAAAGGGGATATGAAAGGATGATTTGATAATAAAATCAGGATTTCTATGTGGTTAAAATGTTTTAACAGAATTTAGGAGGACCTATAGACTTAAATGGATTAGGAGACTCCAGGTGAGATGGGGAGGGATCACCATACCCCTGATCACATTGAGATAGGGAGAAAGTCAATGCTGTAGCTAGTTCTTGCAGGAACTGTTTTGTATGAGACTCTTATGACAACGTTCAGTACACAATCCTGTGGTATGTTTGCTGCAAATCATGCTCCGACCATAGACTTCCCAAGCAGCAGTAAGCAGTACACTTTCATAGCGAAGTGTATGTTATATAAAAACATCATCCTGACTTAAACCATAAAAGAGTGTTTATGGTTTAGGCTTAGAGCACTTACAGCACTATGCAATCCACAGGTCTCTGAGCTGGCAGGACAGTATGTCAGCATAAATTCTGCTCCTATTCTCTATCCTTACTCAGCAATAGTAACAAAGCAGTTTTTTCATACTGCAGGCTAAATTAAGGAAAAGGATTGGCAGATGCCCTCAAATTTGTTTCCCCTCCCTCTTGGAAGCAGGAAATCAACCACCATTCATTCTCTTTACAATGATATGGACAGAGCAAGGTAAATGAGGTTGGTGCTTACAACAGTGAATTTAGTCATCTGTCCTGTTGCCTAAGAGCTTGTGAATGTGCAGTGATATGCCCTTACTCAGCTCAATGCTTCAGTCAGTCAGGTTATTTGTGAATAGAGGCTCATTCTCCTGACTGCTACACAGGTACCAAAACAGAGTACATGGGCATGGAGAAAGGGCACAGGATCAAGTGGAGATAATAATGCTCAAACAATGTGCCTCAACCCATCTTGGGAGAAGTTCTAAGAAGAGTCTATTTTAAAAAAGCAGCAGCTAGGGAGGACTTTAGGGTATGGGATAAGAGAAATTAACCCCACCAGGACACAGCAGAAAAAGGCTGTTTCTGTGATATATACATGCTACAATTTGGGGATCATGAAGAGCAGCATGAACAATGAATTACATGTACACCCCATTGTGATTTATTCAACAGAAATACAGGCTATTTCCTCATTAATGTGTTAATTACTGGATCCCTCAAGAGATCAGCTTAATAGAAAAGAGACATGCAGAGACATGCCTGTCCCATCGTAATAATGACAAATCTGTTATTTCTATTCCCAGAACAGAAGAAAGATGATGGGATTCGATGATATAAATTATTGAGGAAGAAACAGCCAACGTTTGAAGCAGAAAGGGAAAAACAACCCTGACGCCTCAGGGTTGAGGAAACCCTGCAAAAACATGCATCTTTCACGGCGGCTGAACGGGGAAGATCAGGTCCAGTAGCTTATGCACTATCAAACGGGAAGAAATCGACCAAGAGGGAGAGGGCAAAGGAAGCATGATCGAATACAATTTTTTTTTCAAGAAAGGAGAATATTTGTAGCTCAGGATTGAAATGAGGGGTCCTTGGTGCTCTCTGAGGTTGCTTGTTTTCTTGCAAGACGTTTCATTACCCAAACTACAGCACTAGGTAACTAGTTACCTAGTAAACATGTTACCTAGTAACCGTGTTACCCAGTTAGGGTAATGAAACGTATGCAAGAAAACAAGCAACTTCAGAAAGCTCAATGTTTTTCAAACTTGGGAACTTTGAAATGTGTGGACTTCAATTCCCAAAAACCCTCCAACCAGCCATGTTAGCTGAGGAATTCTGGGAGTTGGAGTCTACACATCTTCTTAAAGCGGCCAAATTTGGAGGGAAAAAAAAAACATTGATTTATGGATTCAGGCAGTCGCTCCCGCTCCCTTCAAGCCAGGGAAGGTGTTCCAAAATTGGGTTGCCGAAACCAGAGCTTCCACGAGCTCGCGCTTGTAAAACTCTTCCTCCTCCTCCTCCTCCCACTTTCGCCGCTTGCCTTGCTCAGCCACTTCCGCAACCTCTCCTCTGAGAACTCCATGGCTCGCTCTTCCAGCGGGTTCGGAGGAGCCGGCAGCGCTTCCTGTAACTGTCTGCCACAAGAAGAGACGGCAAGCGGCAAGGTCCAATCAGTCGGGTAATTTGGAGGGCAAGGCTAGAGTGGGCGGGTCTGTTCTGTTCGCGTTGCTCAGGTGGGAGAAGTAGCTACGCACATCTTCTCCTTGTGGGAAGGCTTGAAAAGTCAGGCTGGGGCTCAGGTGGCCGTAACAAAACGTCAGAGCGAATCAGCTGTTCGAGCTCTCCTGGTTCGAGTCGAACTGGGAATCGTTTCCCCTGCGGCATTCTTCACTAAACTAACTGCATACCAGCCCTAATTAAAGAACATTACCTGGCATAGAATTTTCCCCTGTGACAACTACCTCTAAAAGAGATACTCGTCTGGCCGGGCTGTAAAATAATATATAGGGAGTCCTCGATTTAAACAACAGTTCATTTGGTGACCGTTCAAAGTTAACAATGGCAGTGAAAGAAAGTTGATATGACCATTTTTCACACTTATGACTCTTGCAGCATCCCCATGGTCACGTCATCAAAATTCAGACTCAGCAGTTGACTCATATTTATGACAGTTGCAGTATCCCAAGGTCATGCAACCGCCTTTTGTGGTCTTCTGACAAGCACACAGTCAATGGGGAAGTCAGATTCACCTAACAACAGTATCACTAACTTAAGTGCAGTGATTCACTTAACAAGTGTGGCATGAAAGGTCATAAAGTGGGGCAAATTCACTTAACAAATGTCTCACTTAACAACATAAATTTTAGGCTCAATTGTGGACATCAAAGACTTCTTGTATTCAGAAGGCAGCGTCCCTAACCAAGCGACCTGCATTGTTTTGTTGTGTGAAGACAGCCATTATATATAACTTTATAATTGAATTTTTGAATGCAATTGTCTTCAACCTTTGGGCCCTATAGAGTTTCAGACATGATCTCCAAAATTGCCCAAGGACATTACTGAGATCCACACACCTGATTTTTTTTTTATTTGGGTAGAATGGGCTAAATTAATATATTATCTGGATACAGCCTAAAAGTAATGGTAGATCCTTATAGAGGCTATGGAATTTAGAGGCTATCTCACATTAGTGTGAGTGTCTCTGCCATCATTTGTATTCTAAACTGTAAAAGGAAAGAAAAATCCACAGTGTGAAAAAGTCTCTCTTTTCAACAGAAATCACTACCCTAGGCCTAGATAACTTGTCTTTCAAAGGAGCATAGTAGAGTAGATAGCATCAAAACCTCTGACTGCTTAGGGTGGTAGCAGTGGCTAAGTATACTTGTAATAAACTTTTCTACAGATACTTCCATATACTACCTGATGGGGGCATGAGTTCTAAAGTTGTTTTTTACATGTTTATTGTTTTAAGCATTTCATGGTCACATACTGTTTTAACTGCTAGCTATAGGTTGCTGAGAATCACATCAAATGAGAGGGGCAGCCATATAAATTTGCCAAACATACAAATAAATTAAGTTAGCTTTTCTTTTTAATAACATTCCAGCACAACAAAACATAATTTAAGTTAGAGAAAAGGGAGAAAAACTAAGAAAAAATAGTAATAGAATCAGGCAAGTAAGGAATTTACAAACGTGATAAACCTACGGCTTTCCAGATTCATAAATGATTCAATATACCTAAATATACTTGATAAAAAAAAACCCTGCTAAAGGCTACACAGAATAATTTTTTTGTAGCAGTCATGTAAATCTGTGTACATGGGAGCAATATGTAATATAATGCTTTTATTTCTTCTCTGAGAGTCAAGTGAATGTATATACCAGGTATGTCAAACTCGCATCATCACGGTGGCATCACATGACATATTTTTTCTCCTTCACTAAACCCGGGGGTGAGGGGAGAGCACATGATGCATCCAGACCATGGGCTGCGAGTTTGACACCCCTGGTATATACTGTTCTGATAAAATCCCTTACAGTATATTATTCACAGATTGCATGGTAAGATACCTTGATGTAAAATATCAGCATTTTCAAACCTTGGGCTTGTTTGCACAAAATGAAACAAAAATAATCTACAGATGGCAGAGTATAATTCAGCAAAGACTTTTAAGGATCTTTCAAGCATCAAGAAATGGGGGAGGTCTTATGCCAAATATGCCCCTGGACATGACAGAGAAATATGTTTACCATTAAATTCTTTAAAAAAAAAAATACCAAGATGAGATTACTATTTCCTTGCCACTTTAAAGGTCTATGTGACAGTGGTGCTCTTCTATCTGCTATATGTAGTCCAAATATTCTCTGTAAAGCATGAGAAACTGGAGATTCCTGCATTGTGTTCTCCAAGTTCCCAAAATGTGTCAGTTGTTGTACTGGAGATGAAATTAGTTTCAGTGGAAGAATAGATTTGGTTCTTTAAGATTTGGCTAAAGTTTACTTTCATGTAATCAGCTGTAAATTCTAGACTTCATTCAATTCTAGAATACAGGTTAAAGTGCTTGGAAGAAATCCCTGAAAGAAGAACATTGGTTTTGTTTTCCTTCTATGATTCATGGAAAACTCATCCAAATTCAGTGCCTATAACTAAAGAGGATCTAAATGAGTTTGTAGTTCCAAAGCAGTCAAGAGTCTCTTGCACCCAGAGAAGCAAAAAGCAAGAGCTAGAGAGTTACATAGTTCTTATATTAAAAAATGTTGATCAAAGATAGTTCAACATGCGTATACACTACTAGAAGACCTGAAATACAGAACTATTGCTTTAAAACTTATAAGAAAACAAATCAACTATAATAACTATAAAGATAGACATGTATTCTTAATGGTAAGAAATAGCTACAGAAATATTCATGGAAAAAAACTTGGTAGCTTTGATATGTGAACTGAGACAAAGTCCAAATTGTTATTTTAATGGATTGACCCTGTATTTAGAGCAGGAAGAGATAAGGAGATATGGTAACATAAATTCTTAAAATTTCAAGGTATGGACTGTACAGTTAATCATTATCAGGTACAAATTGGCACAGCAAGAGAAATTTCTTTCCACAAAACTCATTAAAATCCATTAAATAAGAGCCATGGTGGCACACTGATTAGCATACAGTATTGCAGGCTAATTCTGCCAACTTCCAGCTGTTCAGTCCTGAAGCAGCTCAAGGTTGACTCAGACTTCCATCCTTTTGAGGTCGGTAAAATGAGGATGCAGATTGTTGGGGACAATATGCTGACTCTGTAAACCACAGAGAGAGCTGTAAAGTACGAAGCAATATATAAGTCTATGTGCTCTTTCTCTTGCTAAATGAAGGGTAATTACAAAAACATATATGTGGTCCACCTAATACGATAAACAGTGTGACAAGTCGATTCAAGCTAGGTTCTAATTCCACCCACCATAGTTGCTATGTCAGGCTTCGAAACTGCCAAAAGAATAACTAGGCAATATATTTAAGGCTCAGGTTTACAAAATAATTTGATTTCACTTTCCAGTAATTCTACATCTTTGCCAGAAACTCCAGTTTATGAATTAAGCATGAAAGCTACATCTTTGCTGATCATTGATATAGGTTGGATAGGTAATCATATAACAATTTTTGGGTGCTGCCCTAATCAGTAGGACCTGTGGAATAAAGAACAAAACCAGAAAAAGAATGCTATATAATCTTTAACATGATAAACAAACGTTCACACTGCAATCAGACAGTGGGACAAACACCTATTGGCTTAAAGCAATGGGTGCCATTCTGAAATAAAAGGAGAGCCAATCACAGGTCATCCATCCATCTAAGGTAGGGCAGAATATTCCAGAGTATGGAGGCAGCTATTGAACAGGCCTTTTTTCTTATCTCAGCCTCATGGATCTGTTCAAAGGCAGAATTCTGAATAGGACTTCTCCTGATTGGAGCAGAAGGGCAGAATCATGTTTGAAGCAAAGTCTGTCATATCCCAGTGCCCTGCCATACAAGATTGTCCTTGTTTAGTGATCACAGTTCAGCCCACAATGGTCACTAAGTAGAAAACCACATGGCTATAGGATGCTGTGATGGTTGGAAATGGAAGGATTGGTTTTAAAACTGGATTTTTTTTTTACACCATCATAACTTAAACAAGACAATATAACTTAAACAAGATTGCTAAACAAGACAATAAGTGATGACTATCTGTACAGGGCTATAGAGGTGATAATTAGCATTTTGAATCAGGCCCCAAACCCTACTGGTCATCAATATAGCAGTCTAAGAATAGAGGTATACTTTCAAAAGCAGTTTTCCCAGCTACCAAATTAGCTGCAGCATTATGAACCAGTTAAAGCTTCCAAGTCATTGAAGAACTAAATGCTTAACAAACAGCTGAAAAGAAATGGAAAGAAATGATGTATTAAAATTGGCACTTGAGATTAAGCAGGATGTGATCCTTTATCACAGAAACACAGACTTGACTATGAGGCCATTATACTTTCAGGTTATGGGCTGCGATCCATTAGGGGCAAAGGAAGAGTTTTACGGAACTCTAAATCAACAAAAATAAAATGAACCTAAATCTCTCCACAAACACTGAAAAGCCAATATCTTTAATAAGACAGCAAAAAGCTGGGAATAATGAGCTTATGTTCCTAGAGGAAAAGAGAAAGAGACGATTAGTCATAGCAAAAACAGCAGAGCATTACATGGACATAAGGAGCCAAGCAGAATTACAAAACTGAATTAATTTAACCGACAACATCATCACTGGGAGTTTTAAATAGATACAGATTCATAATGAAAGGCCAAAGTCAAGGCAAGCAAACAGAGTTATGTTTATCAGAAAGTGAATCATAAACCAGACCCCTAAGGCCAGGTGTTTTTAACATTTGTGGTGCCGGTGAATGGAAATTATGAACCAATGCCCTCCTGTTCTGTCATCATTTTTTAATGACATTCACGATACCCCTTTTAAAATGTTTTCCAGGAATATGCATATTATCTTTCTTATCTCCCATCAGATTAAAAATTTGGTATCACTTAACAGCATGGCAACATATTTTCCCTATTGCCTGTCTCATCTAGTTTAAGATTTAAGACACTAAGATTTGTAGTTCTCTTTTTTCTTTTGCTTAGGTTCTGTACAGCTACACAAAACCGCATATGGTGTTTGTTCTGTGGATTTGTCTGTTATTCAATATTGTGTGCACTGATCTTTTAATAATAAACTAAAAATAAACCGAATAATTAGTCTGTCCTTTTGCATGCATGGCAAGGTTTGTGGTTCAGAAAACATGGAACTTTTTGTTTTGCAGCTGAATTCTGTAGGTAAAAATGGTTTGCATTTTTTCTCTCTAAAAATGGCCTTGAAAAACAAAACAAAGGTAAATACTATATTTTCAACCTCTTCCATACGCACGCACACACACACACACATACACACCAGAGGTAGTTCAAAGCTCAGATAACTTTCTGTTTGGTGCTAGCACCAATAAAGTCAACAATTCCTGAACTGAACATCTACTATTCTATAAATCTTGATTCCCATTTATTCAGTTCTAAGTCTCTCCTGTAGCTATTCTCCTATAAGTCTCCTTTTATTTTTTTCCATACCATTTCTTTTCATATCCATTCTGTTGATTAGTTTAATGAAAACATAAGGCAAAGTGCAGAAAAGGAGTAGCAAGTAGTAAGCCAAAACATTTAAGAGTTGAAGTGTTATAATAGATTCTTAAAGATCTTATACTGTTCATAATAATGCCACAGTAAGAATTCCACTTAACTTGCTGAAAGCTTGATTATTAGCAGAGCACATTCAGCACATACATGCATAAACACAAATTCATTATCCATACACTGTACCTACCCAATCCTTCTGTAAGAGGAAAACATGAATAAAATCCATTGTGTATTGTGTAACAGTGACTCAAACTTCAAAACTGCGAGTTTGATACTTTTCTACTGCAAAGGGACATTGAAACTGTTCTGTCCTTAATTAACATACTCGAGATCCCCGCGCTTTGATTGGCCAAAGCGCGGGGTTCTCCGATTGGTCAGGCGAGCCGCGCCGATTGGCTCGCTAGGAATCTCCCGCGATTGGTCCATTCGGATCGCGGGAGATTGAAAGTGGTGCCATTGGCCGCGGCCGCCGCGGCGAAAGGAATAAAAGCCACGGGCTTTTTTCCTTTCGCCAGTTCGGTTCCAACTTGCTAATAAAGAGCTTTGCACTAAGTCACCGACTCCTGGCATCATTTCACGGACACAACACTGGTGACGAGGGTGGGATCCAGACCCTGAACCGAACCACGTGTCCGACGGAAGCCAGACGAGATGGCGAAAATCGCACCACCCGCACCCTTCAACCCCGCCACCGAGGACTGGGAATCGTTCGCCGACCGATTCCGCATGTACCTCGAGTGCACCGGCCTGAAGGACGCCTCCGGCCCAATGAAACGTGCCGTCTTCCTGACCCACTGCGGGACCGAGGTCTTCCAGATGGCCAAAGCGCTGGCCAAACCCGCCGATGCGACCGCGATGGACTGGGACATCCTCGAACCCATACTTCGGCGGCACTACGCTCCAGAGGTACCCATCCTGATCCGGCACAACGAGTTTTACCGGCGGGACCAGAGGTCGGGTGAGAGCTTCAGCGACTTCGTCGCCGAGCTGCGGCATTTAGGGGGGCTCTGCGAATTCGATCACCTAAACAACGCCCTGCGAGACCGAATCGTGCTCGGCTTGTGGGACCCCGTCCTCCAGAGCCGACTGATGGCCAAGGGCAACATCAGCCTAGCAGACACCCTCACCGCAGCCGCAGCCGCCGAAGCAACCTGAGCTTCCGCTGACCGCATGCGCAGACCGAACACTGGGGACCGCAGCGGAAACAACAACCCGGCGAGGTCGACCGAGCCCAAACCCGAGATGACCACCCACCAGGGCAATTTCCACTCGGCATCGGGCACTTCCGATGATGAGGAGGACATCCATCGACTCCAGACAGGGCGCGACCCATGGAACCGGCGAGGTCGTAAGTCGAGGACCAACTGTGCCGGCTGCGGCGGCGACCACCCCAGGTCGGAATGCCGGTTTTTCGAATCGATCTGCCGGCATTGCGACAAGAAGGGACACATCTCCCGTGTCTGCCGCCTGAAGAAAAATCGGAGCCCGGCACGATGGGACCAGAGCGACCGGAGGAGAGAAAGCACACCACCCCGGACCAGAGATCGCTCCTCGGACAGCCGATGGGACCGGAACGGGCGATCCTCGCGAGGCGGCGACAACCGGCGGAGAGAGGAGACCCACCAGACGGTCACCATCGGCCACGCCATCACCAACGACGCCCGGAAGGTCCACGTGGAGGTAGGCATCGAGGGCCAGCCATGCAAAATGGAAGTGGACTCCGGGTCCTACCTCTCCATGATTGCATGGCATGAGATAAAGCGCTTGGTGCCTACCCTCCAAAGGAGGAACGTAGACAGCCAGAGACTCATTGTAAAGGACTACCAGGGAAACCGCATCCCGGTAGTCGGCACCAAACATTTTAACATCACGTATAAGGGGCGCACCGAACGATTTCCCCTAACGATCATTGACCGCGACCGCCCAAGCCTACTGGGACTGCAATGGTTCGCCCCGCTCAACATCGCACTCACGGGAGTCGACCACGTCACCGACGACAGCTGGGAGCAGCAACTGGCCCGGGAGTTCCAAGAGGTCTTCAACGGAAACCTAGGCAAGTACCGAGGGCCCCTTATATCTTTCGACCTAGACCCTAACGTCCCCCCAAAATGCCTGAAACCAAGGCGGGTGCCATTCACACTAAAACCCAAGATAGACGAGCAAAGTGACAAGCTCGTCAAACAAGGGGTTCTACAGCCCATAGACCACGCCCGGTGGGAGACCCCCATAGTCACCCCGATCAAGCCCGATGGGTCGGTGAGGATCTGTGGGGACTATAAGGCCACCCTAAATGGCGCACTGCAACAAAGCGCCTACCCCGTCCCAGTAGTGCAACACCTACTGCACTCACTGGGAGGGGGCAAGGTTTTCGCCAAGCTCGACCTCGCCCAGGCATACCAACAGTTGCCGGTCGACGAGCAAACGGCAGAAGCGCAGACCATAGTCACCCACTGGGGGGCATTCAAATGCAACCGACTCCAATTCGGAGTCAGCGTGGCACCGGGCATATTCCAAAGCCTAATGGAGAGACTATTGCAAGGTATCAAGGGGGTGGTACCTTACTTTGACGACGTCCTAGTGTCGGCAGCCAACCAAGCCGAACTAGAGGGTCGACTAAGGAAGGTCCTAACCAAATTTAAAGAGACCGGACTAAAAGTCAAGAGGGAGAAGTGCCAGCTATGCACGGAACGAGTAGAATTCCTGGGCTACCTCCTAGACCGTCACGGCATTCACCCCACAAACAAAAAAATCAAGGCCATCAAAGAAGCCCCCACACCCAAATCAAAGACTGAGCTACAGGTGTTCTTGGGGTTACTGAACTTTTACAATGTTTTCCTACCCCAAAAGGCGACGGCGGCAGACCCTTTGCATAGGCTCCTGGACAAGGCGGCGACCTGGACTTGGGGGAAACGCGAGCAAGACGCCTTCCAAAGAACGAAGGACCTCCTCACTTCCGACGCCGTCCTTATACAATTCAACGAGACCCTACCTCTGGCAGTCACATGCGACGCATCACCCTTCGGCGCCGGCGCTGTCCTCAGCCATACCCTTCCCGACAGAAAAGAAGCGCCCATCGCATTCTTTTCAAGGACCCTCACCAAACCGGAGCGGAACTATAGCCAACTGGACAAAGAGGCCCTGGCTATAGTTGCCGCCGTAAAACGATTCCACGAATACCTCTACGGCCGGACTTTCACCATCATAATGGATCACAAGCCGCTGCTGGGAATCCTTGCAGGAAACCGGGCCACCCCGAACATTCTGTCGCCCCGAATGACAAGGTGGTCCGAATTCCTGGCAGCCTACAACTACGAACTCATACACAGACCGGGTAAGATGATCTCCCATGCAGACGCCTTAAGCCGCTCGCCGCTACCGGAACCCGACACCAACCCAGCACCCAGACGACCACCCTCAGCATAGAGACTCTACCCAACCTGCCCATAACCACGTCAGACATTGCCCGAGAGACTAATAAAGACAAACGTCTGGCGCGGGTGTTGCATTGGGTGGAGAAAGGGTGGCTGGAAAGGGACAACGACGAGTCCATCAAAACGTTCCGAAACCGCCAAACGGAACTCTCTTTGTTAAAAGGGTGCATACTATGGGGGGACAGGGTGGTCATTCCGGAAAAGCTACAGGGGAAGGTTTTGGAACTGCTACACGAGGGGCACCCTGGCATCGTGAGGACTAAAGCCCTGGCCAGAAGTTACGCTTGGTGGCCAGGGATGGACAAACAAACAGAGGCCTGGGTAGCTAGGTGCCAACGATGCCAGGAAACTAGGCCAAGCCCACCCACAGCACCCGTCCTAGAGTGGGAAACCCCAAGGGGACCGTGGTCTAGGATCCATATAGACTTCGCCGGGCCCACAAAAGGACACACCTTCCTCATAACAGTTGACGCTTACTCCAACTGGCTGGAGGTAAGCAACATGAAGACGACAACCACGGAGGCCGTGATCAAGGAACTCTGCAAACTCTTTGCAACACACGGCCTCCCAGATGTCGTCGTCTCCGACAACGGGCCCCAGTTCACCTCGCTGGAATTCGAAAAATTCCTAGCAGAAAGGGGCATCCGCCACGCGCTGACAGCACCGGTGCACCTGGCAGCAAACGGTAGGGCGGAACGGATGGTCCAATTCACTAAAAAGACCATCCGGAAAATAGACCACAGGGAGATCCAGGAAAAAATAAACAAACTA
The DNA here is from genome assembly GCA_033807585.1 of Hydrophis major. Classification (NCBI taxonomy): domain Eukaryota; kingdom Metazoa; phylum Chordata; class Lepidosauria; order Squamata; family Elapidae; genus Hydrophis; species Hydrophis major. Next base: position 124,521,159 of record CM066328.1, read on the forward strand.
CTCTTCACACAACACATAACCCCAAATACCACAACCAATAAAAGCCCAGCCGAACTATTAATGGGCAGAAAACTAAGGTCCCCACTCGACAGGTTACACCCTACATATAACCCGGAGAGGCCCCCAGACTCAAACAGCAAACAACGAACCTTCGCACCCGGCGACCCCGTATACACAAAGAACCTGACAGGAGACCCGCTATGGATCCCAGCCGTCATCACACAAGCAACAGGCCCACACTCATACCTGCTACAAACAGCAGACGGACGAGCGTGGAAACGCCACATCGACCAACTAAGGTCGAGAACTACCAACCAACAAACCACCGACGCACAAACAAGCGAAACCAACCCCCACAACACAAACCAAGGGGGGAGGGAATACCAAGGGGACCGAATCCAAAGAAGAATAAACCAGCAGTACCCACCGGAAAGCAGCCATCACGACCCCTCGCCAGGAAGGAACAGCCAAGCCAGCTCGACCGACCCGGAAAGACCGAGCGGGAGCGGCGAAACCCGCAGCTCAACCAACCCGGAAGGCCCAGGAGGGAGCTATGGAGAAAGGACCGGCCCGATCGACCAGCCGGTTCCCACGACGGCAGCAAGAGCAGCGGAGATCCCGACTGAACCGGCCGGGATCCAGCCTACAACTGAGTTGCGCAAGTCAAGTAGGACCAGATGGAGCCCCGCCTACCTACGTGACTACGCAACGTAAGGACTGAACCAAGAGGGGAGGGGTGTTCTGTCCTTAATTAACATACTCGAGATCCCCGCGCTTTGATTGGCCAAAGCGCGGGGCTCTCCGATTGGTCAGGCGAGCCGCGCCGATTGGCTCGCTAGGAATCTCCCGCGATTGGTCCATTCGGATCGCGGGAGATTCAAAGTGGTGCCATTGGCCGCGGCCGCCGCGGCGAAAGGAATAAAAGCCGTGGGTTTTTTTCCTTTCGCCAGTTCGGTTCCAACTTGCTAATAAAGAGCTTTGCACTAAGTCACCGACTCCTGGCATCATTTCGCGGACACAACAGAAACATTGAACAATCACACGTTGTGCTCTGGGAAAATCTGGGAAAATATGTACATGTTAAGAAGCATCTAACTTCCTGATGTCCCATATTTGGTGATGAATTGTACACTGAAATTCAATAGGTAGATTGTAAACCAAGCTATCCTAGGATGGGGCAGTAGGTCAGGGTATAAAATAGAATGCAAACTTTGCTCTGGATTCCTCCCACCTGCCAGGGCAGGAGCCCGTTTCTGCAGAAATGCTACAATAAAGCTGTTTTCCTTGGATTAGTATCGAATCTTTGGTGGTTTTTCAAGCCCCCACCCCACAATTTGGCGAGCCAAGCCAGGAGCCTCAATGGTGGTCTTCCGGAAGCCGGGTACTAGGTGATAGTGGCCACGACCTCCCATTGAGAAGTGCCTCCTCTCCGAATTCTGGTCGGCTCCAGAGGCGACTGGAAATCCAGACGATCCTTGGAAACAGCGTTTTGCCGGCTGATAGTCTAGCACTATCGAAAAGAGAATAGAGGAAAGCCTGAGCTGGGGACGCCCACACATCCACTACCTCGGAGGTCTGGAGTGATCAGGTAAAACTTTGTTCCTTTCATTTGCAGTCAGAAAAAGAAAAGGGGGGGAAGAGGTCCTTAAACTCCCTGGGGGAATCCAGCGTCTGCTGGAGGACTAGGACTAGGAGTCTGAAAGAGAGGGGTCCTTAAACTCTCTGGGAGAATCCAGCGTCTGCTGGAGGACTGGACTGGTGAGTCAAGGCTCTGGGAGTCTGGAAGAGTAGAGATGGGAAAGGGACAAAGCAAGGGTCTTAGAGACCAGGAAGAAGCCTGTCTGGGACAGGGAAAAACTGACAATGGCAGGAAATCAATTCCGGTAGATTCACCCCTGGGACAGCTACTCCAGCAGTAGGTTCTCCCCGAATCTAAAGGAATTCACCAGACATCTTGAAAAGAAAAACATGATTTATCTCTGTCGAGACCAATAGCCAAAATATCCTCTGATTGATCCTAAATTTCCATATCACTGGAGTCCTGAGGGGAAAACCAGTACCTATTGGATAACCAAATTGAGAGACTATATTCTCCAACACAAAATGACCACTCAAATTGCATACATAGTATGTGAAATTTGAAGGTCCTGTCCCTCCAATCGAGGGTCAATACATGTCTCAACAAAAAGACAATGAGAGTGAGATGGACGATTGGCTGCAGAGTTCGCTGCCCGCAAATCCTAATTTGAATAACGTGCCCACCAACGTTCCTATGGCACCACCGCCATTGCTGGTGGCACAACCCCCTCCTCAGCCACCCCTATCTGCGACTGAGAAGAAAAGTGTTCAAAATTTTCCCTTCAGAGAAAAACCTGAAATGGATGCATTTCCTCTTAGGGAAGTTCCTAATGGGATCAATGCTGCAGGCAACCCGGTGACAGTCTTTGTGGCTGCCCCCCATAAAACCAGCCGAGTTGCGAGAATTGAAAAAGACTCTTCCAAAACTTCATGAAAATGCTCATGAGGTGGTCGAACAGTTAGAACTACAGAGACACTGTAAAAACCAGACAGAAGTCACAGAAGATGGTTGCAGCTGTGCAGGCTGCAGCTAAGAATGAGGTGAAGAAAAGTGTGGATTGTGTAAGGGGGGCAATGGGAGGCCAGAGTGAGAGAAGGCGAGGCGGAATGCAAGGAAGTTTCAGAGGAAGAGGTTTCAGAGGGATGGGAATGAGACAGCCTGGAATGGATAGGAGTTGCTTCAGATATGGGAAGGAAGGACACTTTGCGCGCGAATGTCCTACCAAACGGGAGGAGAGGAGTTATGAATTGTATGATTAGAGTAGTTCCAGCTCCTTTAAGAGGACCTGCGGGGAGCCATTGGTAAACATTTCAGTGGGTCCTGACCATCAGGAGCGACTGTTTCTGATAGACACCGGCGCAAGCCAGACTTCTGTGTGTGACTCGATAAGGTGCACATAGATCAAGGAAAATGATAAAAGTAGTGGGGGTGAGTAGAAAATCACAGGATGTGAGGGTGTTTGAACAAATCAGACTGGAAATGAATGAAGTGGTGACTGAGGCTTCTGGAGTGAATTTGCTAGGGAGAGATCTGTTGCCTGTGTTTGGTATCCAGCTGTGGGATACCGGGAAGGGAGTAAGGACGTGGAAGATGACTGTGGAAGATGAGAGAGCAATTTCAGATGAGGTCTGGGCAGGAGGAGAGAAGGCAGGGCGAATGAACATTCTGCCAATTAAGATTCAAGTGCAGCCTGGGGTGACAAAGCTTTGGACCCCACAATATTCAATGAGTAGAAGGGGGAGAGAGGGATTGATCTGAAGGATGCCTTCTGGGCATGCCCCCTTGAGGAGGGAAGTAGAGACCTGTTTGCATTTGAATGGAATGATCCTGACAGTGGAAGATTTGGACAGACTTTGGAAAGTTAGTGTCTTTTGAGAAAGGAAGGGATTATGTTGATTGAATATGTGGATGATTTGTTGCTGACTGGGGAGAAAGAGAATGAAGTCAGAGCAACATCTGTAGCTTTGCTAAATTGGCTGAAGGAGCAGGGATTGACAGATTCAAGGGAAAAGATCCAGTTTGTGGAAAAGAAGTAACTTGGTGGGGTGAATGCCCTACAAGCCCCCCCCCCAAATTGCAGAGTTTGGGTGGACCAATACACTGTGTTAGCCCAATTCTTGCACAGGAAGCTAGTAGGAAAAGGAGAGAGTATAGAATGATTAGAGGGAGATGATGAGAGATGGGAAGTTTTAAAGAAGGCATTGTCATCTGCACCGGTTTTGGCTTTGCCCAATTTGAAGCTCCCATTTCATTTGTATGTGTCAGCAGCACAGAGAACGGCACTAGGAGTGTTGGCGCAGAAGAAAGGGGGGGGGCAATACCAGCCCATCGCTTTTCTGAGCAAAACTCTGGAGCCGGTGGTGAGAGGATGGCTGGTGTGTGTGCAGGCTGTGGCTGCTACAGCTATGTTGCTGGTAGAGAGCAGGAAGTTAACCTTTGTGGGGGGGCTTGTAGGGCATTCACCCCACCAGGTTACTTCTGTGCTAAGTCAGTTGGCAACAACTTGGATGACAGAGGGGCGGATTCTCAAATATGAGACCATTTTGAGAACCAGCTCTGATGTAGTGATTAGGACAGATAGGAATTTGAATCCAGCAGAATTTTTAGAAGGAAGAAGACAGGAGTGGGAAGCTGAGAGTCATGATTGTTTGTTGCAAGTAGATCTGATGACAAAAGTGAGGGAGGATCTGGAAGAAACTCCTTTGAAAGGAGGGGAGAGATGGTTTGTGGATGGATCAAGCAGAGTTAAGGAAGGAAAGAGGAAGTCAGGATTTGCAGTTGCTTTGAAGAGGGCTTTGGATTTGGCTGAAGGAATTGATGTGATAATTTGGACTGAATCCAAATATGCCTGGGGTGTGGTCCAAACCTTTGGTAAGATCTGGCAGGAGAGGGGTTTTATCAGGGCTGATGGGAAACAAGTTGAACAATTACAGCTTGTGGAACAGGTTCTGGAGGCCCTGCAACTGCCAAATCAAGTGTCAATAGTACATGTGAATGCTCATCAGAAAGGGAATACCCCAGAGGTAGTTGGAAACAGGTGGGCAGACGAATGGGCGAAAAAGCTGCAGGGGAAATAAAGCTGGTTATGGCATTAATTCCCTTGCTAGAAATGGAAGAGGATGAGGATTGGAAACCTGAGAGAAAAGAGAAAGATGATTTGGAAAAAGAAGGGTGTACATTAACTGAGGATGGGTGGAGAACTTCAGAGGGTGTGAGGGTGGTTCCCGTAATTGTAATGAGAGGAATTCTGGAAAAGGTACATGAGGAAAGACACTGGGGAACGGAAGCATTGGTGATGGCTGTAAAACCACATTTTTGGAGCCCAAAGATGTGGACACTAGCCCAGAGTATCTGTTGGAAATACTTATTGGTGATTAAAGATCAATTGACAGGATGGGTAGAGGCCTATCCGACTAGAAGAGCCACAGCATCCACAGTAACCAAGATCCTATTAGAACAAATCATTCCACGATATGGGATGATGGAAGCTATTGATTCTGACAGGGGGACACATTTTACACAAAAAGTGTTGCAATCTGTGATGGGAGCTGTTGGGGTGAAATGTGTTATGGACTAAGCCAACACAGCAATACAACCCTCAACAGCTTCGTCTTGCAGCAGGTTTGTAATCCTGCACTTCTCATTGGTCCGAAGATAGTGAATTGTGATTGGTCATTTTTGGCCAGTCTGATTGGCTATTAACGGGACCCCCTGATTGGACACTTGTGAAAGCGGTAGACTTAGTTCATTGGTTGTTTGACGGCAGCCAGCTCTATAAAAGAGCTGCTGCCGCCCAGGTATTTTGCTCTGTTCTTTCCTGTTAAATAAAGAGTTGAAGTCACTGTTCGATGTCTCGTCTCTGTTCTTTGCGCTCATGCCCAGGACTTAACACTAGCGACGAGGGTGGGATGCGGAGACGATAGAGCTGACTAAGAACGCATCGAACAAGACAGAGCACGTGATGAAAGAGCACACACAACAAACGGCAAGATGACCAGCAGCGCCTTACCACCCTCTCCATTCAACCCAGCAACCGAAGACTGGGACTCATACATAGATCGCTTCCAGGTGTTCCTGGAAACCAACAACTTAAAAGATGCTACGACTGGCAAGAAACGAGCGGTGTTCCTGACACATTGTGGCCCCGCCGTTTTCAAAATGGCTAAAGAACTAGCAAAACCGGCAGAAGTGAAGACCATGGATTAGGATACCCTCGCTCCAATCCTCTGGGCCCATTACGCACCCGCAGTACCGACACTGATACAAAGACACAAATTTTACCAGAGGAACCAATGGAAGGACGAGAGCATTGGTAATTTCGTAGCCGACCTTTGGAACTTAGGAGGCCTTTGTGGTTTTGCAAACTTAGAGGAAGCCCTGAGAGACCGCATAGTTCTGGGCTTAAATGCACCACACGTGCAGAGTAAACTGATGGTGAAAGGTGACATCAGCCTTACAGATGTCATCGCCGACGCTACGGCCGCAGAAGCAACCAGGAAGTCAGCCGCTCGAATGCGCCGAGCGAATGCACCACTTCGCCAACGAGACCCCACTCGCCACTGAGAAGCATGCTACCACTACCCACCATGAAGACCTCGAGTCATCCTCAGACAGTGATGAAGAGGAGGTCCATCGGCTCCGCTCGGAATAAGAGCAAAGGAACCTGAGACATCCACGCCAATGTGCTGGTTGCAGGGCAAACCACCCGCAATCAGACTGCAAATTCTTCGATGACTCTGCTGTAACTGCGGAAAAAAAGGCCACATCGCGAAGGTCTGCAGAAGCAGATGAGAGTCCAGTCCCAACCGAAGGGAGAACAACCTCTGTCAGGAGATAAGCAAACCTCCTGAGAACTGGGACAGTCTGAACCACCAATGGAACAACCACTACTACTGCAGAAACCAAGCACCTGCCTCTTCAACGAGACGAGAAGAGGTCCACAAAACCATTATCATGGGCCACACTTCATCGTTCGATGCAAGAAAGATCCACGTAAGGGTTACTATTGAGAATCGACCGTGTGTGGTGGAAGTCAATTCGGGATCATCCCTATCGATGGTATCCTGGAAAACCCTCAAACAGCTGATCCCTGCCATTTGCCGCCAGGACCTCAGCATGCAACGAATCATCCTGAAGGACTACCAGGGAAACAGAATCCCAGTTGTCAGTTCCAGCAACGTACAAGTATCCTTTAAGGACCGCACAGCAACGCTTCCCCTGACTGTCATTGATCATGACCGACCCAGCTTGTTAGGATTACAGTGGTTCGCCCCACTAGGGATTGAACTAGCCGGCATACACCAAACCAGAAGCGATGACTGGGAAGAGGCTCTCATCCAGGAATTCCAGGACGTATTCACAGGAACATTAGGCAAGTACAAGGGGACCCCTATATCATTTAATCTCAGCCCCAATGTAGCTCCCATTTGACTTAAGCCTCGTCGAGTACCGTTTGCCTTAAAACCGAAGATCAACGAGCAGCTAGATAAACTGATAGCCCAGGGCGTATTGGAACCGATTAACCACACCCACTGGGAAACCCCGATAGTAACGCCCATGAAGCCAGATGGTTCGTTAAGAATTTGCGGGGATTACCAGGCCACCCTAAATCATGCTCTTCAACAGAGCGCTTATCCAGTACCGGTGGTTCAACACCTTCTTCATTCCCTGGGTGGCGGAAAAATATTTGCGAAATTGGACTTAGCTCAGGCGTACCAGCAACTACCTGTAGACGCAGCAACTGCAAAAGCCCAGACAATAGTTACACATAGAGGCGCTTTTAAGTGCAATAGACTCCAATTCGGAGTAAGCGTGGTGCCGGGCATTTTCCAAAGTTTAATGGAGAGACTATTACAAGGCATAAAAGGCACCGTGCCTTATTTTGATGACGTCCTAATAGCTGCCCCCACTAAGGAGTTATTAGTACAACGACTCAGAAAAGTCCTACAGAAATTCAAAGACGCTGGTCTGAAACTAAAAAGAGACAAGTGTCAACTTTGTACGGAGAGAGTGGAGTTCCTGGGATACCTTCTTGACAGACAGGGAATCCACCCCACCGAAAAAAACTAACTGCAATCAAAAAAGCCCCGAGACCTAGGAATAAGACAGACCTCCAAGCCTTCCTGGGACTCATTAACTTTTATAATATTTTCTTTCCCCAGAAGGCGACTGTAGCTGAGCCCCTACAAAGACTCCTCAATAAAAAGGCTTCCTGGGTTTGGGGACGGCGTGAAGAGAAAGCGTTCAAAGAGATAAAAGACCTTTTAACCTCCGATGCTGTATTAATGCAATACAACGAGACTCTACCTTTGACGGTTACCTGTGATGCCTCACCATTTGGAGTCGGAGCCATCTTAAGCCATATCCTACCAAATGGAAATGAGGCACCCATTGCGTTCTTTTCGAGAACTTTGTCTAAAACCGAAAGGAACTATAGTCAACTTGATAAAGAGGCCCTCGCGATTGTATCTGCAATTAAATGTTTCCATGAATACATATATGGGAGACCCTTTACCATAATTACAGACCACAAGCCGCTACTTGGTATTTTGGCGGGAAACAAACCAACTCCCCATATATTATCACCAAGAATGACACATTGGTCAGAATTTTTAGCTGCCTACGATTACCGATTGCAACATCGCCCGGGGAAAACCATTCCCCACGCTGACGCTTTGAGCCGCTCTCCACTACCAAACATTATAGAGGACCCTGCTCCAACCATAGCAGTATTACAAATTGAAACCTCAAATCGCCACCACTAACCGCTCGAGACATAGCCTTAGAGACAAAAAAGGGCCCTGTTTTGGCACGAGTCCTCAGCTGGGTAGAACGGGGTTGGCCGGACGGTGCAACCAATGACACGTTCAAGCCATTTAGGCATCGTCAAACAGAACTTTTTTCCCAGAAAGGCTGTATAGTGTGGGGAGACAGAGTCATAGTCCCGGAGAAATTACAATATAGGGTATTGAAAATGCTGCACAATGGACATCCAGGCATCGTCCGGATGAAGGCATTAGCCAGGAGTTACGCATGGTGGCCTGGTTTAGATAAACAAATAGAAACCTGGGTAGCAAAATGTAGTAAATGCCAGGAGACTCACTCTGCTCCTCCAAAGACTTCCCCAACTCAGTGGGAAACGCCTTGAGGTCCTTGGTCCAGCATCCACGTCAATTTTGCGGGACACACTTTCCTCCTAACAGTGGATGCCTATTCAAACTGGCTTGAAGTCCACAAGATGAAAAGCACCACCACAGACGCAGTCACTAAAAAACTGAATAAACTATTCGCTACCCATGGACTTCCCAATGTCCTGGTCTCAGATAATGGCCCCCAATTCACTGCCCTGCCATTCAAACAATACCTGGCAGATCGGGGCATCCACCATGCTTTAACATCGCCAGCTCACCCTGCCGCCAATGGTAGGGCTGAACGAATGGTTCAATTTGTAAAACAGACCCTGCACAAAATGGACCACGGCGACATTGACGACAAAATAAACCGAATGCTTCTTCTCCAACACATAACCCCAAACAGCACCACGAACAAAACCCCAGCTGAACTCCTCATGGGCTGGAAACTTTGCTCGCATCTCGATCGCCTCCACCCAAACTATATGGCAGAACAACCCCTGGGATCCAGCAGCAAGTGTCGTGCATTCCAGGAAGGGGACCTTGTGTTTGCAAAAAACTTCTCGGGCGACCCATTGTGGGTCCCTGCGACAATAACACAACTTACAGGACCCCAAACCTATCGCCTACAAATGGCACACGGTAAGATGTGGAAACGCCACATAGACCAGCTCCGTTCCAGATTAGCACCGGAACCTCTAGCTGGAGGGGGAAGGAACATGGAGGAGGATGAAGAAGAAATGATAATTGAAACCCAACAGCCCGTACAATTAACCAGGGGATACTCACCATCCAAAGGAGAACCGAGCCAGGGAGCGGCCTCGCTACGTGAAAGCACCACGATGGAAGCGGGTCCAGGGAAGACAGCACTGACGTAAGCAGGGAAAGCAGCCCGGGACCACAATCTTCGCCATCCAACCCAGCTAGCAGCCCACCGGAACCAGAACTAGGACAGAACCCGGTGGAACAACGCAGGTCGAGCAAGCAGGTGAAGCGACCTGCCTACTTGCAAGAATACGTCACCCCACCCCTCAGACGGAACCAAGGGGGAGGGGTGTTATGGACTAAGCCAACGCAGCAATACAACCCTCAACAGCTTAGTCTTGCAGCAGGTTTGTAATCCTGCACTTCTCATTGGTCCGAAGATAGCGAATCGTGATTGGTCGTTTTTGGCCAGTCTGATTGGCTGTTAACGGGACCCCCTGATTGGACGCTTGTGAAAGTGGTAGACTCAGTTCATTGGTTGTTTGACGGCAGCCAGCTCTATAAAAGAGCTGCTGCTGCCCAGGTATTTTGCTCTGTTCTTTCCTGTTAAATAAAGAGTTGAAGTCACCGTTCAATGTCTCGTCTCCGTTCTTTGCGCCCATGCCCAGGACTTAACAAAATGGGATTTACACACCCCTTGGCAGTGCAAAAGTGGAAAGGGCGAACGGGGAATTGAAGAGACATTTGACCAAATTACAATTAGAAAATGGGTTACCATGGACAAAGAACTTACCTTGGCACTCCTTAGAATTAGGACATGTCCAAGGAAAGACACTGGGGTCTCCCCTTTTGAAATGTTAATGGGGCGGCCCTACTTGGCAAAAATAGGAAATCCAATTCCTGAATTTAAAGATTTGTTTCTGAGAAAATATTTGCAGGCACTGTCCAGGTCTTTGTTTTCTCTTTATAAACAGGGATTGTTGGCACAACGACCACCACTTGCGGGAAGCCAACACCCCTATGAAACTGGAGATTGGGTCCTGTTAAAGGCTTGGAGAAGTGAGAAGCTGCAACCTAGCTGGGAAGGCCCGTATCAGGTGCTGTTGACAACTGAATCTGCAGTTCGCACTCGAGAAGGAGGCTGAACGCATTACAGCAGAGTTAAGAAGGCACCAGATCCAAATTCTACGTGGAGGGCAGTTCCAGTGGACGGTCAGCCACTGAAGTTCACCTTAAAAAGATGAAAAAGATTGGACCCTGGACTGAGCTAGCCACCTTGATGATAGTACTGATGATTGCATCAGGAGGACAGATTCCATATATTGGACCAGCTGGAGACTTGAGGACAGATTTATGGGAAGACAATACATACATGAAGGATTTGAAGAAGGTATCACAAGCACTGAACATAACTAACTGCTGGATGTGCATGCACATGCCAGGGAAGACAGGGGAGGGTTTAACATTACATGCAATCCCACTAAGTCAACAGGATTTGAGACCAAAGGGAAATAAATTTGAACAGGCTCCTATGAAAAGAAACCTATCTGAGAAGGTATTTGTCCATTTGAGAGAAAAAACATATGTGTGTTTCAAGAGAAATGTATCCAAAGGAGTGGATTTGGGTGATTGGGAAAAATGCAACAAAACTTTTGATATGCCTTTATCTTGTAGTGACCACAGTTATTCTAACACTCATCATCAATTGAGTTATTTTAATCACAACCAATACCAGATGTGTATGTATTTTGAAGATATAATCAATTGGACTCGGACTTCGAATCAAAAGTACGCCATGGAAAATTTTAGGTGGGTGTTGTGTGGGAAACATGCGTATAGAGAAATGCCACCACGTTGGAGTGGGATTTGTACCATGGATACGTGATACCAGTAATGTATAAATTGAATACCTTACCCCAGGGACGGATTCGGAATAAAAGAGAAATCAGTTCAGGACTAACACTGGGGGAGGAAGGTTGAAAACATAGATAGCACGGGGAGTGCTGGCACCGTTGGGAGTAGCCATGAATTATAGAGATTTACATATCCTGAATAACTTTATAGTAGCCATGTTTAATGATACTGTCAAGACAATCAAAATGCTCAACACGGAACTTTCTGAAGTTAGAAAAGTGGCTTTGCAAAATAGATATGCATTAGACATTGTATTAGCTGCAAAAGGGTGTGTGTGTGCTTTGATTCATTCACATTGCTGTGTATATATCCATGATTTCCAACCCAATATTACAAAAACAGTGCAAACGATGGAGGAACGCATTCGTTCTAATTCATTATTACAAAGAGGTGATTCCTCATTTCCAGATTTGTGGGGGGCATTATGGTCTTGGCTTCCCAGCACTGCTTGGTTGAGATCTACAATCATGGAAATTATATTAATTATTATATGCTGTGTGATGTTGTGTTGTTGTGTTCAGTGTTTCCCTGGTGTAATAGCAATGTGTGGAAGATTAGGGAAAACTTTAGGTTCAAGATCCGGGAAGCAGGAGGAAGAACCTCTGATGATGTTTCAGAAGGAGATGGCTCTGAAAGAGGCTGGGGATCTGTTGCGTGAGTTTGAGTCAAGAATGCAAGCAAAAAAGGGGGGAATTGTAAGAGGAAAACATGAATAAAATCCATTGTGTATTGTGTAACTGTGACTCAAACTTCAAAACTGCGAGTTGATACTTTTTGACTGCAAAAGGGAGAGTTGAAACATTGAACAATCTCACGTTGTGCTCTGGGAAAATCTGGACGTGTTAGAAAGCATCCAACTTCCTGATGTCCCATATTTGGTGATAAATTGTATACTGAAATTCAATAGGTAGATTGTAAACCAAGCTATCATAGGATGGGGTGGTAGGTCAGGGTATAAAATAGAATGCAAACTTTGCTCTGGATTCCTCCCACCTGCCAGGGCAGGAACCCGTTTCTGCAGAAATGCTACAATAAAGCTGTTTTCCTTGGATTAATATCAAATCTTTGGTGGTTTTTCAAGCCCCCACCCCACACCCCACTTTAACTGGCCAAACAAAAGGGAGTGGCAGGGAGATCACTTATTTCTTGAGACGAATGGAGGTTAATTTCAATTTTGCATTAGAATTTATTCTTCTGAATTTTTTTCTGCCATCATCTCTTGACTAATTAGATATCCCTGACTTTGTGCTCTTATCCATACTGTCCTACCCACATCACATATATCTTTTATATGTCAGAGCATCATCTGATGGTTGTTTACATTAACGAACATGTATTTCTTCTTGTTTTGGTGTATCTGTAATGTCTCTACTTATCAGTTCAGAAAGTCAAGACCTGTCATAATGCTGAACAATCTGAGAATGATTTAGAAAAGTGAAAGCCCGACTGAAGCCTCATCCCTTTTTATGTGAGTCTGATATGCCTGATATGTACATAAAGGTGAAGGTAAAAGTTTACCCTGTTCAGTCATGTCTGACTCTACATCTAGGAGGCAGTGCTCATCTCCATTTTCTAGCCAAGGGAGCCAGCGTTGTCCAAAAACCATTTCCATGGTTATGTAGCCAATATGATTATATGCCAAGGCACACAGAATGTTGTTACATTCCCAAAACAAAATGGCACCTATTAATCTAGTTGCATTTGCATGCTTTCGAACTGCTAGTGGGGCAGGAGCTGGGGCAAGTAACAGGAGCATACCCCATTGGGCAGTAATCAGGTCTTGAACTTGGGCTGTCAGTTTTCCAGCTGACAAGTTCAGTGTCTTTAACTGCCGAACCATCACACCCCAACAAAATGCACATGAGTACATACACATATTTACAAATAAAGCACATAAAAATAAAGATATCACAGAAAGGATATTTTATATGTAAAATTTTCATATATCTTATTTATCACGGGAAAAAAACCTTGCAAAAGGCAGTTTTCTTTAGAACATCTTACACCCTGCAAGGATACTTTTAACACCATCAGACAACAACATCTGCCCATCCTAGATCTTTGCAAAGGATTTGATTGTTGCTGTTGTTAGTCGCGAAGCTGTGCCCGACCCATTGCAACCCAATGGCCTTCCTGTCCTCTACCATCTCCTGGAGACCATTTAAGCTCACATCGATTTCTTCAGTGACTTCATCCAGCCACCTCATTCTCTACCGTCCTCTTCTTCTTTTGCCCCCAGCATTAGGCTCTTCTCCAGTGAATTCTTCCTTCTCACTAGGTAGCCAAAGTATTTGAGTTTCATCTTCAGGATCTGGCCTTCGAAAGAACAGTCAGGGTTGATCTCCTCTAGGATTGACTGGTTTGATCACCTTGCAGCCCAAGGGACTCGCAGGAGTTTTCTCCAGCACCATAGTTCAAAGATCTCAATTTTTTGGTGCTCAGCCTTCCTTATGGTCCAACTTTCACAACCATACCTTGCAACTGGGAAAACCATAGCCTTGACTATGCACACTTTTGTTGGCAGGGTGAGGTCTCTGCTTTTTAGTATGCTAGATTTGCCATAGATTTCCTCCCCTGGAGCAAGTTCTAAACATCTGGCAAACAGTGCAACCAACCATAAGTTACTAAATTTTGGGTGACTCACAACAAAGAAATTACAATAAATTAAAAGGTAAAATATGGAAGCACAATGAAGTGAGGGGCCTAACTCCCCTCTTGCTAAAGGCCTGGGTAAAAATCCTCTTTCCATTTAATGGAAAGTATTTTATACAATCTAAAAAGAGACTACACATTTTGGGGATCCAATGTCCTCCAATACTAATAATTTGATTAAACTGATTTTATTCCAAAAATACCTAGGAACTCATGTCTGTTGATCAGGAAAACTGTGAGAATTTTACTTTCTATGCTTTTTTTTCTCATTTGTACCAGCATCTATTTTCATGACTTAAAAAAATCACATGTAATCTGATATTAAAATTATCTAACAATGACTCTGTCCACTAATTCCATCTCGAGACTGTCTTCACACTGCTGCAGACAGCCTTGGCTTGAGCATCTGCCTAATTACTCTGTGAATCTGATCTGATTCATCTTATACATTTTACTGGGAAATCCAGGATTGTCCTATGAAACATATCAACCAGATACATATTTGAGGGCTTTAATTTTGAAGGTCAGCATGTGTGTTGTTGTTTACTTTCTTATAAATGTTTTATATGCTATTTAAAACCAAAGCTTCATTAAAAAGTGACTGTTAACCTGCTACTTGATTTGGCAATTCTAATACTTACATACAACACCTTTGATTCTATCAGAGAAACTCTTTTGTTGATGTCATTCTGCTGGGAGCAATTGTTCTGTAACAAGTGATGTCACAGTCACAGTCATGGCATAGACGGGTTTATCATAAACAGCCATCAAGCCAGAGTAGTGAGTTACTTAAAAACAGGTGAACAGTGATTTCCATTTCACTTCTTTTTTTTTCTTTAAAAACTGATCATACCAAATTACATAGCAAAATCCTGTGAGAATTTATACAATGATTGTCATTGGTTGGCTGCTATTTCTTCTCACTTTGCATCTAATACACAGAATTCCAAAAGCTAAGGTGAGTACATATTAAATATATATTTGGAATTTCACCTAGGCTATTGTTGGATACAGAAACAAAAGAATTGGCTGGGGCCTGTTTTTTTGTGGGATATTACACAAAATATTTTTGGAATTTATATCACAAGCAAAATTATTCATAAAGAAATCTTATTTGTAAGAGGAGAAAAGGATGTCAAGCTCTTGTAAATATTTCTTCACTTCATGAATTACTGGATCACTTGAGAGAAGGGTGAAAACGACAATTTATTGACTATTTAGTCCTACTGGAGCACATTTTCTATTATATGTTCCCAGGGTTCTAGACTCATGTAAACTTCCATTTAGATCCATGTACCATTTGCATCTAGCAGTGACCCAAACTATGACACAAAGGAATCAAGAGTATGGCAATATACTATATGTACATAATAGTTGTTGCAGTGTTGACAATAGTAGGTTGGCTTGCAGGTAGTATGCAAAAATTAAAGGTCCTGGCTCAGTGATGGGATTCTTTTTTTTTTACTACCAGTTCTGTGGGTGTGGCTTGGTGGGCGTGGCAGGGGAAGGATACTGTAAATTCTCCATTCAGAGGTGGTATTTTCTGGTTCTCTGAACTACTCAAAATTTCTGCTACTGATTCTCCAGAACCGGTCAGAACCTGCTGAATACCACCTCTGTCCTGGCTTCCATGATATAGCATGAGGATGCTTAAGAAAAGCCTGGTCTGTGGTTATAAAGGCCACACTCCATGTGGCATAAGTGTAACTAAGACTGGTAACCTAGTCCAGTTGTTCTCAACCTTTTCTTCACTATGGACCCCCTTTAAATACCTTTTGTGGCCATGGATCAAAGCCATGGACCCCCAAATCTTAATGAAAGATTTAAATCCTACCATTTCTTCAAGACTTCACTTGTGATGATCTTGTGGTGCTCCAGGGGTCCATGGACCATAGATTGAAAACCACTGACCTCTTAGTCTATAGCTTAGCTACCTTCCTAAAAAGCATTATAAGAAAGTTTCAAGGTGAAGGTCAGTAGAGTTTGGTATCTCTGAGCCTGTCTGTTGATGTTCAATGCTTGTGAAAGATTACAGTTTGAAATGTAAAAATACAAGTCTATCCAAAAGAACACAGATTAAAAGATGAAATTTAAAGAAAAAAAAAAAGACATATCAGTGAAATTATAGGAAAAAGAAAAGGTATAATAGATCTGAATGAAGGTGCTCTATCTAATTTTGCAGAAAGGAGTTGATGAATATATACAGGAAGCTAAGATATAGTTTAATTAGAATGAAATGATTAAAATGTCAGAAATATGAATTGTATGTTATAGATACATATGAATGTAGCAATCCAAAGACTGATGACAGTTGCATATTATATAACAGTAATGGAAATACCTTAAAGTAATTTTGAGGGGGAAAATTGTGTATAGTGTTCTGAAGGAACAGTCAGGAGATAGAAGAAATTCTGATAATTGGAATGAGTGGATTGGCAGAAATGAGATAAGAATGCAGAAAAAGTAGGCCATTCAAGATCTGTGTACAACATAAAACAACAAAAGAATTAAAAACAATTAAAACAATGCAAAATACATGCTTTAATCTAATTGGGAATGTGAATTTACATATAATTTTGTACAAAACTGATATTGTAAGAATCTGAATGATTTGCAAATTTATTAAAGTAGTTTGTGTAATAAGTATGGATCAGAAAATAAATCAGGACTAGGTTTTTGACTGTTTGACAGAGATAATGTGTTTGACAGAGATAATGGCATGAACAATTACAGGTTATATATAAATTTCTAAAAACCGAAACATTGTTCCTTAAAGAGAAGTAATAACCAGACTTATTATGCAAATGCAGATTAGGCAGTGTATAGTTTATCTCTCCTACATTTTGAAATTGTTTCTTAATAAACAATATGTTGTGTAGACGCCGGAAGAAGGCTCGGGAGTCAGTGACTAGTTTTCAGCTTTTTATTGGTCCTGAGATCGACTCGGTGCGGCTAGGGTATGCGGCGGCTTATATGGAACTTCCCGGCCAAGCCGCGGCCAATGACACTGCTTTGAATCTCCTGCGATCGGTTTCCTCCAATCACGGGGGATTTGCAACGGGCCAATCCGTGCTGCTTACTTGGCCAATCGGGTAGCTGTGCGCCTTAGCCAATCAGAACGGTCATCTACAAGAATGCGAATGAACAATACAGAACACCCCTCCCCTCTTGGTATGGTCCTACGTGACGTAGTCCTGTAAGTAGGTGGGGCTCCGCACTTGTCTATTGGACCTGCGCAGGTTAGTTGGTGTCTGGTCTTCGAGCAGTTCGGTCGGGTTCTGTGTCACTCCTTGCCTCATCAGTGGAACCGCCTGAAAAGGTGAGCCGGGCCTTTCGCCGTAGTTCCCTCCCAGTTGCATGTAGTATTCCCCTTTCTGCTAGGAATTTTTCAAATTCCAGCAAGGTAAATTGGGGCCCATTATCTGATACAATGATGTCTGGGAGGCCGTAGGTTGTGAATAGTCTGTTGAGTTCTTTGGTAACGGCCTCCATGGTGGTAGTTCTCATGTTGCTTACCTCCAGCCAGTTGGAGTAAGCATCTACCGTAATGAGGAAGGTGTGCCCCTTCATAGGTCCGGCGAAGTCTATATGAATCCTGGACCATGGTCCCCTGGGGGTTTCCCATTCTTGGATTGGGGTGGAGGGGGCACTTGGTCTGGATGCTTGGCATGGCCTGCATGCTGCCACCCAAGCCTCGATTTGTCTGTCCATCCCTGGCCACCAGGTGTAACTCCTGGCTAAGGCTTTTGTCCTGACGATGCCCGGGTGCCCCATATGTAATAATTCCAGTAATTTTTCTGGGATGACAACCCTATCCCCGCATAGTAAACAACCCTTTTGTAAAGACAGTTCTGTTTGCCGGTTCCGAAATGTCCTAAATTTCTCATCGTTTTCTTTTTCCGGCCACCCTTTCTCTACCCAATGTAAAACCCGCGCCAGACATTTGTCTTTATTGGTTTTGCGGGCGATGTCTGACGTGGTTATGGGTAGATCCGATAGGGTCTCTATGCTAAGGGTGGACGTTGTTGGTGCTGGGTCGATGTCCAGGTCGGCAGTGATGTGCGGCTCAGGGCATCTGCGTGGGTAATTGTTTTTCTGAGTCGGTGGGTTAGCCGGTAGCTGTAGGCGGCGAGGAATTTGGACCACCTTGTCATTCTTGGGGATAGAATGTTCGGGGTGGCCCTGTTCCCTGCCAGGATTCCCAGCTTGTGGTCGGTGATGATGGTAAATGTCCTTCCATAGAGGTACTCATGGAACCTCTTTACTGCGGCGATGATTGCCAGAGCCTCTTTGTCCAGCTGACTGTAATTTCTTTCCAGTTTCGAGAGGGTTCTTGAAAAGAAGGCGATGGGTGCTTCTTTTCCGTCGGTTTCCTCCAATCACCGGGGATTCGCAACAGGCCAATCCGTGCGGTGTCATTGGCCACAGCTTGGCTGGGAAGTTCCATATAAGCCGCCGCATACCCTAGCCACACCGAGTCGATCTCGGGACCAGTAAAGAGCTGAAAACTAGTAACTGATTCCCGAACCTTCTTCTGGCACCTACACAACACTGGCGACGAAGGTGGGATTGCGGAACTGATACCCGCTGAACACGTGGCACTGAGACGAGCAAACCAACGAGATGGCCAGCATCACGCCGCCCATACCCTTTAACCAGGCTATTGAAGATTGGGAAACGTACATTGACTGGTTTCTGATGTTCTTGGAGAGTAGCAACCTCAAGGACGCAAATGGGCAGAAAAAAAGGGCCATCTTCCTGACACACTGTGGGCTCTCAGTGTTTAAGATGGCGAAAGCCTCGCGAAACCCGAAGACGTAAAGGCAATGGACTGGGCCAACCTCGAGCCTCTGTTGCGAAGCCACTATGCCCCCGCTGTGCCCACCCTCATTAGACGGCACGACTTTTATCGGCGCCACCAGCAAGAGGGTGAGAGCATCAGCGATTTCGTCACTGACCTGCAGAATCTTGGGGGCATGTGCGGCTTCACAGATATGGACGAAGCGTTATGAGATCGCGTCGTCCTCAGCCTCATGTCTTTATGCTGATATGTTACTTTTTCACAGCACATTTTATTGCCTTAACTCTTGAAAGAATGAATGAAAGATGAGGACTCCTGTTCTGTGACTGTTTTCAGCCCCTTCCCTTTCCCGTTCCTTCAAAACCTTGTTAGAGGACCAGGAAATGCCTTTGAACAAGTAGAACATGATAGCTCTATCAAGAAAGGGTGAATAAGACCCAGCTTAGCAGAGACATTTTCTTGGCAATTGTGATGCATACTTAGAAAAGGTAGGGAAGTCCTCCTCAAAGCAGGCATGCTGAATCTTGAGGGAATGGAGTACTTTGATTCTTCAAGTAGTGGTTTGGATATACACAGAGGCATGCATGTATTTGGGTTCTTCACAAAACACCTTTTTAAGTGGGCTGAGTCTGAGCTGTTGCTTAGTTGTGTTGTATGAAAAAAGAAAATTGTTTTTGAATCTTCCCAAAATGAGCAGTGAGAAGTACAGTAAGATAAGTAAGCTATGTGTTGGAAATTGTTGCTATTTCTGAGGTGAATATTTTGAGATTAAAAGAGATTTAAAGGAAGGACAAATATATTGAAAAGTACTTATTTACAAGCATGGAACTAGAACAGAACAGTGAAGTTTTGTCCATTAAAGGCTGTCCATTAGCCTTTAGTAAAAGGCTCATCAAGTCTCCATCTTTTGATCCAGAAAAAAAAGGTATGGCTGTCATTAGGTGTTTCACGAGGAAAGTATATGAGGCCACCTAATATTATTTAATCAAAGATTAAATTAATGGATGGAGGGAAGAAAATATATATCTTAAATTCATTAAAAAGCCTAATGCATGAGCAAATATCTGTAGACTTAGTCTAGGTTATCTCAAAATGTGTATTTCCCATTTATCTGCTGTTTTTTCAAAACCTATTTTCTGCAAAAAAGAAAAAGTCTCTTTTGCTGAGGGTAAAGTATAGCATTGTGTCTACTTTTAGTCTGCTATGCTGTTTCTTTAGAACCCGATAACCAGAAAATGCTTATCGATCAATGCAGAAGAAAAAAAAAGAAAACATTTTTATGCTTTGATAAAAGACATCTGGTGAAGAAATATGAACATGTGTAAGGGTGTCCCAGAGAAGAAGGCTAAAACTTGTTATCTATCATTCCCAAATGTAGGACTTGGAATAAATGGTTTCAAGTTACGGGAAGGAAGGTTTCTAACTGTAAGAACAGTTCAACAGTGCAACTAATTGCCTGTAGAAATGGTCAACATGTTCAAGCCAGAGCTGGATACCCATTGGTCAGGAATGTTTTCTTCAGGGGCTAAACTTGAGGGCCAAATGACCCTTTGCAACCCCAAGTTTCTAACAATGATCCCAAAAGAGAAATATGGGCACTGCATTTTATGAGAGAGTAGACAAAATAGAGAGGCCTGGATTTAAATTTTAATTGAGAACTGGAGACAGTACCTATTTTTCTCCAAGATTCTTATATGTCTTACATGTTGGCAAAAAAAAAATCAAATCAGAAAATAAAATACAAGCTGAATAGTCAAGACCTTGTTGATGATCCAAGCTCTGTCAAGGACCTTGAAATACTCATCTCTAATGATTTAAGTGCTAGAGCCCACTGTAACTACATAGCCAAAAAGGCATTAAGAGTTGTTAATCTAATCTTACGTAGCTTTTTCTCTAGTAATATCACACTACTAACTAGAGCATACAAAACATTTGCTAGACCACTCCTTGAATACACCTCATCAGTCTGGAATCCACATTACATATCTGATATTAACACAGTAGAGAAAGTCCAGAAATATTTCACAAGAAGAGTTCTCCACTCCTCTACTCATTGCAGAATACCTTATGCCACCAGACTTGAAATTCTAGACCTAGAAAACATTGAATGGTTGAAGCTGAAGTATTCATTGACAGGTAAGTCATTGCAATGTATGATTTTATATACCATACTTAGATCAGACCAAAGACGGCATAGTCTTTGGTCTGATCTAAGTATGGTATATAAAATCATACATTGCAATGACTTACCTGTCAATGAATACTTCAGCTTCAACCATAACAACACAAGAGCACACAATAGATATAAACTCAAGGTTAACTGCACCAAACTTGATTGCAGGAAATACGACTTCAGCAACAGAGTAGTCAATGTCTGGAATACTCTACCTGACTCTGTGGTTTCTTCCCCAAACCCCAAAAACTGTAACCTTAGACTGTCTACTATTGACCTCACCCCTTTTCTAAGAGATCTGTAGGGGGCATGCATAAGTGCACCAATGTGCCTACCGTCCCTGTCCTATTGTTTCTTTTATTTTTCTTATATGTACCCATTTCATGTATTCCTAACTATGTATATACTTATACCTATTATCTTGTAAGCAATTGACAAATCAAAATAAATAAATAATAAAAAATAAATTTAAAAAATTAAAATTAAGAATTACCAGCATTTTGTGTTAGGCTGATCTCATGAGTTATCTGTATCTTGCATGAAATCTTAAGTAACATTTTAATTGTTTTTGGCACCTGCGATATTTCAAGAAATAGTGGTACATATTGGCTGAAAAGAGGGCTGACCTCTGATTTCAAGATGCTCTTGTTTCAGAGTAAGGGAGAGAGTTGCTGGTTTTTTCTCTCTGCAGCTTTTACAACGTTCTCCATAGCTTTAGATATACAACATATTTTACTAAATATATAGTTTTGCTTTTTCAAAACAACATTGGTAACCTGCACATTTGTAAAGACATTAAACTTGAAATTATGAGAATGATGCTTAGGGAGATTTTAGAGATAGTTTCCAGAGATCAAAGATAGGTTTCAATGCCCTGTGCAGGATTTTTTTTTTAAAAAAAAACCTTCCTGTTCCTAGAAATAAATGATGCAAAGAGGAAGAAAAGAAAGCACATGGTACAGATAAAAGCAATTGATTCAATGCAACAACATTAAATAATTTCATGCAGACTTTAGATTTCAATAGGATAGAATTAAATATAACTATAATTACTAAATAAGGAAGCCACAAAAAGAATAACTGAAGGTTTATACCTTCCCAATTTAAACTCCAGTTCGGATCATTGGCCTCTTGGCCTAAGTTAAACTTCTTCGTTTAGTTTCTTTTCTGTATGAACATTGATAAAACAATATATGTTGTTTCTTTCTTCAAATGCTTGAGTGATGTCTCCTGTGTTTGGTTGCAGGGGGAATCAGGAAAGAACGAAGGTGAAAACAAGTCTTAATTGGCACACTCCCCTAGACAAACGTGGCCTAGGACAGAATTTCCATCTATTTTAAGAACGATGGTCCAGTTTGGAAGCGCAGTTTAAGGCACCAGCAAGAAAGGAGATTTCCTGCTCATGAACTAATAGTTAATGAAGTACTGAAGACAATGAAGCCTTTTGTTCCTGTTGTTGGTAACTCATAAAACCCTTGCGAGCATCATGTTATATGTTCATGACCTGGACTTTCCACATATGTTACTGGGCTCCACTAAGCACAGAGAAAAGCACATTTCAAGTGTTCTGTATAACAGTATATTTGGAATAGATTCATTTTACGCTTATTACTTAGAATGTTTGAGCTCTGATGCAACTTTTGATGGATAGATACTTTAAAAATTGCCTACTAGCTGCAGTGGTAAAAAATTCACATAACATTTAAAAACATATCATTTGTGGGGACATCCTTACATAAATAATAGTATCAGCACAACTTGGTGTTTTTGGTCGAAGTATTTATTAAAAAAAATACTATCTTAAATTGCAAAATTATAAATAGGAAAGCCAGGAATAGAAGAGCAAGTGATGCAAGAAAACTGCAATGAGGAATAACTATTTAAACAGCTCAAAATTGAAAATATTTAGACTGCAATTCTATCTTGTCTAAGCATGAGTCAAATTCATGGAATTCCACTGGAATGAATTCCAGATTAATATGTAACTTGGATTGCAGACTAAGATGTTTTAAATGCCTCAGTGAATTAAAAATAAAATAAAACTTAAGCTACTTTCCCTTTCTCACAGATATTATGTACATGTGTCTGTATCGCTGCACAAATAGATAATAACGTCACCTCCATTTTCATCTTCCCAATGTTGAACAACACATTAAAGCGCATCAGAGCAATAATTAGTGCAGTTTTTGCAATATATTCACCTCATTTATTATTATTTTTTGCTTTTGAGATCTTATTGTAACTATTTAAAAATGAGGGTGAAGGATAATAAGATTTATCACTGTTTATAAATTATAAACAATTATAAAATATATGTTTTTATGGATGTATCCAAGCATAATAATTAATGTCCTAATTTATAATTTCTTGAGAAAATTTAGGAAAAAATAAAGTTAACATAAATTATGCAGAGGTAGTATTCAGCAGTTTCTGACCAGTTCTGGAGAACCGGTAGCAGAAATTTTGAGTAGTTCAGAGAACCAGCAAATACCACCTCTGACTGGAGATTTTACAGTATCCTTCCTTTGCCATGCCCACCAAGCCACGCCCACAGAACCGGTAGTAAAAAAAATTGAAACCCTCCACTGAATTCATGATGAATTTAAATTAACACTAACATGTTCTTGACACAAAACCCACTTCAGAATAGGAACAAAGCAATGTAATGTACTTCTTTTTCAGATTTTAGTATTGTTGCTATATTTCTATCTGAACGCAGAAACTTGAGGCACATTATTTCATAGGTATTAGGAAATGTTATAAACATATAATAAAAGCCAGGCTTATAAAACCATATGTGGTTGTATAGGAATTGTTACTAGCCAGTCTATGCCCATTCAGGCCAATAAAACACAAACTCTTGCCCTGGAACAAAGGTATTTTCAATGTCTGGTCAGTATTAATAATAAATCCACATAAAAATAGTTGGGGGGGGGGTTGGGCTAAACCTTCCCCCCTTTTTTCTTTTTCTTTTCTTTTTTTATCTTGGACTGGAATTATTATAGCAGACTTCTGAAAGAAGGAAAAATAAGAGCATGGTCCCCAGAAAAATTCAATGCTTCTTTATTCAGAAGAAAGGCTTTAGAAAATTGGGCATCATCTAAGTTCAAACTAGGTGGTCTAGAAGCTATGGTTTATGCTCCTCCTTTGCCCTCTGCTAATTGTGCAACTTAATTCAATAAATAAAAAAAAATAGACAGTGCCCAAATCTCAAATGCAGCTCTTTGAACTAACCTCACTTCTCCCAAGAATTAAGCCAACTCCTAAACAATGTGAGTTAAACTATATGGGATTGCATGGAGGGAGCTGTAGGCAGGGACAATTACATTAAATCCTGCAGTAAAATGTAACTCCATTTAGTTGCCATTGAAGTCCTATTTGATAAATCACATTGTTAAAGAATCCCCTCCAGCAATATTTGTAGGTTAGGTCAAAATAAGTCATATAGAGAGATATTAAAGAGTGTAAACAATTCAAAGGACGTATTATCAGACAAAGTTTGATACAACTATGAAATGTTACCAAGAGAAGAGTAAATCCAGTGTTTTCTATCTTCTCCCTCAAATGCTTTTCATGTTGGAAATAATTACAACAAGAAAAAAGTAATTATTTACCCAGATATGGTTCCTCAAATTCTATGAACAAATTAAAAACACAGCAAGAACTATTTAGGCACAAGTTGTGTTAAGTCTGGAGCATGGCTGCGAATGATGGAGATGAGCCGGTAGAAACAGTGAACTTCAAACTCTTTATTTACATTTTGTGACAGCTCAACTGGAGAGCTGCTATAGCCTTCCTTATATAGGCAACTTCAACCAATAGCAAACCTGGAGCGCTAGCTCCGTTAACCAACAGGAATGGCCTGTTAATGGCCAATCAGATGCTCCTGAACGGACCAATCCGATCCTGCCATTAACAGCCAATCAGAAGTGCAGGGCCAGAACCCTTGCACTTGACTTCAAGCTCAATATACTTTATTGGTATTATTCATTCACAACACCCCTTTCCCCCGGCTTCTGCCCACGGGGCGCGGTTACATAGTCCTTAAGGTAGGACGGCTGTTTTGTTAGTCTTTTCGATTTTCGCAAAGTGCCTGGTGGTTGGTTGCACTTCTGCTGAGGTAGATCGTTGTTTATCGGTAGGGGTGCCTCTGGTTCCGAGTTCGCGTTCCCATCGTCACCAACCCACTCCGGTCCCTGGTTCCTGTTCCTGCGTTTCAGTCCCATTATCAGTTTCTTTAAAAAGGTTTCCCTCAAATTGCAATTCGCTTTCCTCTGTACCTCCCCCCCCCTCAGTTTGGTCATAAGGGAGTTCGGAAGTGCACGACGGTAGCCGTGATCGTAGTTGATCTATGTGGCGCTTCCAAAATCTGTCATCAGGGCACTGAACGAGGTATGATCTTGGGCCGGTTATGCGGATTACGATGGCTTCTATCCACAGTGGATCGCCCGATAAGTTTTTAGCGAATACTAAATCGCCTACCTGGAAGGTACGGCATTGGCCACTGGATCCGAGGCGTTTTTCCGGCTCATAGGCTGGGTGTAACCGATCGAGGTGGGAGCGGAGCTTTCGTCCCATTAGCAGCTTGGCGGGAGTTTTGTTGGTGATGCTGTGAGGTGTGATGTGTTGTAGGAAAAGGATCCGGTTGATTTTCTCGTCGATGTTGTCGTAGTCAATCTTTTGAAGAGTCTTTTTGACAAATTGTACCATGCGCTCAGCCCTACCATTGGCAGCAGGGTGTGCAGGTGAAGTGAGCACATGTCGGATACCGTGGTCAGCCAGGTACTGCTCAAAAGACAGCACGGTAAACTGGGGCCCATTGTCGGATACCAGAACGTCTGGTAATCCGTGGGTTGCAAACAGTCTTTCCAGTCTTTTGATGACCGCGTCAGTGGTCGTGTTGCTCATTTGGTGAATCTCGAGCCAATTCGAGTAGGCATCGCCGGTTAGCAAAAACGTGTGGCCTTTGGTCGGCCCGGCAAAGTCCAGATGGATGCGGGACCAGGGTCCCCGCGGCGTCTCCCATTCAGTTGGGGTTGCCTTTGGTGGAGCGTTGCTTACTTCTTGGCATCTTCTGCAAGTTTTAACCCACGATTCAATTTGTCTGTCGATGCCTGGCCACCACACGTAGCTTTGTGCGAGGCCCTTCATGCGCACGATGCCAGGGTGGCCATCGTGCAAGGTTCTTAGCAATGTCTGTTGGAGTCGTTCTGGGATAACGACTCTATCGCCCTAGATGACACAACCCTTTTGCGAGAACAATTCTGTTTGATGACTTTTGAATGGTGCAAAGTCGTCTGGTACTTGGTCCAATGGCCATCCGCGTTCCACCCATGTGAGGACTCGTGCTAAGATGGGGTCACGTTTTGTTTCTCTCGCGATGTCACGGGCCGTTAATGGTGGCGTGTGGAGTGTCTCGATCTGCAATGCTGTCATCGTTGGTGCAGGATCGTTGATAGTTTCAGGGAGTGGTGCACGGCTCAGCGTGTCGGCGTGGGGAATGGCTTTACTGGGACGATATTGTAGCCGATAACTGTAAGCAGCCAAGAATTCTGACCAACGGGTCATTCTGGGAGAAAGTATGTAGGGAGTTGGCTTGTCCCCAGCGATGATCCCCAGCAATGGTTTGTGGTCAGTTACAATGGTAAAAACCCGGCCGCACACGTACTCATGAAATCTTTTAACAGCTGATACGATTGCCAGGGCTTCTTTATCGATTTGGCTGTAATTTCGTTCAGTTTTTGAGAGCGTCTTTGAGAAGTAAGCAACAGGGGCTTCGTTACCGTTAGGTAACACATGGCTCAAAATGGCGCCCACTCCAAAAGGCGATGCATCACATGTAATGTTTATTGGCAAAGTCTCATTGTACTGCATCAGTACGGCGTCCGAAGTCAGTAGTTTTTTCACATTACGGAATGCCTGCTCTTCTTTGTGACCCCATACCCAAATCAATTTTTTATCTAATAGATGATGTAAAGGTTCAGCGACAGTCACCTTGTGCGGCAAGAATACATTATAAAAATTGATGAGGCCTAAGAACGCCTGGAGGTCGGTCTTGTTCTGGGGTCTGGGAGCGTTTTTTATTGCTCTCAATTTGCTATCGGTAGGGTGAATACCCTGACTGTCAATTAAATACCCTAAAAATTCAACACGATCGGTACACAGTTTGCACTTATTTCTTTTGACTTTCAAGCCTGCTTCCTGGAATTTTTGTAATACCAGTCTTAAACGGTCCTGTAAGATTTTTGGAGTGGGGGTGGCAATGAGCACATCGTCAAAATTGGGGACAACGTCCTTGATCCCCTGCAATAGTCTCTCCATTAGGCTCTGAAAGATCCCCGGGGCCACACTGACTCCGAATTGAAGCCGCGTACACTTAAAGGCACCTCGGTGTGTTATGATAGTCTGTGCCTGTGCCGTTTTTTCGTCAACCGGCAGTTGCTGATTAGCCTGAGCTAAGTCAAGTTTAGTGAAGACTTTTCCGCCCCCCAGGGAATGGAGGTGTTGTACCACCGGCACCGGATATGGGTTCTGTTGCAGGGCGTGGTTAAGGGTGGCTCGGTAGTCCCCACAAATTCTAATGGAGCCGTCCGGCTTAATTGGTGTTACAATCGGCGTTTCCCATGGGGAGTGGTCAGTTGGCTTTAACACTCCCTGGGCAATCAACTTATCAAGCTGCTCTTCGATTTTTGGCTTTAGAGCGAATGGAACTCGACGAGGCTTAAGGCAGATGGGAGCTATCTTTGGATTAAGGTTAAAGGATATCGGGGTCCCCTTGTACTCGCCTAGCTTTTCCTCGAAGATGTCCCTGAATTCGTGGGCGAGGTCTTCCTCCCAGTCACTGCCGCCGATTCGGTTAATGCCAGCCACTTCAATGACGAGTGGTGCGAACCATTGCAGGCCTAACAGACTAGGCCGGTCCTTATCGATCACCGTCAGGGGTAAGTACGCCGTGCGGTTCTTGAATGCAACCCGGACTCGACTGGATCCTGCAACTGGAATTCGGTTCCCGTGGTAGTCCTTTAGCACGAGCTGTTGGAATTGAAGGTCTTGGCGCCAGATAGTGGGGATGAGTTGCTTGAGGGTCTTCCATGAAACCATTGAAAGAGATGATCCCGAGTCAACTTCCATTTGGCAAGGCTGATTTTCAATGTTCAAGTTGACCCGAATTTTCTTAGCATCTAGTAAAGAGGCATGGCCAATAGTGAGTGTTTGGTGGGCCTCTTCCTGTCTCGCTAGACGATTTACGGGTCGGTTTCTGTAGGAATGGTTTACTGTTCTCGCTTTACAGGGCGATTCCCTGTCGATTGGCGGAGACTGGTTCCTTTCGAGGTCTGGCTGGGTCCGAGGAGGCTTCTGCAGACCCGTCCGATGTGGCCTCGTTTCCCGCACTTGTGGCAGAGCGTGTTGCGGAATTTGCAGTCAGAGCGGTAATGGTTGGCCCCGCAGCCAGCGCATGGTTGCTGGGACTTTGGGTATCATTCCCGATCAGACCGCAGGCGATGGATCTCTTCTTCGTCACTGTCTGATGACAAAGAGAGGTCCTCATGATTGGCCATCGGTAGCTGCCCTTCTGCGTTAGGTGAAACTTTGTTGGCCGGTGGGTGTGCTGGAGCGCGATTTCGGTGTAGTTGGGCAGCCGATTTCTTGGTCGCCTCCGCTGCTGTAGCTTCAGCTATGGAGTCTTTAAGGGTGATGTCGCCCTTTGCCATTATTTTGCTCTGTACGTTTAGAGCGTCTAGCCCGAGGACTACTCGATCTCTCAAGGCCTCTTCTAGGTCGGTGAAATCGCAAAGGCCTCCCAAGTTCCAGAAGTCTGCAATGAAATCGGCAACGCTTTCTCCTTTCCGCTGGTTTCTTTGATAGAACTCGTGTCATCTTACAAGCGTTGGAACGGTGGGTGCATAGTGGGCCCTTAGTAGCGGTTCGAGGACGTCCCAGTCCATGGCCTTCGCTTCCGCCGGTTTCGCTAATGCCTTTGCCATTTTGAAAACTGCCGGGCCGCAGTGCGTTAGGAATACTGCCCGTTTCTTCCCGGGTGTGGCATCCTTCAGATTATTCGTTTCCCAAAACATTTGAAAACGATCCATGTAGGACTCCCAGTCCTCTTGAGCTGGATCGAACGGAGCGGGTGGTACTACGCCGCCGGACATGGTTCCGCCGTTGTGCGCTTCAATCACGTGCTTAGTTGTCTTAGTTGGCTCTGATGTCATCCAATCCCACCTTCGTCGCCAGTGTTAAGTCTGGAGCATGGATGCGAATGATGGAGATGAGCCGGTAGAAACAGTGAACTTCAAACTCTTTATTTACATTTTGTGACAGCTCAACTGGAGGGCTGCTATAGCCTTCCTTATATAGGCAACTTCTACCAATAGCAAACCTGGAGCGCTAGCTCCGTTAACCAACAGAAATGCCCTGTTAATGGCCAATCAGATGCTCCTGAACGGACCAATCCAATCCTGCCATTAACAGCCAATCAGAAGTGCAGGGCCAGAACCCTTGCACTTGACTTCAAGCTCAATATACTTTTGGTATTATTCATTCACAACAAGTTGGAATACACCATGGTTGATATATTTACAAATAGCTTGAAGGATAAAATCAGAGCTCAAGAAGGAAGGAGGAACATCCGGAACAAAATAAAAACAGAATTTGAAACACTCAAATAAAACCAACACCATATATTGTGGCACATGTACAAACTTTTAGTTATAATACAAAGATAGAACAAATAAAATGTTTATGACAAAATGGACGTAAAATGTTAAAGAAACCATTATAATACATCAATGAGAAAATTATGGACTAAATCTATCAAATTTACACCGTTATAACTTAAAAGGAAAATTGATCCAAAATATTTTATAGATGTTATACAATTCCATTAACATTATCTAAGATAGACAGATCTCATGGTAATAACTGAATAACTGCCATGAAACAGAAGGAACATTTTGTTCAATGAAACAGTCATGTAAAAAACCCTCAAAAATAGTTGGAAAAATATATGCCAAAAATCTTAAATTTAAAATGAAACCACAACTTTTCCTACTAGGTGTAATCTCAGAAAAAAATTAACAAGAAATATCATTTAATGACATACGTACTCATTTTACAAGAATAAACTTTGTTCAACCTGGAAGACACAGTCCCAACCATATCTTAACTGGGAACTTTAACTTGGAGGATACACAATAACAGCAAAATGAACAATATATGTTCACAATACAAATTTAATTAAATTTAAACAAAAATGGTTCTCATACATGCAACACATAGAATAGAATAGAATTCTTTATTGGTCAAGTGTGACTGGACACACAAGGAATTTGTCTTTGGTGCATATGCTCTCAGTGTACATAAAAAGAAAAGATACATTCATCAAGAATCATAAGGTACAACACTTAATGATAATCATAGGGTACAAATAAGCAATCAAATCATATGCAACATGGTCAATAAAACAAGTTACTGTCTAGCTTCTAAGGGGGCCTAAATACCCACAAATATTGCAAATTAGCAAATGTATAAAAGTGGGGAAATTAAATCAAGTCATTTTTATTATTTTGCGTTTTCCTTTTAAAAAAAAGTTTAAAGGATTTTCACTTTTGCTTCATCTATCTTTTTGTCTGTCTGTCACCTTGGGCCAGTCACTTTCTCTCAGTCCTGGGAAGCAGGCAAGGACAAACTAGTTCTGAAAAAAATGTGCCAAGAAAACTGCAGGGACTTACCCACCAGTCACCAGGAGACAACACTGGCTCAAAGGCACCCCTATCCAAAAGCAACAATACAATTTTCCATTAATTCATTCATTCATCCATTCATTCATTTGCACCTATGTGATCAAAATCCTATCCCTTTGTATATGCATATGGTGTCAACACATGTACAAAGGAGATAAGGCTGTATTTGTATGGTTATAACTACCTCCTTGACTTTTGAGTACCCCTTCCCTACAATACTGCCAAATCCCCACTGCTGGGAAATGGTTCGTTAGAGTTACAAAGAGGAAAGTAAGATAAATATTAGCTATACAAGCTGCCTGCCTTCTGCTTGCATATCTGTTGCCATGCAATTAACTTATAAATAATACAGCAAATAATATTTTTCCGTTTATGTTTTATATTGTAAAGAATAATCAGAGGAGTATCTTATTTTAATCATGGTTAGCACCTCATTTGCACACCGCAGAACATCCAATTGTTAAGTGTCCACACCCAGATCTGAAGGCAGGATGCTTCAAAATTAGGTTGCTCCCAACAATAACTCACCAATATTTGAGAAACACACCTACTTTTTCCTTAGTTATTGACACGATTAATTAGCCCTCTTATTTTCAATCACATTTACAATCTATATATAGCCTTTCCACCCCAAGGTAGTTGAATGAAAGCAGCAATATCACACTGGCTTCTTACTCTTTAGACAATGGAGTTTGCCTTACTAGGCCCATTTTTTTCAGATAGGTTCTACACTCACTGCTCCAGAGACATCCACAGGATTTGCTCAAAGAAATCAAGATGGTGGCCATAATCGTATGTTTAAAACTATTTCTTATGTATTGTATGTGTGCAGGAAAACCTGTAAGCTATAAAAAACCATTGTTATTAAATTATTCATACATGCAAATATTATGTTTCTTGGTCTTTGCTGAAGCTGTGATATTTTTACTCCAGATTTGCCACCTAGGAGTGCAGCATAACTTCTCAGGAGCATCTGCCTTTAAAATTAGTTTTGACATCTAAGTAGCAAATCATTGAAATATTTTTCTCATGTGCCCAGACTCAGTCAGACAATAGACAACTTTACTGCATACTCAAAGAAAATGAAGAGTAACTGTGTTTTTTTAAATTGTACTTTCCTGATGCCATGGAAACCTAAAATCATCCAACTTTTTCAAAACAATTCTTTATGCTGTTTCAAAATACTTTAATCAGGCTGGCATTTAGTGCCACCAGTTTGACTACAATTTACTAATTGGAGTCAGCCTGAAAATGTCTTGAAAATCACACCCAGGTCAAAATATTTGCCTGGGAAGAATGATATTTAAATACTAGATATTAACAATATCACCAAATTCAAGAGTCTTTGTGATTGGCTCCATCCAGCATAGTAAGAATTTTATGAACAGTGAGCACTGCCCTGGAACTTGTTTTGAAACTTATTAAACTTTTTAAATTGAAGAAATTGTTTTTCATGCCATGTAACTTAAGCCTTCAATGGCATTTACATTATACAAATCTGATGTTACTAGTGATTGTGTTATTTTACCATACAAATGTAAGAACACTATGCACTATGCACTGTTTCTGCATCCTAAAAAGGCTATGAATTGTAAGATATGTAGGCCCATTTGCTTACATGTCTCACAATTCTTTTTAACCATGGCAATTCTAGAGATAATTCTGTAGAAAAATGCTGGAAAAGATTCAGAAAACTATAAAACCATCTCCCTCTCAGAAGGGTCCAATAATGTGTGTTATTTTGTAACTGTAAAACCTCCTTCTATCCACAGTTCAATAGATGGTTAATGAAAACTCTTGAGTCACGAAATGAAAAAAATAATTTCAAGTCATATTTTATAGAGTCACTTGGAAGATTTTGGGCAATTTAACAATTATCAACATGATTAGCACATTGTAAAAACATTGATTATTCCATTAGTTATTTTAGACTCTGTTAAAGTTCTTTGTCCCATTTTTTTCTCAGAAATACTTGGAAATGAGTCTTTTAGAAAGCTATTCTATGGCATCTCAATATCTGCTACAAATTAAAGCAAACCAGCAAAAATCTCAATGCAATATTTAATGTCCGCAATTTTATTATATACATAATTTGTTTCAGACTGTATTCGGTGCAAAAACAGTGTTTAATTGAACCAGAAAAAAATAGTTATGCTTAACAGTTTTTACCTGAATTGTCACACTGTTAAATATAGTACATTTAACAAAAATGTAAGATGGACAAACTCTAAAAGTATCCTCAGTTATATCTAACACTTGATTGTATCACTCTGACTCAAAGAAACAAATAGAAATCCAAACATATTTATAAGAAGTTATTTACTCAGTCACTTTAAGACTGTATTTTCTTTCCAGTGTTTTGGTCTCCTGCTGCATATTATAGAAATGCACTTTAGTTGTAAAGGTAATTAAAGTTACATAAATGAAAAAGCCAAATAAGTAGTTATGGGAGATTTAAAAATGGGAGTTTATAAAAATAAGTTTTTGTACATTCTTATAAGATTCTGCTTTAGAGAGAACAAATAAAAAAAAATTACTAGGGGTTTTCACAATGCACGTTTGTTTCTGGTAATTTTCTGCTGTAAAAAGTGTTAAGTACAACTGAAATATATCGAAGATAACTATAAAATGAAGTCTTCATAAATACAAAGTGCCCTTAAGTTTTTATTTAATGTTAATAAACATTTAACTAGTTGTGCAAAGCAAGGCCTGGAAGGACTTGATGTAAAACAACTTTATTTCATATTATCAAGCTGCAACACAGCATCTTTGACAGCACAATTAATTTTATATTTGTTTTCTTCCAACATTCATAGAAAGATTATATTTTTTTAAAAAAAGGCACATCTTCCAACCATTGATCAAAATCTGCAGTTCAAGCTAGAGTTTTCTTCAATCAAACATAATGGATGTTATTTAAATTTTCCTCCTAATGGCTTCTATCAGCTGAAATGAGAGGGCGAGAGCAGCATTCAATCCCTTCATAGCCCCTAGAATTAATGTTGGGAAAGAGTCCAGAGTAGATTGTGGGTACACGTGGGGACTTCCTTTAGGAGTAGAGAATGATTTAATATAATCAAAAATGACGTATACCAGTTATTCTGTTTTTTTAATATTCATACATCTTAAAGAGAATCCTCTTGTATTCTACTTCCCTTACAAAGTAACTAGCCAATTTACATAAGATTTTAGACTGCTGTAATTCTATGACTCTGTTTAGTTTTTAAAAATGAACTATATTTTCCTAAAGTGAAATAATGCAAATAGACAATTTATCATAAAAAGAACTTACAATTTTGGATGCTATCTTTGGAATGGCAGATAACTTCGCCATACTATATCTCTATATGTAAATTTTAATAAGCAATATACTTGCTAAAAAGCAATAAATTATATAAAAATGAAGAGATCTATATAAGTTATCTTCTAATTAATTATCTTCCAGTTATCTTCTATATGACAAACAACATCCAAATATTTAAAAAATACAGTAGTTTTGAATTAAACTTGCAAGAAGCAGTCAAAACATGCAGTGTATATTGGGGAGACTTTTTTTTCTCCAAAATTCAGAACTGAACACAAGTTTGTAATTACAATTTTTTTTGCTAAGTCAGAGGTTTGTTAAGCACATCATCTACACAGATATCAAAGAAGTGCTGAGGAGGATTTCAATACTTCCACATTCAAATTATAAAATGAACAGTAACTTGGTCATGTTTCAACAGTCATTATCTTGGATAAAAAAGATTAATGAGTGCACCTGAACAAAGTAGGTTTTTTTTTACAATATACAGTTCTGTAAAAATAGCATTAGTGATCACAGTAAACCAAAATTTAAGAATTCCTGTTTTGCATGGTAATTATAGCAATTGCTAAACTATTTCATTTCATCAAATATGTCTTACTAAATTGAGAAAAACAACAGTTTCATAAACAAAAATATCCGTTATTTTCTTTGTATTAATTCTGAAGTTTGACCTCTTTATTATATTTTAATAGCCAAATATTTTCTTTCCTGATAAAGATTCTTTATCTCTATGTGATTATTCTTTAGTACATTCTTTCCAGAATATTCAATTTCCAATGTCATACACTTAACTTTTAACTAAATAAAATTTCTTGCTAGGATTGCATGATGTGTTTTAAGAAATATTTAGACTTTATTTTCAGTTACTGCATTTTGCATAAATTATTTATGAATTAAAAAAATATTGAACTTGATATTTAAACTTTTAACTGAAACTCCAAAGCACAATATTTGTAGAACAGAATGGTTTGAGATTCTTCGGCAACTATGAAATGAACATCTGTTATTGTGCATAGCTTGAAATCAGTGTGCAAACAAAGTTTTTTAAAAAGTAAAAACAACCACTTGTTAAACCATAAAATTTTGGTTTTTTAGAAATCTTTTCATTGTTAAGCAGTTACATGAAGCAACTAGAAAGATGTTTATAATTACTAAAACGTAGATAAGAAGTAAACTCTACTGGCAAGCCTTGCAGTTTTTATAAAGCATAGTAGTTAACCTAAAAAAACTAAATATTTAAATTAAACCAAAGACGTAGAAGTGAGTTATAAACCACTGCAAGCTAGTCTTTTCCAAGATGATTTATTACGATGACTGGCAGTGAAGTTTAAGCCCCATATCCAAACAAATTATTTGGTCATATTTCTTATAAAATAATGTCTGACTGCTACTAATAGAGGTCATATTAATTTTCTGCACTGCAAGAGAGAAAATAATTAGCCGACTGGGCTTTCAGTGATACTTCAATCTGATGTACACAGAACTAGAAAGGGTTCTAAATTCAAGAGTGGGGAGAAATAGCCCTGGATTGAGTGTCAGCAGCACATTTTTTTCAAGAGGGTAGAAGGAAATTCATATTGGCAGCCATGTTGCTGCTGCCTCATTTCTTCATAACTGTTTGTTGCTATGTACTTATTCCATGACAGTTATTTTCAGGGAACATCATGTTTCTATCAGCTTGTGATGTTAAAGCTTTGTAATATTAGAGTGGGGTTTTTTTTTTTACATAATCTTGTCAAGCAGGAATCAGAAAATGTTAATATTGCTTTCAACATCATCATCAGCTACATTTTTAAATCTGTGCTTTATAGGAAGAAAAAAAGTGATTTTTATGAATCTTGACTCAGGATACAACCTCTTTTGAATGATAAAAACAAACATTTTTCTAATTGTTATGGAATGAAAACAGAGAGTATTGTTATTAAGGGCCCACTTGCTGTAAGCCAGTGCATAGTCAATCAGCAGTCTGCCGGCATCCTTGAATTACTCTACTTCGTAGTATAATTAATTTTCATTTTTACTACAACTAATATCCTTCATTAGTGCATTTATATGTGTTTCAGAAAAGGAAACTTGGCAATTATTAAAGGTCAATATTTGAGCGCCAAACGAAAGAACATAATTTTGGATCCAGAGTTGCCTCTGCGAGCACAGAAAAATCATTGCTGTTCATGATAGGAATTGAATTCCAATAAAAACTTCCTGCTGAAGGAAAAGGCTGGACCAACATTTTCTCCCAATTTCCTTTTGGGGTTGTCCTAGTAACTAATTCCCATCCTGCTCTGGAAAATATCCCAGTATGAGAACTGGTGTTGAGTGCTAGGAAAAGCAGAAAATCATATCCCAGTTTTTCCTTGTCCAAGGCCTGCAGAACTTTGCACCATAAAATCTGGCACCAAGTCCTTATTTTCTGTATGTCTGTTTTCTACATGATTTCTTGTTCTTTCATATGGGAGTACAACTAAAGCTAAACTTTGGAACAAATAGTAGAGTAGCAGTAAACCAAAACTGTGGCAAATTGGTTAATGTGTTCTCAACTTCTTTGTTTGCTTCCTGTTTTTCAATTCCTCCTCTTCACGTCTCATTTCTTCTAGATCTTCTTGTACTCCGAGTCTCAAGCTAGAAAATAAAGTTTTAGTCACCATAAAATTTAAAAAATTAAGAAAAACAACCGTTTAAAACCAACCCACAGGATCTAAACATTTTTACCAAAATGAACTCCAAGCAACAACTCTTTTTTATTATGCTTGCTAGTTTACTTTCATATCTGAGCAAGTTTTTTTTCATTCCAGGAAAGAAACTACTTTTCCTGGGATTGAACCAATGTTTGTGTATGATATAATTATGTTACCAAAAAAAGAGTAAGATGGTTATTATCTATGAAATAGAGAATGTTTTACATAACAAAACAAATAGACACAATTCTGATATTAGAACAATATTCAGAAAAGAAGAACAGTTTACTGCTAACAGAGCTATAGTAAGAGTTGTGGCTCCAGTAGTATGGTACTACCAGTACTATTACAACTACTAATACATCCACATTACCACTTCTATGCTATTAGTAACACACTCTCCCACACACTCAGATTGCATCATGAAAATTCATGAACAAAATGTAATAATTTAATGCTTTTAGCTTTGGTCCCTTTTTTAGTGTTACAATAATGAGCAAAATACGTGGTTTACCTTTCAACCCTTCCAAAAAGCCAAAGAAAGTCACTGTGTCACCATATCTCAGTAATTGAAAAACAATGCATACCCCAAATACTAAATGTTTGCCCACCAGTGTATTATATCAAGTGTAGGCAACTATGGCGATGATTATACCTCAAAAAAATTTTTTTTACCAAAATGGAAAAAATTAAAATATGGAATGATGCAATTTCATTATAAATTTCTCATCCTACATGTGTAGAATATTCACACGTTCTGAACAGACTGTCCTTCATCGACAACAACTGCTTGCAGACATCTGCTTTCCTGCAGCAGAAAACCAAAAACTTGTAACCAATGTGATTGGGAAAGAAATTGGAATTCTAGTCCATTCATTTGAGAAAGTAATCTCCATTTGCTATTATTACGATTCTGAAGTATCAATGTTTCATGATGGATATTCTGTGTTTTATAATGGATATTCTGAACAGGTGACTGAGGGATGAAGATATTTTACTCTAAGAATATACTGCTCAAGATAGGTAGAGGCACTGCTTTTACTCTACAGATAGTGTTTGACATACAACAGTTCATTCAAAGTTACATCAGCACTAAAAGAAGTGACTTAGTTTAATTTACTTTATTGTCATTGCATCTCGTACAACGAAATCAAATACCATCTTCAGTGCACATCATGACCATGAAAATAAACACAAACACACATCCTTCACGCTCCACACATTGAACCGAAAACCTGAAACACTGCACCAACACTGCACTATACAGTAGAATTCAAAAGAGCTACTGCCCTGGGATAGAAGCTGTTTTTCAGCCTATTTGTGCTTGTTTTAATATTCTGTACTGTCTGCCAGATGGTAATAGTTCGAAAAAAGGGTGCCCAGGATGAGATGGATCTTTGAGAATGTTTTGAACTTTCTTAAGGCAGTGGGAGTTATAAAGCTCTTCCAAAGAGGGGAGAGGGTAACCAATGATCTTCTGGGCAATGACATTAAACCTCTGGAGTGCTTTCCTATCTGCCACTGTGCAATTGGCAAACCCATACAGAGGTGCAGTATGTTAAAATGCTTTCTATGGTGCAGCGGTAGAAGATAACCAGCAGTTTTTCATTCAATTGTTGTTTTCTGAGAAGTCTCAGGTAGTATAATCTCTGCTGGGCCCTTTTGACCAGTGCTGCAATGTGAGCACCCCAGGTCAGGTCCTCTTTTATGGTAACACCCAGAAAACTGGCCACTTGCTCCACTCAGTCTTCATTGATTAGCATGGGCTGGATGTCTGATCTGTTCCTTCTATACTCCATTATAAGCTCCTTGGTCTTATTGGTGTTGAAGACCAAGTTATTGTCTCTACAACATGAAGCTGGTCCACCTCATCTCGGAAGGCAGATTCATCCCCCCCGGAGATGAGTTCCACCATTGTTGTATCATCTGCAAATTTAGTAATAGTATTACTAGCTTGAGTGGGAATACAGTCATGCACTTAAAGAGTATAGAGTAAGGGACTCAACAGGCAACCCTGTGGTGTACCAGTGTTAAGAATAAGGGCTGAAGAGATATGATTACCTAATTAAGACCGTTTTTCACACTTATGACTGTTGCAGCACCCCCAGGGTCACGTGACCAAAATTCAAATGCTTGGCAACTGACTCATATTTCTGACTGTTGCAGTGTCCTGGGATCACATGATTAGATTTTGCGACCTTCTGGCAAGCAAAATCAATAGGGAATCCAGATTCACTTAACAACCGTGTCACTTACTGAACAAGTGCAGCGATTCAATTAACAACTATGGCAAGAAAGGCTGTAAAATGGGGCAAGTTTCACTTAACAAATGTCTCACTTAGTAACATAAATTTTGGGTTCAATTGTGGATAAATGGAAGACTACCCGTATGTCCTTTCCTCCTGCAGTTTCTTGCCATGTCTTGATCTCTGAAAGCAAATACCACAGTATGCTACCAATAGGAAAAAGAAGTAGGAAGCAGCTGAAGCAAGAAGGGAAAAGAGTTTGAAAGGGGCAATCCTCTTCTGCCCATCCTGAATTGCCACACTACTGCTTATTTCTTGTTGCTGAAGATAGAGAACGATGTGATGAGGTAGAAAGGCTGCAGTAGGAGAAGGAGTGGATGGCAGGTGGCCAGAAAGTACAGAGAGGAAAGTACACAGACAGGTGGGCAGAGGAAGGTGAAATGTAGCAGAAATAAGCAAGCAGACAGGTATACTGATTGGATGAAAGAGACAAAAAAAGACAGCACTCTTATATAATCTTGTAATAGCTGATGAAAAAGTACTGAATATCTTGTGATTACTGTTTTTGCACTGAAGCTCTAGTCTATATAATTTCACATAAGATGACATGAAAAATCCCAGTAAAGCTATTCCTCTTTAAAATCATTTTGACAGATTTCATTTTCAATGAAGGATTTCAATAATATGTAAGAGTGAATCAGATTGTTTTAATTTTTTACCTTCTGGCTTCCTCTTTCTGCTGTTCTTTCCAAGTACTTTCCATGTAACGTAAGGCATAGTCACTTTCATCTTTGTATCTAAAAATGATTAAGTTAAATGCAATGCTATTTATCTAGCAGAATTATTTTGCCTTGCACAATATTATTTATGGGACTGAAGTTCTTGGGGGAAGATTGGAATATGCATTATCAAGGTGGGGGGAGGAAAAAGAAACTCTGTTGAATATGTGGCTTTCTTTAGGTAACAATAGGCATGCTAATCAATCAATTGGATATATGTGTGTGTGTGTATATGTGTATATATGTGTGTGTGTGTATTTAAATAAAATAGAAACATGCCAATTAATGTTATAATCGCAGGGCTAAACTAAGCCAGTTTTAAGCCACAATATAGTTATGGTAACTTATCTTTTTCCAAAGCAATTAAGCATCTTGTACTTTTAGTACA
Organism: Hydrophis major; assembly: GCA_033807585.1. NCBI lineage: Eukaryota > Metazoa > Chordata > Lepidosauria > Squamata > Elapidae > Hydrophis > Hydrophis major. The sequence goes on from CM066328.1 coordinate 124,561,251, forward strand.
ACAATCTTTTTCCTTTCTGCTAAAATTATGGCAAGCCACATAATATTCCCTGAACTTTCTGGATGTAATTTTGAAAATAGCCATTCACTCAATACAATATAGAAGAGTACTGATAATTTTGGCATAAATACAATTTTCTTGTACAGTGTTGCAGGCAGAATGGTGCAACAATATGTTTAAAAATGTGTGTTACTTTTTCAAACATCTTTTAAATCTTTTCATCTACTGTATGTTATAGAAATTCATGTACATTTTATGGATTGGTATAAATATACAACAGTAAAATTACGTTAAAGCTTATTTTCTCACTTTGACCGATCATAACCAAATATCTCTCTGATGTGTCTCGAGATCTCTTCTTGAGGCTCTCCTTCATCATCAATAAAATCTTCCATTTCAGAATCATCTTCATCTTCATCTTCAAACTTTCTTTTATAGCTACTGGTAATAGGTGGAAGAGACGGTCTTGGAAAACCTAGGTCAGAAATTTAAGACATTATATAAATATATATAGTCTCAACTCTTCATAAATTGCCTACTTAGAGGTAAAACAAGGGTCCATACCTAGGACAGGGGAAGGGGCATGATAAAATTCTATCTTTGCTGCAGCTGCGCAGCCTGCCTAAAGCACACAGGCTGCTCTTCTGTGTACCAAAGAGATTTAGGGCTTGTCATTTCAGATGCATGCTGTAGGACTCCCTGTTGCCTGTACTGCAGTTGCCCAATCTGAGAATTGCCCCAACACACACGGAAAGGCTTCGGGGTAGATGCCGTTGGCATGAAACACCACAATCTGTCATTTGGTTCAGGAGTACCCATTCTAAAATCTTATTGAAGCCAGCAGAATTTATACCCAAGCCAAGCATTAGGTTAGAGCAGTGTTTTTCAAACTTGGCAATTTTAAGATGTGTGGACTTCAACTCCCAGAATTCCACAGTCTGCATCTTAAAAGTGTTCACGTTTGAAAAGATCTGGGTCAGAAAGCTCTTATTTTGTGGGGGAGACTATTTTTGAGGATACAATTTTAAATAATAGTATTTAAGCCATCCCTAAATACATACATACTCAGAAGCACAAACTCTCAAGATACCTTGTGGGATCATCCCAGGTCTATGATTAGGAAATGGCCTCATTCCATTCATCTGTCTTGGAACCAGATTTTTGGATGAGATTGTTTCTGATACAACAGTACACTTTGGTTTTAGAGTTCCAGCTGTAATGGCACTTGGCCGACTTGATCCTGAGTTACTATCCCTTCCAATTCCAGGGTTTACATTGGAATTTGGCCGACCAGGTCCTACGCCTTGGCTACTGCCTAAACATACTGGTCTTGAAGTGATGCTTGGTCGACTAGATCCCATGCTTAAATTATTACTGGCCAGTCTAGGTCCTGTGCTTTGCTGTCCTTGCCCTGAGCTCCTGGGTCCCATGATATGTGATCCATGCCCAGTAATCGAACTGCGGCTTGGCTGCCCGGGGCCTGAATTCAAGCTGTTCTTTGATCGTGCAGGAGGTCCTCCTGTAACTGAAATGTTGCTTGCTTGCTTGGAGCTGGAATTTTTATAAGTTTCTTGCTGGGCGGAAACCACATTGGTTGATTTTACATGGGTGCTATTTTTTTTCAAACTCAGTTCTTTATTAGATGATGGTCTGAGAGTTCCATTTGCAGCCGTTTTCAAGACTCGAGTTTGGGACTTAGATCCAGTTTTCCCTCCTCCGCTGGGTGCAGGTTTAATGTGATTATTGTGCAGAGGGTTTTTTAAAGGCCCTTTTGGTGCAGATTTTACTTTTTCAGCGTGGCTTGCTTTGGAACTAGACACCAATTTGGAAGGCTTTTCACTTAAAACTGGCCCTTTGGTTTTCTTATTGTTATTATTTTGTGAGGGAATGCTTCCTTTAGAAAAGGCAGGTTTGTCTGTCAAATGCCTGCTAGCTTTAGCATTTACTAAATCCTTCTGAGAAATTTCCTTTTTGGAAGAACCCGATGCAGCGGTATGTTTGATTTCTTTCTCTGATCTCTTTTCTTTTAGTATAATCCCTTTTCTGTTTCTCTTCTCTAGATACTCTCGCTCTCTTAATTCTTCTGCAGTCATTGGTCTTTCTTCAGTCTTTTTTACAACTTTTATTTCAACTGGCTCATATTGTTTTTTTTCAGCCAGCTTTAAAAGATCATTAAAATTCATTGCTGGAGGTGCACTTTTGGCTAGCACCTTTGGTTTCTCTGAAACTTTGGAGGGTTTCTCTTCATATTCTTCTGATTCCTGCTCAGACTCTGACATATTATAATCTACTTCGTTCATTTCATCCTGTGTCCGACATTCTGTGCTTCCAGAACTTCTACTTTCATGACCCTGCTTCTTTTTAGGCTTCTCTTCAATAGGAATGCCATTATAGCCATGAAAATTATCCTTTGTCCGTGAAGCCATAGCTCTGGCTTTTCGGTCGTGTTTCATTTCTGTGCGCCTAGCCAGGAGATCTTGTTTTCTTCTTCTTTCCATAAGATCTAGAAAGAAAACAAAGCTTTAGTATATAAAAAAAGACTCTGGAAATATATAACTTGCAGATATAGATAAATTCCATACAGTTTAGGTTAAAAATTTATATTCTAACTATATATTATCTAACGTATCACACTACAGATTCAGCGTCAAAGCATACAGTAGGAATAACACCACAGATTTTAACTGAAACATCTCTTTAAGTAAGAGGGCTGGTACCAAAAAACCTCTACAGCATGTCCAAGAGGCATAGATTTCAATTAAGCATGAGCTTCTTACTTTGAAACTAAGACGACCATGAAGGAATAGTTCTATGGAAGATAGGGGAAGACCTGCTGCTCTGAGCAAGCGTAAGCCGTTCTTGACTTACAACCATTACTGCTCACCAGCTGCTGAGAGGTGTGTGTGGCTTATTCAAGGCAGCACCAGGCCTTTCATCCCAAAGCCACCTTGTACATTCTCCAATGCTTTGTGTTACACTTACCTCACAAAGGGCTCTGGGGTGATGGTGGCAGGTGGGTCTGAGATGGCTGAAAATTTCAGGCCCAGCTCTGGCACTGCCGCCAAGTGCTGCATGGCAGGCAAATGTAACCTTTGCATCGCAGTGGGGTACCCCCTTTAACTCACACGTGGTCACCCAGGGCCTCCCCCACTGTGGTGGATTGTACTGGTCGGGGTTCCCAGGATAGTGGAAGTATGTTCCAAGAACAAGAAACAGTTCAGTTCATATAGTTGGTGTGAGAGAAAGAGGGTGAAAACAGCCCCTCCCTAATAGTTCTGTAGATAGAAGAGTGCTTTCATTTTTCAAGATTCTGTCAGGACATGTGGAACAATAATAAAACATATTTGGACGAATCACCATGAGTTTTGGTTTTGGGGGCCAGACAGCTCCCCCACTCCTTAGCTAGTCCACCTGCTTAATGACCATAACTAGGAGATTGTGGTTGCTGAGCAAAGTGGTGACAGGTTATCTTGCTCTGCTCAACAACCAAAATTCCAGTCCCAGTAGTGATTGTAAGTTAAGGACTACCTATATACCGTATATACTCGAGTATAAGCCGAGTTTTTCAGCCCATTTTTTGTGCTGAAAAAACCGCCCTCGGCTTATACTTGAGTCAGCTGCTACGGCACCATGCCTGGCCTGCGCTGGCGTGGCTGCAACCGATCGCGCCTCCAGGGCAGCATCACCGCTGCGGCTGTCTACCCGCTGAGGGCCGCATAGGCGACCCCAAGCGGCCTCTCCTTCCCCATTAACGGGCGCCCGGGGTCCCCGCAAGCTCCTGCGTTGCGCACTTCCAGCTTCGCCAACAAACCACCAGGCTCAGGCAGCCTCCTCCGCCCCCTACCCTAGCAGCGAAGAGCTGCACCGGGGGCTCCCGCCACGGCGCAGCCAGGCACTTTGTCTCGCTACCCCCGGAGCAGCTCTTCGCTGCTAGGGTAGGGGGTGGAGGAGGCTGCCTGAGCCTGGCGGTTTGTTGGCGAAGTTGGAAGCACGCCCGTTAATGGGGAAGGAGAGCCCGCAGCTCCGAAAGTCTTTTCACCGTTGGGGACTGAACAGGAGAGCCGCAAACGCTGCGCTCCCCAGGAAAGGGCGGCCCTCTTCCACTCGGCGGCTCCCGCCACGGCGCAACCAGGCACTTTGTCTCGCTGCCCCCGGAGCAGCTCTTCGCTGCTAAGGTAGGGGGCGGAGGAGGCTGCCTGAGCCTGGCGACCCCAAGCGGCCTCTCCTTCCCCATTAACGGGTGCCCGGGGCCCCCGCGAGTTCCTGCGTTGCGCACTTCCAGCTTTGCCAACAAACCGCCAGGTTCAGGCAGCCTCCTCCGCCCCCTACCCTAGCAGTGAACAGCTGCTCCGGGGGCAGTGAGACAAAGTGTCTGGCTGCGCCGTGGCGGGAGCTGCCAAGAGGAAGAGGGCCGCCCTTTCCTGGGGAGCGCAGCGTTTGCGGCTCTCCTGTTCAGTCCCCAATGGTGAAAAGACTTTCGGAGCTGCAGGCTCTCCTTCCCCATTAACGGACGCGCTTCCAGCTTCGCCAACAAACCGCCAGGCTCAGGCAGCCTCCTCCGCCCCCTACTCTAGCAGCGAAGAGCTGCTCCGGGGGCAGCGAGACAAAGTGCCTGGCTGCGCCGTGGCGGGAGCCCCCGGTGCAGCTCTTCGCTGCTAGGGTAGGGGGCGGAGGAGGCTGCCTGAGCCTGGCGGTTTGTTGGCGAAGCTGGAAGCGCGCAACGCAGGAGCTCGCGGGGGCCCCGGGCGCCCGTTAATGGGGAAGGAGAGGCCGCTTGGGGTCGCCAGGCTCAAGCAGCCTCCTCCGCCCCCTACCCTAGCAGCGAAGAGCTGCTCCAGGGGCAGCGAGACAAAGCGCCTAGCTGCGTCGTGGCGGGAGCCGCCGAGAGGAAGAGGGCCGCCCTTTCCTGGGGATTGCGGCATTTGCGGCTCTCCTGTTCAGTCCCCAATGGTGAAAAAACTTTTGGAGTTGCGGGCTCTCCTTCCCCATTAACGGGCGCGCTTCCAGCTTTGCCAACAAACGGAGCTGCAAATCTGGTAATCGCTTGCGGAGCCTCGGCACGAACCCCCTTTCCCCGCACTCCCCCCCCTGCACTCCTCTGGCAGCAGCAGGCGGAGAAAGCCCCACTTCCCCCTGGCTTTGATGGCACGCGTGAGTTGGCTTCCCACTCTTTTTTTTTTAACTCTCCTCCTCCTCCTCCTCCTCCTCCTCCTCTCCTCTCCCCTTGTTGTCTGGTCTTCCCTAAGGAAACTCGAGGGCTCACACTTCCAGGTGTTTCTCCCTGTCTTTCTCCCTGTCAATGATCTTTTATTCCCTTCCCTTCTCTCAGCCCCATCCTCCTTCACCTTTGTCACCACAATCCTGAACAGATGAAGTTTGTACTTCTCAAGAAAGGTTGGATGTTCCTTTTGAGGAGGGAACCTAGTGTGACATCTGTATGTTGACCTACTACTGAGCCATGGCATGTGTGCACATGCAATGGAGGCATGAGGGAGAGCTGTGAAAGAGATGGTGGTTCTCCAAAACAGGATGTACATGCAGCACATACACATGCTTTTTTCTTGCAAGGGAGAGAGTGACTCTGTTTGGACCTACAGATGATGAGGAGGAATCCAGTTTTGAAGGATTTTAACTCTTGTGTTTTAGCTTGGTTGCTGATTGAGCTAAGGTTTTTGTACTTTTAAAGTTATTGTTGATACCATATTGGTTTTGTTGGCTCTCTTTTCTACTTACAGAGCTAGTTTACTGTTTTTCTTTGAAATAAATATTCAAAAACATTTAACCTACTGATGCCTCAATTCATGTAATTTTATTGGTATCTATTTTTATTTTTGAAATTTACCAGTAGCTGCTGCATTTCCCACCCTCGACTTATACTCGAGTCAATAAGTTTTCCCAGTTTTTTGTGGTAAAATTGGGTGCCTCGGCTTATATTCTGGTCGACTTATACTCGAGTATATATGGTAGCTCTTTGTTAAGATGGCAAAAGAAAATCAGTACACTATTATTATTATTTTAAAAACTGTATTTGCTTTTGCTTTTAACTGTATAACTTATAAACTTATATAAAACTAAAATTGTTATCCCAGAAAACTGGTCCTGCCTGGTGTGCAACACCCATACACTCAGGTGGAGATTGCGAAAGACTTTATTCTGCACAGAAGGACGCAAAGGGATCACTCCCACTAGGCCTGTGCAAAGGCCCCCACCTTAAACAATATATGTTTATAACTTTACTTGCTCTTAAGCCCCATAAATCATACCCTAGGACCACCCAAAAGACCAACCCACCTTCATTCTCTATATTCAGCAAATTATGTATATGCTTTAACATAATCATAATCATTTACACAATTCCCAGCAATTGCTATCCTCAAATTCCTTTTTTCTATGCGGTCATCTTCCCAGAGTACATTTGGGGTTTCATCAGAGCAACTATTCTTGAAGGTTTTACTGATCAAGCTGTTTTCATTACCCCTTATATTCTAGCAACTGACTAAATAAGAATTCCTTACAGACACCAAAGCTTTAGAAGAAGGGATATTCTGCCCTTTTCTTCAAAACAATTTTTAAAAGCCAGTTTTGTTACTGTTTTTGTCTGTGTCAAGATTACACGGAATATGTAAAAGTAAGGAAAGCATGACAATGATTTTCAAAAGAAAGGCAGGATTTCTGTCCCAAGAATAACTAATAACAGTCTTTATAGAAAGAAAAATACTGAATGATACCCTTTTTCTTCTGTTCCTCTTCTTGCCTTCTGAGAAAGGCTTGCACAGCTGCTGACTGAACACCTTTAACTTTTGGATCCTTTTTGGGAGGGCCAACAGCCAAACTATACCTCTTCTGCAAAGAAACCAAAGTTTCACAAAGATGAGAAACAAATATGAACTTATGGTGCAACTGTTTTCGGCTATGTCCAAGAGGATTATTAGTATGTAAAAATTTCCTCATGCATTAGAGGAAGAATTTCTTTCTTAACTAAAAACAAACAAAACAAAAAAACACAAACAAATGGAATGTATAGACTAAAAGAAGAAAATTTAAATTCAGCTCTGCATCTCATCTTCTTTATATGAAATGTAAGAGATTTTCAAAGACAAAGTACTAAGGTAAACCAAAAAAACACGCAACATAAAATTACAAATAAATAGGGACATCGTTTCTATTGGACTGTAATTAATACAAGTGACTGAGTTCCTTTCTACAGCGTTTGGGATCTTAACAAGAAAAGGTTCCCGTAAAAAGATTAAACACATTGAGAAAAGAATCACTACTCATAATTCTTTCAAAGAGATTCCTCTAAATGTTCAAATAAAAGAATGAGATATTTGGGATAAAATATCAAATCAAATAAGAAAAATATTTGCACAGGTACAATTTCTGCTAGTGAAATGTTATAAAATGTAAGCTTTTGTATGCTCCAGTTGAAAATATGACATTTTAATTACCCTCCCCTTATTTTTGGGAGGGGTGGGGGAAACAACTGCTTCTGATTTACAAAATATTGTGGTGCTAAATAATATTATACTAATATTAAAGTAGAACAATTGAAGATTACATAAAACATTAAGAGAATTAATTTCACAATATTATTTCCAGATGTACTTAGCCCTATACTTTGAACACCTATTGTTTTAGAATAAAATCTTAGGTATGTTGATTGATCAAATCACCTCTTAATATTGGGTCGATTAAGTTTAGGTTAGTTTGGCACTATGAGCAGTCATAACCCATAGATTATGTAACCTTGTCACCTTTTGCTCATATAGAAAGAAATGAATGAAAAAATAACTCACTATTTTTGGGGGGATCAATTATCATCTGATATTTTAAAAGAACTAAGAAAGCCATGGGTAGTTTAAGTTTGTTCACAAACCAAGATCTGAAAACCGATGGAAAGTGAGGTTTATGATACATCTAAAAAATTTAAACGGAATCAGGCTCATATAAATCTGTATAACAGTTGTTTGCAGAAACTAAGCAATCAATAACCAGCATAAAGTATTAGCACTGCATTATCTAATTTGCAACTTCAGAAGGGATATTCAGAAATCCACCTTTAATGGAAAACTGATTGGGTTTTCTTGATAGGTTTCTACAAGTGGAAACACTGATTCTTGCTTTTCCAATAGCACTGGACGATATCTATATAGCTAAATGTTGCAACAAAATGCAAATCACATATTGCTCTTATTAAAAAGTACCAACACAGAGGTAAAATGAGCAAAAATTCCAAATGCCCTTAGAAATCATTTAAAGAGCTGAATGACATACATGCCCTAAATATAGATTTAGAAATAATTTAACAATGTAAAATTAGCATTAATGCCCTTTCTTATAAGCATCACAAAACTATTTTAAAATCTCATCCTCCCTATACTAAGAGTGAAAATAGCACCTGGTTTCAGATCTATCATAAGTCATTCAACAATACAATGAAGAAAGCTCTCAATCCTGGCTGAGTGAACTTCATATTCAAAATAATCAGAGCATATTAAACTACAATGAGTTTATGCATGAATATAATATGCCCTATTTCAGGATTTGTACCAGTAATTCACTTAAGTTGTGTATGATTACTATATAATAACAAGAAGTAATTTTAAATATACTTAATACAGCCATATATATTACATCCTGAGCTATCTACAGTAATAGTTGAACTATTATTATAGCAGTCAAGCAGAAGCAGCTTGTTTCAGTGTAAAAACAGCTAATTAATTGTTAGAAGGTTTTTGCCAAGGGAAATGAACTAATAGGCCAACAATTTTAGTGACACATGATGCAATACTATAATTGGTTTTGTTTATATAAATTGTCAAATACAAATGTCATCTAACACATCTTTCTTAGAAAGCTGAACAATTTCAAACTCTTTTTCTTATCTCTTAATAGTGTTTCAAATTGGCCTACAATACAAAACACATGCATTTTATAAAACTCTATTCATGATTATAAAATTAATAAGATGGTTCCCACAGCTATGAAAAGAGTTTTCCTTCAGATGAAGAACCTGCCCAATGCTGTCTGGTATTTGAAAAGAAAATATCCACCAGCACAGCTATCCTGTAAGAAAAGTACAACATCCAAAATCAACATTAAAGCTCACATTTTAGTGAAAGCTTCACATTATATTTGGTGGAACCTTCTTTATGAGTAATTTTGGAATGATTTAATTATATTTTATTGTATTTATTTTTCCCCATTAACCCATATTATTTATTTTAGCATATGCTGAAATTCCAAGACAGAAAGACACTGTGCTCTATTTTAAACTTACAGGAGAGGCTAAATTCTCAATCCTTCTAAGGGCATTTTATTAATAGAGTTACAAATGAATTGTTCAAAATGTGAAAAATATATTACTTGATGGTCTCTATGGGAACTCTCTCCTATACTATCCCACATAATGATCCCATATATTAATGGTTTTGCTGGGTATATGGGATAGTTCTGAGATTATTTAAAAATTTGAATAAAATGAATGTATTTAAGTACATTGTATTGATGATGCTAAGATAATAAAGGTAAGCAATCTGCTCCTGTTCAGATGTTTGGAGCTTTAAATAGTCTAACTACATACATTTATTTTATTACCTCTTGGTCAAATGGCCAACAGCTAAGTATGACAGGAATTGTAAAAAACTGAAATGTACATTTGCTTATTTTTATAACACGCAATATTTTCTAAGTTTGTTATTTACTTAAAGCCATTCACTGAATTTTGGAGAAAATAGGTAACTTCGTTGTCAACAAAAATCCAACATGGAAACAACTGATCAAACTGAGAAAGTTATATTTTTGATATCGCAACATTCAGCAACTTTGTTGCTGTAGAATTACAAGTAGAAAATAACATTTACCTCCAAACGTTTTGAATTGTGTGATCAATGGCAGACATATAAATGCTTCATACTTCAATTTTTTTGAAAGATCACCAACGGTCTCCTGTGTTTTACAGAATCCCTGCATTCATTGATTTGAGCCTAAACTATCTAATTCAGGGGTCTCCAACCTTGGCTCCTGGAAGCCTGGCGGACTTCAACTCCCAGAATTCCACAGCCAGCTTTGCTGGCTGTGGAACTCTGGGAGTTGAAGTCCGCCAGGCTTCCAGGAGCCAAGGTTGGAGACCCCTGATCTAATTTGTTCTCCACAACAATAGCTTCAACAAAAACTTTACAATGATAGATCACATTTTCACAGATTTCAAGTCAATCTAGTTGAAATGAATCGGATTATACTATGACTTTTAATTTACTATTATATTGCTTCGTTTGTATACCAGTAGTATTTGAAATATTTTATGCTGCAATAATTTTCTCCGGGATAGTATCCCAGGATTAAAAAATTGTGTCTCCACCAGGGAAAAGATCTCATCAATCTCTTGTATTACCAGGACACTTCTGCAGAAACAAAATCTTTCTATACCCCAACTGCTAGAGCTATAAAATTAACACAGGGTCAGAAATCATATGGGAAGCAAAAAAAATCAGGATCCAAAGCCCTGTAATATGCTCTTGACTTGTAAAACATTTTAGACTAACACTTCAGCTAAATGAATAGCTTTCTAATCTAGGTAGTAAAGGAAGGCAACAAACTTATCTCCATTCTCACTTCTATTTGTTGGCTGGTTGCCAGAATTATGCTCCATTTTTCAAACCCTCCAACAGAAAATCTTTCCATTAACTTAATTTTACTTCCTTAATCCCAAATAATTAGCATTCAAAGAAAAAAAGCACTGGAGCAAAATACAATACATATTTTAAATATAGGAATGGACAAGCATATTTACAGATAGACCTTAATTTCCGACTGTAATTGAGCCAGAAATTACAGTCATATGTTATGCTGGTAATTAAGTGGATCATCATAACTGCACCTGATTTTACAACTTTTGTCCTAAAATGGTGGTTAAGTTAAAATATTCTTCACAATGGGCTTTTTTTTTTTTTTTTGCAGAAAACTGGAAGCAAACACCAATTTCCTGCAAAAAAAAAATGCCATAAATTGTGGTCATGTCACCATGGGACACCACAAATATTGCAATGTTTGCAAACACCAGTTGCCCAGATGTGGTTATATGACCATGGGGTGTTGGGGGGGGGGGAAATGGACCATGGATCTTCAAAACTAGAATCTTTTTTGGCGTCCAGTGTAACTTTAAACTTTATGACCTGTGCCCATAACACATTATCTTGCATTGAAACAATTTAAAACATTAACAGATTATGCTGGCTTCTATGAAGAAATCTTTTGACCAACTGCTGTCCAAAGGCATACTGGACTCATGTGGGCAATTGGGAGAATCTCTCTAGATGACAGGAAGATGATATTCTTTAACAGAAAGATACCAGAAAGCATGCTAGCTGTGTGGGCATTTACCAGCTGTGCAGAAGTCATGGGAGACAGATGATCCCTCAAGTATCCTGGCCCTATGCCACACAGGCCCAACTCCTTTTCTAATCTTGCTTCTACCAAAAGAGCTCTGATACTGGAAAGATAGGAATCTCTGATATTTACAAGGAGACTGGGGACAGGGCTTCTGAGGTAAATTCAGCTTCTCTGAAAATGGGCCTCTCCTTCTGCTCTTGGAGGATATTACAATATATTCTTCAAGGTGCCCTATTATCAAACCTCTTGGTGGTCCTTAGTAAGTTTAATAAGGCTAGATTCCAACAATATGCAAATCTGACTGCTTGATTTATGGTTTAACAGGATATATTATATACTCACACACATTTTATACAAGAAACCATGATGCTATCTTAGTAATTCATCTTTTATTCTGTTTATGTAATAACTGCAGTTATACCACTTTGTAAGAAGTATTCAAATTTGGCCAAGTGTCTTGAGAAACAAGAAAAACAGCAAAGGCAAAGCTTAAAAAATAAGGAATGAACAATAACAGCATTGTTTAAATATCATTAAAGATACTGAAATGGAAGAGTTACAAGCAGTGCTTTAATGAAAAAGTGAGCTTTGGAAAAATCAAATAAATAATTTATTTTTAAATGAAGTGTATTCTTCATCTCATTCAATGCTTTCCCCATAGAACATTTTAATATAGGTAGTCCTTGACTTAAAACAGTTTGTTTAGTGACCATTTGAGATTACAATGGCACTGAAAAAAATGATATGACCATTTTTCACACAAATCTTGCTGCATCCCCATGATCACATGATCAAAATTCAGACACCTGGCAAGCAACTCATATTTACAATGATTGCAGTGTCCCAGGGGCATGAGATTGCAACCTTCTAAAAAAGAACAATCAATGGGAAACCATATTCACTTAACAACTGTATTACTGAGCCATGGCGGAACAGTGGTTAGAATGCAGTATTGCAGGCTAATTCTGCTGACTGCCAGCAGTTCGAATCTTACCTGCTGAAGGTTGACTCAGCCTTCCATCCTTCCAAGGTGGGTAAAATGAGGACGCAGAAGGTTGGAGGCAAGAGGCTAAATCTAAACCACTTAGAAGTGGGGCTGTAAAGCACTGTGGTGTCTAAATGCTATTGCTATTAACTGTAGTGATTCACTAAACAACGGCAAAGAGGGCATAAAATGGGGCAAAATTCATTTAACAAATATCTCACTTAGCAACAGAAATTTGGGGCTGAATTGTGGTCATAAGTTGAGGACATGTCGAGGACTACCTGCACATGCATCTGATTAACCTGAACTTAAAACAACAGAATTTTAGTCATAAAATAGGCAGTCTCAACTCCAGACACAGCCTTTCTCAGAACACCTCAACAAAACCTCTGAAGAGTTTTAGCTGAAGATGAATATGGCATTCATTGTTCCTTGTTTTGGTAGAAGGCTACTTGGTTCTATCCATTGTTTCCTGTTTGTTTTTTTAAGGAAAGAACTCATCATATTCTATTACTGGTTTGTACTCTGAATACTATCAAATTCCACAGCATAACCATACATCCGTAAGCCAAATAATAAAAAGCATCACAACTTGATTAGCATTGCTAGAATTTCTGGAATTTTAGGGCTGTAATTCAGTTTATGTGAAATAGTACACATGTACATCCATACAAAGGCGAGTAAAGTTTGGAAGAATGCCTGCCTGATTACAACTCATTCCAGGCTCAGTTTAATACAACTGGACTATTTAACTTATATTTAACTCAAAGAGTAAAAAACCGAAACAACTTGCACTAGATATTACTCTTAGCTCAAACGCAACAAAGGCAGAAAAATAAATGCAAGTAACAGTTCTCTTGTGACTAAGGCTCTTTGCTTACCCTCTCTCTTTCTCTCTCCTCTCTTCCCTTCCAGATGTATTTCTGAAGTCAATTCCCTCCCCCCCAAAATAAATCCAACTCATAAATCTTCAGTTGAGAAAGCAATCCTTTTTCATGAGTCATTTTTGTTTGTAAAATGGTTGGGGAGGAAGGAGAAGAAAGACTTCCGAAGTCAAGAAAAAGAGTCGACTATGTACATAAAACCAGGTTTGTTGTGGAAGTGAAGTTTTCCCTTCAAACTGACACCCTTGAACCACCTTTCCGGGGGTTGAAAACAGCCCTCGCTGGTGGTAGGAATCTCGAGATCCGAGGGGGAAGAAGACGACGACGACAAAATGAATCTTCCGGCTATTATTTCTGGCCGAGTCCTCGCCAAACAGACTGCCAAGTAGGAGGAGATGGATCGCGGTCTGGGTCTGCGATCCCGCTGCAAAACCTGGGCGGATGTTTTCACAGTGAGAGAGAGAGAAGGGGTAGGGGGGAGAGAAAGATGGCGAATCCCTCTTTTCAAATACTCCGGATCCAGGGATAGCTTACTCGGACGAAGCGTCCGGAAAGGAAGAGTTGGGCAACAGCTGGCATCCACGTCAATCCCAGCCCGCCGCGTCCTCCTCACTCCTTCCCCCCCCCCACCTCCCTTCCCCCTTTTTTCCTTCTCACCGGCATGGCGCTCGATCCTTGATGTTCCGAGGCCTTCATTAGGACTTCGCGGAAATCCATGACGGGCTCTCCAACGGTTCTTTCCCCCCTCAACACCTGCAAAGGCGCTCAGGCGGCGAGGAGCGCCCCTCCACTCTGCTCTCCTCTCTCTCTCTCTCTCAATCGCTTCGGTCCCCTCGCCCAGCTGACGAAAAAGTTGCTCGCGACGCTCCTCCCCCTTCCCTTACTTCCGGCCCGCGGACCTCTCTTGCCTTCTCTTTTTAAATATCGCCTCGGAGTTTTCGACCGAGTTGGTGGTGTGTGTTTTTTTTAAAAAAAACAAACGTCACTTCCGTCACTCGCGCCATAAGCGAGCACGCACGCGCCCTCCCCTTTCCGAATTATAATAATAATTATTATTCTTTTAAAAAATGTGCCTGTACGTCATGTCATCGGGCTTTTTCGGAAAGGCGGTCGGAGCGGAAGGTTCCACCGTGTTGTGTGTGGGTGAGAGAGCTCACCGAGCGATCGATTCGTTCTGTTCCTCTCTTATGGAATGAGGCTGGGCTGGACGGGCTGTTGCTTGTACGGGTGGATGTTGGTTGCTTTTGCTGCGGGCTTCCCTGGACTCGGAAGCTAAGCAGCTTCGGGTCGGGTTAGCGTTAGGGCCGACTGTACGTTCGCTGTACTGGGAATCACGATGCACCCCGCGAAGGAAAGAATAAGGAGCTGTTCCCTTTCTACTGCAATTGCATGTAGTTATGTGGGTGTGTCGGGGTAGTCGCTGGACGTCGAAACTCGAGGGTTTCACTTCTGTATTACTTTTTGTGTTGAATTCACCTTGAATTAATTCACTTTTTATCACGCGTGTATGTTGAAGTAGAAATTTCTGCTATAATATTTTTATTCTGGCTTTGCTATAAATAACTGAAGATGTTGAAAGTACCTCGACTTAGGACTACAATGGAGCCCCAAATTTCTGTTAAGTGATACATTTGTTAAGTGAGTTTCCCCCCCATCTTTTACAACCTTTCTTATAACAGTTTTGTTAAGTGGTTCACTGCAATTGATAAGTTAGCAACCCGGTTGTTAAGTGAATCTGGTTTCCCCATTGACTTTCCTTGTCAAAAGGTTGCAAAAGGTAATCACAGGACCTTGGGACACAGCGACGGTCATAAGTATGAACCAGTTGCCAAGCGTCTGAATTTTGATTACATGATCATGGGGATGCTACAAAGATTGTAATTGAAAAATAGTCATAAGTCATTCTTTGAACGGTCACTAAATGAACTGTGGTAAGCCGAGGACTACCTGTAGTTACATGAGTGTGTCCAGGTAGTCACTGAAGATCGAAACTCGAGGGTTTCAATTTTGTCTGGCTTTTTACGTTAAAGTCACCATGAATTCTTTTTATCATGCATATATGTTGAAATAGAAATTTCTGTTATATTTTTATCCTGCCTTTGCTATAAATAACTGAAGGTGTAGTAAGTACCTAACACTTACTCTTATTTTCCCCTCAATCCTGTGAGTGGCTTTGGCTAAGAGACAGGGACTGGCCCAAAGTCCCCAACCATCTTTCATGCCTCAAATCTCCTGGTTTCTGGGTCAGCATCTTCATTGCCACACCAGACTGGAACTCTTCAAACATCTTGATAAGAGTAATTGACCTTATTTTTATTTGTAACATGCTCCAAATTGTGGAATTAGTACATTTTCACATTGTTAGTTGTAGAGTTGTAATTGCAGGAATGTTCCAATCTCGGATGGCAAACCTTAGATAAAGAATGTTTCCAAGCAAATACAACTCAAGTAAACAAAGTCACTAATCTAAAGGAGGATTAGAGAGAGGAAGTAAACGTATGTTAGACTTTAACTAGAGATAATTAATTGTATGGATTACTGTGCTAAACAATAACGAAAGTTAAGCAGTAACCAAAGTTAACCAGTGATGGAGGATAACTAAAAATGTGTATAAATGCAAGACTAGACTCCAATAAAGGTCATCATGATTCAGTTGTTCATGATCAAACAACTCGACTGCCTCGTCATTACAATAGTTAGTTACTAGTAATTTCTCAGTAGCTTACCATCAGTATTTGAGTAAGCAGATATTCCATTTCACTGACTCTGGTGTAATCTTTGTTGAAAAAGTTTTTGGTGTTATGTATAAATGGTATAGAAGGAAAAAAGATGCAAAGCTGCTGAATAAGATCTAGATCTTTTACAGATTTAAAATATTGCTACAGAAAAATTCCATGTACCCTGTGTGCTGCCCCACTCCCTCCACCACACGACAAGAGTGCTACAGATGTGTATTCAACCCTCCCCAAACAGGTCCTCAGAAAACACCCACAAAGTCTAGGAAAGCAGGCCAGGATGAACCGCTCAAGCACACAAGGCATAGAACTGGGCATGTTGCTCCAGCAACACTGAAGTCCTTAGGGCAGAGTTAAGTAGGCAACACCATTGCAGCTCTTTATGAGAGGTGAGGTTGCCTCCTCATGAGTAGTCTAGCTGACCGGCGTTACCTGTCTCCTTTCTGCTCTACATGTCCTTCGATCTGGAGGAGAATTGGACTCCATCTCCTCCTTATTGCTAATGGGTGGCAGCTGCTTCTGCTCCTAGCCTGGAGCCTTCTGGCCAATTTGCTACAGCTGTGGCTCTCCTCCTTCAGCTTCAGCCTGTGGCTCCTCCTATTCACCCAGCTGAAGCTGCTCCAGAAGGCTAGCAATTTCTGAGCCCCAATCCTGACCAATTTCTGAGCCCCAATCTCTACACTTTACTCTTCAGACTCAATTTCACTCTCTTCCTCTGAGCTCTGTTGTGGCATTCAGCCGCCGGCCCCTCCAGCAGCCAAATCAGGAAGAGGAGGCATGGGAGTCAGGATCAGCATCAAGGCAACCTGAGAGCTCTGAGGGGAAACAGGGAGTGGAGCTGGCAAAGAGACGGGAGCTTGGGCCATCCGTCATCCCTCAGATGGAGAGTCAACAGCCCCCAGGTCTGGAAGTGGCTTATGAGGAAGAGGAGCAGAGGTGGTATTCAGCAGGTTCTGACCAGTTCTGTAGAACCGGTAGCAGAAATTTTAAGTAGTTCGGAATTCTACTTCTATTCTACCCATCTATTCTCTGCCTCCCAAGTCCCAGCTGATCAGCTGGGTCTTGTTTTGTTCCCCTGCATAGGAAAGCAGATTATGGGGATGGGTAGAGAATGCAGAGTTTACAGTATCCTTCCCCTGGAGTGGGGTGGGAATGGAGATTTTGCAGTATCCTTTCCCTGCCATGCCCATCAAGCCATGTCACACCTACCAAGCCACACCCTCAGAACCGGTAGTTAAATTGAATCCCACCACTGAAGAGGAGGAACAACTATGTCCCATGCCTAATGCAGAGAAGGCAGAGGAGAGGAGAGCAGTGGAAATTCATGGGCTGGAAGGAAGAACCACCTCTGCTAGCAAAGCCCCACCCTATCTCTGGGGATAAAAGAAAGGGGGCGGAGATGAATAGCTGTAGCAGACTGTAGTTAGCCTGCAGTGAGAAAGAAACTTTTTGCTGGGGCTCCTAATAAAGGAATCTTTGACTTCACTTCAGAGGGTTTGTCGTGTTTGGGGAGCTGGGTTAGAACAAACCCACATCTTGAGGGGCCCGGGGGATGATCCATGACACTCTGCCTGTGAACAGGCCAAGAAGACCTCCAAAGTCCTTTTCAGCCATATGATTCTATGTATCTTATTAGTTTAAAAAGCAAACAAGCCAAATGTTCAATTAAGTACATGGATGTTTTTTACTTCAAAACTTCCATGAGGTGCTGCTATCTTTATTATAGATACAAATCAATAGATTTTGAATGTGGGTTTTTAGTGGCAAGTAATTTTTCTCACTCATTTATCCTCATCTAAAACATGTTTTTGTTATATCAAATGTCAATTATTTTATTTTATTTTATTTTATTTTATTTTTTATTTTTTTATTTATTTTGATTTGTCAATTGCTTACAAGATAATAGGTATAAGTATAAACATAGTTATGAATACATGAAATGGGTACATATAAGAAAAATAAAAGAAACAATAGGACAGGGACGGTAGGCACGTTGGTGCGCTTATGCATGCCCCCTACAGACCTCTCAGAATAGGGGTGAGGTCAATAGTAGACAGTCTAAGGTTAAAAGTTTTTGGGGTTTGGGGAAGAAACCACAGAGTCAGGTAG
Organism: Hydrophis major; assembly: GCA_033807585.1. Taxonomy (NCBI): domain Eukaryota; kingdom Metazoa; phylum Chordata; class Lepidosauria; order Squamata; family Elapidae; genus Hydrophis; species Hydrophis major. Next base: position 124,579,355 of record CM066328.1, read on the forward strand.
AGTATTCCAGACATTGACCACTCTGTTGCTGAAGTTGTATTTCCTGCAATGAAGTTTGGTGCAGTTAACCTTGAGTTTGTATCTATTGTTTGCTCTTGTTTTGTTATGGTTGAAGCTGAAGTATTCATTGACAGGCAGGACATTACAATATATGATTTTATATGCTACACTTAGATCGGACCTAAGGTGGCCTAGTTCTAGGTTTTCTAGGTCTAGAATTTCAAATCTGGTGGCATAAGGTATTCTGCAATGAGTAGAGGAATGGAGAACTCTTCTTGTGAAATATTTCTGGACTTTCTCAACTATGCTAATATCAGCTATGTAATGTGGGTTCCAGACTGATGAGGTGTATTCAAGAAGTGGTCTAGTAAATGTTTTGTATGCTCTCGTTAGTAGTGTGATATTACCAGAGAAAAAACTATGTAGGATTAGATTAACAATTCTTAATGCCTTTTTGGCTATATAGTTACAGTGGGCTCTAGCACTTAGATCATTAGAGATGAGTATTCCAAGGTCCTTTACAGAGCTTGGATCAACAACAGGGTCTTAACTATTCAGCTTGTATTTTATTTTCTGATTTTTTTTGCCAATATGTAAGACAGAGCATTTATTTGTTGAGATTTGAAATTGCCATTTGTTTGACCATTCTGATACATATTCAAGGTCTTTTTGAAGGGTAGCAGTATTGTCTGTGGTGTTGAATAGCTTTACATCATCAGCGAAGAGAACACAGTTGCTCTTAATATGATCACAGAGGTCATTTACGTAGAGTATGAAGAAAGTTGGTCCTAGAACACTGCCTTGGGGGACACCACTGTTGACAGGTACAGAATTTGATAGCACGCTCCCAATTTTGACCATTTGTTGTCTGTTTGACAGGAATGCTTCTATCCCAGGGGTGGGCAAACTTTTTGGCTCGGGGGCCGCATTGACTTTTAAAATTTGACAGACGGGCTGGGTCAGCACAAGATTTTTTGGGAATCGTCCCCCTCACCCTTTCCCCCCCTCTTCTCCTCCTTCCCTTCCCCTCAGAGGACCCCTGAGTCAGGAGTTGCTACCGCCGGCGCAGCTCCACATGGCTCCAGTCCCGTGTTGCCTCGGGAAGGGAAAGGCAAAAAGGAAGAGCCGTGGCGGTGCTTTGCAACGGCAGCAGCGGCACCGGAGGCTCAGGCTCAGCAGCTCCTGGTTTTGCTTTTTCCTTCCCAAGGCAACGTGGGACTGGAGCCGCGCAGAGCTGCGCTGGCGGTAGCAACTCCTGACAGCCCCAGCCGGACACCTGAGCGGAACCCGGGCGGAACTGCCTGTTGCTGCTGCCGGAGCACTGCCGGGTCGCCTCCTCCAAGCAGCCCGCCTGCCCGCCGGGCTTCCCCTCCGCCACGCGGCTTGGGGCCAGGCGCGAGCGCCCACGAGTTAAAACGAAGCCAAAAGTTGCTGGGAAGTTGCTCAGGTTTCCGGGGCTTCCAGGGCTTTGCAAAGGCAAAGTTTGCAGGCGGGAGCATCTTCCTGCCAAGGAGTGGGAAGGGTTCCGCCTGGCGGGTGGGGCGGGCTGCTTGGAGCGGGCTGCCGTGCGGCTCGGGGTGAGGCGCAAGCGCCTGCAAGTTAAAAGTTGCTGGGAAGTTGCTCTGGTGCCGGGAGCAGGCTTTTAAAGTGCCACCCGAGCAAAGTTTAAGCAGCCCACCCGCCCACCGGGCGGAACCCTTCCCGCTTCTCAGCGGGAAGACGCTCCAGCCTGCAAACTTTGCCTTTGCAAAGCCCTGGAAGCCCTGGAAATTCGAGCAACTTCCCAGCAACTTTCGGCTTCGTTTTAACTCGCAGGCGCTCGTGCCTGGTGGAAGGGAAGCCCGGAGCCTCCTCCAAGCAGCCCGCCCAGCCACCGGGCTTCCCTTCTGCCATGCGGCTCGGGGCCAGGCGTGAGAGCCCGTGAGTTAAAAGGAAGCCGAAAGTTGCTGGGAAGTTGCTCGGGTGCTGGGAGCAGGCTTTTAAAGTGCCACCCGAGCAAACTTTAAGGAGCCCACCCCGCCCACTGGGCGGAATCCTTCCCGCTCCTCGGCGGGAAGACGCTCCAGCCTGCAAACTTTGCCTTTGCAAAGCCCTGGAAGCCCCAGAAAACCGAGCAACTTCCCAGCAACTTACAGCTTCGTTTTAACTCGCGGGCGCTCACACCTCACCCGAGCCGCACGGTGGAGGGGAAGCCCGGAGCGCCACCTCCAAGCAACTCACCTGCCCGCCCGCCCACTGGGCTTCCCCTCCGCCACGTGGCTCGGGGCCAGGCGCGAACGCCCACGAGTTAAAACGAAGCCGAAAGTTGCTGGGAAGTTGCTCGGGTGCTGGGAGCAGGCTTTTAAAGTGCCGCCCGAGCAGGACTGCCGAGCCGGGAAACAGGGCACCAAGGCAGGGCAAGGCTCCACCAGCAGCAGCCTAGCTTTAGGTGGCTCCAAGTAGCCCACCCTGCCCGCCGGGCGGAACCCTTCCCGCTCCTCGGTGGGAAGACGCTCCTGCCTACAAACTTTGCCTTCACAAAGTTTAAGGCTGGAAGCCCCGGAAAAAAAGGGGGGGATTGGCGGGGACTCACCTTCGGAGAGGTCGCACTCGAAGGTGATTTCAAACTGCCAGCCGAGGCGTTTGCAAATTTCTTTTCTTTCCTATCCCTAGATCGCTCCGCACTGTTTTGCAGCTTTGGGGGCCACGCAGCACAGGGCAATATGCCAGGCCCAGTTATTTTTTTTCAGGGGTGGGCCGGATTGGACAGACCAACGGGCCGGATGTGGCCCGTGGGCCGTAGTTTGCCCACCCCTGTTCTATCCAGTTATGTAGTTGTCCAGAGATACCATAAGATTTTAGTTTTAGAAGTAGTTTGTCGTGTACCAGTGAATCAAAGGCTTTACAGAAGTCTATGTAGATTGTGTCTATTGTTTTGCCCTGATCGAGTTGTATAATCCATATGTTTTTGCAGTGTAAGAGTTGCAGATTACAGGATAGTTTTTTTATGAAACCAAATTGTTTATTGGAGAGTAGGTTGTTTGTCTCTAAGTGGAGGATAATGGATTGGTTAATAATTGATTCCATGACTTTACAGGTGACGCAACATAAGGAGATTGGTCTGTAATTTTCAACTAGGCTGGGGTCTCCCTTTTTGAAGATGGGGATGACCATGGCTTGTGACCATAGGTTAGGCAAGGAGCTGATCCTGAAAGATGTTTCAAAGATTATGCTTAGAAGTTCTGCTATGGCAGTGGATAGCTTTTTTAAGAAGTAGGCACATATTCCATCTGGTCCAATAGATAGAGATGGTTTTAGATTGCATAGTGCTTTTTCAACATTGTCTTCTGTAAAATTGATATGTATTAGATCATTGTAGTTTTCTGTGGTTTGGCTAGGAAATACTGGGCATGATCCATTGCTGTTTATAAATACTGAGCCAAAAAATGTGTTAAAGTTGTTGGCTTTAATAGTGTTGTTGTTGCAGTCTTTACCATTAGGTCCTATCGGGGTGGGATGGACCTTGAGTCTTTTAGTTTGTTGTTTACAAAATTGTAAATTTTTCTCAATCATTTATCCTCATCTAAAACATGTTTTTGTTACATCAACTGTCAGTTATTTTACTTTTATGAAAACCAGAAGATGATTCTAATAATTGGTGAATCAGTAGATGGCACTCTTTCCTCTTAGTCCGGATCTAAGGCACTAAATGCCAGCAAACTATGTGTTCTGTGACTATCACATCATGATCATTCTTTTAAAAAAAATAATACTATGAAATCCTAGATCATTGATGGCTTGCCGAATGTGAATCTAAATAACACTTAAGCTTAAGATTTGCTGTATATCAAAATACAGGAATGCCTTGACTGACAATCGTTCATTTAACGATCATCTGAAGTTACAAAAGAGTTGAAAAAAGTGAGTTATGACTGTCATAGTAGTTGCAGGATCACCGGATGAAAATTAAGGTACTTGACGGGTCTATCTGTACTGCAGTAGTTCCTCCAATTAAATTCAGGATGAGATATACAGGTAGTCCTCAACTTATGACCACAATGGAGACCAACCTTTCTGTTACTGAATGAAACTTGGTTAAATGAGATTTACCCCATTTTATGACTTTTCTTGCCACAGTGGTGAAGTGAATCACTGCAGTTGATAAAGTTAGTAACCCAGTTGTTAAGTGAAACTGGTTACCCCCATTGACTTTGCTTGTCAGAAGGTCGCAGAAGGTGATTACATGACCCCTAGACACTGCAAGCATCATAAACATGGACCAGTTGCCAAGCATCTGGATTTTGATCATATGACCATGGGATGCTGCAATAAGTCTTGTAAGTTTGAAAAAATGGTCATAAGTCACCTTTTTTCAGTGATGTAATTTTGAAAGTTCACTCAGTGAACCGTTGTAAGTTGAGGACTACCTGTCACCCCATTAGAATAAGAATGAATCAAATTTCTTGTATCACTTAAAACTACAGTCCTTGAAAAAAGACATAATAGGCTTGGAAAAATTACTAAGCAGTAGAGTCAAAGACTGGAGATTTGAACATCTTTCTTGTGTGGAAGAAATTAGATTGTGATTCTTTTGCTTGAAGACAATTTAGGAGAGAAATGATTGAGGGGAATGAAATCATGTACCGAATTAAGCAAGTGACAAAGAAAAGTTTTTTCCTATCTTGCAAGCACTAGGCCTGTCAATGAAACTGGCAGGAAAAAAGATTCAAAGCAGACAAAATAATTTACCACATAGGAAATAATGAACCTCTGGAATAAATTAGTGTAATATATGGTGATGGCTACTAACATGGATTACTTTGAAAGGGGATTGGGCTTGTTTGTGAAAGTAAGGTCTATCGTGTCTATTAGCCTTGAAGACAACATTTCCATTGACTGAGAGTAGCTTGTCTGTAACTATTGTTGCAAAGGAACCGTAGCAGGAGGAAAGGACTGTATTCTATGATTCCCCAAAAATAAGATGCATAAGATGCTCCAAAATAAGCATTATAGCTTATTTTCCAGTTAGGGCTTATTTCTGGGAGAATACAGTGCTAAATGTGGCTGATGATCTTAACTGGGGCTTATTTTGGGGGTAGGGCTTATATTACAAGCATCCTGAAAAATCATGCTAGTACTTATTTTCTGGTTGGATCTTATTTTGGGGAAAACATGGTATCTTCTGCCTGACTGGCCCTTAAAGGGAGTCTGGGCATGATGCAGTAAAAATATTGCTATATTCTTGTAGAAATGTAAAAAAATATAAAAGTCTAGAAAATTGCTATTTTTTTCTTCTTGAAATGTGACTTGATAGCATCCTCTGAAATATTTTTTTTTACATTTATTTGTATCTCATCTTTATTATTTTTACAAATAACTCAAGGCGATGAACATATCCAACACATCTTCCTGTTTTCCCCCCTTCTCCCCAAATCCTGTGAGGAAGGTTGGGCTATTTCTCTTACTGGTCAGTTATAAAATAAGGTCAGGGGAGAAGATTTAATTTATTTTAATAATCCTGTAAATCCAAAACAAAAGGCCTGTTTTTAAATGATGTGTTCGCTGCCCAAAGTTTTATCAGATAGATAACCAACTTTGCAAATTTTAACAAACAAATAAATACATTGATAGGGCCATGTAAATCACCAGGATCTGAGTTAGCTCAGACAGCTTTGTTTTACTTGTATGTTACTACATGTATCTGCTCTATTTCCAAGCAATAAAAATTTTCAGGCCTGTCAGCATTTGTTTAGTATTTAATTTCCTTGATTGGAGATTTACAGTGGTTAGGCTTCTATTGATTCATATATTTCAGGTAAACATAACAGGGTTCATAGCATCAGTAGTCCAACAAATTTCTGCTTTTGAGCATTTCTTGGACGAAAACCTTTTATAGAACCAAGTCCTCTCTCCTTTCATGCACAGTTTTGATGTGATAAAAAAGAAGTTTCTCCTAAGTTTCTTCTAAGCCTACTGTCATGCCCCAGGAGTGGGGTGGGAATGGAGATTTTACAGTATCTTCCCCTGCCACACCCACCAAGCTACCGGTAGTAAAGTTTTTTTAATCCCATCACTGGGCTGTGTGTATTTGTGATTTGTTAAAGACAGAAATTTTTAATCCATGAAGCTATAGGATGCTCCCATTGCTGAATGAACTTTCAATGTCAATTGAAAGATATTTTAACTGGCCTATTTGTTAGGAAAGAAATGTACGAACAAATCATCCTTGTGAAAACGCATAAAGGTGAGAAAAGTGGCTGCAGGCAAAATCTATAGTTCTAGAAGCTGGGAATACTGTTGTTTTTTGTCACAGTAGATAATCATGTTACTGCTTCAGCCAGTAATGTACTGGAAAGTTACAGCTAAGCTGTTGTAAAGCATCCCAAAGGGGAGTCATGTAGAGAAATTCTGGAACAGCTTTTGTTTTTCTTTATGCTGTTAGTCCTGTGCTCCTAAATTGACTACAGTAGCTAGGCATTAGATGTATCAATTAAGAAGTTTCTTGTCTCCTTTAGTGATGCAAATGATGACTGTCATAGGCCTGGAAGGTGGAGGACTGTATATTCACTGTTGGAAGTCTCACATGTGATGCAGTGTACTACAATAGAAGTGCAGGATATGCTACAGCTCAGTTTTTACTCGTGACTTTTTGGAGATGCTGAGTCAAGTTGTACACAATCATAAACATTTCTAATTTCCTTCACCCCTGCAAGTCGGAAACATGGTATTCTCAAACTTATGTGTGTTTTAATTCCTCTACCACTTTATGTTTCATACAATAATAGAAGGTTTAGGCATACTATAATAGTGTAATTGTATTAGGTTGTTATGGTTTTTTAAATACCATTTTATGTAAAGTTTTTAAAATGGTAAGAAATAACCCAAGTAGTATAGAGTAAGGAAGAAGACAAAGGAAATCAAAGAGAAGGCTAAAAGTGCAAGACAGAAAAAAAGGAAAAGAAGAATATAAAAGAAAGGGAAAATACAAAGAAATGGCTTTCAATGATTTTTTATAGTGTTCCTTGCGCCTTGGCATACAGTCATGCTGTCCACATGACCATGGAAATGTCTTCGGACAACTTCGGGTCCCTTGGCTAAGAAACAAGATGAGCACCCCCCCCCCCCCAGATTAAGATACAACTGGATAGGGGAAATCTTTACCCTCACCTATTTACAGAAGTTATAAGTACAATTATAAACTGCACTATGTTGCTAAGTGTAGAAATATGGAAGCTCTATTTTCTTAAATTCCAGAGCAGGCATGGGAAGCATCTGCTTCAGTGATGAACAAGTTTTGAGGGGTGAATGTTTTCCTATCATGCTACCTCAGCCAATGCTGAGACACCTGAACTGCAACTATCTTTTGGTTCAGAGGAAGGAGATTGAAGAGAATTAATGGAGATGCTGTGGGTCTTATTTCCTCCTCACCTGCTACAAGCAAGGTGTCTAGTTTTTTTAAAAAAAATCCATTAATTAATGCTCTGTGTGTAGAAATCTGAATGCATATCAGATATATTTATTATTCAGTCAAATTAATAAATAAAGCAACTATGGGAATTGGCTCTGTAGTAAGAAACTTACCAGGATTCTAACAAGCTGCAGAAATTTGTCAAGCAGTGAACCTATATTGCAAACCAGGAAGTTTGTTGCACAATCGGAAGAAATAGGTTATCACATCACATGATTCTGTTCACAGTTAGTACCAATATCAGACAGGTGGATTGATTTACTTTTGATGGATCTGTGGTGCACAGTAGACCACAGTTTATTTTTTGAGATGCTGCAGCCTAGGGGATGGACTACTTATTTGCAGGAATTCTTATCCCATCTTATTTTTCTGCTTCTGCCTGCTGATTTTAAGGTGAACATCACTAATCAGTTCACCATTTATATATGTTGAGTTATGAAAATTTTTTATTCTGTATCTCTAGATGTTCTCTGAGTGGCTGAAAGGACAAAGATAAAAGCTGAAGAATGCAGACTATAACATTCACGTGGCACTATTTGGAATATATAAACAAATCAACACTTGTCTTTCACGAATGTATAGCTAGTACTAATAGACAAGACCATTTATTGCTTTTTTCCTTGAGACAGGAGTGAAAACCCCAAGGTCCTAGTCTGTTATAGGAGTCCTTTACTGTAGCAGCTCTGAAGCTGCATACAACACGCTTTGTAAGAAAAACACCAAAGATAACAATTGATAGGGACAGGAGTTTTGTGTTCCAATATTGTTCAGCCATGTAGTGTTCTCAATTAGTACAAGGAAGACAATGGAGAAAACCGGCAGATCTACTATAAATTATTGTACAGCCTTGCTGGGTGAAAATTTGATGGCACAGAAAAGTATCCTCAGTAGAATATAATTTTCCCTCCTGAAGCAGAACATATCACAATCTCCCTGTTAGTAGGAAAATCAGATGAAAATTCTTTTTTAAAACTCTTTGCCCAAGCATTTAAGAGATCTGCAATAGTCATAACAACAGCATAATACAGATTGCAAGATGAAAGAGTCATGCTTATTTTGCAAAGTGTCCACTCTTGATTATAGAAATGTTCTGTTCACAGCCACAGTTTCATTGTGCAGTTATCTAACTAGCATCTTCTGCTTTTCTCCCCACAAACAGAAAAATAGTAATTTCAATAGCTAGCAATGCTTTCAAAATCTGACACTCATTTCCCCAGGGAGAAGTGGCTCTTCCCTCCAGCAATAACATATAGGTAGTCCTTGGTTAACAACCACTTGCCAGTTACGACAGGATTAACTGAATGGTACTTTTGTCCACTCCTCAAAAGTTCCAGCCATCCCAGCACCCCATGATGATTTGAGTGCAATCTGGGTGCTTGGCAACCAGCTCCCATTTACAACAGTGGCAGCGTTCCACTGTCAAATGATCATGATTTTGTAACCTTCCCTGCTTGCTTCCCACAAGTGAAGTCAATGGGGAAACTGGGAGAGAAGATTTGAAATTACTTGGGTAAGTATCCCCAGCCCACATAATCTCCCTGAGCCTTGTTGCACTTGCTCTATTTAAATGTTTTCAGGAGATGTCCAGGCGAGCCAATAAAGGAATCAGTGGTAGAAAGATTACGTTTTTTTCATAGTAGTTGCATTTCCCTAGGCAAATAAATTGGGGATAATTGTGGACTTCGTAAAAAGAAAGTTTGCCCTGATCTTGGTCTTCTAAGTAGCTGTAAGTAGAACCGCACTGTCCATCTTCTAAGAGCATATATTTCTTTCATCTTTTTTATATGTAACTGCCAATAACACAAGGACACTGAGAGCAGAGAAGCATTGTGTCCAATTTTTCTCCAGGCCTCTTATCATGGTATGGCAAGTCACCTCAAACTGGGCGCAGTAAGAATATTTAAAACCTCCATTCAGCTAAATGAGATGGTCCATTTATGGCTTACAATGAAGCATTTGTCTCTTGCAGTTGAACTATCAATGAAAGTTTATGCGCGGGATTTAGTAAAAACATTAGCTAAAGCAAAGATAATGTAAAATGGAAATCTGAATCAGCGATACATCCAAAAATATCCATAGATATACAGATTTATACACATCAGAGACCAAAGCTGACAAAGGAGTTTTGTGTAAGATAAGAATTTATGCAACAAATTCTTTTGAAAAGCTTTTTGTGGCTTGGCTGAATCTGCTTTCAAGTTGGCAAAAGAAAAAAGCATTGTTCTCTTTTATTGTAAAGCAGGGATAATTACATGGAAGTAATTAATCAATTAAAATTCTTCCACAAGTACAGTAATTTAAATGAGAGATTCTCACACAATATGTGCATCAGGAATTTCTCCTACCAGCTGTTGTGTATGTTATGCATAATTTTAACAATGTTTATTTAACGAGAGAAAACTTTTTTCTGCTTACCTTTGACAACTTTTACTTTTTTAAATCAATGTATACCTGCATTTGTTATTGTTGGTATAATTTATGTTTACATCATAGCTCCCATCTGTATAATGTTCCAATTTTTTTTTCAAAACTTGGCTCATTTCCTATTCCTGGGGTTAAGGTGGTTGGAAAGTTTTTTCTTGCTACACTCTATATGCTTCACTCCCTTCTAGAAATATATAATCTGTTATTTGATTTCATTATTTCTTCCTTTTTTAAAGTTTAAGCTGCCCAGAATTGTTGAATTAGACAGCCTCTTAGTCATATGTGAAGTACGTACATAAAGCCATTTATAGATTTGACTAAATCAATAAGTCCCAAAGGTGCTTTTTTTATGGCTCTCCATCCAGTCAGAGCTGAGGAAGCTTCTTGAGTGACAAGTGAAATGTCTGTCATCAAAGAAAAAAACAAGAAAGTCCAGTTGCCTCCTGAAAAAGCACCTCTTGGACAACCATGACCTGGATGACTGAGAATCTCCATAGATTGAAGCAGTGAGATTGTTATTATGAAGAGTTTACAGTCAGGATCAGACAGTGGAAGAGACAGATAAGAATAAGGTGTAGAGAGATTTTTGAAAATTCAATTTGTGCTGAAAAGTTAGTAGAAAAGATGGGAATTAAAGGAGTAAGCCAGAAATCTCAAAATAAGTTTTACATAAAATACCACGATGTAGCAAATTATTTATTCTTCTCTCTCTTTGGCTGCTTCTGTTTTTGGAATAATGTCAAGATGGATTTCTTGGCTGACTAAAAGCAAGGCAGAATATTATGATAGATCGGAGACAGCAAGTAATCCATAGGAAGAGATCTGGAGAAAATCCCCTTTTGGATGATTAAACTTAATGATGAAGACTTGGAACCATTCAAAGATATTGTGATGCTGATGAATAAGGCAGAGTTCAATGATAGGAAGGCTTGGAGGCAAAATAAGTAGGTTGCAGAAGTGGTATTCAGCAGGTTCTGACCAGTTCTGGAGAACCGATAGTGGAAATTTTGAGTAGTTTGGAGAACTGGCAAATCCCACCTCTGACTGGAGATTTTACAGTATCCTTCCGCTGCCATGCCCACCAAGCCACACTCATAGAACCGGTAGTAAAAAAATTGAATCCCATCACTGGTAGGTTGGCATTGAATAGGTATCATTTGAGATGGTTGTGAGCGTTCAGTATGAGTACAGCAAGCAGATGAGGGTATGAGGTCAACAGAAAGAAAAATAAATTGGATGCCTTTAGAGTAAGAGTAGTGAGAATTACAGGATTTGAAGAGCTCTCCCAGGAAAGTTGTGGAGAGAGGGGAAGATGCTGGGAACACAGAGGAGACCCTTGAGGAACAAAAGAGGAAAACAAGCATTTATGAATGAGTGAACTGTTTGGAAATACTAAGCTATGGTAGAATTCCAAAACAGAAGAGGATGATCAATTATTTAGTTAGTTAGTTTAATTTGTCAAGCATGTATGAGAAAACAAGTATAAGTATGAACATAACATATAAACATATAAGTATAAACAGGTATAAGTATATACATAATAAATGAGTATGAATAAAAGAGAACAGTAGGACAGGGACGGTAGGCACTCTGATGCACTCCCCCTTACAGACCTTTTAGGAATGGAGTGAGGTTCACAGTAGACAATTTGAGATTGAAGTTGTGAGGGGTTGAGGCTGTTAACAACGGAGTCAGGTAGGGCGTTCCAGGATTGACCACTCTGTTGTTGAAGTCGTATTTTCTGCAATTGAGTTTGGAGCGGTTTACCTTGAGTTTGTATCGGTTGTTTGCCCATGTGTTATTGTAGTTGTTGTTTTTTTTTTATTGTGCTTATAAATAAGGGAACATTCAAGAATAGAAATACTTCAATTAGGTGCAAAAAGCTATTTATCATATAGATTTATAAAGGTAGCCCAACTCAGACTAGACGGCATAAAATTAAAACTGATATAATGCCTAAAAACAAGCAAATAACACCACAGAGCAGAACACAGAAGGTGGAACAAATAAAACCAAGGCAAGCTACACACTGATGGATACAGCACCATTTTATCTTAAAGCTTGGAAAATATACCACATTTGTTTTAAAATGATCAGAGTTCAGGTGGTCCAATCTCTGGAGAGGGAATGTTATTCCAAAGAGCAAGGTGCCATGATAAAATTCTTCTCCAGGGCAATTTCAGTGGACTAATAGAAAATTGAAACCAGATTATCAAATGCCCCTGAAAACAAAAGCAAAGAAATAAGCTTATTCACTTGAACATGGCATTGACTCCACTACCAGTCCACCAAAGCAATTTTGAGGTTTATCTGCCCATCATCTTAATTGTTGCTGAATTTGAAAAACTTGAGAAAAAAATGAGCCAATCAGTGTTTCCACTCAAGTTGACAAATGGGAGTGTACAAAAAAGTCATTCCATTGTTCACGCTACTGCTAATCATGGAGAAAGAAAAAGTCCTTTCATCTCCACCCAAAACAAACAGGAAATAATAATGTTAATGCTTGCTTCCCATCGACATTTTCAGTATATAATGTGTATGCTTGATTGTTTGCAAATAAGGATCTGAACATCTGTACAATAATAGGACGAAACTGCCAGGCTACTCACCCAAATCTCCTCTATTAAAAAATCTCAAAGAGCTGTATAGTTGATGTGATATTGTGTCATTGATGTAATAATCCTGTGTCTCTGGCTGTAGCAGTGGAGGCTAAAATGGGGGAGAGGAAAGTTCTCCATAAAATGGGCGTTGGTTCTTACCTGATACGCCTCTTCTGGTGGAACTGCGTAGAGCATCCAGAGAGTGGGAGGTGCTCCAGTCTTCACTTCTCATAGGCTGAGCTGAAATTGAGGAACGCCCTCCTCCTCCACGTGACTTCTCCATGCGTTCCCCCAGTTTTAACGAAGACGAGAGGACAACAACAACCCTCTAATCTTAACTATTATACAACTTGAACTACAACACTAGAAATCATTGGCCGAAACAGGATTCCCCCCCTACAGACAGACCAATTAGGGTGGGGCTGGATGCTCTACGTAGTTCCACGAGAAGAGGCGTATCAGGTAAGAACCAACGCCCATTCTCCGTAGAACTGCTGCGAGCATCCAGAGAGTGGGACATACCAAAGCAAGTCTGTCCTACGGGTGGGAGTCCGTCTGGATTGGAACTTCCCCAGGATCTCTCACCACTTGCTGCAAGACTCACCTGCCAGAAGATGCCTCAGCTGAGGCGTAAATATCAATCTTATAACGTCTTATAAAGGGAGATGGGGAAGTCCAGGTGGCTGCCCGGCAAATATCAAGAATAGACGCCTGAGTAGCCCAGGCTGCCGAAGTAGCTGCACTTCTGGTGGAGTGAGCGGTAACCCCACTGGGAACTGGAATAGCTTGAACTAAATAGGCCTTGGATATGGTAGCCCTAATCCATCTGCCTACCATGGACGGAGTGACCTTACAGCCTAGCGTCTTTGGCTGAAAGGACAAAAATAGAGACTCTGTCTTCCTGATGGACTGCGTGCGAGAAGTGTAAATACGCAAAGCCCTTCGAACATCAAGGATGTGCCACTGCCTCTCTTGCTCACGCAGAGGCTTTGGACAGAAATTAGGCAGGACCAACTCCTGTGTCCTGTGGAACACTGAATTGATTTTTGGCATAAATGCTGGGTCTGGTCTCAGAACCACCCGATCAGAATGAAAAATACACAGGTCTTTTCTCACGGATAGAGCTGCAATTTCAGATATCCTTCTAGCCGAAGTAATAGCCACCAGAAATACTGTTTTAAATGTAAGAAATTGAAGTGACGCCTCTCTGAGAGGCTCAAAGGGAGATCTAGTCAAGGCCAGGAGAACTTTATTAAGGTCCCATGTCGGGTATCTGTGCACTACTGACGGGCGAAATTAGAAGCCCCTTTAAGAAAGGCCTTGATCCGAGGATGGTGGGAAAGGGGACCGAAAGGACCGCCAGCAACCACCGTTGAGAGAACCGCTACCTGCCTCCTTAAGGTGTTAGGTGATAAACCTCCATCTAGGCCATCTTGTAAAAAGGCCAGGATCTGCGTAACTGAAGGAGAGCGTGGATCGATGAATGATTTGTGGCATCAGTTACAGAAACGATTCCAGGTCGCATCATAAATGCGAGTGGTAGAAGGCTTCTATCGCCAAAATGGTGTTAATGACCTGGGCTGATAAGCCTTCCTCAATCATCCTTTCCCGCTCAACCTCCAAACGGCCAACTGGAGCCACTGTGGCTCTGGGTGAAGCAGTGGGCCTTGCGACAGTGAAATCTGATTGAACGGGATCCTCCATGGCGGAGTTACCGACAGATTGCGGAGGTTCGCAAACCATAGCCTCCTGGGCCAATATGGTGCCACCATGAGGATTTCTGCTCTCTCAACTATCAATTTTTGAATCACCCTGGGGATCAACGGAAGTGGAGGGAAGGCGTACAGTAGCCCGGGAGGCCACGGGCAACGCAAGGCATCGTGATTCTCTGCTCTGTTGGAGGGATAATGGGAGAAGAACCCTGGTGTTTGCGCGTTGAGCAGAGATGCAAAAAGGTCTACTAGGGGCTGACTGAACCTGGCTGCTGCCTCTCTGAACAGGTGTGGGTACAGACGCCACTCTGCCTGGTCCAGTGTTGCCCTGCTGAGCCAGTCTGCTTGGACATTGGAGGCTCCGGAGATGTGCTCCGCTCTGATGGATGAAAGATGCGCCTCTGCCCATCGATACAGCCACTCAGCCTCTCTCATGAGAAGGATGGAATGGGTGCCCCCTTGCCGATTGATGTGGGCCTTGGTTGTAGTATTGTCCGTAAGGACCAGGACATGGCGCCCTCTCACTCGATGAAGGAATGTTCGCAAGGCCAGGTACACTGCGTGAAGCTCCAACTAGTTGATGCTCCGACTTCGCTCCGCATGAGTCCAAACTCCCTGTGCCGAGAGAGACTGCAGGTGGGCCCCCCATCCGGAAAGACTTGCGTCTGTCGTGAGAATAACCCTTTGAGGCTCTTTGAATAGCTGTCCTCTGTTGACAGATGGTCGCGTCCACCATAGGAGGGAGGCGAGAACCTTCGGCGGGACCTTCACTACAAACCTTGATGTGCTCTTTCCTGAACGCTGATACGGCAGGAGGAACCATTGCAAATATCTGGAATGCAAGCGAGCCCATGGAATAATGGAAATACAAGAAACTAGCTTCCCGAGCAGCTTGGATAAATTGAGCAAAGATGTTTTCCCAGTTCGCCGGATATCCCTGATAGTGGTGCGGATACTAATAAGTCTCTCCTGAGAGAGGAAAACCCTCCCTTCAACAGAGTCAATCACAGCCCCCAGATGGGATATACGAGTGGAGGGAATAAGCTGACTCTTCTCCCAGTTCCTAAGAACCCGTAGGACTGAAGTACCGAGAGGGTAGCGCTAGTATCGCTCTTGGCCTGATGTCGGGAAGGGAATACAGCCAGGATATCATCAAGGTAACAGTGGATCTGGATAGGAATTTGTCTAAGGTGAGCTGCAAGAGCTGCCAACACCTTAGTGAAAGATCTCGGAGCCGAGGCGAGACCAAAGGGAAGGGCTACATACTGGAAATGCTGATTATTATAGCAAAATCTGAGGTATTTGGAATACGAGGAATGAATGGGAATATGGAGATAAGCCTCGGAAAGGTCAACCAACGTAAGCCAGTCCCCTTCTCTGATGCCCTGTAAAATAGACTGTAGAGTCTGCATTTTGAACTTATGGCGTATGATAAAATGATTTAACCTCTTAAGATCTAAAATGGGTCTCCAACCCCCGGAATGTTTAGGCACCAAAAATAAAAGGGAATAGAAACCCCTTCCCTGTTGGGAGGGAGGTACAGGTTGAATGGCCCTAATATCAGATAAATGTTTGATGGCGGAGGCCATAAGGGCCCGCTTAGCAGAATTCCTAGAGGTGGGTGAAACCCTGAAATGCTCAGGGGGGGGAGTGTGAAACTGCAGGGTCAAGCCAAAGCGCACTGAATTTCTGACCCAAGTGTCTGAGGTAGATTCCTCCCACTTGTCGGCAAAATGCCTGAGGCGGCCGCCTATGGTAGGAGAACCTGCAATACTACCTGGGTCGGCGGGCCGCCCTACTCCCAGAACCCCTAAAGGGCCTTCTGTAACTGCCCCCTCTCCTGCTTCTGTCTCCCGAATCACCCCGGTCCTGGTAAGATGACCGGAATGCAGGGGAGCCCTGAAACCTAGGAGTGAATGATGACTGGAAAGGGGGACGAAAGGAGCCCCTCCGAAAGGGCTGGGAACCCTTGGCTTCCTGCCTACGAAAAAGAGAAGGCAGAAACTTTTTTTTATTTCGAGTTTCCAGAAGCAATGGCTCAAGAGCGGGCCCGAACAATTTCCCTTTTGATATGGGGGCTGAAGCCAACTTAGACTTATTTTTAATATCAGCCTGCCAGTGTCGAAGCCAAAGCAATCGTCTGGTAGATACGTGGGAAGATATAGCCCGGGATGAGAACTTAACCGAATGAAAGGTGGCGTCGGCTGCAAATTCCACCGCCGCCGTGATTTTTGCGATATCTTGATGGGCTCTGGTGTCAGCTGGGGGGGATGAGTTGCTTCAGCTGTCTGAGCCACCTGATGGAAGACCGGGTGAAGAAGGAAGTGGCCATGGCCGACCAGATAGCCCAAGATCAGCGGTGTGAGCCTGCCGGAGCGCCATCTCCACTCGCCTATCCTCCGGCTTCAGTGCCTCCAGTGCATTGGTAGGATTGGAAGAGGAGGCAAGTCTTACAATCGGATCATCTACTTCTGGTGTGTCTAACATAGCGGAGAAATCCGGATCCAGGGTGAACAACCTCTTGTCCTGACTAGAAGGGGCCGGAGAAGGACCCACCGAGGCCAACTGCTTTGCAACCAGATCCGAGAAGATTGGGGGGGCCGGAATAATGTCCGCTGCCACCGCAGGCTGTCTGAACATAAGGTCATCAGGACCTTCTGGGCTCGATGGAGGGGGGTCAGAGGGAGACTGAGAGGCCAGACCTGAAACGTTCTTTGCCTTAAATAATAAGGACTTAAATAAATGGGGTTTAAAAAGACCCACAACAGCAGGTTGCTCGGGGGAAAGACCCTCATCTTCCGACATTTCTCCCTCCATTAGATCTGCCTCCAGAAAGGGTTCAGAATACTGCAAGGAACCTCTATCAGAACCTTCGTACTCTCCGAACGGTTCAAGGCCCACTACCTCTTCTTCTTGGGTATCCTCCCCCTCTGGGAATGGGGCATCCATGTGAGGAGGTACCTGACCATGTTGAGACGCTGGTGCAGAAAGAGACCTTCCGGATAAAGACTCAGCCTCAGGAGTCCTCCCTTGGGAATCCGGTCTAGACAGCTGCTGCATTCCTTCGGCTATTCCTTGACGGATGGCAGACTGCATCCATTCTCTAATGTCATCAGGTATAATGTTTGGAGTAGGATCTCCAGAACGTAGACCAGCAGCGGTCATCGTACAGGTCGCCTCTGGCACACGGGGGGGCTGACGGCCTCGGGTGGAGGTACTGCCCCTGGAGGAAGAGGATTGGCTTGGCAGGGGGGGTTAGAAGGAAAGGCAGGTGTTATAGAGTGTGACTCTTTAGCCCGCTTGCTAAACACCCTTTCTAGGGTTTTATGACGCCGTAAAGCATCTCTTTGAGAAGCACTGGAAGATTCCTTGTCCTTTTTGCGAAGGTAGTGCGTCTTTGATTTGGCCTTCAGAGAAGAGCCAGTAGGATTAGCCTCTGCCATAGTATTGAAAAAGGAAATGGCGGTTGGCATGCCTAGGAGTTCGGCCTACTTATTTAAACCGGTTTCCTAAGATTGGGTCACGTCCCCCTTTTTGAAAGAAATTTTATTCTAGAACAGTAATTAATTAAACTAATTATCTATCTATTTAAAGATCTCCCTTTTTTTTAATTCTATGCAATAAAAAGGAAAGAAAAAATCTACCCAAGGTTATTAACTATAAACCCTGAATATATACACTAACAATTATTATTCAGTTGAGGGTTGGGTTCAAGTAAGGAAGACCAAACAGACCCAAGAGATAACAGCAAAAATACCTACTAGCAAAGACCTAAATTCCAAATGGACCAAATGAACGCTGAGGCCAAGCAAATATACAAAAGGCAAGACAAAAGGGGCCTCTGTAGGCAGCCCCCCAACAACAATGGGGAGTACGTGCCTGCGCCTCTGAACTAGCTGCGGGCCAAGGAAGAAAGCCAACAATATCTAACCAAGAGGTACAACAGGGCACGGAGCCACAGTGCCCTCCAGGTAAAAACGGAGGCTCCACGTGGCCTGATGGTCCCGCTAAGGGCCTACAAAAACTTCGCAGCTCACCCTTAATTCCAAACAATAAGTCTTACTTGATAAGAAAAACAAAATGGCGCCGGCCACGAGGCGCGCCAAAAATGGCCGCCCGGCTCAGAGCGAACAGTTCAGAAGCGCACCAGCCCACCGCAACTTCAAGGTATGAGAAGGAGAAAAAAGGGGCTGGGAGAGGAAGCGCTGCCTCCTCTGAGGCATTCTAGGGGGGAAGACGCAATTGCGTGCTAAATATAGAGCGTGGAGCCAAGTGGCTGAGCTCAGCGCACTTGGAACGGCAGAGGAAGAATGAGGAGGGGTGGGGGAGGCGAAAAGGCTCCAAACCCCTTACCTCGCTCTGTAAACTAAATTTGGGGCCGCACTACACTCTGCAGGGACAAGAAGGAAAGAAAGAAATCAAACCTGAAGTTAAAATGCAACAACACCTGAAACGGCCAAGGAACGGAAGAAACGCTGCCTGTCTTTCTCGAAGGCTGAGCTAAAACTGGGGGAACGCATGGAGGAGTCACGTGGAGGAGGAGGGCATTCTTCAATTTCAGCTCAGCCTGTGAGAAGTGAAGACTGGAGCACCTCCCACTCTCTGGATGCTCGCAGCAGTTCTACGGAGAATGTATTATTTTTAGGATTCAGTCACATTTTCAGGTGGCTATGATTTTCCTTCTCTATCCACACTCAATCCACATATATACACTATCCTAAAATGGAACTTAGAAATTCAGAAGTAAATTTGGTTGTTTGCCCAACAAAGTTTATGTGGTATTGCCAAGGTCCAAAGTGGCTTTTGAATTTGTACAGAATCTTCCAATGGAAATGCTTTTTGTTAAAATATAAGGTTAGATCAAGGGAAGGATTTCTTTGTGTGGAGATGATATCCATAGCATGAAATGAATTGTATGCAAATATAACACATACTGAATTCACAACAGCTCACATTGTTTTCAACTTTAGGTAAATAGGATAAAAATTAAGTTCTAATCCAGATCTTACTATTTTAATCATGCATCCTATAGTTATTCAAGTTCATGGGTAACAGTGAAGAGGTAATGTTCCTAACAGTACACTAGCAAATACATTAATAGCTCTACAGACACTTCCTATGCAAGTGGGGATTCATTGTGGGGAAAGTTTCTAATGTGTAATCATTTTGCCACTCCCAGATAATTGCTTTACTGCATCTTCAGTAACATCAGAATTTTCTTCTGAATTGTGTTTCTAAACTAGGTTACGATTCTTTAGTACCTCTGTTTTTGAGATAGATGGGTCTTGATTGTCTTCTTTACTGATTTCAGGTAAAATATGATTTTGGGTTTTATGGTGCTCAGCTTATTCTTAGCTAAGCTTATGCAGGATGTGGAACTGCCAGCCTTTTCCAAACAGGTGTCCTCCATGAATACTGAATTACAGGTTTTATAATTCCTGATCAGCAGAAGAGTTGGAAATTAGCTGTTTCCCATTCTACAATTCAGAATTTATCTCAATGGGTTGACACAATGGAAGTAGCTAACTGGCCAAGTCTGCAGTATTAACATGCAGTGTGTTTGGAGCCAAGTTCTAGAATGGTGCCACAGTTCTTGGTTACTATGGAGACTAATCTGTGAAAACACATGAATACAAAATAAAACATTAAACTGGGACCCCTAGCATGAATTTCCTTACTCTTTTATCTCTCTTTTTTGTTCTTTTTGTGTAAAGTACCCATGGAGATAGAGGAATGTCTTCTGGGTGTAACTCTGAGAAAAAGTCTACCAAGACTCCATTTAAAAACAAACTTGGTGAAATTTCTTTGCTCCTACTACAGCCAAACAATCAGCAATAGCCTTTGATAAAAATGAAGACAAATTTGTCATTAAAAACCATTAAGGTAGCTCCATCTTAATAAGGAGATTAAAATACAATACAGTGCAATACAATACAATACAAATATAATACATTACACGTGTGTATGTGTCTCTCTGTTTTTCTGTGTGTCTATTCTTCCATTCAGCTGTGTCTACTTCTCAGAGACTGCTGGACAAGTCCCTGCAGTTTTTTTGGCAAGGTTTTTCAGAAATGGTTTGGCATTGCCTTTTTCCTAGGGCTGACAGAAAGTGACAAGCCCAAGATCACCCAGCTAGTTTTGTACCTAAGGTAGAATTCAGTTTCCCAGTTTCTAACCTGATGCCTGAACCACTACACTGAACTGGCTCTCAAGGATTATGTGGCAGTTGCTAAATCTAGTTAATCATGGCAGAAAAACCACATAATCTCAGCACATTTATAGAAGGTTCCTAGGGCGTTCCTGGACTGAAGTGATTGAGTTCCCAAAACATGCTTAATGTTGCTATTAAATTAACCCATTTAAAGGTTTGTGCAATAAACTAATCCAATCAGTTGCATTTGTGCAAGACATTAAGCTTTCAAAAGGAATCAAGTTTATCCTTCTATGTAAATTACAAATATAATTGCCAGGATTTTACTGAATGTTCACACAACTGAATTGTGTGACTTGAACGTAGCCGCCAAGTTAAAAGGAAGACCAAGCGAACTGGAATATCAGTAGTTCACTCTGCAGAATTCTTGATGATGTTATAAATGAAGGCCAACGGATAGGCCCAAAGGTTTGGAGTGAATTAGATTTAGTAATCATCATTTAATTATAACTGGAAGCTTTTTCATGTACCCCTGAATGAATATAAAAACACCAGTTCATATACAGACAGGTTTGAGATAATCAAAAGACCCATTTATTTTTGATTCTAGGATAGACAGGAATGCTCCCTACTGAATCCTCTCTCCCTAATGGAAAGATTGGTACAAGTATACCCATGCAATGAGTAAAGTTTTTGCAAGCATTATGTAGGTCATACTTCAATCACCTCTCTTAACCCCAAACTCCATTCCCATTCACTGATGGGGCTTGCTGGTTGAACTTTACTGTTCATGTCATGCAACATTGAGGTAGCTTAAACCCTCCTCCTTATGACTCCCAAAAGCTCCCCCAATAACAACTGTTGAAAATTTGTGCCAGAACATGCATTCAAAATGGTGAGGTAACCTTAAAACACCTCCCTCAACTCAATAATGACAAGAAAATATCAGGTGTGCCGATGTGTATGATGTGGCATCACTCACTTTGCATCATTACCTTGCCCACATCAGCTTTTGCCACATCAGATTAACTTCAGCCTCCCTCTTTCAAAAGATTTCCAACTCCCATTAAGATTGCCACTGAGCAAGATGGGAGTCTTAACATGCCTGAAGGGCACCAAGTGGGAGAAACTTTTCTTAAAGTTCCATGCAACATAAGAATGAGTAAGTGGAGATGTAAACATCTTTGTTTTCTTCCAGTTTCCATCCACAATAAGAATAAAGGTCAAACTACTGTATAGTTTTCTATTGCTATGTTGGTGATGCTTTAATAGAAGAGGGGTTATTTTGCCCAAGAGATTCAGGGCCCTTGGTCTAACAGTCCTATGAATTAGGAGTAAAGCCACTACTGAAGCTTGCATATATTTGAGTAAATGGAGATGTAAACATACTGGGACAACCTATTACTTTTTCTTATGCTGCTGAACTTATAATAGGATTTCCTTTGCTAATGACTGGTTGTTTTTGTGTAAGAGGCCCCATTTTAGCAGCATCTCTCTCGGATGTCTCAATCAGTACATAATTAATAGGGAGGTTAACACCCCAATTAAATAACACGGCTGATAGAGTGACTTTAGTTCCAAATGAACTCAGAGTTGTTTAGGGCTCAGGTTAGCTCCCTAGGATTAATTGTCTGGAGTAGCTAGATTATGGAGTTCATACTTTCCCGATTACACAGTTCAGACTGTTGTACAAACAGAATCAATAATGCAGATGAGCTCCCATACATCAGCATTTACAGTTTGGTCCTATAAATCAGAGAGTGAAAACTGGCTGTGCTTGCGGGCATTCTGAAGGGGCAAATGTGTCCTTCGAGATTTTCAAATTTGTCCGCAATTCCACCCCCCACCTCCCATCTATGCTCAACTCTTCCACTCCCAATTTCAGATGCTACATGGCTGTGCAAATGCTCCACCTCTCAAGTCTCAAATTTAGTTGTGGTTTTCCATTATTATCCTCAATAGCACGTCCTGCTTCTCTGTCCTATTTCCCATCCCATAAGCTGTTCCCATTTCATTTCTGTTCCAGCCACTCCCTTCATCGTACCTGAGCTTCATATTACCCCTTTTTTTGCTTTTTCCTTAAATTGATCTGTCTTGTATCTTTTTTTTTTTTTCATTTCTATGTGAGCACTCTACCTTTTTTCAGTTAACCTGAAAATGTTTCTTGGGGGGGGGGGATGTGTATTTGAGAGAGAGAGAGAGAGAGAGAAGGAGGGAGAGAGAGAAGGAGGGAGAGAGAGAGAGAGAGAGACAGAAAAGCATCCAGGGAAACTCAGTTCACTCTCTAGTCAGTACTTTTCCATTGGATAGCAGAAATTGCTTCATTATTTATTGGTTGATTGGATTACAAATTGGATCCTGTTGTAGTGGATTTGTGACTTTTTCAGTGGCAGACTAGCTGACTAATAAAGAATGGATAGACTAATAAATAAATAATAGTAAAGTAATGGAAGATTTGGCTATGCCTGTAGCACCCTTCTGGCTTTCTCAATACCTGGAGCTTGCAGCTTCATGATCATCGGGGAGGGGGAAGTGCCAGAAATCGCTAGTTGAAGGGTGGACTGTCCACTTAGGTAGCAACACTGATTGACAATCAATTTCACATGCTGTTGTGCCAATGGAATAGACAACAGGTGGAAAGCATAGGCAGTTAGCAAGATATCCCCAATAAAGGAGTGGTTCTGCAGGTGGTAACCACAGACAACTTCTCAGTCCCTATGCTCTCTGGCTGATCGTTTGATCAATTTTGAATGCTGGCAGTGCTTTCACTCTAGTGGTAGCATGAGACAGAGTCTACAACCCACACAAGTGGCTCAGGTAGTGCAGCTCATCTAGGATGGCACATCAATGCGAGCTGTGGCAAGAAGGTTTGCTGTGTCTGTCAGCGTTGTGTCCAGAGCATGGAGGCGCTACCAGGAGACAGGCCAGTACATCAGGAGACGTGGAGGAGGCCATAGGAGGGCAACAACCCAGCATCAGGACCGCTACCTCCACCTTTGTGCAAGGAGGGACAGGAGGAGCACTGCCAGAACCCTGCAAAATGACCTCCAGCGGACCACAAATATGCATGTGGCGCTCAAACGGTCAGAAATAGACTCCATGAGGGTGGCATGAGGGCCTGACATCCACAGGTGGGGGTTCTGCTTACAGCCCAACACCGTGCAGGATGTTTGGCATTTGCCAGAGAACACCAAGATTGGCAAATTCACCACTGGCGCCCTGTGCTCTTCACAGATAAAAGCAGGTTCACACTGAGCACATGTGACAGACATGACAGGGTTTGGAGATGCTGTGGAGAACGTTCTGCTGCCTGCAATATCCTCCACCATGACCAGTTTGGCAGTGGGTCAGTAAAGGTGTGGGGTGGCATTTCTTTAGGGAGCTGCACAGCCCTCCATGCGCTCGTCAGAGGTAGCCTGACTGCCATTAGGTACCGAGAAGAGATCCTCAGCCCCCTTGTGAGACCATATGCTGGTGCGGTTGGCCCTGGGTTCCTCCTAATGCAAGACAATGCTAGATCTCATGTGGCTGGAGTGTGTCAGCAGTTTCTGCAAGACGAAGGCATTGATGCTATGGACTGGCCTGCCCGTTGCCCAGACCTGAATCCAATTGAGCACATCTGGGACATCTTGTCCCGCTCCATCCACCAATGCCATGTTGCACCAGACTGTCCAGGAGTTGGGGGATCTTTAGTCCAGGTGTGGGAGGAGATCCCTCAAGAGACCATCCGCCACCTCCTCAGGAGCATGCCCAGCATTGTAGGGAGGTCATACAGGCACGTGGAGGCCACACACACCACTGAGCCTCATTTTGACTTGTTTTAAGGATATTACATCAAAGTTGGATCAGCCTGCAGTGTTTTTTTCACTTTGAGTGTAACTCCAAATCCAGACCTCCATGGGTTGCTAAATTTGATTTCCATTGATAATTTTTGTGTGATTTTGTTGTCAGTACATTCAACTATGTAATGAAGAAAGTATTTAATAAGAATATTTCATTCATTCAGATTTAGGATGTCTTATTTTTGTGTTCCCTTTATTTTTTGGAGCAGTATATATGTTTGTTGAGAAGAGGTCAACATCTTATCGGGGAAAGCAGTTCTTACAATCGGACAACTGCCTGCTCCACAAACAATACGCATTGGGACAGGTCTACTCACCAGCGAGCGCAGCTCTTCATAGGAGGAGAGCGGGGTGGAGACGTAGTCGCTGCAGGACCGCCCCCCCTCCCTCTGCACATTCGCTCCGAGCATTATGACGTCACGGCGTTCTTTAAAAAGCACCAGAGAAAACACTCGGCATTGAGAAAAATAAATGCCCTCCAATGTTGATTAAAAGCGGTAGCGGCGACCCGCAGGTAGAGCGAGCTGTATAAAGCAAACGCGAAGAACTGCCCATAGAAGCCTCCTCGGCAAACATGGTGTCCCCGGTGACCGTGGTGAGTTCGGTGACGGTTGTTTTTGTTTTGTTTCGGCCGGAGTAAAAAAAAAAAAAGTCAGGACCAAAGATATTCAGATAGTATCACCAGGCGGGAAGGAGATGCGAGATCTGCAAGGCGACTTTTATGATCCCCGCAGGAGTCTTTCGATAACAATGGATGAGAGTCGCTGTGCGGCAGTAAGACTGCCTCCTCCAGTATGTTTGCTGTGAATTAGATTCCGGGGTTTCTCTTCCTAGTGCGTTACTCGCTCTGTTTGCAGCCCTTTTCCTTCCTTCTTTCTCCCTCCCCCCCCGGCTTTGTTAGAAAGAAAATGTGGCATGCCAAGTGTTGCTTTTCTTAGCGCCCCTCCACCACCACCACTACTTACCAAAAGCCTCTGAAAGCTGGATTGGATGAAAACATTAAACATGTGACAAGAAAGCGTGACTTTGTTGATTTCATTCCTTGGATCTCGTCGGTTGAGGGGTAGGCAACAGGGAAGATGTTTAAGGAGGAGGGCGGAACGGAGGGAGAAAGAGGTTCCAGAGTTCAATCTCCCCCTTTAATGTCTGGCTTCGGAAGAGAATAAAATGCAGCGATATTTGGCGCTTTTGCTTGGTTCTGCCCTGAGGCTGGCCTATAGTAGAACGTGAGCCGGTCTTCACATAGATTCTTGATCACGAGTTGGTGCTGCTGCCTTGCCGAAGGAAGATCGGGGAATTCCTGTGCCGGAAAATCGGTCTCACCCGAAAGTTCTTTTTCTTACTTTCCTTTGTCCCCTCTCCTCCCAAAACACCAACCGTTAGATTGGCAATAATAAAACAAAAACCGGAGAGCGACGGAAGTCAACAATTGCTCTTATGTGGACAGAGTAATGTAAATTAAATAGATTTAAAATGAGGATTTAAATTCAGAATGAGCCAGTTTGGCCTACTGATTCAGGTACTAGCTCAGAAACCAGGAGGCTGTGAGTTCTAGGCATGAAAGCCAGCTCATAAGGTGACTTTGGACCACTCTTCCTCAGTGCTACCCACCTCACAGGGTTGTTGTGGGAAAAATAAGAGGAGGAAGGAGTGTTAGGTATGTTCAATGTCTCGAATTTCTTATAAAGTAATAAAAGAGGGAGATAAAAATCTAATAAATGTGTCCTCTGTAACAGATGCATGTACTAAAGGAAAACACTGGTCAGCTGGTATAAGTAATATGGATTTAGAAAGACAGGAGATTTCAGACTTATAACAAGTTTGGGAAGGAGACCTGAAATCTTGTTCTCTGGTCAACTATGAAGCATCTTGGATTCTATTTTGCAGGACTATTAGAAGAATAATGTAGGCTTTCCTTAGGAAATCTTTTCCAGACTTCCTGCAGGAGCAGAATAATAAATGTGTGCCATTTTCTGTCAATTTGAATATGCAATGCACAATTTGTTCACTTTTATCGCCACATGGGGTGGAGAATTCTGAATGAACTAAGAGCAATAATAATATTTGTAAAGTTTTAAAAAGTTCCTTGTATCATCCTTTGATTTGGATTAACTTATTTATATCTTGTTTTCCTGCTTTAAGGATTGTTCATATTAGCTAACAGAACTGAAAAAAGACTCAATCTAAAAAGTTAAAAAAAATAATACTGTAATTAATACTGATGCCATTTAATTATTAAAAACTTGGTGAAAGAAAGGTGTTCTTATATAAATTAATTTATCCACAGAATGCTGAGATATGGGATCTAAAAGCCAAAAATCCCTCCATTCCATAGTTTGAAAGCAGCAAATGAGAAGCCCTCATGCCAGAAAAACAGACCTGTGATAGCAGAGGTATCTTCAGAAGAGACACTTCTGCAGATCCATCAGCTGGACAGGGCTGATAACAAGAGAGAAATTCTTAGTCTCTAAGTGATTTAGGACATTAAAGTTTAATATCAGCAAATAAAATACGCCTGGGATACAATTGGCAGCCAGAACAGATTTTTCAGTACTGTAAAAGCACCATTGGTCCTTATGCCTGTTAGCAATCAAGCTGCATCATATTGCATCAACTGTAGTTTCTGGCTGCTTTTCAAGTACAATCCCAGGTACCACATATTGTAAATTATGTAACAGTAGAGATACTGCCTGGGAATTCAGTGATGAATTAGCTTTCCAAAACTGAGAATCTGCTGTTTTCAAGGAGAGTGTAATTCCATCTAAAACAAACTGAAGCTCAATTCCTGCATTCATTTTTTTAATTGTAACAGTTAACTGCAGTTGAGGAGACTGGAAAATAGAAAGAAAAATGTGACATTCTCTTTTCAACACATTATAAGGTTGATCTTTGGGGTAGCAAGTAGGCTATGGGCATGAGATGTGAATGTGCTTGGAGCTATCCTGCAAATTATGCATTGTTTTGCCTCCTATAAACTTCTAGCTATTTGTTTTTGAGTACTGATAAGAACTGCAAAAGAGCAAAAGTTAGTTTTCTCTCATGGAGAATTTCTCCCTGAAGACTGCATTATTGCAATCTGAGTGTACAACATTACTGTACATTTTGCTTTTATTATTTGTCAGGGGAAGAGTTCCATTGTGTAGAATAGGAATTCTATTGTTATGTCTTGATTTGTCTGATTGATTATTGTCTACACTGACTGGCAACAGATTTCCAGGATTCCAACCAAAATCTTTTTCAGATTTACCTGGAAAGACTAAAGAGAGACTCAGAATGAAACCTAGAAATATTGACATCAAAGCAAATCTCTCTTGATTTACATCCCTTTACTTCATCTGGGAAATATTTATGATCCTCAGGTAGTAGTGAAACTTGCTTCCCCATTTATATTGGGAACCGGGGAAAGCAAGGATATTGTACACTGTTTTATTTTCACAGTACTGATGATTTATTTTTCATCAGTCAGTGTAATACAATGTCTGTATTATTTACATTAAGAACATTATTTGTCAGTGGGAAAACTAAAGTAGACAAAACTAAATCTTTATGTCTTGGTTAAAAGCCGCAAGGAAGTTGTTAAATCGTGTAAAATTGTTAAATAGGCCTTCAAGTCAATTTTTGACACCTGGTGACAAGTTGCTGGACTAGTCTCTGCTGTTTTCTTGGCAAGGTTTTTCGGAAGTGATTTGCCATTGCCTACTTCTTACAGAGAGAGAGGGAGAGATTGACTTAAAGTTATCAAGCTGGCTTCCTGACAGAGGTGGGACTAGAACTCACTGTCCCACAGTTTTTAGTCTGGTACCTTAGACATTTTTCCAAACGGGTTCTCCTAAAAAAACGAAAGAACTAAAGAAGGAAAAGTAAATGTATGCTTAATCCAGATTAGACAGATGTGTTCTGTTTACTCAAGAGGTAGGCTGACGATTTAATGGAAAGGAGAGAGCTATAAATCTATGTGAAGCAGAATCAGTTGTTTGCTTTCAGTTATCAGCTAGTCAATGTCCTATCTCTTGGTCTACAAAGGTCTCTGTCACATCAAATTTAGTTTAGTTTAGTTTAGTTTATTGTCATTGCACCTTGTATAACGAAATCAAACACCATCTTCAGTGCACATCATGACCATGAAAATAAACACAAACACACACCCTTCACCCTTCACACATTGAACCGGAAACCCCCGACACCACATCAACACTGCACTATACAGCAGAATTCAAAAGAGCTACTGCCCTGGGATAGAAGTTGTTTTTCAGCCTATTTGTGCTTGTTTTTATTATTCTATACTGTCTGCCAGATGGTAATAGTTAAAAAAAAGGGTTCCCAGGATGAGATGGATCTTTGAGAACGTTTTGAACTTTCTTAAGGCAGCGGGAGTTATAAAGCTCTTCCAAAGAGGGGAGAGGGTAACCAATGATCTTCTGGGCAATGACATTAAACCTCTGGAGTGCTTTCCTATCTGCCACTGTGCAATTGGCAAACCATACAGAGGTGCAGTATGTTAAAATGCTCTCTATGGTGCAGCGGTAGAAGATCACCAGCAATTTTTCATTCAGTTGTTTTCTGAGAAGTCTCTGCTAGGCCCTTTTGATCAGGGCTGCAATGTGGGCACCCCAGGTCAGGTCCTCTTTTAATACCCAGAAACTTAAAACTGGCCACTTGCTCCACTCAGTCTCAAATAATCAAAGACTTGTCTTGGCTTCCTTCGATTATGTAATGTTGCTTAATGCATCTGGCAACCCACCTCTAAGCTCTGTTTTCAAGGTAAAAAACAGAATTCTTCAGATACTCGGACACTAGTTCTGAGTAGCTACCTGCCAAGTTGTCTTATTACCAATGGCTGCTCTAGGAAAGAAGACTTTGATTGAGAAGGTAAAAGAAAGAAGTACCTGGGGTCCTACTTAACACTATGCTTTTATATAGGGCATTTCCTCAAATCTTTAATGTATGGCATTATGATTATAGTAAATCTTCCATATAGCACATTTAGGTTTTTTTTTAAATTAAAAAGGCAATATGTGAAGAAGCTACATAAGAAACACTGCATGAAAATCATGCATCCTCTTCTCCTTGTTCAAATCAACATACTACTGTTTTTGCACAGTGGGAAAACATTTAGAGTCTCCCCATCACCATCCTACGTTTTGCAACAAGTATATTAACTGCTAGTTTAGTCTTGTGCTTAATGTGCAGGCATAGGAGTCTAGTCTAGCTTAGGCAGAGAAATCAAATGGGTGAAAAGTGATATCTCAGTTTTAGGAAGAATCTAATAATAACAAAGCCATGTTTCAAAAATGTTGCCAAGCAAATTTCATGAAAGTCCCATGTCCTTCCTATCCATGTAATCATGAGACATCAGGATTGATATGTCACACAGGCATATAATTATAACATTGATAATTACTATAACATGCCATTTTAAAAAAATGTTTAGAAACTCAGAAAAATCATATTTCAAACAAACCTATTAGAAATATCGCAAATACCACACTTTATTCATATGAAAAAAGGTTAATGAGGAATCATGCTTTGTAGGCACAGTTAGAATATCCTCAACTGAGATATTTCAGATAAAAACTGAAGAGACATTGAAGTATTTCTCGCATACAGTATTCCATCCCAGGGGATTGGGGTAGCCTCATTCCTAAATCTCTCTACCATATGCTGTGGATGATTTATTTCTGTTATATTTAACTACTGTGCTTAACAACATTGCTCCTTAGTATTCCAGGCATATCTCACAACCATTAACACAGTCCTGTAAGATAGATAGAATAAATTGAGGTTGAAGCCAAGAAATAATGGAACTACAGAAGCTCTTATCCATTTTATGCTTATGGCTAAAGTTGGCAGTGGGCAATGTACTGCTTACTAACCTCCTTGCTCTACTTAATTATAACAATAAAATCCAAAGTAATTAATTTTAGCAATAACATTAAAATTAACTGTTTTAATTAGAAACACACCATAAGAAGTTTATATAGTGCAAACACAATAACAAGCTCCCCATGCTAATTGATTTTCAGGAATGGGAAGGTTCTTAAAAAATAGCAGTTGTGAATGGGTGCAGCGTTGGTCTTTGTCTGGAAGTGTGCTCCACCTGTTCACCTCTGGAACAGAAAGAAAACAGGAAACATAAGTTTGAGATGGTTGACAGCATCCTAGGGTTGAGGGTTAGATGAGATATTGGGAGGTAATTTCATCAGTTTGCCTTATTAATACTGGCTGTGCACTTTAATTCAACCACTTTCAATCAAGATGTTTCCATCACTCTTAATCATTATTTTACCCTACCTCAATCAATCTTCATAAGTGAGTAATCCCCTCCTGTCTTGTTTATAGTGGAAGAGACTCAGGTAAGGGTCTGAATAGGAGTAAAAGATGATACTTCATTAAGAGTCAACCCCTCATTTCAAGGCTAGGGTTTTTGTCAGAACCCTAACAAAAAAAAATGAAATCTTTTTCTATCTTGGTTACAGAAATGTGACAATCCCAGAGATTGTATGTGGAGTTGAAAATATATTTTCATTGATACTACAGGAGAAGAAGAATAATTAAGTTCAATGTTCCAACCTTTTTGGTTTTGGCTTTTTTCCCCCTTTTGATGATGAATAGTACAGCACATACAATAATATACAATATACGATAACTATTGTTTGTTATTTTGTCTCTGTATTGTTTAAATACAAAGCATTGATGAGCAATCCTGCTTTACTTTAATTTCCAAAGAAAATTTCAGAACTTTTACTACAAGTTAAAAAGCTTGCTTGGAAAAAAATCCTGAATAGGGATTTATTTTACCCTACCTGTAGACTTGACCTTCCCTTTATATAGTTAGCTGTGTAGAATATACTGTACTCTTGCCAAATCACAGCATCTATTAACATTGTTTTTAAAAACTCTTAAGCACAATGTATCTTAACTATGAGAGAATGATTTGAAAAGTAAGAATGGACATATTCAACCATTTTCATCATTCTGTCTCTAGATGTTTCCATTTATTTCTATTTTTTCCTGTTCTTTGAACCTGCAAATGAAATGGCCTGTTTTATCTGGTTTTGCAAATTTGTACTGCAACAACAGAATAATGGGCATTCTGTGTAGGATAAATGCAGTCGGTATATATTTGAATGATGTTAATATGAGATTTCTGCAGATTTCAATTTCTGCTATTAGAACTACTACAAAAGTTCTCAGAAATATTTGGGTAACATACTTGTGTTCTTTATTGATTCTATCCCCAATCTCATATGAAAGAGGAGTGTTAAATTCCATTAATTTCCATGGGAAATATTTAAAACCAGCAGTAGCAGTTATTAATAAAGCTAGGCTAGGAAGGATTTTGCTGTGTAATATTTAATACATTTTGTACTTTGTGCTTTTAAAGAGTTGTATTATGCTAGCTAGTGTGGTTGGGCATAAACTGTTCCTAGTGGTAATTCCTTTGTGGATAAGAGAATTTCCCAGGGGAAAAAAATGACAATAGTCTATTCACAGCCACTTCTAGCCTAAAACCCAGTGGAAAGGCTGCTGAGAAGATTTCTAATGTTAGTTACAAGAAAAGCCTATTCTTAAACCCAGCATTAATTATATATGGATGATATTGTTCTCTATTAAATAGTTTTTTGTTTATGTGCCATCAAGTCGTTGTCCATTCTTAGTTGTCACCTAATAGATTTTCTTCATGATGATCTATCTCTGACCTGGTCCTTCATGGTGCATCAGTGGTCGCCATAACTGGATCTATCTGCCTTGCTACTGATCATCCTTTTTCCTCTTCCTTTCCATTTTTCCAGCATTTGGAGAAAGAGCTAAGTCTTTGTAGAATGTGACTGAAGCAGGGATAATTTCATTTGTACATCAGTGTGAGAAATTTGGGTTGATTTATATCTGCTTATATAAAGCTTAGGGGTATAAACTCTTAGAGAGAAATTAAAACTACCCACAGAGCAAGAATGGATTAAAACGATGTAATATCAGGCCTGTTCAGTTGTTAAAAATCGTTGCCGTTTGGATTAATTGTATAAGAAGCTTAATCTCTGATGAAATTGTGTAAGGAGCTTCCTCTCTGATGAAATGGGCTAGAGATAGCCAATCTGATACTGTCTTTTTGGTGAGTCTGAGTTTGCATTATAAAAGGCCTCGTTAATTCTGACTAGATGGGTTAATGTAAGAAAAAGGCTAACAAAAGGCTACCTACGGGAATAATTTTTTCACCAATGTGATAAATTATAGATACTCTGGAAGCATTTGTAAAGCTCTGTTCAAGAGTCTGTCATAATTAATGGAAGTGACAAATATACTTCATATTTGAAGTGTTAACCTGAAGAAAGTTGTTTAAAAATCTTAAAGAGTACTAGCCTGCCGGTAGGAGAATCCCAAGGGAATCAATACTTTTGTCTGCTTCTTGTGCCAAGCTTCACTATTGATCACTGGTGGTGGTAAATGGCTGATAGTGCTTTTGGAGGTGGAATAATATTGACCTGGTTTACATGCTACATTGTGTTATCAATCATGGATTACAAACTGCAGTGTCTGGGATTACATGTCAAGCCAAAATTAAACCACCTTTGGATCAGTATGATATATGAAACAAGTCAATAGAAGATAGGAGAAGTTGAGGGGGCTGTCATTGCACATAGATTGAAATGTTATATTGATAACTTTTAAATTCCATTTTTCCCTACTGCAATTGTTTTGCAGCGTCAAGTGCCAATTATCCTCAGACTTCTTGAAAGTGTCTTGTAAATCTTTAATGGGAACATCCTTATTATATCTTAGGAAAAGAGGTCACTTTTCATTTGAAATGTTCTGTTTGTTCTTGTTGACTTTGTTAAAGATGCAGAACTGGGGGGGAAAAACGGACTAAAAAACTGCCTACCGGTAGTAAGGAGAAATTAACAAGGATCTTCTGTCCTGTTCTGAGAAATACTACCCCATGTAGCACAGTGTTTTCCTTTTCATTCAGCCTTCCATATGGCCAAGTGTCAGGAAACAAAATTTTCTCTGAAAAATATTACCAAGCAGCTTAATGAAATGCTCTTGTTTACTTTCTTGTGAGTAAAAAAGGAAAAAGAATCCCTCTTGTTTAGCTTTAAAAGACAGCTGTGTGTTCCATTTCCCTCTTAGTGGTGCTTTGTTTACAAAGACTGCAAAAAATGTTCCTTCTACTTTCCTGGACAAGTTTATAAAATCCCTAGTGTCTTAATTCCTCATCTTAAAAAGGCAAAAAAAAAGACTATTAGGGACAGTAGCAAACTAAATTCCCATCATGCCCAATTGTCTGCTGCTTAGGAATAATATTATTATTATATAATTGGAATAATAGTTCAATGTACGTTGTGGTGGTCTCCCATGGAAAGAATGAGACACAGAGGCTGGTGTACTCGGGATGGGAGCCCAGAGCAAATTCTAGTGCCCCCTTTTATTGAGAAATTCGTACAGAGTAAGCATTCACATTGTGGATTACAATAATTAGATATAGTACACAGAATTGTTTACAGTTGTCTGAGCTGCTTAATTGTTCCTGGTGTTTGTTTTTAATTTCCTTGCTTTAACTCAGTGACCCTTAGGCAGACATGTATGTATAAGGTCTTAGACTAATCATTACCCAATACTGAAGTCAAAGTTTATTCCCACAGTACGTAGAAAGTATTCAGCAGAGAGGACTCAATATATCGACTAGCCACAGTAATAGTGTTGGCTTATATAAGCTCTGGGTAGAGAGTATGTTTGGTTGTTTTGAATGGAAATGCTGGATATTGTAGCCTCTAATAGAGCACTGCACACCAGAACAAGTAGACACAAGAACAGTTTTTTCCCGAAAGCCATCACTCTGCTAAACAAATAATTCCCTCAACACTGTTCAATTATCACAAAGTCTGCACTATTATTACTGTTAATCTTCTCATCACTCCTTATCACCCATCCCTTCCCACTTGTGACCGTAGGACTGTAACTTTTCGCTTGTATCCTTACGATTTATATTGACTGTTTCCTAATATGTTTTGATTGCTTATTGTACCCTATGGCTATCATTAAGTTTCGTACCTTATGATTCTTGACAAATTTATCTTTTCTTTGATGTATACTGAGAGCATCTGCACCAAGACAAATTCCTTGTGTGTCCAATTACACTTGGCCAATAAAGTATTCTATTCTAACACAGGAGTCTTCAAACTTGACAGCCTTAAGACTTGTGGACTTCAGCTCCCAGAATTCCTCCTCCAGTCATGTTAGCTCAGGAATTCTAGGAGTTGAAGTCCACAAGTCTTAAAGCTGTCAAGTTTGAAGTCCCTTGCTGCAACATATTGAATCAGAACAGAGATGGAAGGGATCTTAAAGCTCTTCTAGTCCAACCTCCTGCTCAAGCAGGAGACCATATACTGTATCAGATAGGTGGCTGTCCAGTCTTTTCTTAAAAACTTCCAGTGATGAAACAACTTCTACAACTTCTAGAGGCAAGCTGTTCTACTGGTTAATTGTTCTCACTGTTAGGAAGTTTCTCCTTAATTCCAGTTTGCTTCTCTCCCTGGTTAGTTTTCATCCATTGTTTCTTGTCCTGGCCTGTGGTGCTTTGTTAAATAAGTTGACCCCCTCTTATTTGTGACAGTCCCTCAAATACTGAGATACTGTGCTATCACCCCCCTAGTCTTTCTTTTATCTAGACTAGCCATTCCCAATTCCTGCAACTGTTCATATCTGGAGGATATGACCAAAAATTTACCGAATACCATTTTAAAGTTACTATTAATTGTCAGGTCTTGGAAATGATTATTTACATTTTAATTATTTTACCCTCAATCCATTGAACATTGAGTTAAATTCTTTATTTTCAGCTATAATTCAATATAATAATTATTTTAACATTTTATAATGAATATGATAGATTGGGTAAATTAACTATTTTAATTTAACTAAGTATCTTTTTACTGTTTACAAATCAAGTGCTCATTTAATTTTGGATAATCTTGAATAACTTTGAATATTCTGAGAGGGGCAGAGAGAGAACATTTTATTTCGCTTTTTTCCCATCCCTGATGATTACAGTCTTAAATATACTTACTATCAAGTTTATGTATGAGCTAATATCCATAGGATTATATTATACATGTTGACTCTATTCCCATTTGAGTGGTTGGTTGTTAAGTTTTGTAAACTATCCTAAATAGAACTTCTTCATGGGGAAGTCTAGTTTTTGATTGCATATTTTTATATGGTTTTTTTTTTTGATAGTTGAATAAACAAACATTAGTATTTACAAGCATCTTGGAATTTTTTATCCCTTTCCCATGCATAGTTGCTAGTGCTTTCCCTAACTGTTCTACTTATCACCCTAAGAGTCCCCTTTTTGATTAGTCATTCTCAGTCTCGAATCTTATGCTGTTAAATATTGCAGGTTGCGGTTTCAGAGCTGAACAGAAAAACTGATTATAGAAGCTGCTTGTTAAAGCTTTTGGGTTGATATGAAATAAAAATATAATTAATATATTAAAATTTGGGTTAATATATTGTATTAAACCATATTCTATATTTGCACAAAATGAATTGTTATTTTAAAACTGAGTATACTATGGCAAACTTACTATTTCAGTTTATATGTTACATATAGTACAAATATATCTTTTGTTATTTATTTATTTATTACATTTTTTTATCTTCCATCTCACCACTTATGCTTGATAGAATTTATGTTTAAAAAATGTGGTGCTTCTTCCCCCACAAAACATCTGGAATCAGTCCTCAGATATGTAGATTAATTGTGGAGCTTCCAGACTGAAAGGCATTTAGTTGGGCTGTGCCTTGTGTAGCAATTAGGAGCTTAGCTTGCTTTTGAATTAAAAGCAAACACCCTTTTTCCACAGTGCAACTGTTCCTGAAAGAGACCATCCTTTTTCTGTACTGTATTTCCCATGGGACTATTTTGCAAATGCTATCATCACCAAAAGCATCTCCTTCTTTTTATAGCATTTTTAGAAGTGAAAAGAGACGGATTGGAATCTTAATGTGCTCATTCATTCATTATGATAATTTTGCTGTTAAGGAGTAATCACTTTGCTATTCCTGTTTTATGGGGTGGAAGCCATCCTCAGTGTGTGATCTGAATGACGATGGATACTCACTGCAAATCTGACTTTAGGAAATTAATAACATTGTGCCTCCCTGCGTGGCAAAGAAAAACTGAGCATGTACTATATGCAGTTTCCACAAATCCCATGAACAATGAATAAGAAAAGGTTCTTTATATTGTAGGACAGGGAGTGTAATGTTTGAGGGATCAGGGTCTGCAATTCAATATTTTGATCTTTTACTATGCTGCAGCAAGATGTCAGCTTAAATGGGAAAAGGAAGCAAAGAATTTAGAATCTAGTGTCACAAACAATGAAAAAAGCACTCATATTGTTTACTGTTTGCATATCTACATTCAGGGGTGGGGATTCTACCAGTTCGCACCTATTCGCTAGAACTGGTTGTTAACATTCTAAGCAATTCGGAGAACCGGTTGTTAGAAGAAATTACTGGCCTAATCCTGTAAGGAAGGCAGGAAGGAAACATTCTGATGTTGCTTACAGAAACTGCCTCTCCGTTAACCCTTATTACATTCTTGGCAGGACTAGACTTCCTGTCTCAGGAACTTCTCTGGAGTTTTTTTCCCCTCCTTTGCTGGTACTTTGCTTGCTTTTCAATGGCTCTGAAAAAAGTGACTTATGACCATTTTTCATACTTGCAACTGTTGCAGCGTCCCCACAGTCATGAGAGGCCAGGCGAGGAGATGCGTGCCTTGATATGAGTGATATTGAGTTGGCCACACTCAGCTAATAACATGACCACCAAGCCATGACCACCCGGTCACATGACCACCAAGCCACACCTACCACCTAAGCCACACCTACAGAACCGGTTGTTCAAAAATTTGAATCCCACCCCTGTCTACATTGAAATGCTCTTACCTAGTAGAACTTTTCATGGTAAGGTTCCATTGACATCAGTAGAAAAAAAGTTGTGACGGATCATATTCTTTTACATGGAACACTCATGTTTAATTGTTAAAAAAAGAAACGCTCCCAGTGGTGATAGTATGACTTTCCTCCAAGGTGCTTCTGGATAGATGGCTCGAAGTCCTGTCAATCCAAATACTTTATAGAATTCTTCTTCCTTCTCCCCTAAATGGATTTTGTGTATGAAATAAACTTGAGAAAATACAGGACAGTTTTAAATCCGGGTAATTTGAAATCTCCTTTACAACTTTCTGTGAATAAGAAAGCTTGAATGCTTTCATTGTTTAAAGATAAACAGGCATAAAACTACAACTATAGCCATTGCCAAATTTATTGCAATGGAAGCCTTAAATTCAATCATCTGTTGCCTAAATGCCTTTTCCCCCTTTCCCTTGCTAATTATAGTTCCTCAGCTAAATATTCTTATGCTATTTTATTTGAGTATTTATCTCGATTCATTCATTCAAAATCGATAATTTTAACTGTTTCAAACTTTGGCTTTCCCTTCTACTTCTAGTTTCTCAGTTGAGACCCTTTTAACCTTGAACCCTCATTAAGGAAGTTTATCATGTTATAGTGGTCATTGGTATTCCTT
Source organism: Hydrophis major (assembly GCA_033807585.1). Classification (NCBI taxonomy): domain Eukaryota; kingdom Metazoa; phylum Chordata; class Lepidosauria; order Squamata; family Elapidae; genus Hydrophis; species Hydrophis major. The sequence continues at coordinate 124,617,121 of CM066328.1, forward strand.
GTTTGATTCCCACCCACCCCCACACACATTTCAGCCATGTTATCTTTGCACCTGTTTAGATCATATAAATATTTTTCATCAACTGTGGGAGCTGGTAAAACAAAGGGAACTTTTCTTAAACAGCTTATAGCTAGTCTTTGACTTATGACCGTAATGGAGCATGCCCATCGTGGTTACATGTCCAACCCAATTTTGTGATCCTTGTTTGCAGTGGTTGTTAAGTGCATGCTACAAGTGTACAGTGGCCATTGTGGTTGTTAAGCAAATCAATGGATCGGCATGTATGCAGTTTTGCTGAAAAACAACAGTAAATGTGGGTTTCTGGCAAAACCATTATAAAACATGGTCACATGGCTGTAAATGTGGCCTGGTTGCCGAGTGCCTACAATTCAATCATGGTGACTGTCTGAACATTTGAATCCAGGTCACAAGTAGCCCCAGGTAGGTCTGTTGTAACTTTAAATGATTGTTAGGTAACTGATCGTAAATCAAGGAGTGCCTGTATACCCAAGAGGTTCAGTGGTTCATCCATGGGTAAACTAAACCCGTTCACTAGTCTTAGACCATAATTGTGGTTGATTGAATTTTCAAATTGTTTTCTCTTAGCTACATGAATTCAAATGCCTCCTCCACTTTTTTATTATAAATCTGAGGGCAAGATTTTTCTTTTAAATTTATTATGTGGCATGTATTGCCTGATATCAGTGGTGGGATTCAAAAAAAATTTTTTACTGCTGGTTCTGTGGGCATGGCTCTGTGGGCATGGCAGGGGAAGGATACTGTAAAATCACCAGTCAGAGGTGGTATTTGCCAGTTCTCTGAACTACTCAAAACTTTCCACTACCATGATCAGAACCTGCTGAATACCACCTCTGCCTGATATGCTTTGTAACTAAACTTCCCCCTCCTGTTTAAAATGAATAGAGTCAGAGTCAAATCTGGTATAAAATGACATTTGTAAGCAAAAGCAGTTAAGTGATTGTTTAATCAATTTAAGAATCTATCCTGCCCTTAACATTGCTGTATTTCATTCATCTTTCCAGTAATCCTGCGGCACAGCTCAGGCTTAATCGTTCAAAAGGCAGTGCTATAATAATGTTTTTGTTAGAGGCTAAGGGTTGAACATTTCATGGTCTGTGATCAGGAAAGCAAGTTTTATTTATTGATCTATTTATATCCCGCCTTGATTATGTTTATAAATAACTCAAGGTGGCAAACATTCCTAATATCCTCCTGCCTCCTATTTTTCCATAACAACAAACATGTGAGGTGAGTTGGGCTGAGAGAGAATGACTGATCCAAAGTTACCCAACCAAGTTTTCATGCCTGAGGCAGGCTTAGGAATCGCTGTCTCCTAGTTTCTAGGTCAGCACCTTCACCATGTCACTAAGCCCTAATCTTCCTGTTGCTTGTGACTGGCCTTGTGCAGTATTCCCATCTCCTTTCAGGTTCACAGAAAACCTAAGATCTGCTTAAAATGCTGATATTTTTCTCCTCTACTACGTGCCTCTTTTGATTTTAGAATTGCTTCCTCCAATTCATATAATTGCAGCAGGTTTGGAATTAAATAGATGGATCGGTTACCCACATCAATAGCAGCATATCTGTTCTGTTGTTATATAACATGTAACCCATTAGCTTCACCCACCAATGGGACAAAGCAAAAGGGATTGTTAAACTTCCTTGTCTCCAAACCCTGCGCTTTGTCCATCAAAAGATGCTGGCTAAAAGGCAATGTATTGGTAATCAAATGGATATATAAGGCATTTTTGTATCTTCTCAATCCCTCAAAAGTTGATCTATGTTCACTTCTAGAGAGATGTCCATGGGTTATGGTTAAAAAAAAAAAACAGGCCAAGCAGGCAGCCATATCATTTTATGGAAGAACGGCAGGGAATGATAGCTTTGGTATATTAGGTTACATTCGTAGGAGATAGTAATCTGTAAATAGAGAGAGCTTCAGTTGCACCATCAAAGCCGCCATCTTGTCTTTCTAGATCCCCTTTCCAACTAAGGGGTGGGGAATAAGACCTACCCTTTCCTAGCTTAGTTTCCATTGCTTTGGTGATTGTGGGCTAGCTTTTTTCAATAAAATCCTGAGAAATAAGGAGCTGACAGCAGTCACCCAACAGTGGTGACTTGGTGTGGAGATAATAGAATAAGAGAACTGGAGGGTTCTCCTTAGAGCTGTTCGGATCATCCAGAGAGTGGGTGGAGCTTCAGTCTCTGCTGAGCTTAATTTATGAGGAACGCTCCACCTTCCATCACATGGCTTGCCATCGTGTTCCCCAGTTTATGCTCAGCCCTCGTGCAGAGTAGGCAGTATTTGATTGTGCTCTTGGCCGTTTCAGGAAAATTCCGATTTGAATCATTTTTTTGCTTCCTTTCAGATTGTATATAATCCCTTCATTGTGTTTCCTCTTAGCCCTGCGCAGTTGGTCCTCTTTATTTGGTAGAGTTCCCTGGGAGGTCCTCCCCCCAGGGGTGCCAGGGGGAAGGCCAACAAAATTACAAGCTGCCCCCCCCACCCTTCCCTATTGCTTTTCTGCCGTTTTAGTTCTGTTCGTTTTAAAACGCTCCGTTTCGTTTCGTTCCATTTCCCCCCCCCACCGAACTCCATTTTTTATATCGTTTGAACGTTTGCTAGTTCTCCTTCTGTTTGTCCTTCCCCTGGGGTCCTTGGATTGCCCCTGGGGATTCTCCCGGTCACTGCAGAAGGGTCCCCTGCAAGCCCTAGTAGTAGCGGCCGCCATTTTGAGCGACGCCTCGTGGCTGGATGCCATTTTGTTTTACCCTTATCGTTCCGATCGCTGCAGCGTGCCTATTAAAACAGCAGGACTGGCAGGCCTGCTGAGAAAATAAATTTGTGCTGTTCCAGTTGGAGGCTTCTGTCCCCACCTCCGTTTGTTGGCTTCCCCGCAGCCAGCCGTAGCGGCCGCGATTTATTCTCCCTCGAGCCGCTCGGAGCATCCAGAGAGTGGGATGTGCTTCCGAGTCCTCTTCTTGCAGGCTGAGCTTTAGCTGAGGAAACGCTCCACCCCCTCATGTGACTCCAAGTAGCATTCCCCCAGTCTTTTGCTCAGGCTCGAAGAGTCAGGCTGTTATTGGAAATAGCTCCTTGGCTGATTTATACTGCGTGTGTTATTCTGGCTATTTTCCTCATTTTCAGGTCTGATATTTCCTTTCCTTCTTCCTGCGCAAAAGGTTGGGACTTAGGGGAAGTCTCGCCTCGCCCCTAGGGGCCAAGCAGGCGGGTTTGCAGCGCTTTGCGTGACACCCCCCCATTATTAGATCGCGTCGCTGCCTCCGCACTGCCTTGTGGCGCACAACTTTCGCTGGATTCCCCCCCATCCTAAACGGAGGGCTAGTCGCTCCTTAAGAGCACCAGGCGTGCTGAGCTAACCGGACAAGCCCTCCTTGCCATCCCGAAGGCACCCGACATAGCTCAGCTCGCGGCTGCCATCTTGGGGCCGCATCGTGGTCGGGTGCCATTGTTATTTCTGATTCTTGCTGTTGCGGTAGAAGTAAATGTCCCAGACCCCTTGGGTCAAGAATTAGTTGCTTTTAGCGTTCCTTCGGGCTCGCTTTCATTGTTTCTGTTGGCCTCCCGCAGCTTCTATCAGGGCGAAGTTGCAGCACACACCCCCTCTGGCTTGTTGTTTGGAGGCCTGCTGCCAGAGGCCTCTCTCCTTCTAGGCCTCAGGTGTTTATTTAGTAAATCCAGCCTGTACTGTGGTACCTCTTTGGTTCCTTTCCTGCTATTGTTTATAAAAAAAAAATAAGAAAAGAAAAGAAAGAGAGAAAAATTTACAGACGAAAATATACGTTTTTTATACGTATATGCATAGATAACCTTTATATGCAGATAGCATAAAAAAATAAAAAAAATAAACATAAAAATAAAAATCAGAGGATTATATATCTGTACATACACACACACACACACACACACACACACACACATATATATATGTATATATATATATATATGTTTTCTGAGGTTCTCGCGGGTACTTGTATGTGGATCTTTGGTTATTCGGGTTTTCTCCCGCGTAAGATTGGAAGATACTTCCAATCTTACGCGGGAGAAAACCCGAATAACCAAAGATCCATATATGTATATATATATATTTATACCTTATTACCTGTTATCACTGTACATATTAAATTCCAAAAGGGGGAGCGGACCAGCTCAAACCTCACTCGGCCCCACTTAGGCCAACTCCAGGAGAGCCAACCGCCCTTTACTATTATTACTATTATTATTACTGTTATTATAATTATCAAAATGGCAGATGACAATCTCTCTAAATGACCTTCCTTGAAAGCTAAGGCAAAGTCCCACTACTTGCGCAGGCAGGACAAGGAACCTTTCAAGGCCTCCCAACGAGACGCCTTAAGGCGCCATAAGGCGTTGGAAAAGGAGTTTGATAGGCGATCAAGGGAGTCCCGCTCGGGGCCTCCAGCCCTTCCTTCTCCCACCCCCTCTACCTCTACTCAACCTCTTCCCCCTCCAGACCCGTCTTCCCTATCTAGGCACAGCCCACTTCAGGGTCACTTGACCCCGGGACCACCGACCAGACTGACCCCTAAAGCTACCTTTATGCCTACAGCCGCTGGTCTGCGTTAGCAAGAACCCTCTACATCTGAGGTTCCAGCCCACATCAAGGCTTGGATGGAATCGGCTATCCGCCAGGGCGTTGCGGAAGGCCTGCAGCACATGTCCAGATCAGGCTTCTCTCCACAGGCTCCCGACCATGACTCTTTATCCATCAGATCCCTTCCACAGCCGAATCCCCCGGTTGGTCAGGTACTCTCTCAGAGGGACAGCCCTCCTCCCGTAGGGGCCCAGGAAGAGGAGAAGGAAGGGGACTTTGGTGACTTCAGGGAAGAGGAAGAGGACTCCCAGATGGGATCCTCCCATTATAGTGAGCCCCTCTTAGAGGCAGACCTCATGGAGGGGGAGATGTCAGAGGACGAGGGGGCTTCTCCCGACCAACCCATATTCGGGGGGCTGTTCAAACCACACTTGTTTAAATCCCTCCTCTTTAAAGCCAAGAATGTCTCTGGTCTACTGGTCTCCCAGTCTTCCTCTGACTTCCCCCCCGCCTCAGAGAGACCAGAGGACTCCATTTTCACACAACCAGTGGTGGAAGCTGAGGTCATCCCAACCTCGCCCATCTTCGTAGACCTAGTGACGAAGCAACTTGCTTCCACAGGAGCCTATACCCTCTAACCAAGACAAGAGATTCTTTAATCTCGATTCGGCAATGTCTACCCTTCTAAACATCCCCAAGGTCGACAATCCCATTGTGGGCCTTGCTTCCTCCTCTACCCCCAGTGAGGCCTTAGAGGCCTTGAAACCTGAGGACAAGCGGACAGAACTGGCGTTGTGCTGGGCCCATCTATCTGACGCTTGGGCCATTAAATCGGCTACAGCCGCTTCATTCTTTACAAGGTCCTCAATCCGCTGGGTCCAGCAGCTGAGAGAACACTTCCCCGCGTCCAATGTGAGGGCGCACCAAGACATAGCGAAACTGGTGGCCGCAGCGGAGTTTTCAGCTGACGCCACTTACCAATCGGTAAAGTTCTCTTCCAGAGCGATAACATCCCATGTCACAGCTCGCCGCCTACCGTGGCTCAAGCACTGGCAGGCAGATGTTAAAAACAAGGTCAAGCTGACCACTGCTCCCGTCAAGGGAGACAAACTGTTCGGCCCGGCCTTGGAACCCCTGCTGGTCGAGGGCCGCAGCAAGAGGAAGTACCTGCCCTCCCTTTTTCGGAGGCCAGAGACAAGAGGCCCCCAGCCCTTTCGGAGGGGCTTCCCCCGCCCCTCCTACCAACTCCCCTTCCCGCCCAGATACCCGAGACCCCCTTCCTTCCGGTCTCAGGACCGCTCAGACTCAGGTGACAGAAACAGACGGGGCGGCAACTATAAGAGGCTCTTTAGGGGATCAGGGGGGAGACCCAGATAGGTTTTTTTCCTCCCTCCCCATCGGCGGCCGCCTTAGACACTTCGCCGCTCAATGGGACAAATCCACATCCGATGCATGGGTTAGGGACACCGTCAGGTTTGGTCTCAACCTTGAGTTCCGGTCCGCCCCCGCTGATTTCTTTATGACATCCCCCACCTCAAGAGATCCCGCCAAACGTGCACTAATGGATGCAGCCTTCCAACACCTGCTTGACATTCAGGCCATTCAACCCGTTCCACTGGCCCAGAGGGGGCGAGGATTCTACTCCCACCTCTTTGTGGTGCCCAAGCATTCTGGGGGATGCAGAGCTATATTAGATTTAAAACGGCTAAACTGCTACCTTATCCAGCACAAATTCAAAATGCACACCTTGCAATCGATTCTTTTGGGTACCAGGCGGGGTGACTGGTTATCCTCCATAGATCTCTCGGAGGCATACCTACACATTCCAATCCGGCCCTCTCACCACAAATTCCTTAGGTTCTGTTATAATAACCTTCACTATCAATACGTGGCCCTCCCCTTTGGTCTGGCCTCGGCCCCCAGGACCTTCACCAAGGTCCTCACGGCCCTGGCGGCTCACCTCAGGAGTGTTCCCGTCCGCCTTCACTGCTATTTGGATGATATCCTTATTCTCTCCCCATCCAAGACCCAGGCAGTCAGGGACACCAGAGCCACCCTCTCCGCTCTCCTGGCACACGGGTTCCTCATCAATTGGCAAAAGAGTCAACTGACCCCATCCACCCGAATCACCCACTTGGGAGCCATAATTGATTCAGTTACAGAAAGGGTCTTCCTCTCTTCGGAGAGGTTCCTCAGCATTCAAGCTCTGGTCAAACAGATTAGGCGATCAAGGAGGGTGGCGTTACTTGACCTTTCTAAATTATTGGGTAAGATGGTTTCATGCATCTCAATTATTCCCTGGGCCCATTTACACAGCAGATCCCTCCAGTGGTTCCTGCTCCCATTCCAAAGATCCGGAAGAAGCAACTCGAAATCCAGAGTCAAGGTGCCTCCGAGGATCCTCACGTCTCTCCTCTGGTGGACCAACCCCGCCATCAACAGGGGCCACCTCTTCTCAGAACCTCAGCGGCTAACCCTCACCACGGACGCCAGCCTATCTGGTTGGGGCGCTCACGTCAACTCGCTCTCGGCACAGGGCAAGTGGTCGCCGATCGAGCAAAGATGCAACATCAACTGGCTGGAGCTTCACGCCGTCCACCTGGCCCTGCGCAGATTCCTCCCCTTGGTATGCGGGCATCACGTCCTTATTCTCATGGACAATGTCACGGCCAAAGCCCATATCAACAGGCAAGGAGGCACCCAGTCTATTTAGTTGATGAGGGAGGCCGAGCGCCTCTGCCGTTGGGCAGAATCCAACCTCCTCTCACTAAAAGCCGAGCACATCTCCGGAATCTCCAACATCCAGGCGGATTGGTTGAGTAGGGCCACGGTAGACCAAGCAGAATGGCGCCTCCATCCATCCCTATTCAAGGAGGCGTCCAGAATATTCGGCCTCCCGAGGGTGGATCTCTTCGCCTCCCCATCCAATGCACAGCTTCCACGGTTTTTCTCCAGGTACCCATTTCACAGGTCAGAGAACCACAACGCGCTACGCTGCCCATGGCCCCCAGGGCTCTTATATGCCTTCCCGCCACTGTCGCTAGTTCCCAGAGTCATAAAGAAACTCATTCACGAGAAGGCAGACCTGCTCCTGGTGGCTCCTTATTGGCCCAGGAGACCATGGTTCGCAGACCTCCGCAATCTTTTGGTAGCACCCCCATGGAGGATCCCCCCGGACAGGATCTCCCTCTCTCAGGGGCCCCTTCTGCATCCAGAGCCCCAATGGCTCCACTTAGCCGTCTGGAGGTTGAACGGATCCGTTTGAGAAGAGAAAAATTCTCCAGTCAGGTAATCGACACTATTTTGGCCGCTAGGCGACCCTCCACCACACGAATTTATGATGCCACTTGGAAGGGCTTTTCCAAGTGGTGCAGCAGGTTCCAAGTTGACCCCCTCTCTCCTTCTATTGCGCAGGTCTTGGAATTCCTTCAAGAAGGCCTACGTAAAGGGCTTGCCCCCAGCACCCTGATATGGCAGGTCGCTGCCCTCTCAACCGTTGTTTCTTGTGATAACTTCAGTTCTCTCTCTCATCACCCCCGGGTTAGAGCTTTCCTCAGGGGCGCCACCAACTTGTGCCCTCTGACTGTTCACAGGTTCCCCACATGGGACCTCAACAAGGTCCTCGTTTCACTTACAAGGCACCCGTTTGAACCTTTGAGGGAATCCTCCCTTCAATTTCTAACGTTTAAAGTAGTTTTTCTAGTGGCCATTACTTCTGCTCGTAGAGTCTCGGAAATAGCAGCATTGTCAATCAGAAACGATTTATGCGTGTTCCACGGTGATCGGGTGGTCCTTCGCCCCGACCCCACTTTCTTACCCAAGGTTAACTCACCCTTCCACAGGTCTCAGGAACTGGTCCTCTCAAAGTTTTGCCCCAGACCCTCGAGGGACAGGGAAACCCTTTGGCACACCCTGGATGTTAGATGGGCCTTGCACATATACATTAAGCGCACACAACCCCTGAGAAGATCAGAATCCCTCTTCCTTTCCTTTCAGCCCAGGACATTGGGGCTCAAAGTCTCTCCCTCAACCATCAGTCGCTGGATTAGAGTGACTATTGCCAGGTGCTACCTATCACAATCTCTGCCCGCTCCTGGGGGAATAACCGCTCATTCCACCAGGAGTGCAGCTACTTCAGCGGCTTGGCCACGCAAGCCCCAATTGCTGACATTTGTCAGGCAGCCACTTGGGCCTCTCCGTCCCCATTCATCAGACATTACAAAATAGACTTATACGCCTCAGCAGAGGCCTCTTTTGGCCGACGAGTCCTACAGAGGGTCATCAGTGACCCGGAGGGGCTTTCGGCCCAGACGGAGTCTCACCCGTAGGACAGCCAAGCTTTGGTATGTCCCACTCTCTGGATGCTCCGAGCGGCTCGAGGGAGAATGGGCATTGGTTCTTACCTGATACGCCCCTTCTCGGCGAGCCGCAAGGAGCATCCAGCCCCACCCTAACTCCTCCGTCTGGGGGGTACTCTAGTTTCAGCCAAGGAGCCAATAGTTTATTAGAAGGATTTCTTAACCTTTCTTCTCATTATCGCAAAAAACTGGGGGAACACTACTTGGAGTCACGTGAGGGGGTGGAGCGTTTCCTCAGCTAAAGCTCAGCCTGTAAGAAGAGGACTTGGAAGCACATGCCACTCTCTGGATGCTCCTCGTTGCTTTCCGAGAAGGGGCGTATCAGGTAAGAACCAACGCCCATTCTCACCACTCCCGCCCGGTTCCGCCTGGGAAGGCAGTCTGGTACAGGCCCGGCTTCACCCTTAAGGCCTCTGTTGTCCTCTGATCATCTCGATCAGCCCTTCCCCCAAAAAAAAAAAAAAAAAGAGAGAGAGAGATCTTCAAAAGTTATTAAATCAGAGGAAAATTAAGAGACACGAGAAGACTTAAGCTTGCAAAAAAAAGAAAAAGAAAGAGAAATCATATATATACAAAGTAAAAATACAGAGAAATAACAACAAATAAGACAAACAGATTAATTATAAATGAATAATAAACGGGGGGGGGTGAAAAGATTTTCCCAGGGCTCTCGGCCTTCGTTGTAGGTCGACCCCTAGACGCGCCAACCGCCTCATATTTGATCCTTTCCTTCCTCAACCATCTAAAATGGCAGAAAGCAATCCTTCAAGAGGCCCTTCCTTAAAGGCCAAAGCAAAAACCCACCACCTGCGCAGCCAGGCTAAGGAGCCCACCAAAGCCTCACAAAGGGACGCCTTAAGACGACACAAGGCGCTAGAAAAAGAAATAGACAAACGCACCAGACAGACAGGCCCAGTGCCTCCAGCACCAGCCACTCCTTCCACCTCCGTTCTTCCCCCCGCTCCTGCTGCTTTTTCCTCCCTAACCAGGCACAGCTCGCCCTCTCAAGGGCAACAGGCCCCGGGAACACCAGCCAGGCGAACTCCAGAGGCTATCTTCATGCCCACGGCCGCCGGCCTGTGCCAGGAGGAACCTCTCATTCAGGCGGTTCCGGAGCAGCTCAGAGTCTGGATGGAGATGGCTATCCGCTAGGGAATTGCGGAAGGAATGCAGCAGATGGCTAGACCGGGGTTGCCTTCACAGGCCACCGAATCTGTAATATCATTCCCTCTCATTCCGCAACCGTCTCATGATCAGGTACCCCTCCAGGGGGAGGTTCCTCTTTCAGTCAGGGAGGACAAGGAGGAGGCGGAAGGGGACTAGATTTGTACAGGGGGGAGGAGGAGGAAAAATTTGACCTGGGGTCCTTACAATATAACGAACCCCTTCCAGACTCAGATCCATCAGAGGCAGAAATGTCCAAGGACGAAGGGCTCACCCCCGACCAACCCGCTTTCGTAGGGCTCTTCAAGCCCCAGCTATTCAAATCCCTCCTCCACAAAGCCAGGAACATCTCGGGTCTAACTACCCAGAGCCCCTCTGATCCCACCCCCTTGGTTCCGGAAGGGCCAGAGGACTCCATGTTTAAACAGCCGGTGGTGGAGGTCGAGGTCATCCCATATTCCTGGACCTGGTGTCCAAGCAACTGGTCTCCTCAGCTGCCCCTTCGGCCCATGATAAAAGGTTCTTCAACCTTGATCCGGAGCTCTCCAACCTGCTGAGCACCCCGGAGGTCGATGAGCCTGTCGTAGGCCTGGCCTCTTCCTCTGCCCTCAGCGACCTTTTAGAGGCCCTGAGGCCGGAGGAGAAGCGATCGGAGCTGGCCTTGCGGCGAGCTCACCAGTCGGACGCATGGGCGATCAGGGCGGCCACAGCCGCTTCCTTCTTCATCAGGTCGTCCATTTGCTGGCTTCACCAGCTTAAGCAACATGTCCTGACTTCCAATATCCGCGCCCATCAGCATATAGCCAAGATTACGGCTGCGGCGGAGTTCTCAGCAGATGCCACCTTTCACTTAGTAAAATTCTCCTCCCATGCCATTTCCTCCCACGTCTCGGCCCGCCGCCTGCTCTGGCTAAGACACTGGCAGGTGGATCTCAAGTATAAGGTGAAACCAGCTTCTACCCCCCTCGCAGGAAATAAGCTGTTCAGACCTTTCCTGGATCCTCTCCTAGTCGAGGGAAGGAATAAAAAGAAATTCCTCCCATCCCTCATCCGAAAGTCAGAACCCAGATCTCTGCAGCCCTTTTGGAGGGCTCCCTTTTGTCCCTATCCCCAACCCCCCTTCCCTCCCAGATACCAAAGCCCCCCCCTTTGGCTCGGGACAGCCCCAGGACAGGTCCGATCCCTTCGATAGACACAGGAGAGGCGGAAACTTCAAGAGACCTTTTTGTGGCTCCGGCAGCAGGCCCTTCCGGTGCTCCAGATAGGCCACCTGACCTGATCCCCATTGACGGGCGACTTAAAACCTTCGCCAACCAGTGGGACTCATCCACTTCGGATGCTTGGGTCAGGGATACCGTCAGGTTTGGCCTTGCCCTCGAGTTCCTCTCTACCCCCCCCCGATTTCTATATTACATGTCCCTTCTCCAAGAACCACACCAAACGCAACCTCATGGATTCGGCAATTCAGCACCTACTGGACATACAGGCCATCCAGCCAGTTCCTCCATCCCAAAGGGGACAGGGCTTCTACTCACACTTATTTGTGGTGCCCAAACACTCGGGGGGATGGAGGGCTATTTTGGACTTAAAGCGGTTAAACCGCCACCTGGTATACCACAGATTCAAAATGAACATGCTGCAATCCATCCTCTTGGGAGTTCGACAGGGAGATTGGTTGTCATCCATTGACCTCTCCGAGGCATATTTACACATCCCAATCCGACCCTCCCACTCCAAGTTTCTGCGTTTCAGCTATAATAAACTACACTTCCAGTACGTGGCCCTCCCATTCGTGTTGGCCTCTGCCCCCAGGACCTTTACCAAGGTCCCGGCCGCTCTGGCTGCCCACCTCAGAACCATCCCAGTGCGACTCCACTGTTACCTGGACGATATTCTCATCCTCTCCCCTTCCAGGGAATAGGCCATCAGGGACACCCGCATTACCTTCACCGCCCTCCAGGAACACGGGTTCCTCATCAATTGGAAGAAAAGCCATCTGGCCCCTTCCACCAGGCTACCCCACCTGGGGACTATAATAGACACAGTCAAAGGGAGGGTGTTCATCTCTCCGGAAAGAATACTCAGCATCCAACAATCAATCAAACTCATAAGACGACTTAGGAAGGTCTCTCTCCTCGAATTAACCAAGTTGTTAGATAAGATGATCTCTTGTATTTCCGTTATTCCCTGGGCCCGTTTCCACTCTAGATCCCTCCAGTGGTTCCTGCTCCCATACCAAAGAGCCAGATCAAGCAACTCAAGGCGCAAGGTCAAGGTTTCGCCAAGGGTTCTCACCTCCCTCCTTTGGTGGAGCAAGGCATCGATCAACAAGGGCTCCCCCCTCAAGGAGCCACCAAGACTCACTGTCACCACAGATACCAGTCTGTCCGGATGGGGCGCCCACCTACTGTCCCTTACAGCTCAGGGTAGATGGTCAGCGACAGAGAGGCTGTGCAATATAAACTGGTTAGAGCTTCGCGCCATCCACCTGGCCCTCCGCAGCTTCCTTCCTCAGCTTCAGGGCTGCCATGTTCTTATTCTCATCGACAACATAACAGCAAAGGCTCATGTCAACAGGTAGGGGGGCACTCAGTCATCAAGCCTAATGAGGGAGACCTCGCGCCTCTGTCGGTGGGCAGAGTCACAACTCCTCTCACTCAGGGCAGACCATATTTCAGGCATCGACAACACCCGAGCAGATTGGTTGAGCAGGGCCACCATAGACCAGGCTGAGTGGTGCCTCCACCCAGCCCTGTTCAGGGAGGCGACATCAATATTCGGCCTGCCAGTAGTAGACCTGTTTGCCTCCCCCCTTAATACCCAACTTCCATGGTTCGTTTCCAGATTCCCGTCCCTAGGGGTGGAGAACCACAACGCCCTTCAATGCCCGTGGCCCTCGGGCCTCCTTTACGCCTTTCCCCCTCTGGCACTGGTGCCCAGAGTACTCCAAAAGGTACTTCGCGAGAGGGCGGAATTGCTTCTGGTAGCTCCTTATTGGCCCCGTTGCTCCTGGTTCGCGGACCTCCGCAGCCTATCCATAGCCCCTCCCTGGAGGATCCCAGCAGACTGGATTTCCCTGTCTCAAGGCCCCCTTCATCACCCGGACCCCCAATGGCTACAACTAGCCGTCGGGAAGTTGAGCGGGAACGTCTGAAGAGGGAGAATTTCTCCACTGAAGTCATCAATACCATCTTAGCAGCCAGACGTCCCTCCACCAGAAGGATTTACAATGCCACTTGGACCTATTTCCACAAATGGTGTGCCAATCTCCTCATTGACCCAACGAACCCATCTGTGGCCCAAATCCTCGACCTTCTCCAGGAGGGTCTCAGCAAGGGACTGTCCCCCAACACACTAAGGCGTCAGGTGGCAGCCCTATCCACCGTCATTTCCTGCGAGGGTGTCAGTTCCCTCTCTCACCATCCCCGCATCAGAGCATTTCTGAAAAGGGCCACAAACTTACCACCACCGTCCCTTCACCGGTATCTGACCTGGGACCTCAACAGAGTCCTCACTTTTCTCACTAAGCCACCCTTTGAACCCCTAAGAGAGGTCTCTCTCCAGTTCCTATCCTACAAAGTAGTGTTCCTGGTGGCAATCACATCAGCTCGGAGGATTTCAGAAATCGCTGCTCTGTCGGTCAGGAAAGACCTGTGCGTCTTCCATTCTGACCGGGTGGTCCTCCGACTTGACCCTTCATTTCTACCTAAAATTAACTCAGTTTTCCACAGGGCTCAAGAACTTATCCTCCCCAATTTTTGCCCCAGGCCAGCTCATGAAAGAGAGAGTCAATGGCACACCTTAGATGTCAGACGGGCCTTGCGGATCTATATTAAGCGTACTCAGACCTTCGTAGATCCGAGGCCCTGTTTATATCCTTTCAGCCAAAGTCACAGGGGCTCAAGGTACCCTCAACCACCATAGGCCGTTGGATAAGGGCGGCCATTTCAAGGGCATACCAGGCCCAGGCCCTCCAAGTGCCCAAGGGTATCATGGCTCACTCCACCAGGAGTGCGGCAACATCAGCAGCCTGGGCTACCCAGGCCCCAATACTCAACATTTGCCAGGCAGCAACATGGGCCTCCCCGTCGCCCTTCATTAGGCACTACAAAGTCGATAGGTATGCCGCAGTGGAGGCTTCTTTCGGTAGAAGGGTCCTCCAGAGGGTGCTCAGGGATCCCGAGGAGTCAACAGACTAGACGGTGTCCCTCCCGTAGGACAGGTCCCAGCTTTGGTATGTCCCACTCTCTGGACGATCCGAGCAGCTCTAAGGAGAATGGGCGTTGGTTCTTACCTGACATGCCATTTCTCTTGAGCTGAGAGGATCGTCCAGCCCCTCCCTTTTCCTTTCACCATCTGGCATGGTCTTGTTTCGGCCAATGCACTTTAACACTAGTATGAGGAGAGCACGAATGCCTGTTTTCCTCTCGTCTTCCCATAAACTGGGGAACGCGATGGCAAGCCACGTGATGGAACGTGGAGCGTTCCTCAGAAATTAAGCTCAGCCTACAACAGCAGCGACTGAAGCTCCACCCACTCTCTGGACGATCCTCTCAGCTCAAGAGAAATAGCGTGTCAGGTAAGAACCAACACCCAATCTAGTCCAACCCTCTGCCCAAGCAAGAGACCCTACACCATTTCAGACAAATGGTTGCCCAACCTCTTCTTAAAAACCTCCAATGTTGGAGCATTTACAACTTCTGGAGGCAAGTTGTTCCACTGATTAGTTGTTCTTCTAACTGTCAGGAAATTTCTCCCTTAGTTCTAGGCTGGTTCTCTCCTTGGTTAGTTTCCATCCATTGCTTCTTGCCCTGCCTTCAGGTGCTTTGGCCCCTAAGCCCCTAAGATATTGAAGCTATCCCTAAGCTATTCAGTGTAATGCTAGGCATAAGTTTTCCCGGGATCCAGAAATGAGAAGGAAACAATACTGGATTCTGTACTTACAAGGGGTTTTGATTAAAGATTTTATTGCATAATCTAAATTCAGTATAGGAGATGCAATCCCCAACCACCATCCTGCGCTCATGGCCCAACTCTTCTCTCTACTATGAATTTTACACCATGCATAGGTTCTGTTTCTTCTTACTAATAATACAAAAGCCTTTTCTGAACCTTGTTGCTTTTTGATTATTTTTTCTTTCATTATGCTGGCTGTTTTGCCTTTCTTTCTCAGGACATTATTCACTCTGCCCCCCCCCCTTCAATTCTCCAGTCATATTCTTCCTCCAACTTCCTGATCCTATCACAGGGCATGCTTACGTTCAACTCTGCTTCAGTGGCGGTATGCTATCGGTTCGGCCCGGTTGTGCCAAGCTGGTAGTGGCGATCAGCAGCAGAGACTGAACCGGTTCTCTCCACCGCTCTGCTGTTGGGCTCATCCGTCTGCCCAGGCTCCCATACTCACCTTTATCTTCTGCTTTTGAAGCACAGCTGTTTTGCGCGACACAGAAGAGTGCTGCGCAGCAGCTGTTGAAACGACCGGAAGAGTGCAGGCTTGCAGGAGGTGATTTGGAACACCTCTGCTCCTGCTCAAACCACCTCTGTGCCTGCTCATAGTGTATGTTTGGCACACGCATGCATGCAAAATGTTTGCATGCACGCAAAGCACACCCACCAAGCCACGCCCACCGAACCGGTGGCAAACGTTTTTGAACCCCACCACTGCTCCGCTTGACCAACAGAGCCAGCAACTAATATCACGGTTTCACACCAGCTCAAGTTCCTACTTGCCTCTCTCCTCCTTCCTCAGCGAAATAAGAGAAGACAAATAAATGTCTGCCACCCATCCATTCTTTTGCTTTGTATGCATGGTATGCTTCTGTGTCTGTCGAGGTGAGTGATATCCTGCCAGGAATAGTGCATTTGGGTTGTTTTTGCTCAAGCCTGTAACTGCGGCTGTCCTCCAAAGGAAGCACAAAGGATGTAAACATTTGGGCAGTGACACTCACTGTAACCAAAATGACCCGTTCCTGAGAAACAAAAGCACAAAAGATTATCAAAATTCCTCCTTCCCGCAAACTTCCTGTTGTGGCAGCATCTGATTCGTGATGGTGGAGATTGTAGCGGTGGTGTCTCATTGCAGTTCTTTCTTTTAATAGTCGTATTGATGAAGTATAGCAATAAAAAAAGTGATGCATCAGCAATAATCCAATAAGAAATATATACATTGCAGCAATTAAAATTAAAACTAAATGTCTTGCTGGAAAACAGAATCTAGGCAAATAAAGGGGGAAAAAAACCTTAGTTACATATGATGCAATATAAAATTAATCCCGTCTTTAAACATATTGTTAAGCCAGACCATATTGTACCATCTTCTCTTTTTTAAAATACAAAAGCATTCTGAAAATTGAAAACAATATGTTGAATCCATCGCATAACATTAGGAGGTTGTACGTTTTTATCTGCGTCTCACAGTCCATCATCTGATCAGCCTCCCATCTGGAAATCAGAGGTGGTATTCAGCAGATTCTGACCAGTTCTAGAGAATTGGTAGCGGAAATTTTTGGGTAGTTTGGAGAACTGGCAAATACCACCTCTGATTGACCCCAACCCCATCTATTCTCTGCCTCCCGAGTCCCAGCTGATCGGCTGGGTCTTCTTTTGTTGCCCTGCACAGGAGAATGAAACTGGAAAGCAGGTTAGTGGGGTGGGGAGGGAATGGGGATTTTGCAGTATCCTTCCCCTGCCACGCCCACCAAGCGACGCCCACAGAACTGGTAGTAAAAAAAATTGAATCCCACCACTGCTGAAAATCCCCATATTATTATGCATCTTATGGGCTGCACTCATAAGACGTAAAATCTGTTGCATCTATCACACATTGGCAGCCTCTTCCCTGCTCCAGCTGCTTCCTGCACCCAGATAAAAAGGGAGTTTATCATTCCAGATTAACATGAAACGAGTAATTTAGCCTTGCTGCCACCTGGCCTAGGGATTAGAGAAGAGAATTCCAAATGATTTGTTCTGAATGTGGTTGAATTCATTTCAAAGGACAACATTATCACATTGTCCTTGACAATGGTATAACATCCTTGCTACATTTTACATGCATATATTTTTTAAAGCTTGATTTTTAAAAAATATCTAGAAGTGGCTTTTATTTTGAAAATAACTAGGGGAAAGGCAGAATCTTGGAGAAGACTTTTGGTCACATCATATGCCATGATTATAAGAGTCAGATCCATTGATGTAAACTGCTGGATTTCCTTCGCTAACTTTAGCTTACGTGTAGCGGTGGGATTCAATTTTTTTTACTACTGGTTCTGTGGGTGTGGCAGGGGAAGGATACTGTAAAATCTCGTCAGAGATAGCATTTGTCAGTTCTCCAAACAACTCCAAATTTCCGCTACTGGTTCTCCAGAACTGGTCAGAACCTGCTGAATACCACCTCTGGACATTGTTTTAACTTTGGACCTCAATTTAAGCTGGGTTTGATCATCTTTTTTTTCTTAAATGTAGGGCCCTGGTGATTTTCTGCTCAGTTGCATTACAAGGTCAGGTCAATATTTTGTAATCTGATTCAGGAAGAATGGCATTGATTGGCATTGAATGGCATTGATTGTCTAGAAACTTGCTGCTATTTTATGTTTGTCCTTGAGATGTTTCCTTCACTTGAACCAGACAAATCATAATCAGAACATGCTTCTGAGATTCTTGGAACATTTGTTTTAGAAATGAGATTGGTACTCAACCTGAAATATAGCCAAGATCCAACATTTAGTCTTAATAGAAATGTCCTTACTATGCCTATTTTTGTCTTTTTGTTAATGCTTTAAGAACCAACAATTTTCATCTCAGGAACTAACTGCATAAATGCTATGAGTCAGTCTAATGCATCTCTAAAATTGTATTACAGAATTTCTGAAGACAATTCAAAGAAATAGAGTCTTTTATCCTCTCTATGGGAAAGGGAGCTTGCTGCAATCTTAAATAAACCATAATTTCCCATTAAGAGTATAACACAGCTACTCTTTTTAGTTTGTTACAGTGCTCTGAATATTTTACCTGCGGAAGGTGTCAGCTAGCAGAAGAAGACAGAAAAACAGACCAGCAAAAACAGCTGGGAAATTCCTTTGAATCCTTATGTTAAGGCATTAGTTCTTGAATCAATCAATACAAATTAATAATTTATTGTACTGTAAAATGTGGGTCATCTATTACACCTATGACAGGTGTAATGTCAACTTTATTCCACCCATGTTGAATTTTGGTGTTTTTTAAGTATGAGTTGAGTTTTGTTGCTTTCCACTTTAATTTCTTTTGAACCATTTCTATCCCAACAGTTTAGTACAGTTTTCTTCCAATCAATAAAAACAAGCGGCCCTCCCCAGCTCCATTTTTGCTGGCAGAGGCACCGCAGGCCAGTCCTTCACTGTTTCCAGGGCCAGATCTAAGCACCCCACAGGCTGGATTCAGCCTGTGGGCCTTGAGTTTGACACTCCTGATCTAAACTACCATTTTTAAGAACAGTAGAATAAGTCTTTCCCCACTATAATTTCTTTGCCCAGATATTGAGTGTGGAAGTCTGTGTGGAATTAGATAAGGAAAATATGGAACAGGGGACTTTAGTGACTTACCTACTCCAAGGATGTTAAATTGGATTTTTTCTGCAGCACCCTGCCAGCCAAAATGGGGGATGGGGGAGCGTGTGACCCCCGCAAGCCCTGTTTTCAGCTTGGATGGCCTCCTGCAGCATTTTGCTGGCCAAAACGGCATGAGACCCACCTGTGTCCCATTTTGTCCGGCAAAGTGGTGCAAGAGGCTGTCCAGGATGAAAATGGGGTGCGTGGCGGCCACATATGGTCGTCCCCTCCCCCTCATTTTGGCTGGCAAAAAAACATTTCCTAAAAGGTTTGGTAATATAAAGCAGCCTTTCCCAGTTTGGTAATATATAGCAGTTTTTTCCAGCCTAGAAATTTAAGGATATAAACATCAGCATTTCTACGTGTGCTGCTGTACAATAATTGGCATTATTTAATTAAAAGCCCTAGCATTCAGAATCTGCCTAGAAATACTGGTAGTTTTATTCCCTTCATATTCCCAGAAACTAAGTTGGCAGTAGCTAATAAGAAGTTGTAAGGATAATCACACAGAGACAGTACATTCTGATATCAAAATGATAACAAGTTTTCCAACTCAATTTCCCAGGCTTACAAAATGTTCCTGAATTGTTCGGCCAGACGTTCAGAGGGAGGCTACATTTGGAGAGATATTGTACTGCATGCAGCTATGTAAATAATGGATCAAGTCAAAACATTTTTACTCCTGTATCAAAAAAGAAATCTACATTCATTTCGTAATGAAGTATTGGACCTAATCTCAGCTTGAGGGTACAAAACTATATACTCTTAAGTTCATTTATGGTTTACTGTTATATTTTAGGAGTGAGACTCTTACCAGTTTACTTAAATCTTAGAGCTCTTTGCATGAACCATGTTAACTCTCTAGTTTTGCTAAAGCAAGATCTTTCCTATAAATTTCTCTTGAATTTTACTTAAGCTGATATTTAATTCTGACTCTGATTTTCTCAGGAAGCCCATATTTGCTGCATATTATACGGTAGTTTTGTGGAAACCGCAAATTGATTACTCTATGCAGATTATGGGTAATCTGTAAGGGTGCACACATCACCCTTGTCCTTCATCTGCTGCCCCCTCCATGACATAGTTCAATCACTAATAAAGCTGTCACCTAGAAGCTCTCATCTCAGTATCTCATTACCACTTCTTTCATCTTGAGAATCCTTCTCAGGCAAAAATATAAATGCTATAAAATGTGAGGAAAAAAACACCTTTTTCCTTTGCTGGTATAATGGACAATCCATGTTCTTTCCATAGAAGGTTGTAGAATGAATGATTAAGTAGCCTCTAGAGAAGGTGTTATTTGAAGCATAGAAAGATTCATTAAGTTCACCCAGAGTCTCTTTTTCATTGCAGAAGTTTTGGGTCAGCTTTGTTTGATTAACTCTGTCAGAGCTATGCCATGATGAAGCGAAAGGGGGAGGGTGGTGTTAAAAAATGAAGATTGTGACTACAAGTGTGATCAGTGCAGCCACCAGTCACTTTTTTCATGCTCTTGCAGATGTTTTGCTGCCTGAGGTAGAAAATCCAAAATATTGCAAAAATATAGAAAGTAAAATACCATATTTTTCGCACTATAAGATGCACTCCCCCTGCCCCCCCAAAGTGGATAGAAATGTCTGTGCGACTTATAGAGCGAATATTGCAGCGGGGGGAGGGAAGTTGGTATGCTGCCGCCAGTGGTGAACACTGAAGACTTCGCTGCCAAGCAACTGCTTGGTGGTTGGATTGGTCTCCCGGAACACCACTGATCAGCTGTTGTAGGCGGTGAAGATCACCACCTATCACCACCCAATTGCTGCCGCCTGTTCACCGCCGCCTATTCGCTGAGATGGGCCACTTTCTGGGACTGCGATAACGTGCTAAAGCTGACCAGGCTGTTTGCTGTTTGCTGCAAGGAGGCTAGCTAGATGAATATCGGATGGATGCTGGGAGGCAGAGGCAAATTTTTTTTCTTGTTTAGCTTTCCTGTAAAGCTAATGTGCATCTTATAATCTGGAGCGTTCCTATACAGAGGTGGTATTCAGCAGGTTCTGACCAGTTCTGGAGAACCGGTAGCGGAAATTTTGAGTAGTTCGAAGAACCGGCAAATCCCACCTCTGACTGGAGATTTTACAGTATCCTTCCCCTGCCACGCCCACCAAGCCACGCCCACAGAACCAGCAGTAAAAGCATTAACTGGTTCTATAGTGCGAAAAATACGGTAAATAATAAACCATTTTCAATTTTTAACTATGTCCTGCTACTAGGAATAGAAATAAGCTTTAAGTACAGCTGGATTTGAAAGACAAAAGTCAGCGATAACGGAATAGATAAGAACATTGTGTAGTTACATTTTGTGCCTTCAAGTTGATGTTGACTCTTAGTTGCCATTCCATGATAATACGTATGCATATGAGGGTGTAGGAAAGTAGGTAGATACACACGACCCGCATACTGTATATACTGTAGTTTCTGTCCATCATTTATCAAAGTATGTTTATAAAGCCATCTCATGCGTAGAATTTACTATTAGGGACTTTTATATAAGACACAACTTTTTCTCCATTTCTACCTTCCTTATCCCTGAAACCAGTGAGAAGCAGATTTTTAATTGTCTTTTGCTAGGAGAGATGGGTGCACATTAATTTAATTAATTAATTAATTAATGATAAAATGATGACAAGGGACGGGAGAAACCATGACCCAATCCCTTCCCCTTCACCTGACAGATAAAAGAGTTCAGAAATGAAACCCAACAGGGGCCCTGACTTTTGAACATCATAAGCACCTTCTCATCTATTGCTCCTTAGAAAACAAGATTAAATATATTGGTGGCCATCCCCGTAGCACTGCAGAAAGGAACCTTGCTTTCTGTTCAAAAGACCTCTATCTGCTCCTGCGATAATGGCAGGGCAGGATGGCAGCAGTCTGCTGCATGCACTCTTCACAACGGCTCTAACTATGGTTGTTGTAGATGGTAATTTAGAGCCTCTAGTTGTCTATGGGACTCCTTGATCTCTGGAAAGAAGCGACACCAGTTCTATGCACTGTGAAACTGCCCAAAAACCAACTAGTTAGTAGAGGAATTGAGATCCAAATTTCTGATAAAGGTTGCTTATGTAGGCAGGAAAAAACAAGTGATCATTGTGCACGGTTCAAGAAACATCGTAAAGTGGAGGCTTGCCTAAATTCCTCTCTTTTCATGATTAAATTTCAGGGCTACTGAATTTGCTGCATCCATGAACTGGGTGGCATTATGTTGTAGTATAAGTAAAGGCAATTAAAAGATCAGAGTATCCTTAAACCCGATAATGATGATTGAAGATGGAGGAGGAGGAGAAGGAGGAGGAGGAGGTCATATTTGCTCCAGTTTCGGATAAAATTGGCAGCCAGCCAGTCTGCCTCAGTCCTTAAAATGAATCAGCCTCTTGGGTCATTAGGACTCAGGCTAATCCGGGAACAGCACTAAGTGTGAATGTGTCAATAAGTGCCCTCACTTATTCTCACTGTGGAAATCAATGAGTGATATGCTTCTTAGGCAAAACCCACATTTCTTGTTCTCATTTTTCATTCAAGGGTAGCAGAGCTTTAATAAAGGGCATGAATATTAGGTCAGGAAATGACTGGTCTCTTTAGAAAACTGCTGATGCTATTGAGAGAAACTTTGGGGTTAGGGGACAGGGCCCACAATCAGAAGGAATGCTCTTTGGACTTAACATATTTATTCAAAAAACAGTGCTCTCTGTACTTGGTTGTGTTTTTGAAGATGTTTCATCACAGTGAAATTTGCTCTGAGGTTACTGTTGATAAGATTGCAGGTTTAAGATAGAATCCTGCAACTGGAAAATGAGTGTCATTGAACCTTCTGTTTTGGAAAGGGACATCATTTATGTCATTAGGAGCAGGAGAATTTTGCTATTTTTGTCACCCCTTACTGTAAATAATTAGGGGGCCATTGGGCTTAAGGAAGCTCCCTTCTTCCCCACCCCTCTACCAGAATGTCCTTCTCAATCCTGGGTTGCCAGGTCACTGGTCATAAGTGTATTAATTCGGAAAGAGAAATGGGAACTACTTGTCAGTTTGTACTTCATTTCGATCAATACGACCCACTTACAAAGGAAGTTGAGGTGGACTTTTTAGATCCCCGGTGATTTCCCGAATGAGCATTTTAGCCTTGACTACCTACTACATTCCAAGCAGGAGGTTCATGGTATTGCTAGTTACTCCTCCTCAGTTATTTAATTCAGAAATCAAATTGCCTATATCTACTTCAGGGATCTAGCATTTGTGATGGGTGTGCACATTCACTATATTCTGTTTACAAGGGAGTATGGCAGAGTTGAATGGCCATGTTGTCTGTATCCTTTTCCTGATCTCTACCCTACTGCTGATGATTTCCTCTCAGCATTATTTTACACACAATTTGTGCTTAATCTGTGCTTAAAAATATTTTTAAGGCATAGTGCTTGCAGCACATGGCATATGGAATATTTCTTCCAAATCAACTCTGGTGCAGTGAAGCTATAAGTTCTGTTTTTTGTCTGGGTGATTTCATTGATAGGAAATTTACCTATTTCTTTCCTAGTTTCAAATTTGCTTCTTGATAGTTCTGACTACTTTTGTAATCCTCCTTGACCTGACCATAGGGGGGAATCTTTGTTTTCATTATTTCTCAGGCTACTTATTTTACTTTAACAGATAATCAGAGTTGGAAGGGACCTTGTAGGTTATCTAGTCCAACCCCTCATCCAAGCGGGAGACCCTACACCATTTCTGACAAATGGCAATCCAATCTCTTCTTGAAAATCTCAAGTGATGACGCTTCCACAACTTCCGAGGGCAAGCTGTTCCACTGATTGTTCTTAGAGCTGCTCGGATCATTCATAGAGTGGGAGGTGCTTCTGTCTGCGTCGTTGTAAGCTGAGCTTAATTACTGAGGAACACTCCGCCCTTCATCACGTGGCTCCCTTGTGGCGTTCCCCAGTTTATGCTCCGCCTTCGTGAGAATAGGCTGTGTTATTTCCTACTCCTTGGCCGATTCAAGACTTTTCCTATTTATCAGGTTTGCCTTATTATGATTAATTCCTTCCTTAGCCTCTGAGCATTTGGGGTGTCTCTGGAGCAAGGGGAGCGCATTCCTCGCCCCCAAGGGGGGAAAAAGAGCGGGCGGTTTTAACAGCGCTCCTGTGCTAACCCCCCCACCCTTGATTTGGTTTCTTCCTGCCGCTTCTCTACGCCGCCCTTGTTGCGGCTTGAACTAATCGCACTGTTAAAGCGCAACTGGTTTTCCCCCCATCGCGAACGCCGATCGCCCCAGGAAGAGGTGAATTTCTCCTGGCTGCCTCTCTAAGCCTCTAATTTCGCCGGAGGGGTCTGGTTCCGCTCTGAGCAGCCCGATAAGATAACTCGTAGGTGGCCACCATTTTGGGCGCCACCGCGTGCTCAGGCGCCATTTTCCCAGCCTCATTGCGGTTGCGAAGGGGATAGCTCTATTCACAGGCCTCCCAGCCTGTTAGAGCTGTTACTGTTCTGTGCTGTGTTTTTTCATTAAAATTCTCAAACTGTTGGCTTTCCGCAGCAGCGCTCAGGGTGAGGATTAGCAGCCTATCCCTCCCGGTTGTTGTCTGGGAGTTCTAGCTGCTAGAGGCCTTATTTCCAGCCTCAGGCGTTCATTTGACCAATTGGATATTAATAATGTCAATCTCCTGGGTTACTCTCTCCTGGGAGCCCTGAATCTAGTTCACTAATTAGATATTTTGTTACTGAAAAAATAAAAAAAAATAAAAAATAAAAATAAAAATATTAATAATATTATAAATAAATAATATATATATATTTGTTTTCTTAAGTTTTCGCGGGTACTTACATGTATGGCATTCAGCTTTGTTCGGGTATTTTCCCACGTCATAGTAGTGGTGCTTTTAAAGTTGTAGCTTTAAAAGCACCACTACTATGACGTGGGAAAATACCCAAACAAAGCTGAATGCCAGACATGTAAGTACCCGCGAAAACTTAAGAAAACAATATATATATATATATATATATATATATATATATATATATATATATGGATCTTTGGTTATTCGGGTTTTCTCCCGCGTAAGATTGGAAGTATCTAGGCAACGTTTCGATGAAGTCTCATTCATCATCTTCAGGCTTGGTCTTCAGCTCTGAAGCACAGAGCTGAAGACCAAGCCTGAAGATGATGAATGAGACTTCATCGAAACGTTGCCTAGATACTTCCAATCTTACGCGGGAGAAAACCCGAATAACCAAAGATCCACATACAAGTACCCGCGAGAACCTCAGAAAATATATATATATATATATATATATATATATATATATATATATATATATATATATATATATATATATTTGTTTGTTTTCTGAGGTTCTCGCGGGTCTCCTCACACTTCACCTCAGACTCAGCAACAAGATTCACCCCTTACTTTGGGACAAATCCAAACAGCTCGCTGTCTGGAGAGCCGAAACACAGACCACCCTCAAGACAGACATACACACCAACAAACTCAGAAAACTACAACAATGCCAGAAACCAACTCCTCCCCCCTCACAACCACACATGAAACAAACAGTGCACAACATCTCAGACAAGATCCTCACCGAAGCCGAAACCAAGGTCCTTTCTAAAGGATTCAACTTTGCTGTCGCTCCCAAACACATCCCCACAGAAACCATCATATGCGGAGTTGAAACCAGCCTGACCAAAACCAACCCTGATGATGCCAATAGAATCAGACTCGAAATCACCAACATCCTCTGCACTAGCAAACCACCCAAAAGCAACTTATCCAAAGAAGAACAAACTGCACTACTTAACCTGAAAGAAGACACCAGCATAATAATCCTACCAGCAGACAAGGGCAACGCGACAGTGGTTATGAACACATCTGACTACCAATCCAAGTTAACCAACCTACTCCAAGACCCCACATACAAACCCCTAAAGACAGACCCCACCACCTAGAAAAAACCACCAGATCCAAAATAAAAGCCTCCCCCATCAGTGAAGAAATCCAGCAAAGAATCATACCCAGAGAGAAATCATCCAGATGCCCTAAACTTTATGGTCTCCCCAAGATACACAAAGAAGGAACCCCACTCAGACCAATAGTCAACTCCATAGGCTCACCTCTACAAAACCTAGCCAAATTTCTCGCCAAACAACTACAGCCCTATGCAGAATCCATCAACTCACACGTAAGAAACTCATTCCAGTTCATCGAGATCATAAAGAAACAAAACTTACAACCCAGTGACCTACTAGTGAGCTTCGATGTCATATCCCTCTTCACCCAAGTGCCAATAAAAGAAGCCTTGACAGCCATCCAAAACAAATACAACCCCCCCAAGCACATCCTAGATCTGACCAACCACTGCCTATCCAATACATACTTCACCTACAATGGACAAAAATACAAACAAATAGATGGAGCACCCATGGGATCACCCCTCTCACCTGTCATCGCTAACCTCTACATGGAACACTTTGAAACACAAGCTCTAGAAAAATGTGATCACAAACCCAAACTCTGGCTCAGATACGTAGATGACACCTTCATAATCTGGCCACACAGGAAAGAAAAACTGAACAACTTCCTCACACACCTCAACAGCCAACACCCCAAAATACAATTCACCATGGAAACAGAAGCTAACAACCAACTTCCCTTCCTAGATGTCTTGGTATACAAAAAATCCAATGGCTCCCTAGGACACACCATCTACCAGAAGAAAACACATACAAACCGCTATCTACACGCACTCTCACACCACCACTCAGCACAGATCAATTCCATAGCCGAGACACTCATCTCCAGAACAAAATGCTTAGCCGACGAACAACACCTAGAGACCGAACTACACACTCTCACCGGTGTGCTGACAGCCAATGGATTCCAAAGAAAGAAGATCACCCACCTAATCCAAAAAGAAACCCCAGCCAAAATCCAAGACAAAGAACAAGAGAATGGCAAAGCCCTCCTCCCATATATAAAAGGCACTACGGACAAAATCAGCAAGATCCTCCAAAAACACAACATTAAGACAGCATTCTGCACAAACAGAAAGATATCCACCATCCTAAGAAACCCTAAGGACAGAATCGAGTTAGAAAATCAAGGAGTATACGAAATCCCTTGCACTGCCTGCCCCACCACATACATTGGACAGACTAACAGAAGAATAGGTGCACGCATTGAAGAACATAAGAACTCAATCAAAAAGGAAGAACCGACCTCTTCCCTGGTCCAACACCTCAAAGCCACAGGACATGAGATTGACTTTAAAAATACCAAAACTATCGCCAAAACTGAACACTTCAGCAGCAGAATCATCAGAGAAGCCACAGAGATAGAAAAACGCCCATACAGCATGAATAAACGAGATGATACCTCCCGCCTACCAGCCATTTGGAAACCCGCCCTCATGAACAGACGCGTACCTAACATGAAGAATGACACCAGACCCACACCCCTGAGAGCCACACAAGATGCCACCACCACACTTCCATGTAGAAAGCAGACTCACACCCACACAGAACATGAAACACGACCACGGACCAGAAGCCACACTGCAGCTGCATCACTACCCACTTCAAACCCCTCTGAGCCATACATGAAGCGAACTGACCTCCACCATGAAGATGCAGCACGACCACGAACTCAAAGCCAAACAGCAAGATCACAGCTCACCAGCTCAAACCCTCCAGCAACTAAGACTAACCTGAGCACAATCAAGCCCCCACCTGAACAGAACACGCCTCCAGCCAATCAGAACACAGCCAACCCCCCAACCAATCAGAACACAGCCAAGCCCCCACCCAATCAAGTCACACCCCCACTAGCAGTTAAAAGGAAGAAGCAGCTGCAAGCTCACATCACTCTGAGAAGCACAGAGCTGAAGACCAAGCCTGAAGATGATGAATGAGACTTCATCGAAACATTGCCTAGAAAACCCGAATAACCAAAGATCCACACACACACACATACATATATATATATATATATATATATATATATATATATATATATATATATATATATATACACACACACACACACACACACACACATACATACATACACACAACAAGAATAATATTAACAATAGTAATAGGATTATACATTTATTTATACGCAGATACTTATATATATTAATAATAATAACAATAATAATATTATAGATTATATACATCTAAATTCCAAAAGGGGGCACGGGCCAGCTGAAAGGACACCCGGCCTTTGTTGTAGGTCGAACCCTTGGTGAGCCAACCGCCTTTAGAATCTTATTTACAATCCTTACTTCTAAAATGGCAGATGACAATTCCGCTAAAGGCCCTTCTTTGAAGGCCAGATCTAAGTCCTACCACTTGAGCAGACAGGCTAAGGAAACTTCTAAGGAAACTTCCAAGGCCTCTCAAAGAAATGCCTTAAAACGCCACAAGGCATTGGAGAAAGAATTCGACAGGCGATCCAGGGAGTCACAACCGGTGCCTCCAGCCCTCCCACCCCTCATTCCTTCTACCTCTAGACACCCCCCCTCCTCCAGATTATTCTTCCCTCTCCAGGCACAGCTCATCCCAGGGGCATCAGGTCCCCGGACCAATGACTAGACGGACACCCGAAGCTACATTCACACCCTGAACAAATGAGGGCATGGATGGAACAGGCTATCCACCAGAGAATTTCAGAGGGCCTCCAACAGATGTCCAGGCCTGGTCCCCTTCTGATGGCTCCCGAACACGAGTCGCTATCAGTCAGGTCCTCACCTAGATCGGACCTTACCCATGGTCAGGTATCTTTACAGAGGGGCAGCCCTCTCCCCGAAGGGGAACTGGAGGAGGCGATAGAGGGCCTGGATCAGTTCAGGGAGGAGGAAGAATTTGAATGGGGGTCCACACATCACGGAGAGCCCCTATCGGAGATAGACCCTATGGAAGGGGAGATGTCTGAAGATGAGGGTCTCTTCCCCGATCAATCCACCTTTGTGGGTTTGTTCAAGCCACACATGTTTAAATCACTCCTCTTTAAGGCCAAGAACATCTCTGGCCTGTCCATACAGTCTCCCTCTACCCCAGTGGAGGGACAAGAGGACGCCATTTTCAGGAAGCTCGTTGTGGAAGCAGAGGTTATTCCGGCTCCACCCATCTTTCACGACCTAGTCTCAAACCAGTTGGACTCTACAGGGGCCCCTCCTGCCCCATCCAGCCAGGACAAGAGGTTCTTTAACCTCGATTCAAGCTTCTGCAACATGCTTACCACCCTCAAAGTCGATGAGCCCATCGTTGGCTTAGCTTCCTCCTCCTCCCCTAGTGATCCTCTGGAGGCTCTGAAACCCGAGGACAAGAGGTCCGAACTAGCCTCGGGCTCACCAAGCCGATGCTTGGGCCATTAGATCAGCCCCAGCTGCCTCATTCTTCACCAGGTCTTCGATCCGGTGGCTCCGCCAACTAAAGCAGCATGTCCCCCCCTCTAATACAAGGGCACATCAGGACATCGCCAAACTGACGGCCAAGGCAGAATTCTCGGCCCACACCACCTATCACACGGTTAAGTTCTTCACCTGAGCAATAACTTCTCATGTTACAGCCCGCCCCCTGCTCTGGCTCAAACACTGGCAGATGGATGTAAAAAACAAAGTTAAGTTGGCCACTGCCCCCATCAAGGGGGACAAACTATTCAGCACGGCCCTGGAGCTTCTGCTAGCCGAGACCCGAAGCAAGAAAAAAATTTTTCCTTCTCTTTTTCGGAGGTCAGAGCCAAGAGCCCCTCAGCCATTTCGGAGAGGTTCCTCCCGACCTTTCTACCAGTCACCCTTCCCGCCCAGGTACCCGAGACCCCCCTCCTTCCAGCCATTGCAACCCCAGGATCGAGCTGACCCGGGTGACAGGAACAGGAGGGGCGGCAGCTACAAGCGTCCCTTCAGGGGTTCAGGGGGGAAGCCCTTCCGGTGCCCCAGATAGATCCCGTCCCTCCCTTCCCATCGGCAGATGTCTCAAGCATTTCGCCGACTGATGGGACTCCTCTACCTCCGACGCCTGGGTCTGGGACACCATCAGATTCGGTCTCGCTCTGGAATTTCAGCGCGCCCCCCCTGACTTTTTCATGGCATCTCCCCCTCGAGGGATCCCACCAAACGCAGCTTGATGGATTCCGCTATTCATCATCTCCTCAACATACAGGCTATCCAACCCGTCCCACCCTCCCAACGAGGGCAAGGTTTTTACTCCCACCTTTTCGTGGTTCCCAAATCCTCAGGTGGATGGAGGGCTATTCTAGACCTGAAACGCCTTAACCTGATCCACCACAGGTTTAAGATGCACACCTTACGGTCCATTCTACTGGGCATCAGGCAGGGGGACTGGCTATCTTCTATAGACCTTTCAGAAGCGTATCTTCACATACCAATCCGGCCCTCCCATTCCAAATTCCTCAGGTTCTGTTACAACCACCGCCACTTCCAATATGTGGCCCTTCCCTTTGGGTGGGCTTCTGCCCCAAGAACCTTCACTAAGGTCCTCGCGGCTCTAGCGACTCACCTCAGGAACCTCCCGGTGCGTCTCCACTGCTACCTGGATGACATTCTCATCCTGTCTCACTCCAGACACCAAGCAAAGGACACCAGAGCTACTCTCTCTGCCCTCCAAGACCATGGGTTCCTAGTAAACTGGCAAAAGAGCCAATTGTTACCATCTACCTGGATAACCCACTTGGGGTCCGACATTGACACGGTTCAAGGAAAGGTCTTCCTTTCCTCGGAAAGATTCCATAGCATCCAGGAAACCATCAAACATATCAGATGATCAAAAAGGGTAACACTCTTAGAATTGTCTAAATTACTAGGTAAAATGGTCTCATGCATTTCCATTGTTCCCTGGGCCCGTTTACACACCAGATTCCTACAGTGGTTCCTGCTCCCATTCCAAAGATCCGGCAGAAGCAATTCAAAGGCCATGGTCAAGGTGCCTCCAAGGGTCCTCACGTCTCTCCTCTGGTGGACCAATCCCGCCATCAACAAGGGCCATTGCTTCAAGGAGCCCCAACGCATCACCCTCACCACAGACACCAGCCTGTCCAGATGGGGCGCTCACATCCACTCGCTCACGACACAGAGCAGATGGTCGCAGGCAGAACGGGCATGCAGTATAAACTGGTTGGAACTCCAAGCCATCCACCTGGCCCTGCGCAACTTCCTCCCTCAGGTACACGGGCGGTATGTCCTTATACTCACGGACAACGTCACCTCCAAGGCTCACGTCAACCGGCAAGGGGGTACCCAGTCTATAAGGTTGATGAGAGAGGCTGAGTGCCTCTGCTGTTGGGCGGAGCGCAATCTCCTCTCCCTCAATGCCGAGCACATCTCAGGGGCTTCAAATACCCAAGCAGACTGGCTGAGCAGGGCCACGGTGGATCAGTCCGAGTGGTGCATCCACCCGTCTCTGTTCAAGGAGGTGACCACGATGTTCGGTCTCCCAACAGTGGACCTCTTCACATCCCCCCTCAACACACAACTCCCAAGGTTTTTCTCGAGGTACCCTTCCCACGGGGCCGAGAATTACAATGCCCTCCGCTGCCCCTGGCCCACAGGGCTTCTATACGCATTCCCTCCATTAGCCCTAGTCCCTAGAGTCATCCAGAAGCTCATTTACGAGAAGGCAGAACTGCTTCTGGTATCCCCCTACTGGCCCAGATGCCCATGGTTTGCAGACCTCCGCAACCTATCTGTGACCCCTCCCTGGAAAATCCAAACAACCACCCAAGTGCTTTTAATCAAAAATAGTTCTCAGAAGTTCCAAAATCACCAAACAATCGAAACAAGCTGTTTCTTTTAGATACCTTCTCCTTCTTACTTTCTCTTTCTGGGGTTAAAGTTTAGTCACAAAGTTCCCTTTAAAATATATCTTTTAAAGGTCTTATTAATGTTTAATAACTCTTTAAAATTCTAGGCAATCTTCTCCTTATTTTCAAATTTTGCTCCAATTTTTTTCCCCTCTCCCTTCCCATTCACAGCCAAAAAGATTTTTTCCATCCGCTGTCAAGGAAGGAGAGTGAAACAACAATAAAAGAAAACTTTCCCTTTTAGAATATTCGCAGCTTGTAAGACTCACTGGAAACAATGTATCCTTAGCAGCCTTCAAGATTCCAGGGCACTTTCTCTTGCCTTGTCCCGGTTGAAAGCAACTTTCATATTTCTTCCAACTTTCTCCCTCCTGCACCTGCTTGTCCGGCTGCAGATTTCTTCGTGGCGGCCATTGCTGACCGCCGCTCCTCCGCCTTGGGAAAAGGGGGTTCTGCCGGCTGGGGAGGGGGTCTGCGACACCCCCAAGCTCCTGTACGGATCCCCCCTATCTTCAGCTGCCCCTACAGGGCAGCTATATCCCCCAGATCCAAACGGATCGGGGGAACCTTGGCGGCAAACGCAGCAGGGATCGCTCAGTATTGCGAATCCCTGCCGCCGCCGAAACCTTGCAAAGCAGAAGTTCCAATCTTACTTTTAATTATCTCATTCCTTTCTAAATTATATACCTATCTTTTTCTAAGGTTCAATACCTTTCTAGTCATCATATTTATACTTTTGTCTGTCCTGTTTCAATTTCATATTTTCTTTTCTCATTAAACAAAATTTTCCGCTGTAGTTACTAATTGGAGTATGACACCTTTGTATCTTTTAATTTTAATCCATTCAGCTCTTATTTAAACTTCAATTTATGCCTTTACAATTATAACATTCAATATAACACATAACTTCCAGTCGAATTCTGCTTGGTACATTCTTTTTTTTTTTTTGAAACAAATTTTATTAATTTTTTTTTAAAAAACAACCCATTAAACATTGAACACATAAAAGCTCTTTCCATTATAAATTTTTACAAGACAGATAAAACATTATTTTATTTTATACAACATAATTCTAATATATCCCATTTCCACTTAAATATCTTTTAGGAGATTTCTCATTATTTCTCTTTACTCTTATTCAATTATGTTTCTTTTCTATATTTATCCATTTTATAATCATCATATTCATATTTCCCTCTGTTTTGTTTATAATTATCCTCATCTAACTTTCCTCCAAGGTTTTATTAAATCTCAAACAAACATAAACACACAAAACACAAAAACATAAAACTTCTTTTTAGAAAGTAGCTTGGTCCTGGATTACTTCTCTTTATATGGACTTCAATTAAATTTATGCTCATCTTATATACCATTTCCTATCTTATTTCTTCATTATAACTTCATTATAACTTCTCCCCACTTTCCACTCTTCTTAATTATATTTTATTTATTTCATCTTAATTTACATCATTATACTTGTATCTTTTGTCCATTCTTTTCCAATTACCCATTTATCTCATTCCCTATAGTAGAAAAAAAAAAAAAAAGGATTTCTCCTGAAATCACTAATCGAAGTATGATGCCTTTCCATCGCTCCCCTAAATTAACATTTAAGGTAACACCTGGTTCCCCATCTGATTCTGCTTAGTACATTCTACCTACTAATTTTTAAAAGAAAAAGAAAATATTAAATCTATAAAGTAATTAAATACATAGTTAAACATTAAATCTTATAACATTCCAATTATCTATTTCAAAGTCAAATGCTGCCATAAAAAATTTATACTAACATAGTCAATTAAACTCTATACTTAAACTAAGTATTTTAAACATTCCTTTTAATAATTTATTAAATCTTAAAATCTATCATTGTTAAACATTTAATATTTTAATCTTTACTTAATTTTTATAAAAATTTAATTTTCTATTACAAATACTACAATACTATCTTATGTACCTTGCAGAATCCTTTTAAGAAAAATTTTACTTTACCCTTTATCCCTAAAAAAAAATTCTTTTTCCCATCTTGTTTGTGGCTTTTTCCCCCCCTTTCCCTTC
The DNA here is from genome assembly GCA_033807585.1 of Hydrophis major. NCBI lineage: Eukaryota > Metazoa > Chordata > Lepidosauria > Squamata > Elapidae > Hydrophis > Hydrophis major. The sequence goes on from CM066328.1 coordinate 124,650,726, forward strand.
CTTTTTTATCCCACCTGGTCTTTTTACCCCCCCTTCTCCAAACCTCCGCCTTTTTAGCTTCCCCTCTCTGTTGTATTTCTCTTTTCTTTTGCTTTCTAACATTATATTGATTTTGCATCTTATTTTTCTCTTTCTTGGATGTTTTTTTAAGTCTTAAGTCCTTTTTCCTTCCTCTCTTTCTCTTTCCTTTCTTAATCAACTTTTTGGACTCATTAAAGATGGCTTCTCCTTCTTCTTCTTCCTCTGCTTCCTCCTTCAATTGTTGTATTTGCTGGTAAGTAGCAAGCGCCATTTCTAAAAAGCAAATAGTTTCTCTCCAAGTGTCCTTGCCTTCTTTCTTTATTTTTCCGTATTCCTCTCTTAGTTCATCAACAGATAAAGCCATTATAAACCTTTTCTTCTTTTCTCTTCTTCTTTTTAAGACAACCAAGATATTTCAAAGCTTAAAACAATTCCCCAAAATCCCAAAATCATCAAATAGTCCAAACAGAGCACAAGATTCTTCCCTTTGCACTTTTTCTTCCTGGGGTAATATCAATTGGAAAGGGAAGAAAAAGTCCAATCTGTATTTAAAAATCTTATTGCAATTAATTTCCAATCTCAAAGTCTTCCAGGCATCTCCTCCAACAAAATCTTAATATAAATTTCTCCTTTGTCCTCTCCATCCCCACTTGTCACAAAGAGCTTTAAATTTTTACCTGCTATAAAAAAGCAGGTTTTTCAATGTTCATTTGTTGATTCCATAGGGAAGGAGAGTAAACTTTCTCTTTCAACACTTTCACTCGCCGCTTATAAATCTCATTCAACAATCAAGTATCATTCAACAATCAAGGTTTTCAGGATGTTAAATGCATCTTATGCTCCCGGTTCAACCAAAAAACTTTCGCTTCAAAACTTTCTCCTTCTTCCTCCAGCACAATCTTGTCCAGCTGCCGGCTTCTTTGTGGCGGCCATTGCTGACCGCCGCTCCACTGCCTTGAGAAAAGGGGGTTATGCTGGGTGGGGAGGGGGTCTGCGGAACCCCCAAACCCCTGTCTGGATCCCCCCTATCTTCGGCTGCCTCTACGGGGCAGCCTTATCCTCCAGACCCGTCAGGATCGGAGGCACCAAGACGGCTAGCGCAGCAGGGATCGCGCAGGATCGCGAAACCCCGCTGCTGCTGAAGCCTAGCAAACCGGAAGTTTCCTGCTTGGTACATTCTTAAAATACACACTAAGTTCTTAAAGAGAAAGTATATATATATAACAATAATAAATAAAATATTTATTCTATTCCAATTCAGCTCTATCATTAATGTTAGTTATAATCTTTGACATCTTTAACATTTCTTTTCAATAGGATATCATACTTCTAGGAACACTTATAATCTTTCCATATTTTTTTCATACTTCTTTCATATTCCTCTTCACTTAAATTTTTATAACACTTTTATAATAATTAAAATGTTCCCTGGGAGGGGAAAGAGTTTATGTGCTATTAATAGCAGGATGTAGTTTATCCCAGTAGCATATCTGGGCTGCAGAACTCTCAAGTTTCTGGGGATAAGGGCACATGCTAATATATAACTCTAAGGAATTTGTACCTCCTTTGATAGACCAATTCTTTTTTTAATGCTGACTTGATTAATTTTCATTGACTCATTCATTCTCTGCACCTTTATTGTTGTGCCAAGAATTTTTTGTTGTTTTTTAATGCCAAATTAAAGCAGAGACAAGTTCAATATGAAGGGTTTTAAGGGCCTGTTGCCAAGGGTTTAATTATATTTTTTTGTCAAATGTTCCCTGTTTGCTCTTTCAAAAATTCAGACTTTGCTGGATATCAGCTCTGTAATTTCTTTCAGCTGAGGAGAGAGGCTTTGTCTGAAGTGATGCAAAAGGCTCGTTTTAGTGACAATCAGCAATCCGAAATGTCATATTTGAGACAAACCTGGACATATATTTGATTTAAGAAAACCTCATGACCTTATTACCGGGAAATTTTATAAGATAGCAATTTGCATGTGATTCCGTGCCTTCTCTCAGATAATATTGTGTGGGAAGCCACACCCCTCCTAGAAGAATGAAATACTTTGAGGAATATTTTAAAAAGGGCAGAACATTATATTTCTCAAAGGGGGAACTGGAGAAACATGTTTTTTAGAAGCAGAAAGCAACTCCCACTTTCCTTAATAGCCCACAGCAGATGCCATCACTTAAAAGATAAAGAACTTATTGAAAACTAGATAGCTCTGCTCATAGGCAAAGCAAATACTGCAGGCAGAAATCCATTCAAGACAGGATATTTTGAAATTTCCTGAAGCAAAGTCTGAACAAAGGCAGTGATAGGATTAGCCCTCACCCAAGAGCAAAACAGGATGAAAGCCATTAAGCCACAATAGGAATTGCCCAACACCCTTTCAGAACACAAGGCTTCATTGCATCCCCCTCAGAGCAGTCCAAACTTCAAACAAATGTAGTTCAGACAAGCACCTAGGATTTGCATTTCCTCTTTTGCCTATGGAGCCAGCTATGACCCCTACATAATTCCTACATGACCCCATAGGAATCAGCCAATAGAACACATGTTCTTGCACAGGAACAGAAAGCTCAAGTGCAAAGCTCAAAGAAGGTATAGCCCACCCCTCCTCAATTCTATTTAGTCAGCTGCACCAGAACCATGTGCTTGTGGTTCTGTTCTATATTAAACCTTCTTTCCAATCAGCTTCCATGTTTCCAGTGTCTTTCTCCCAGCTTGGAACTGAACCAGGTGGATATTTCTTTCCACAATTGATTATGTGAAGAAATTGCAGCAGTTCCTCGTTACAATTACCTGGTATAGACTGCATAATCTGAAGTTAACATATACTGTACTGCAATACAGTATTAAGAGATTTCTGTATCTGTGCTGCATTATAGTAGCTAACTAGATTTTTGTAGCCCAGATTTTGTAATGCACAATTTTAATGAATTTCTTCACAAATATAAAAATGAAACAAAAAACAGAGCCTGCAGGTGCCATTTAACCAGTCTCTCTTTCTCTCAAACTCTGAATATTACAAGCTACAAGGTAGCATTGGTACAAAAGAAATAAATACAGGGAAGAAGATTAAAGGAAAGACATAAGCAATGACATTTATCTAATTTTCTACAATACAAGAATATTAGGCCACACAGAATCATATTTTCTTATTTTTCCCTTGTTGCCATAGAGCCAGTTTAAAAGCTGAGAGTTGACAAATTTTATTAAATTACCCTTTAGACTCTGGGGAACGAATATTCTTGAAGTAGTACATAATCACATTTTTTCACAGGAGCATTGTTGAAGTGCAATATAGCCAATGTTTCTCATGCATAGATAAATTTCAAAGTTCTGGATATAATTTACCAATATATAGTATATGATATAGTAAATGATTTTATTTCATCCCAAAACACCTGTTCCACCAAAGCGTTAATGTCAAATCAGAAAGGAGCACGGCCAAATCATGCGTATTAAAGTGCCTTCAAATTTATTACATTAACAATAAGCCTACCCAATTTTTATTGAATTGGTTTAGCCTTTTAACTCGTAAGGAATATATTTGGTATTCATGAAAAATGGAATCATTGATTTTGTAAGGCAGGACATTCCAATTAGTGTCCTGAAATTTAAAAATATTTAAATTTGTTGTATCCTATCCAATATTTTTTTTAAAATTAGCTCAGATCTAATAGCCTTATTGTAATACTGTACTGAGAGAACAGTCAGAAGTGAAGAGGTAAATCACAGTTTGGATTAAAGCTTGCTCTGTAATGAAGGAAGTGACCAATCAACAGGGCAGAAATTAAACTGAGAACAATAAGAAACAAATGAAGAGAGTATACTTGGAAAAAATCCCAGATTTGCAAAGATACAAAAAAATTATTTTAAAAACACTCAGAAAGATAAAATCCACTCAACACAGTCCAGTTATTACCACTCATGCTTTATACTTTAAAACAGGGGTGTCAAAACTCAAGGTCCAGCCCACGGGGTGCTTAGATCTGGCCTGTGGGTCCGCCCTGGAAACAGTGAAGGCCCTCCAAGACTCCATTTTCGGCCCTAATGGCCTTCTGCAATTCTCTGCCAGTGAAAACAGAACCTGGGGAGGCTGCTCCATTTTTGCTGGCAGAGGCTCCAGGAGGCCATCGCAGCTGAAAACAACATCAATGAGTGATGTCGAGCTGGCCACACACACCCTGCCCTCCAAGGTCAAACACAACCCTGATGTGGCCCTCAATGAAATTGAGTTTGACAACTCTGCTTTAAAGTGTAGGTTATGCATTGGAAAACTAAAATAAACTGCAGATAGTCCTCGATTTACAACAGTTCATTTAGTGACCATTCGAAGTTACAGCAGCACTGGAAAAAGAGACTTATGACCGTTTTTCTTTCAGAATGGTCACTATGACCCTTGCAGCATCTCCAAGGTCATGGGATTTACCTTTGGATGCTTGACAACTGACTCACATTTATGACAATTGCAGTGTCCCAGGCTCATGTGATCACTTTCTGTGACTTTCTTACAAGCAAAGTCAATGCGGAAGCCAGATTCACTTAACAATGGTGTTGCTAATTTAACAGCTGAAGTGATTCACTTAACAAATGTGGCAAGGAAAGTTGTAAAATGGGGCAATATTCACTTAAATTTCTCACTTAGCAATATAAAGTTTGGGCTCAATTGTGGTCGTAAGTCGAGGACTACCTGTATAGGAAGAATGGAATAATCTGTTTGGCAGGAGTTTTACCTAAAAGGGAAGCATTACATTTGATTGAAGGAAAAATGGCAAGTCAATCTTGCATCTTCCATCTGCATGTCTCTATTCTATTATTACCTATTATGCCTCTGTTAAGCTATTTCTCTATCAATATTAATAGAATAAATATCTCTGTCACAGGGCCCCCATCCATAGAAAATACCCATTTTCAGTGAAGCTTCCCCCATTTTCAGGTTATAGAATTTCTTCTGAGTAACTTGCATGGGGGGAAAAAGTTTTCATTGCTCTTTTTTAAACAAGTTGGTCAATGCGTTATTTATACATATTGATTTGAATGTTTTCCAGAGCTTTTATAAATGGGAATAAGATTTATTGACACTGAATTAGAATGTGTGTTGATGGACAATGCCAGTTTGAATTTGTGAATCATGTCTCGGATAAAATACTGAAAAATTTCTCAGATCAGCAATACATGTTTTGCACGGGGAGACCAAGCAAGAATAAAACAACTGCTTAGTAAACGTTTTTTCTAGTAGGCTATCTTATCCTACAGCAATTGTAGTAGATATTATTGCTCTTCTAGAGATCAGTGTGAAATGATATACTTTAAAGTGCCAATAAAAGTGAATTGCTGTGGAAAAGCCTTTTGAAGGAACACCTTGTGCTATTTCTAAATATTTACCACATATCCAGCTCATGTTAAAAAAAAACCACAGGTTCTTTGGTGCAGATTTATTAAGGCTGATCTTTTGTGTGCTTATTGTAAAACAAATTTTACCCCATCTATAATGTCAGTGTTAGAGTATAAATTTAAAATTGTCATAAGGATGATAGCAAACAAATTAAATATGATGAGGTAATGCAAAATGCAGTGTTATTCATCGAAAATGTAGAAGGTTTGGGACATAATTTGCCAAACAAATCATAGTGGTGGGTTTGCATAGAATCAGCTCAGAAATGGGATCATTCCTGTCATGGAATCATGGATGTATTATAGCCATAATTAAGGCCAATGTTTATTTGGGTCACTCTGAATTTAAATTCCTAATCGTTTGCAGCCTTAATCTTGCAAATTGATGAAAATTGAGGTTGAATCACAAATTAACATTCTCTGTCAGAAAAGTGCTAGGACTATCCATATTTCTAAAGCAATTAAAAAGAGATTGTAGGGAAGGTAAATTCACACAATTAAGGGAATGCACATAATTAACAACTATCCGGAAATTTGATTCTACCTAGTATTAAGTTGAGAAATGTTTATTGAATAACAGTGGATGTGTGGTTATAGCTGATCCTGATGGTGGTAATGGCATGTTGAAGCCTTTTGTTAACTTCTTAGGAAAGGCCAAGCAATCCAGGGCTGCAATTGTATGCTGCTCCTTACCCATTTTATACCATCTGGCTGCAAAATGGCTGACTATTGCTAGTTTGGCCGCCTCACCTCTATTTTCAAGCAAACTTTATACAGAAATACATTTCATTTTCATGCATTCAATGGCATTGCCACATCACTGGACATACCCTCTTGCTCACCTTGCAAGCCAAAGTAATTTTTTAAAAGTCATTCTGATCTTGGCTAAAAACCATTGTCTGCTCTTGATCCAGTCTAATATTCCCTAATCCTTCATGGTGACCAGAGACTCTCAAAGGGAAAAGGCCCACACATCTCGAAGGACTCCTTACATCACGAGACTTTCCAAGGTTCTGTCTTCCTATATATGCATATAAATAAATGAATGATACCAGAAACTTACAAAGCAGCATATGTCCTGCTGCTGCTATGGTTTTGGAAAATTATATTTGTTTGCGCATGCACAGTATGTCCTATGTACGAGTGTATATCTGTGTGAGAGAGAACTAAACTTCGGAACTCATTTAGAACAAATTTCACTCCTGTATACAAACACTATTACAGTACATTTAAAAACCCTAATCATAATCAGACAGATGGATTTCCAAGATGCAGATCCTTTGCAGGAAGTAAACGTCTGTTCTTGGCATGGAAAAATTCTGTGGCTAAACAGCTAATGGCATATGGAGAGGGTGAAAGTATGGTAAAGTTCAAGATACTTTTGTTTTTGAAAATGCTGCTGAACAGCAAGATTTTTGAACAATAGGGGAAGTAGGCTGTCTAGACTCAGAGGAAGGATTTGATCCTGTTGTTTACCGCTATTATTTGGGGCTCAATGCCTATTGAATAGACCTTAACATCCACTTCTTGTTTCTTCTAGGTGAAGAGTGAAGGTCCTAAACTCGTGCCCTTTTTCAAAGCCACCTGTGTCTACTTTGTCCTCTGGTTGCCAACCTCCAGCCCTTCCTGGTTCAGTGCCCTGATCAAGTGTTTGCCAATCTTCTGCTTATGGGTCTTCTTGCTGGCCCATGGGATCAATTTCCTGACAGCCCATCACAATGCCTGTAGGATCTTCGCTGGTTTGATATTCTCTGCCTTGGGAGATGCTTTCCTCATCTGGCAAGAGCAGGGTTACTTTATTCACGGTTAGTGAGTTTGTCTGCTATGAAGGAGACACAGAACCTTTTGGGGAAGATGCCCAGTTGCTGTCAAGGATAAATGAGTGGGAATCAACACCCAGTTTTGGTACCAGAACTGGAATTAGTCTGTTTCTGTATGAAGCGTTAGTATACAACTAGAGATATGGGGAGCAGTAACAAGCGAATGAAGGATGCGGTGGCTAAGATGCTCAGCTTGTTGATCAGAAAGGTCAGCAGTTCGGCGGTTCGAACCCCTAGCACCACGTAATGGAGTGAGCTCCTATTACTTGTCCCAGCTTCTGCCAACCTAGCAGTTCAAAAGCACATAAAAATGCAATTAGAAAAAATAGGGACCACTTTGGTGAGAAGATAATAGCGTTCTATGCACCTTCGGCATTTAGTCATGCTGGCCATATGACTACAGAGACGTCTTCGGACAGCGCTGGCTCTTCGACTTTGTAATGGAGATGAGCACTGCCCCCTAGAGCCGGAAATGATTAGCATGTATGTGTGAGGGGAACCTTTACCTTTACCTCTTAACGAGCGACTGAGACAAAAAAAATGTCATGTTGTTACATGGAGGGATGTCACTGCATGCCCTAACTTCTTTACCTTCAGTCTAATTACCCTGATCTGAGTTGCAGAATGGGGAGAAAATGGATGAAGTGGCTCTTACAGGAATAGATCTATTGGATAGTGAGGGATCTTTTCTGTTGTCTGTTCCTTTTATTTTTTTGGTCCCATGATGAAATTCATAGTTTCATTGTAGTCTTTGTCATCCCTTTGCATCCTGAAGTATTTTTTCTAAATCACTTCTGCCCAAATGTTGAATTAATAAATCAAGAAACAAGTTCATAATCACAAGAGGTGTCAGGGATCTGTAGTATTTTTAGTTTGTTATGCATACATCCCGATTACCCTTGAAGAAACGAAGATGTGACTTTTTGTGACATCTTTTCTGGCAGGAGACATCGACTCTTTTTTTAAGAGTTACACTTACAATATACATTTCCTACAATATACGTTCTCTAGTTTTCACCCCTTACAATAAATTTTGTAGATTTTTGTTGTAATCCCAGGTATTCTTTCAGTATCATAATTAAGCCAGTCATCCCATTTCCAAATAGTTTTACCATGGTGCACTAGTGGTTGTATAGATGAGGACATCTGGGTCTGTGTCAGGCTCTCCTTGGCTAGCCAGGTGGAACAGTTTTCCAAAGACACAAACAATTCTGCCAACTGCTGGGTATTAAACATAAGCTCTGTTTCTAATAAAGTCATGATTCAGATTCTTGTACCTATTTTCCTACCCATGTGATGCAAAGGGCTAGAGGCCATTCTTCTTGGAGTGGGAGAGAGAATTTCTATCTATTTCTTGTTTTTAAAAAAGCAGAACAGAATAAATATAAGGTATTTTCTTTTGACTGTGTGAGAATTTCTCTCTCAGTCTGAAATGGCATAGTCATTTTTATATTCTTTTTACTTATTGCAAAGTTGAAGCTGACATTTTCTATTCCACATTTTTTCATCCACACTGATGCAATTAGAATTTCAAGAAAATGTTGGACAGCCTTTTGTCCAGAATGGCATTGGGCTGGAGATTAGATTAAAAGGCTTTCAAAGTCCCTTCCAGCCCCCATGATTCTATGATTTAGGAAGGCCATATCTGGGTTTCAAAAGATCCAATAGTTACTAAAAGGCAGCAGCATTACAATTTTTCTGTATCTCTAGGAGTTACCCTGGATTTTTTTAAGCTAACACCTGGTAACTCCAGACAGATTTTTTTTTTTTTTTTTTTTTAGAAAAGCTAAAACATATTCCCATAGTTAGCACATAGCACGCATGATTTTTCACTTGTAATTTTTGCTGAGCAATGTTCTGAAATTATAATTGTAAGCTATGTTAAGTATTTTATTCTCCATTAATTCAGAGCATTTGTTTTCTTTCCCCAGGCTTGTTGATGTTCGGTATTACACACATACTGTATTCTTCAGCATTTGGGATTAAACCTTGGGATCTGAAAGTTGGCCTTGGGATTGGCTTGGTGTCCAGCTTCTGCTACACCTTCCTGTATTCCTACCTTTCAGGCCCATTTACCTATTTGGTAGCTGTCTATGTTGCCTTAATTGGCTTCATGGGCTGGCGGGCTATGGCTGGTGTGCAGCTCTGCAACGACCTTTGGACTTGGACCAAGCTTTCTGCTTGCATCGGTTCTGTGCTTTTCATGGTATCTGACCTGACTATTGCAGTCAACAAATTCTGCTTTCCTGTCCCCTACTCAAGGGTCATTATCATGGTCACTTACTATGCGGCTCAAATGCTCATTGCACTTTCTGCAGTGGAGAGCAAGGATGAAGAAGTTTTCAGAAAGAGAAAATAAGAGACTGATGTCTGCACATCCACCAGTTCTGGTGGGGATGCTACAGCTGCACGCATCCTGGAGGATGTTCCAGAATCTGTGACTGCAAATCTTGCTTCTTTGAAGCTTTTCTTTATAGTATTTGATCGGTCTTGTCTAGTCCTGTTGATTGGAGTATGGAACTCGCAGTGGAGGTTTAGATGGTTTTAGAGAATTTACTTCCTGACCCTTGGAAACCTCTCTGTTAACACATTAGTATATTTGTATAATACAGAAACTGGTGCTGAACATTCCAGTGGGACAAAGCTCATTTCAGAACAATATTACTGTTAAATAGGGTAGGCAATACACTGGAATTCAAGAGCTTTGCCTTTGACATGGAATGTGCAAAAATCACACAAAAAAGAGTCTCCATACTGCCTAAGCCCCTGTATTGCATACATTGCATTAGAACTGTGAGCCATTGTGAGTCTACACAAGAAATCTTTGGGACCTGAAAAATAATCACAGGATGTAGGAGCACTCATGTCAATCACTATGGGGAGTGTAATTTATGCTGTCCTTGGGAGAAATCAGTTTAAATTCCAGATTTATGAAATCATGTATTTATAGGCCATGCATAGCCTTTTTTTTATTTTTTATTTTGGTGAATGTGAATCCTGCAGAGCATCTGTTTTTCTGCAGATTTTAAAAGCAACAACAAAATGCAATGAACTTTCTCAGGCTGGTAGAGGTTGGAGGCAGGGAAAAATGTGGGGGGGAAAAAGGGTTTTAACAATAAAACGAGTCATACTGTTCAGTGCATCAGCTCTTCCAAGGGAAAGCGTCCGATGTTATTAGTACTGAAACATTACGAAGGACACTTGGGCGTTTTTAAGACACCAGCTGCTTTGTAGACATAATTGATTGGCCAAGAAAATCACCTCGTTGTACAAGATTCTCAGCCTGTTTTCCTCTCCACAATCAGTGCCAGTATGTCTTGGAAGAGAATGCATACGCTGATACACAAGAATCTGAGCATGATGTTGTGAAGAATGACTGTGAAATGGATTTCTAAGGTACATTTGCAATTCATCCTTCACCTGTGGATTATTTAAAGTGAGGCCAGTGGCTTCCAGACAGTTGCTCTTCTTCTTTCTATAGATGTGCACATCAATATTTCCCCATCCCGTCCAGCAAGCTGTAGACTTTGCAGGTGCCTTCGTGTCTCACTACAGCTGCAGCATGGATCATGCTGACAGGCACAGCCCGTCACCCAAGTGCTGAGCTTATCGCTTCACCATGCTCCAGAGCCATTCATTTGCTCATTTTCTTCTGGCAACAATGAACTGCCATCGATCAACCTGGATGGAAAGTCCAGTTGCATGGTGGCACATTCCCTGGTTTTGTGGCATCCAGCATATACAAAATGGGTTCTGTTGACTCACACTGCAACCATCAGTGTGAAATCCCTTGGGTCCACCCGCTTCTGGTTTTGCTCAGTGGCATTTTGGGGGACATGATTCCCCCTGTATATTTTTCTTGTTACATTTTTTTCTTCTTCACCGTCTGTTATATATGATCTTGTCAGTGTTTATTTCTTAACATTTTGGTTGCTTGATGCCATTCAGATTTGCTAGAACGTTTGCGACACTCAGAATTCTTTGTCAGCATTAACAGCTGTAGGCTCAGAGGAGTTGTAACACTCCCTGGAAGACACTAGGTTGGGGAGGATTGATGTAGAAAGTAGAGCAGGGGCCCCCAACCCTTGAGCCGCGGCTCCATACTGGGTTGCGGCCCATTCAGAACTGGGCTGCGCAAGTGGTGGGCGAGTCTGCCCACGGGCAAAGCTCCACTTGTGCGAGAGGCAGGCGCATTCGCTTGTGCGCAAAGCTCCATTTCTGTGGAACCAACCTATCTCTCTCCCCTCCTCTGGCCACCGCCACCAGTCCACAAAGCTGGAAAGATTAGGGACCACTGATGTAGAGCATCTCATTAGATTTTCCCCATCATATTATTTCAGGAGGATTCTCTTTCTGCTTGCAAAAGTAATTGTGTAGAAATGTAGTCAGGGGAGTTATATTTTGTACAATTTCTGTGCAAAATGTTCCTCGTAAATATTGTTGGGAATTTTAAACGATCGATATCTGAAGGCTGGTTCTCATTCAACAATCATTTGTTCAGCAGAATGAGTAGTATATAGATATAGATATACATATACATATAATCAGTTCTTGAAGCTGCAGCTCTTGCAGCAATCCCATAGTTATCTGATTGCAATCCAAGTACTTGGCAATCAGCTTGCAATGACAATGTCGCAGCATCCCACAGTCCCTTGATTGCCATTTGTGACAGTCACTTCAGGCTTCTGACAAGCCAAGTCAATGGGGCAGCTAACTGGAGGTCATGAATGGCAGTCACATCACTCTGTTAACAGCATTATGATATTTGCTTAATAGTAACAAGAGCCAGAACTTCTGTCAGTCAGCAGCACAGTTAGGTGACATTGCTCTTTACAACTGCTTCACTTAGCAATGAGAATTCCCGTCCAAATTGTTGTTAACGAGAACTATCAGTATTGAAAATATTTCAGCTTGCTTGTATCGTCCATCCCCCTTTACACAGCTGTGTCCTGAAGTAATCCTAGACATCCAGCCCATAATCTAAGTGATCCCATGTTTCCCAGAGATGCCAGTATACCCCAGACTTTAACCATGAAAATGGAACAATGTATTTTAAGACTTTCTGTAATTATTCCAGCAATACATTACTGTCAGTTCAGGAAACTGGGAATTTTTGCCATGCTGTAAACAGACATTATCTTTACTTATTGTTTCATTATAGCAGCATGGTTTGCGGATAGCTGCCAAAACAGGTTTAATTTGCAGAAGGAATGATTTAAGGAACAATTCAAAGTCAAACCATTCTGAAATCATTTTGTTCCTTTATCTCGTATTCAGAGAAGAGGGAACAAAAGGTAAAAGTGACATTCAGTTTACACTTGAATGAACCACAGAGTGATTTTTAGTGGCCATTGCTTGCTGATACCTCTCTCTGAGGAAAACCCTCTTTGATTTTATATTGGGGTAGATATCTGGCCAGATTTTAAATCAACACAGCAATAAGGGACATGACGATATCCAAATTTTCTAACTGCTTCTTTAAAAGTATAGAGCTCCCACTGCAGAGCTCTTCAATGAACCAACCACAGGGGAACAAAAGGCTGCTTAACATGTATTTGTATTTCATGACTGATTTGTTTTTTTTATTTTCTTAAAAGAGTTCCCTGATTGTACAACTTTTTTTTTAATGTACCTGATTATGATCTCTTCTGAATAAGGATATTTGACCTGGGACTGCTTAGGCAGCTGCTCATAAAACAAACTGATTCATATGTGACTTTGCCTTTGAATCTCTTTGGTACAATTTAGATACACTCTTGTTAATGTGAAAAAGAAGAGGAGGAAGAAGAAGAAAAGAAGAAGAAGAAGGAAAGATGTGAGTGAATATGGATATACATGAGCACAACATGGATATAAATTTTCTAATGGAAGCATTTTGCATCATGTTCATCTATGGGTGATTTTCTTGTAGTATGCCCTTCCATAATCTTTCAATGTTTTATGAAATTGTCTTGTCCATCTGTTCTTCTGTAGTCCCATCTACTCTCTTAAGTCTAACACTGTGTTTAGTTAAGTTGTCAAGTCTATTTATTTTGATCTATACAATTCCAGAATTTTAAGAGAAACTAATGGGTGTAATGGTAAATGCATTCCAAAGCTGGTAGGGACCTAACATTTCATTTGCCACCGCAGCCTTGACAAAATGATTGGTTTCAACATTTACGCTCCTCACAAATGAAAATAATAATGTAAATATAAGAACTATTGTGGCAAAAGAAAGCAAAGAAAATACCAATAGTGATGGGTGCCTTGCCTTTCCCCCAAAAATCTGAAGCACCACCAGTTAATTACAAAAGGCAGCTTTACTTGAAATAGCTTACATCCTGTGACAATACTTTTAATATCATTAAACAATAATATCTGCATAGCCCAGGTTTTTGGGAAAGACTCAATTGGAGAACAAAAATGCATATCCAGTCTAACTATCTGAATGACTGTGACCAAACATAATAATAGTAACCATCTCTTTTGGAGATAGTTTTTCGTATTGTCAAACACCTCATGCTATCAAAATGTTCTTCCTAATACTGAATTAAAGTCATCTTCCCCTGTAATTTAAGCATAGTAATTTTGCTCCTGAACAGCAGAGAACATGTTTGCTGCATCAACCCTGTGCCAATCCTTTGAATGTTTAAAGATAGCTATCATATTCACCAACCTTTGTCATCCCTCTCTGGTCTAGTTTGTTGATTGCTATCATACAGCCCAGACTTAATTAGTAGTTTTCAAGACAAGTATTGGTTTCAGAACTGCATTAAAGTTGCGGAATAAAAAAAGTCACTTCTGTTTATATAGAGGTTGAAATATTTAGGGTTTTTTTTTAAAAAACAAGAGACGGCTTAAAATTTCTCAGCTTAATCTCGTGCAGTAGAGAATTTTTCAGACCATCTACCTATAGACCATTTACCTATGTAGTAAATGACAAAAACATTTTTTTATTGTCCCTAACTTCCTTACCCAGATGTGTTTTTTTCCCCCAAACCATCATTTGGCAGGCAAATTTTTTAGAGTTGCTGGAGATCCTTAACTAATTTTAGTAAGTACCATTTGTTTTAGAGAAAGCTTCTTCTGCAATGACCATATGAGTTTTTTAAATTTCAATCTGTCACATTTTTTCATCTGAAAATATTTATGAAATACAGTGCTCGTAATACATTTTAAATGCTATATAGTTTACCATCAGTACTTCCCAAGACTTCTACATATCCTATAAAATAGGATATGTGTGTGTAAATATGATTGAGAGGGTTTTTCTTAAAACATTGGATATGTTGGCTTAACATGTTCTCTAGGATTGTTCTGCTGTTCTTCAAAGATTCATCATAAAGGAATTGTTGGCTCAAAATGGAAATTATAAGTTGCTGTTAAGGTCTTCTGCTTTAAGGTATAATATATAAAATTCAACTGTGATATGGAAAAGTTGTTCTTGGGATAATCTGCCAGAAATATGAACAGGCATAAAATATGTAATTCTGTTTTTTAAAAACACATATTTTATATTTAAAACTATTAAATATATGTAACAATCAGTTAAGTAATAATGTTGAGTTGGAAAAAAAATAGATTTATTTTTTGATGAGACTTTTTAATTTTTCTATTAGTTTGGTTGGTTGTTTTCTAAGAACAGCTACGAGAACTGCTTTCATTGCATGAAGCCCCCCCCCCCCCCCCCCAAAAAAAAAAAAAAAAAACAACAAAAAATGATGCTGGAGATGGTATCCTGTGATACCAAATAAAGAATGATTGATTGGTAGGAAAGCAGGGTGGAGAATTTTCCTGCAGTCTTTTTGGGATTTTCCCAGGGTCTGCTGCTTCTGCTTTTTCTGCAGAGCTCCAGGATGCCAAATGTCTTGTGATTACAGCAGCTCTGGAACATTGGGACTGACTTTCCCACCAACGCCAGCAAGCCACTATCAGTCAAAATTCATATTAGTGGTCCACAGGATTTAAAATTATGAGTTTGGTGGTCCCTGAAGTCCAAAAGGTTGGTGACTTCCCGAGTTCTGTTTTCATTTAGAGGAGACGGTCTCACTGCAAGAACATCTTTGCCTTTCTGAATTATAATGCTTGCCTGTCTACCTCGCAGAAGTAATATAAGAAATGTGTGGTCGTTTTTCTTCAAAATGGAAGTCGTGTATGAAAGCACATGCGTATTCATATAGGCAGCATTCAACTCATGTTCTAGAGTTCGCATAACTGTTTTAAAGAATGCCACGTTGTTTTCAAACAACATTTTAAAAAAAGTGTGAATGCAATGGCCAGCATTTTTAAGTACTGTTTATCTGTACTGAAAGTAACAGAATGAAGGAAAGAAAGAAAAGATCTTGGATTTTAATTTGGGATCATTCAAATAATCCCAATTTATTGAAAATGTTTGCAAATGTTGCTATACAATTAATATAATTACCTTATGCTGTAAAATGACATTTTGGTTTGTAAATGAGAAGGATTCATTATTGTCAAACTTTGCATAAAGTGTGTATGTGTATTAATATTAAAACTTGGTCTCTCCATTTTGTTGCAGTCAATTAGAATAGAATAGAATAGAATAGAATAGAATAGAATAGAATCACAATCTTGCTAAATCCCTTTCTAAATCAAATTAACATTTAACTGAATTGCCCAGTTTTCTCTGCATTGCCATCATAATGAAAGAACACAATCAGGTGAAGGCCTTTATCCACTTTGCATAAGGCATCCTTTGATTGTATTAACAACAGTAATAAGGCCATTCCCAAAGCGGATGAAAAACAAATCCTATTTTTGTGCCAGTCTTCACAGAAGATGCAGTTTAGGACAACAGTGGTACTACTAAAGACTTTTCTTTCAAAGGTGCTATAAAATATTTTCCATAAATATGGTAAATATAGAGCTAAACATGGACTGTTTGAAATGTTACGTAGAGTTATTGGCAAAGGTATATCCAATCCCCTTTCTGTGATTTGTGGATCTCTTTGAATAGATACATTTGCCAGCATGTGCTTTTTCTATCCACGTCTTATGCTTTTAGGTGTACATTTAGAATATCTTTGATGTGCCTCATGGAAAAGCAAAAGCAGTGAAGTGTTGACAATCAAAGACATTTATTATGGCATCTGCTACTATAGACAGGCTCACTTTCTCAGATGCGAAAATTTTCATTTGAGTAAAGTGGATATTCTCAAATAGAATTGATCCAATGAAATGACTGTCAAAAGGCCTTCATGCCTCTAACACAGGCGTGTCAAGCTCCCGACGTCACATCGTCACGTGGTATATCGCAACTTTTTTCCACTGCACTAAACCAAGGGTGGGCGTGGCCAGCACATGACACATCTGGCCCACGAACCGCGAGTTTGATACCTCTGCTCTTAACACATACAACTACTTCTCTGAGTTGGGTCCAAAGATGATACATGCAGGACTAAGAACAATTCACGAGACAAGAATAAGTGGCCAAATACAAGAATGCATCTGGGATTTCTATTCCCATGTATTTTCACCTGTTGCAATACTTCCATCTACAGTATATTTCCCAATATGTTTCTGAAAAGATTATAAATTAGGAGCTGGTTTATACTCTGGTACATAGTAGAAAAAAACTAGATACCATTGAATTTAACTCCTCAAATCAAGTTCAGAGAAGGGACAGTGATTTGTATTCTTCCACTGTAAAATATTTTCAGATGAATTACGCTTACATTAGTAATTTGCCAGTTATTGGCAACCCTCTACTCCATCCCATTCAATTCCCTGAGATGAAAGACATAAAAAAAGGAATAGAGTGGTTTTGGAATATATTCAAAGTTTTGGGGAATTCTGTCTGGAGATACCACGCAGAACCTTCAATAATGCCTTTTTCTTTTAGACATTTCAATGGTTTGAAAATATAAGGGGAACTCAGTTACTATACAAAAGCAGTCCTGGAATAAATTGAAATAATGAGGGAAAACTTAGTAAATAATTAGAGATTTGCAAAAACAAGCTCATACCATTTTTTCCTTTTCTATTGGAGGTCTATTTATGGTGTTTAACAGTCAGCAACTCTCCAAATTGAATGCTGGCTTCCATTTAATATGTGATATGAGCCAGACTCTGATAATGTCTACTGCATTGCAAATTATTCTTTTTTTCACTAATCAACAATGACTTCACCACTGTACAAAACCAGGACAAGTCCTGTTAGATTTCTAGCAATTATTTCTTTAGAAATCTATGGCAGTGGATCTATGGATAATAACTGCAAAGATACTTACATTAGGATAAACTCAGAAGCAAATACAATGCAAATTTTTCTTTTGTGTTTAGTTTAATTTCTTTTAATTTTCAGTTCCAAGAATGTTCGGTTGTGTGTACATTTGTGTAAGTACAATGTATATGTGGGTGTATATATATATGTATATATATAGTATTCAGCTTTGTTCGGGTATTTTCCCACATCATTATAGTTGTGCTTTTAAAGTTGTAGCAACGTTTCGGCAGAATCTCATCTGCCATCAATGCCATACATGTAAGTACCCGCGAAAACTTAACATATATATATATATATATATATATATATATATATATATATATATATATATATATATAAATTTCAGTATAAAATACTGTATATAATATATAAATAAAGTGAAAACTAGGCAGAAGGACAATGTAGTGCATTATTCGGTAATTCTTGATAAAACAGAAGGCAAGAGAAGTCCACCTTTCATATAGACATACATTTGGTGAGGAAGTGTGGAAAGCTAACTATACTTATCCTGGTGAAGAGTAGATTAAGGAATAACAGCATAATTTATTAGGATGCCAGGCAGAAAATGTATTTACAGTATATTCTGTTGCTTCAGAGAGGTGTATGGAATGAATGGATAAGAAATTAAAGGAAATCATATGGTGTCCTAACACTGGGAGTGGTTTGTCCTGTTCTAATAAACCGGTGGGTTGGAGTTTTGGGAATATTACATTAATGTCTCATTATGTTAAGATGTAATTAATGCAAGAGTTTACTTGTGTATTGGGCACTGTATAGACTATGTTGCAAGGTTTAAGTTGCCAATTAAAATATTTTCCTGTATCAGATTAAAAAATGGTCTTACTCACTGTTGAGAACAGGAAGTTATTCAAAAGGCTGTAATTATAAACTATCTCTGCTGGATAGAAAGGTCTAATGCCTGACCCACAGGTTCCAGGTTTGGCTGTTACATTTCCCCAGTTATGTAGAGGGTCATATTCAGGTCTTTCCTCCATGAACACAATTGTGATGGTTGAACCCAACAATCTGTTGTTCCTTTTGTGCACCCTGAACTACCTCCACACTCAACTTGCCAATATTAAAGGGAGAAGCATGAGAACAAAGTCTTGCATCTGCCAGCTTCTTCTATTACCAAATGATGGGATTAGGCAGTCAGAGTGGTACTCAGCTGGCTCATAGCTGTCTTATCTCTTTCTCTTTTGATAACATGCCTCATCTTTTCCAAGCAGCATATAAATATATGGACATACCAGAGGTGGTATTCAGCAGGTTCTGACCAGTTCTTATTATTTAAAATAGATAAAAATTGTTCTAATTTTTGTCATTCAGACTTCATTCTGTCCTCCTTTTGTATCTTTTCTTTTAACTATTCTATTCTGCCATTTCTTTGATATCAGTGTAACTCTTGCCCTGCAGTGAGTAGTCCTGCAGCAAATTGGCTGTGGGAAGTTGTCCCATGGCAAGTTGGCCCTGGTGAGTTGTCCCATGACAAGCTGGCTGTGGTGAGTTGGCCACAGTGAATTTTCATAGACTCTTCTAATATGCCTACCAATTGGAAAGTTCCTTTTCTGTGGTGGAGACACTTATGAAGGGTTTTCTGTCTAACGTCTACTTTTGAATTGGTAGCTTTAAAACCTTGGAAAAAATATAATATGATACTAGAGCCATTTACTCATGGTAGTAAGTTTCCTTTAATTTAACTTTTCTACAGTCTTGAAGTTGAAATGCTTTATTTTTATGTTGGCTTTCTGGTTTACTGCTGCCACATTTTTATACCAATTGTTGTAGTAAGCTTTAATAGCAGTTAAAGGATTTTATATAGGTCATGCTTAAGATATTGGGTTTATAAGTTAGATGTATATTATGTCACATGCTTAAATATAGCACCTTTCCATAATAAGAAAAGACCCATAAAAGCATGCTGGCAGTTGATACTTTGAAGATAATTCCAAAAGGCACTTCAACCTAAACTTCTTACTTCAACTGGATAAGCTCTTTAGCATTTATTGCTATGTGTACTTTACCAACTTTACATTAAAATTCTAGATGGAGTTGAAATGGCCATTCTTCTATTCCATTAAATAATTGCCAAATATTGTTAATAAAGTGATCAATTTTTGAGCAGTGTGTGTGTGCACGTACCGTAGCATTATATAATAACATGACCTGATGCAAGCTTCTAGTAAGGAAATGACTGGTGGGTTATAGGATTTAGGTAAATGAGAAAAGAAATAGAATGAAGGCACAAAAGTATATTTATCTCATTTTAATTATTCTTTCTAAGTAAACGCCATTTATTATTAATTATAACTAAAATAATCTTCTTAGTCGTCTGATGGCAAATCTTTTGTCCCTATGACAGCCTGACTACCAGCATCATATTTGCATTACAAGACTACTAATAATTATACAGTCCCAAAGAGCTCAAACCACGAACAACCCAAAACAGTCTGAATGATGCTGAACCATACTTGAAATTTGTATTTGGTGAAGTATGTGGTTCAACTTCACATGAGATGTTTTGATTTCTGCAGGCTGCCAATAACTGTGTCCAAAAGGCTTCTATCATCTTTTTCTAAAAGAGAAAGAATAAAAAATGTGAACAGATGCTGCATTATTGAATGTTGCCACCCTGGATCATTTTTTGTGATATGGGCAGCTGTACAAATTTGATAAATAAATAGAAAGTTTATTACTGAACTGCAGGGAAATCCTGTTCATAGTCAAATTATCAAGGCATTTGTTTCTTATTCTTAAGGTCAGTACTTGATAATAGGGTAGGGGATGGAGGAAATTTTAAAAAAATAATTGCGCGTAATAGCTAACTTCCTGGCTTGCAAGAATTGTATGTGTTCAATAACTTTCTAAAAACAAAAAAGTAAAAGGACCATCCACAAAAAGGGATAAGGGAAACCAGAACTTTCGTGGATCTTGAAGAACTGAACCTGCATATTTCCTCCTTGGGTGGGAGGTTTAGATAGGCACTGGCTGAAGCAGTGACTACATGCAACCATGAAACTGAATGAAATAGGCTTCTCCCTTAGATCCCAGTGCATTACTACCTTCAAACCCCTTTCTTCTTCTGTAACTAAGTATACTAACACCCAAGATGTCAACTTTAACACCTCTCCCCGGATATTAGGTGACTCAAGGCCTTTATCAAGGGCTTTATACCACTCCAAGAAAACTCCTTTGATGCCATTCTTTAAATTCATGATATAAAAACGTCACAATTTTTGTATTAAATGATCTGCAGCCTCATCAAAATTTTGAAATTTCCCAAGTTTGAGACTAGTTGTGGCCATCTCTCTGTCAGAAGGGGAAAAAAATATTCAAGTTCTTTCCCTAAACTAGTACAAATAGTATCAGTTTCAGTAGAAGTAATTTCGTGAGAGAAATTATATCATATCTGATTATGGTTACTTTTTTTTTTTTTTTGTAGCATCAAGTCAGACTTGATTCTAGGCAGTTGTCTGCATTGGTCCCTGCAGTTTTCTTGACTGGGTTTTTGGAAAGTAGATTGCCACTGCCTCATTCTTAGGGCTGAGAGTATGTGATTGGCCTAAAGTCACACAGCTGACTAGAACAGACAGTCTCCCAGTTTCTATCCCAATGCCTTAATTACTGCAGCAAACTGGCTCCCTTCTGAGGCAGAACGTATTAAATTGAATGGGATAGAACCAATATCTTCAACCTATGCCAAAGAGGAGAGAGAACTTACCATATACTGTCAAGGTACAACTGCATTTTTCTTCCCCAAGCTCATTCTCAATTAGTATGGAGTACTCGCCGCTATCCTTGGCAGTGCATGTGGGAATCATCAGTGTACAGACACCACTCGTTGAATTGTACCAGAATTTGGAATGGGCTGTGATATTGACTTCGCCCTTGTACAATGTAACCGTTGGGCGGGGGTTTCCTAAGAAAGCGCAGCTCATGGTACAGTCATGACCTCGGCACACTAGGTGATTCTTCAGACACGTTATAAAATGGGGAGCATGGCTCCAGTCCCGCTCATGGTACTCCTTCATCTTGGCATGGAAAAGGTCTGTCAATAAAACAATGTGATTGATTATGGGCTCCGAAAGAGAGTTTGTTTCATCAGCCTTATCCCTGTTTGTGTACATATCTGCTATATATTGACAGAAACACTATGACAAAATCAATCCTCCAGTTTCCGGAAAGATTTTTTTCCCCCTTATAAACCAGACTTTATTTTTAGGTTGCTTTAGAATTACTTTATTTGTTAAACTCATTTCCCAGCTTTCTTCCAGGTATATAAAATGACGCAAACAGATTTTTTAAAAAATATTTTTAAACAGATTGTTTTCATATAATTGGAGAAATAACAGGAGGGATGAAGGAGGAATGAGAAAGGATGTAGAAAATAAAGGCCAAAATGGTTCTGATGGCGGTAGGGTTGTGACTCATAAGTTGGGAGAGTGGTTCCAACAGATCTCAGGAACAACATCAGAATTCTCTGTTCAGCAGAGTGCCGGGTAGAACAGTGGCCCCCTACCAGAGACTGGTTCCATGGAGAGAGGTTTTTCCGGCGGGCTAGAGGGGTGTGTGGCTTCATGTGCTGCCTGCTTCCCGTGAATGGGGCTTCGCTTGTTTGCATAGCTCGGTTTCTGGCATACTATGGCCCAGTGCTGGTCCACAGATGAGGGATTGGGGACCAGTGGTGTAGAGAACAGGTAAGTCCCTATGCAGAACTCTCAAAGGCCCCAAAATTGAGGAAGATACATACTGCCCAAAAGTCAGTGGTAGGATTCAATTTTTTTTTACTACCAGTTCTGTGGGTGTGGCTTGGTGGGTGTGGCAGGGGAAGGATACTGTAAAATCTCCAGTCAGAGGTGGTATTTGCCAGTTCTCTGAACTACTCAAAATTTCTGCTACCGGTTCTCCAGAACTGGTCAGAACCTGCTGAATACCACCTCTGCCAAAAGTGTGAAAATGGATTTTTTTATACACCTCCACCAGGTGTCAGCAACCCGTGGCTCTGGAGCCGCATGCAGCTCTTTGGGCCCTCTACTGTGGCTGCCTGTTGGGTGATCCCATCAGTGGCTGGCTCCACCCCTCGCCCTCCCCTGCCCTCCCAGTGACTCCTCACCTGGACAGAGAAGGTAAAACACAAAAAACAGAAATGAGAGGGAGGGAGGAAGAGAGAAAGAGAGCCATTTCCCACAAAAAACACTGAGAGCCACAAAACCTTGGTAGGAGTGGCAGGGGGGTCATGTGACTGGGTGGGAGTGACATTGAGTTGGCCAAGCCCACCCAGGTTTTGTGGCTCCCAATGTTTTCTGTGGGAAATGGGTCCAAATGGCTCTTTTGAGTATTTAAGGTTGTGGACCCCTGACCTACAGACAGACACTTGATCAAGTCACATTTTCCCACAGCAACAACCCAGCTGTCAATGCCTAAGGCAGCCATAGAATTCACCATCTTCTGCTTTTTATGCCAGCAGCTTCACCACTACATCAGATTTGGCTCTCTTATATAGCCATCCTTCTTAGCAAGGACTAGACAGTTGTTTTCACTGTTCCTGTTTGGTAGTTTGGGTGAAAGAGAGTGACTGATCGAAACTCTAAAAGTTGCCCCTTTTTAAATAAAAAATTAAATATTTACATAAATATTTACAATATTTACATACAAGCCATGCCTAGCCAGTCACGTGACCAACAAGCCACACCCAGCCAGCAAGCCATGCCCACCCAGTCACATGACCAACAAGTCACACCCACAAATTAGGTCATACCCACAGAACCGGTTGTTAAGAAATTTGATTCCCACCCCTGGGGACATCCATACTTACCTATATCTTTATTGATATGCCAGGAATCTTTTGAATCCAGAGGATCACTGTCACCGATGTCATTGTGGGCAATCACCCGGAAGAAATATTTCCTGCCAGGAAGCAGACCAGTAACAGTATACTTGTTATTGTACACTTTTTCCTCTGCAGTGAACCAAGTGGCAGTGCTGGTGTCACGTTTTAGAATGACATAATGGGCATCATCATCCTCCTTCACATCTGGAGAATGATCCCACTTTAGTGTTACAGTGTTTGGTACTTCTTCGTAGAGGTTCAGATTAGTAGGTGGCCTTGGGAAGTCTAAGGTAGAAATACAAAAAGGAGAACCAGAGTTTCTTTTCTCTTTCTAGTCATTCATCAGTTAGTCCCTGGCAATAATTATAAGACATTTTTTCTTATTTATTTCTTGAATTTATTTGCCACCTGTCTCATTGTGAGGTGACTCTGGGCAGCTTACAACATTAAATCCTTGTTTTTTTTAAAAATATATCTTTGATGACCTGGCTTTGAGATATTAAGCCGTAAAGAGTGGCAAATTGTCCAAAACAAGCATTGTAATGTATACTGCCCTTCCCCGATTGGCTGATATTATGGGTGTTTTATACTGTTGGTCCATGGTTCATGAACAGAAATATAGATCTCGGCATTAGCTACTCAGAATAATAAAAATGAACAGTGTAAAGTACTTAATAGATCTGAAAGAGACCAATTAAAACAAATTAAAAACCAAAATAATATGTCTTGGATTGATCATTAATATCTTGCCATTCTTTCAATCAATCAGAATAGAGTTGGAAGGGACCTTGGAGGTCTTCTAGTCCAACCCCCTGTACAAACAGGAGACCCTATGCAATTTGAGACAAGTGGCTGTCCAGTCTCTTCTTAAAAACCTCCAGTGATGAATCACCCACAAACTCTGAAGGCAAGCTGCTCCACCGGTTAATTGTTCTCACTGTTAGGAAATTTCTCCTTAATTCCAGGTTGTTTCTCTTCGAATATGTGTAGATTTTTTAAGCTTCCATAATCTCATCCAAAAATGCAACATTCCCTGCTCTCATCCTACATTGTGGCTCTTGAAAGAGAAATAAATCAAGAGTGGGTGTTTTTGCTTAGAAGGACTTTTGATCTTGGATCTAATAAATTCCTGGGCTGAGATGTTATCAGAGGCAGCCTGGACTTAATATTTAGTGCACATTGATCTGCAATATTATTATTATTTTTGCCTTGCGTAGAATAGAATAAAATAGAATATAGAACAGAATACTGTAGTTCTTTATTGCCAAGTGTAATTGGACACACAAGGAATTTGTCTTTAGTGCATAAATTCTCAGTGTACACAATTTCACTGTACACAATTATAGACAATTGTATACAAGTTTCTTTTGGGGTGGGGGTCTGGGGGTCTGGGTGGAGAATGTCTGAGTCAGAAATTCTATTTCCCTACCTCCTCAGCACGGACAGTGCATCCTTACCTCCCGCTTTGGCTAAATCAATAGACGGGGCAAGATACACCCTCCCGCTTATCCCTCCTTCTGATGATCCTTTACCTGTCACTCTGACATGGATGTCATAGTGTGTCTCTCCATAATCATTACTCAGCACGATCCGATAAAGTCCAGAATCAATGCGCTTGGTGCTATGGATGAGGAACTGGGAGTGATGCTTGCCTTTTGTAATGCTTTCTCTCCCCTTTGTGGGAACCCCGTCTTTTTGCCACACCACATTGGGAGGAGGAGAGCCCTGTTGGAGACAAAGAAAGCAGGAGAGAAATCCTTCTCAGGCTAGGATCCCCCCACCCTCAGTCTTTTAGTCAACCCTTTTCTCTATTTAGAATTCTGCTCCCTTATAAGGAGGGAGATGGAGGAAAAGCAGGAGAATAAGATGAACAGGAAATGCTCTGGATCTTGCTATTTCCACATTGTGGGTTGTTGTTGTTTTTTAATAAAAATGCATCATATAGGATACTGAAACTTTTACATATCGAAATATTCCCTCAGGAGGCGATATCTTAGTGTAGGGAAGCTGAACAATCAGGGCAGATGGAGGAAAAGCCATCAAATTAATGGGTTACTGCTACTTCCTCTTCTTCTTCCTCCTCCTCCTCTAACTGATTTTATCTCTTTTTCCTGTCTTCCCCCCCCCCCAATCATCCAACATACTGTCATGAAAAAAAAACAAATTATTTTTTCCCAGAGGTTAGTATCGCTTGCTTGGAAATAATCTTACCAAGAATTTAAAAGCCACCAGTGCTTCAGTCCTGTTTTGAAGAAACACGCTCAGCTGAGGCTTAGCATCCCTAATCACCAAGTAGGCTCTTTGAGGCTGTGGTGGCAAAAGGACCACTTGGAGCAATCGTTACACCCAGTCAACTACTCTGTGAAACAAGCAGCAGAGTAACAAGGACTCCTGAATCATAAAAATCATTCAGGCTATAATTGGAGAATAGTAGGGAATGCCTATGGTGAAAAGCTTGGCCTGGCCCAACAATGAAGTCTCCTGGTGTAGATTTGAGCAGCAATTACAAGGTTCATAAAACCCTATTTAGTCCAATATCCCAACTGGCATTAGTCTCTCTTACAGATTAGGAGTAGGAAAAGCAGCAGCTTGAATATGCATAGCTTCCCATTAAAATAGTTATACACATACAAGCTGCCACCTCTTCTTAACAAGCTTCTTTTTCTGGACTGAATAGGTTTCATATATGACCTGTCAACCTCAGAAATTATACTTAACATCCACACATATCTGAAATTTTTTACTTTTCAGTAGCAGCTACAGTGACGTACTGTTTAAAACAAGAATGAAAACATTCACTGTCAAATTAAAACCAATCCAGGGGTGGAATTCTACTGATTCAGCCCGGTTCTATAGAACTGGTAGCTCTGAAGAGCAGCTGATACCGAATCGATTAGCTGCGATGATTTCTGGTCGTCTGTTTGGCCCACCTGCCCGCCCGGGCTCTAGGTTGTGCTTTATCCCCTGCTTTTTCCTCCTCAGCTTCTTTGCATGGCACAGCTGAGTGCCGCTCGAAAGCAGAAGAAGTTGAATGGCTTGCCGGGGCAGGTAATTTGTAAATAGTGTGTGCATGCACACGAAACATACGTTCACCGAACCGGTTGTTATGACAATAGGATCCCACCCCTGAACCAATCCCAGTAACAGTAACAATAACTACTCAAAACTACAAAACAAAAACATAAGAAACTATAAAGGGGGAAAAAAGCAATGAGAAGAAGGTGCCATCTTACAGAAACTTACAAAAAGATTTCTAAAGTAACCCAGTTTTTAACATTTTCTGAATAGCCAGCAAGGAAATGGCCAACTTGATTGCTTTTGAGAAGCTTCCACTTTCTAGCCTGGTGCCTTAATTACTAGATCAAACTGGTTTCTATATCTCTATAGTATACATAGATATATCTTAAGATGATATATCTTAAGATATATCTATGTATATTACAGAGATATCCCGATCGAAGCTGGTGCTCATCTCTGATTCTTAGCTGATGGAGCCTATATTGTCCCAGAGGTGCTTCTGCCATCATGAAAATATGGACGCTGTTACCTTCCCACCAAAGTGGTACCTATTTATCTACTTGCATTTGCGTGCTTTTGAACTGCTGGATGGGCAGGAGCTGGGGCGAGGATGGGAGCGCTCTATCATGCGATGCTCAGGTCTCAAACACAGGCTGTCAGCTTTCCAGTTGACAAGCTCAGCATCTTTAACCATTGAGCCATTGTACAGCCATAGGATATAGGATAGATACAGATATACAGATGTAGATGCATATATAGATATAGATATATAGATATAGATGTATCTATATAGGAGATATCTATATCCTATATCTATATAAGTTATCTACATTTGACAATGGCACTTGAGTGTCTCAGGTGAAATATCTTCAAGTACCTCCTCCCATCATTTTCTACCACAAGTAGTCCTCATTTAGCAACTATAATTGGGATCAGCAACTTGGTCAGTAGGTAAAGTGGTCACTAAGTGAAACTGACTGTGCTTATGATCTTGTATCAGTTTTTTTTTACAGGCCCATGAAGATTGTAAATGCAAGGATTGGCCACAAACCTAATTTTCATCACTACTATAATTGCAAATGGTTTCTAAATGAGGCAATCAATAAAGAAGGACTCCTTCTAACCAGAGATGCCAGAAATTGAATCCTGGCTCTTTTCCATATAAAATTATTTGCTAGACCAACATTTGCTAGACCAACATTCCAGGCTCAAAACCTCACTAGTCTCAATTTGAACAATTTCCAAAGATAATGGATATGCAATTTTTTTAAATGTAATATTCCAGTTGAAAAAAAGACAACTTACAATAAAGGAAGCATGAATGCAGAGGGCAGTCCCAGCACGAACCACCATATGACTCTTTAGTCTGACAGTCAGATCAAACTTTGGAGCAGCTATACAACACAGAGAGGGGGAGGGAGGGAGGGAGGGAGAGGGAGAGAGCGGGGAGAGGAGGAGGGAGGGGAGGGGGGGAGAGAGAGAATATATAAGATTATTCATTCATTTAGGGCAGTATTGCCAGTATTTGGATAGTACTTTGGTCTTCCAAGTAAAATTTAGGACTTTCTGTATCCACAGCAAATAGCCTAGTAGTGAGATATTTCTCAAAAAGATGCCTGAATAAACAGCAGGGTCTATTTGTACTGTTACTACCTATTATATTCCTTCCATTCCCATGGCAAAATTGTCTAATTATTTCAGGAAGAACCTTTAGACTATATATTCAAGGGTTATCACAACTGACCCTCAATGCAGCACAGGTAGCTAAATAAAGTTGCTGCAGGAATTACAAGTATTTTCCTCTAGATTTTCTGTGTGTATTTTTACGTATTCCTGGCCTGACCTGAATTTAATTAGAATTTGCTTGTTTGACAGGATAGAAATATCCTTTCCACGTGGAGAGGCAAAACTATACCGAGCTTAATTTTCTATTTGAGCAACCGGAACAACTTCGAGAGAGAGAAGAAATAATGAGCAATCCTTCTTATTGATAAAGAATATTTTCCTTGAAAAATATGAATGTTTCTTTACGATTTGGAACATCATTTATTTGGATGAACCAAACATGAGAAGGAAAAAAAATGAACAGAATAACAGGGTTAGAAGGGATCTGAGAGGGCTTCTAGTTCAATCTCCTGCTCTAGGAGACCCTATGCCATTTCATACAAATGGTTGTCCAATCTCTTAGATTTGTTGACAGAATGTTTTCTGGATTTGTAAATTCCATTCATATGCTATATCATCTTCTAGATCAGAGGTCTTCAACCTTGGCAACTTTAAGGCTTGTTGGACTTCAAATTCCCAGAATTGTGGACTTTAATTCTGGGAGTTGAAGTCCACAAGTCTTAAAGTTGCCAAGGTTGGAGATCCCTGATCTAGATCAAATTCCATATCTCTCACTTTTTGCAAAAGAGTTAACATACCAGCCGTCAAGGCATGATCGTATGAAGGCTGGATTGGGTAAGTTTTACCTGGAGGGGGCATGGCCAGAACCCCTTCTTTCAGCTCAATCGGTTCTCCCACTCCAGCTTCATTGACAGCTCGTATACGGAAGAAATACTTCTGCCTCTCCTGCAGACCTCCCACGGTGTAACTCTTGCCAGAAATTGGGATCTTGGTACACTTGGACCATTCCTTGGTGCCCTCAGGTCGCATCTCCAGTATGTACCCTGAAGGTGGATCACCCTCATCAGGTTTTTGCCATGCCAACGAAATGCTGGATTGGGAAGAATCAGCCATGTGCAATCCCTTCACCTGCCCAGGAGGCTCTGGATCAATAGCAAACATTCAGTAATTAATACATGGTTGTAACTTATTGGGAAAAAAAGAACATGTTATTGGAATGAATGGACCATTCAAGCTTTCAAATCCAATAGAGTTGGCAAGGTTTCTTCCTCTCAAATTTATAAGAGTCATCCAGTCCAAGTGTGTGAAGAATTGGTAAATTTACAGCTAAAACTTACTGAGCTATGCTACTAAATGAGGGTCAGTTTATATAGGCATATTGACTTGATATGTTAAAAGAATATATTATCAGAGAGAAATTCAGTATTATCCCAAACCAATAAAGCTCTGTGAATCTAAAAACTATTTGAAAAATTACTTTTAAAAAGATAGTGGAAAAGAACCCAAAAATGGCTTATAAATCAATGATGGCCTACTTCCTCATTTTGAGATGGAAACGTAAAACAGATGCCAATGTTGCTATACAAACAGACATTCTGTTATGTTTGGAGCATGGGCGAGAAAGAATGGAGACAAGCCTCTGAACGGTGAACTTCAGCTCTTTATTTACATGGTGACTTCTGGCTTCTATAACAGTTTTAACCCGCCTTATATAGGCAAACCCCGTAACTATTAACCAATAACCAACGAGGAGCGCTAGCTCTCATAACCAATAGGACTCTCTGTTTAAGGGCCAATCGGATTACCCGGAGCGGGCCAATCTGATCCGGCCGTTTAACAGCCAATCAGAAATGCAGGGCCAGAACCCTGCACTTTACTCCAAGCTCACGTTTTATTAAAATTTTATACATTCACAACACCCCTTCCCCCTGGATTCTGTTTGCAGGGCGCAGTTACATAGTCCTTTAGGTAGGATGGTTGTTTTATTAGTCTCTTTGATTTTCGCTCGGTCATTTGGCTGCAATCATGCTGAGGTAGATCGTTGTTTGGCAGTAGGGCTGTTTCTGGTTCAGAGTTCATTTCCCCGTCGTTGCCCATGTTCTCTGTACTTCCCTGAGGTGCAACTGTTTCCCTCTCTGATTCCACTTCCTGAGTCTCTATTATACCGTTGTTCCCTTCGAACGGGTTTTCTTCTCCTTGGAATTCATCTTCTTCTGTACCTCCCCACCCCAGTCTGGTCATAGGGGAGTTCAGGACTGCCCGCCGGAAGCTGCGATCGTAATTGATCGATATGGCATTTCCATAGTCTATCGTCAAGGCATTGTACAAGGTAGGATCTTGGGCCGGTTACACGAACTACTGTCGCCTCCACCCACAATGGGTCGCCCAATAGGTTTTTAGCGTATACCAAATCTCCTACCTGGAAGGCACGACAGCGGCCGCTGGATCCTATTGGTTTTTCCGGTTCGTAAGCTGGGTGTAACCGGTCGAGGTGGGAGCGGAGTTTTCATCCCATTAGCAGTTCGGCGGGAGTTTTGTTGGTGACGCTATGCGGTGTGATGTGTTGTAAAAAAAGGATTCGATTGATCTTGTCGTCAATGTTGTCGTAGTCTACCTTCTGTAAGGTTTTCTTCACAAATTGTACCATGCGTTCTGCTTTGCCATTGGTCGCAGGATGTGCAGGCGAAGTGAGCGCATGTCGAATGCCGCGGTCAGTGAGGTACTGCTCGAACGACAGTGCTGTAAATTGGGGCCCATTATCGGATACCAGGACGTCTGGTAGTCCGTGGGTTGCAAATAGTCTTTCCAAGGTTTTGATGACCACCTCAGAGGTTGTAGTCGTCATGCGATGAATCTTGAGCCAATTTGAATAGGCGTCGACGGTTAGTAGAAAGGTGTGGCCTTTGGTCGGCCCTGCGAAGTCCAAGTGAATTCGGGACCAGGGTCCGAGTGGTGTCTCCCATTCAGTAGGAATGGCTTTAGGTGGGGCGTTGCTCACTTCCTGGCATTTTGGACAAGCTTTAACCCACTGTTCGATTTGCTTGTCAATGCCTGGCCACCATGTGTAGCTTCGCGCAAGGGCTTTCATTCGCACGATGCCAGGGTGGCCATCGTGCAAGGTTCTCAGAAGCGCTTTCTGGAGTCGTTCTGGGATAATGACTCTATCGCCCCAGATGACACAGCCTTTTTGGGAGAACAACTCGGTTTGTCGAGTCTTGAATGGTGTGAAGTCATCTGATAATTGGTCCAATGGCCATCCACGTTCTACCCAGCTTAGGACTCGCGCTAAGGTGGGGTCACGTTTGGTTTCTCTCGTGATATCTCGGGCGGTTAATGGCGGCGAGTTGAGTGCCTCAATGTGCAACGTGGTTACCATTGGTGCAGGATCGTCAAGAGTCTCTGGAAGCGGTGCTCGGCTCAATGTGTCGGCATGGGGAATGGCTTTCCCCGGGCGGTATTACAGCCGATAGTTATAAGCAGCTAAGAATTCTGACCATCGAGTCATCCTAGGGGATAATATGTAGGGAGTCAGCTTATCTCCGGCTATTATCCCCAATAATGGTTTGTGGTCAGTTACGATAGTAAAAGCCTGGCCATACACGTACTCGTGGAATCTTTTAACGGCTGACATTGCGAGGGCTTCTTTATCGATTTGTCCATAATTTCGCTCAGTCTTTGAAAGTGTCTTTGAAAAATATGCAACAGGGGCTTCGTTCCCATTAGGCAGTACATGGCTCAAAATGGCGCTCACTCCAAAAGGCGAAGCATCACATGTTATATTTAAGGGCAAAGTCTCGTTATACTGCATGAGTACAGAGTCAGAAGTGAGCAGTTTTTTCACGTTGCGGAACGCCTGTTCTTCTCGGTGACCCCATAACCAATTTGCTTTCTTATCTAACAACCGGTGTAACGGTTCAGCAACCGTTGCTTTATGCGGTAAAAATACATTATAAAAATTGATGAGGCCTTGGAACGTCTGGAGATCGGCCCTGTTTCGTGGCCTGGGAGCGTTTTTTATCGCCCCTAGTTTACTTTCAGTAGGGTGAATACCCTGGCTATCAATTAGGTACCCTAAAAACTCAACACTGTCAGTACACAATTTACATTTGTTTTTCTTTACTTTAAGACCGGCCTTTTGGAATTTTTTTGGGACTAATTTTAACCGGTCCTGTAAGATTTTTTTTGTAGGGGCCGCAATTAATACATCGTCAAAATAAGGGACCACGCCTTTAATCCCTTGTAATAACCTCTCCATAAGGCTCTGAAAAATCCCCGGGGCTACACTAACTCCGAATTGAAGCCGGGTGCATTTAAAGGCACCTCGGTGCGTCACAATCGTTTGTGCCAGTGCCGTCTTTTCATCAACAGGTAGTTGCTGATATGCCTGAGCTAAATCTAATTTAGTGAAGACTTTCCCGCCCCCCAGGGAGTGGAGGAGGTGCTGCACCACCGGCACTGGATATGCGTTCTGCTGTAGGGCATGGTTCAAAGTGGCCCGGTAGTCCCCACAAATTTGGATTGACCCATCTGGCTTAATGGGTGTTACGATTGGGGTTTCCCAGGGGGAGTGATCAATGGGCTCTAACACCCCCTGAGCTATCAGTTTGTCGAGTTATTCATCGATTTTCGACTTTAAGGCAAACGGAACTCGATGGGGCTTAAGTCGAATGGAAGCTATCTTTGGGTCTAGACTGAACAAGATCGGGGTCCCCTTGTACTCGCCTAAGCTGTCCATGAAGACGTCCCTGAACTCATGGATGAGGTCTCCCTCCCAGTCACTTCCGCTGACTTGGTTTATGCCGGCCACTTCAATGCTGAGTGGCGCGAACCATTGGAGGCCTAGTAGGCTAGGCCTGTCTCTATCGATGACAGTTAGTGGTAAGTACGCTGTGTGCTTCTTGAAGGAGACTCAGACTCGGCAGGAACCAACGACGGGGATTTGATTCCCTTGGTAGTCCTTGAGGATGAGTCTTTGGAAGCGGAGATCTTGGCGTTGAATCGTGGGGATGAGTTGTTTAAGAGTCTTCCAGGACACCATCGAGAGGGACGATCCCGAGTCGACTTCCATGTGGCAAGGCTGGTTCT
This sequence comes from Hydrophis major, assembly GCA_033807585.1. NCBI lineage: Eukaryota > Metazoa > Chordata > Lepidosauria > Squamata > Elapidae > Hydrophis > Hydrophis major. Next base: position 124,683,742 of record CM066328.1, read on the forward strand.
CGATGGCTACTGTGATTCGTATTTTCTTGGTGTCTAAAGCTGAGGCGTGACCGATAGTGATAGTATGGTGAGCCTCTTCTCTCTGCAAAACTCGATTTCTGTAGGAGTGGTTTACTGGCTCTCACCGTACAGGACGGTTTCCTGTCGATTGGCAATAGTTAATCCCTTTTGAGGCCTGGCCGGGTCCTGGTAAGCTTCGGCAGACCCGTCCGATGTGGCCTCGCTTCCCACACTCATGGCAGAGCGCATTGCGGAATTTGCATTCGGACCTGGCATGGTTGGCCCCACAGCCAGCGCAAGGGCGTAAAGGCTTCGGGTGGTGGTCCTGGTCGGACCGCAGTCGATGGACCCCTTCTTCGTCGCTGTCTGACGACGAAGAGAGGTCCTCGTGGTGCATCGTTGCAAGCTGTCCTTCTGACCTGGATAAAATGTCATTTGTCGGTGGTGGTACCGGAGTGCGGGTTCGGCGTAGTTGTGCAGCTGACTTCCTGGTTGCTTCTGTTGTAGTAGCATCGGTGATGGCGTCGGCAAGGCTGATGTCGCCTTTCACCATCAGCTTGCTTTGAACGCCTGGTGCATCTAGTCCCAGAACTATGCGATCTCTTAGTGCTTCTTCTAAATCGGTGAATCCGCAGAGGCCTCCCAAATTTCGGAGGTCTGCTATGAAGTTGGCCACGCTTTCTCCCTTTCGCTGGCTCCTCTGATAAAACTCGTGCCGTCTCACGAGCGTAGGCACGGTCGGTGCGTAGTGATCTCGTAGGAGAGGTTCGAGGTCGTCCCAATCCATTGCCTTCACTTCTCGGGGTTTTGCTAGTGCTTTAGCCAACTTAAATACAGTTGGACCGCAAAGCGTTAGGAACACCGCCCGTTTCTTTCCTGGTGTGGCATCCTTTAAGTTGTTGGTTTCTAAGAACATTTGGAAGCGATCCATGTAGGACTCCCAGTCCTCCTGTACTGGATCAAACGGAGCGGGTGGTACGACGACGCCGGACATGGTTCCGTTGTCTAGCGTCGTCTGTCACGTGCTCGGTGTTCTTCGAAGTTTCGTTGGTTCAGATGTCTCCACATCCCACCTTCGTTGCCAGTGTTATGTTTGGAGCATGGGCGAGAAAGAATGGAGACAAGCCTCTGAACGGTGAACTTCAGTTCTTTATTTACATAGTGACTTCTGGCTTCTATAACAATTTTAACCCACCTTATATAGGCAAACCCCGTAACTATTAACCAATAACCAATGAGTAGCACTAGCTCTCATAACCAATAGGACTCTCTGTTTAAGGGCCAATCGGATTCCCCGGAGTGGGCCAATCCAATCCGGCCGTTTAACAGCCAATCAGAAGTGCAGGGCCAGAACCCTGCACTTTACTCCAAGCTCACGCTTTATTAAAACTTTATACATTCACAACACATTCTTTAGTCAGATTCCATGGGAAAGTTGGCACGTTTTAGCAGGTGACAGGATCTTTCGTCTCCTGGAAATTTCCAAAATGGAAAAGTTACTCTTAGATGCTAGTATCTGCAGGCTCTCCCTAGCAGGAATTTTGGAAAACTAGCATGCATGAACCACACAATGTCCTTGGAAATCACCATCAGGACTTTTGTGTTCACCTCTTAATTTAGTTTATAACCAAATATCCTATACCTCTTACGTCATGTTCCAATCATCTCTTCTGATGGCCCACCAAGTATTGCTGAACTGCAATAACCCTCAGCCCCAGCCTGCAGCCTGCAGTGATGAATGACAGCCATTTTAATGATTGCTGAACAACTCAGTCATCTATTGTGCCTTAAAACAGGATAATAGCTATCATTAGGGGACAGAATGATCTTAGCACCATTAGTCTGAACTTGGTAGATACTTCAGAAGTCAGGTAAAATGCTTTAGGAAATATTTATTTCAGGAGCGTGGAATATTTTGCCATCACTTGGCTTGTATTGTTAGTTTATTGTTATTACAAAATCACAGACTCACAATACATAGATGTTGCAGTAACTGTAATAAAGATTGATTGATAGGTGTTGCTGTATAATTGAGCCAACACCACCCTTAGGCCAACTCAATATTATTTGAAAGAAGATCACCTAGTCACATGCTGAAATTTAAATGATTGTGACATTACAAAATGGAAATGAAGCAATCAGCAGCAAGTAACAATAAGCTGCCACAATCAAGTTCCCTGATTATCCCATTATATTTTGCTTGTATAATGAACCTCATAAATTGAATTGCACACACCCCCACACACACCCCTTACACAAACACACCATACATATATGGTACATATTGGACACTAGAAATAAATGAAAAGTAGAACCATACTGATGGGATCCTTTGCTACAACTGAGCTGGAAGCACTGCTGTGAACTCCAGGCCCTGCTCGGTTCACTGCTATGACGTGGAACTCATATTCCGCACCTTCCAGTAAACCATCCACTGTGCACTTAGTATCTGGCAATAAAAACAACATTTTTGAAATAATTTAGCTTTCAAAATAAATAAACAGAAGAGATTCTGAATTTTTTAAAAAAATCAAATAAACATCCCATTTAAAAAATTGGCCATAACAAAGTAGTATCTATATGCAAATATAGATGGAGGATAAATGACGGTGATAGGTAGAGATAACTAGTTAGATAGAGATAGATGAAAGATAGAAAGAGATGATAGATGATTGAGAGATACAGATAGATGATAGATAGAAAGATAGAAAGAGATGGAAAGTTAGAGATAGATAGATAGATAGATAGATAGATAGATAGATGATAGAAAGATATGATACAGATAGATGATAGAGAGATATAGATAGATGATAGAAAGAAAGAAATGATAGGATAGAGAGATATAGATAGATATTGATAGATGATAGAGATTGATTGATTGATCGATCAATAGATGATAGACATGATAGTGTTAGATGATAGATAGATAGATAGATAGATAGATAGATAGATAGATAGATAGATAGAAAGATATGATACAGAGAGATGACAGAGAGATATAGATAGATGATAGATAGATAGAAAGATAGAAAGAAAGAAATGATAGGATAGATATAGATAGATATTGATAGATGATAGACATGATAGAGATTGATTGATTGATCAATCAATAGATGATAGACATGATGGTGTTAGATAGATAGAAGATAGATAGATAGATAGATAGATAGATAGATAGATAGATAGATAAATAGATAGATAGATATTATGTACCATCAGCTTTTAATGACCCCAAAAATAGATCTCTTGCTAATTGGAAGACTCCAAGTTCTGCTATAAGTAAATCTATTCAATTTGCTGCTGGTCATCTTCTCCTTTTCATTTTCCCCAGAATTATAGACTTCCAAAGAGAAGTTAGGTGTTTACCATATTTTGGACATATTATCTGTGTCCTCAACTGAGAATGATTTTATGATGCTTTTTTTTTTTTATTTTCCTGGCCATTATCACAAACTTCTAAAGAGACAATAGCTTCTCTATTGAGCTTCTGCAAAGCCCCCAGATTTTACCTTCACGTATCATCATAGGGAAAACAATTTCTTGCACTTTTCTGATCTTTGTCAATAGAAATATTTTCTGGCACTCACCTGTTCAGGCATCTGAGTATCTTTTCCATGGCTTTCATTGCTACTCTACCAAGTACAGGTGGTCCTCAATTTACCACCACAATTTACCCCAAAATTTATGCTGCTAAATGAGAAATGTGTTAAGTTAATTTTGTCCCATTTTACGACTTTTCTTGCCACATTAGTTAAGTGAATCACTGCAATTGTTAAATTAGTAACTTGGTTGTTAGGTGAATTTGGTTTCCCCATTGACTTTGCTCGTCAGAAGGTCACAAAAGGTGATCATGTGAACCCAGGACACTGCAAGCCAGTTAAGAAGCATCTGCATGTAAATCATGTGACCATGGTTTCCGTTGCAGATGCTGCAACAATCGTAAGTGTGAAAAATGGGCATAAGTCACTTTTTTCAGTTGTAACTTCGAATGGTCACTAAGCAAACTATTGTAAGTCGAGAACTACCTGGACTAGTCTGTATATTTACAATATATTTCCTGACTGCTAGTTCTTTTACTGTTTGATAGTTGATCCTATAAAGCAGGGCTGTCAAACTCCTGGGCGGTAGGCCAGATGCGTCACACACTGGCCATGCCCATGCCCAGTTTAGCGAAGGGGAAAAAAAAAGTTCTGATAGGTTACGTGACATAGCCATGATAACGCGAGCTTAGACCCCTGCATAACAATTCCCCACTTTAATATTCTATTATTAAATCTAATAACCTAATATTCTAATTTTAAAGTTGTTTGCTACTGTCATTAGTTTGGTCTTCTTTATACTTAATCTTCATCACTGTTTCATACTGAGATGTTTGATTTTCATTGCTAGTAGATTGTTTGCCTTTTTAGCTATCAGTGTAGTGTCACTGGCACACAGTGGATTATTTATGCTTATTCCCCCATTTTTAAATCCATGTTCCTCTTCTTTCTTCCAGCCCAGCTTTCCTCAATATATTGTATATTCAGCATATAGGTGGAACAAGCAATGCGAGAGCATGTAGCTTCGTCTCACTCCTTGGGTGACCTAGAACCAGTTTGTTTTGCCATGTTCTATTTAGATTGTGTCTAAAATTGGCTATCTATGTGGTTTTCTTAATAAAATACAGGGATAGCCTTCGTTTGCCTTCTCCCACGCAAGATGTAATGGTCCCTTTGCCATGGTCATTCAAGGGATCACCCACTTCCAGCATTGTCCTACATTGCTTCTTCCCAGTATAGGTGCCTGCTTGCTTAGCCAAACAGCTAAAATGACCTCTTTAGGAGACCCTGCTGGAAGTATCTAGTCCTGATGTACAATCTCATGCTTTTCACTCATCCCCTTCAGAAATAATCCTTCCTTCGCTGTAGCAGGGTTGAGGGGGATATACCTGGGAGTTGACATGGTTTTGAGGGTCTGGTAATATCTGTTTGTATATCTGTCTGTCTGTGTCTGTCTATCTATCTATCATCTATTTATATCATATCTATCTATCATCTATCTACCTATCTATCTATCATCTATCTATCTACCTATCATCTACCTATCATCTATCTACTTATCATCTATCTATCTACCTACCTACCTACCTACCTATCTCATCTATTTATCTATCTGTCCCCCCCTCTCTCTCATCTATCTTCTGCCTAGAATCCCTAAATGGTATCACATTGTGACATTTTGCTGCCACCTACTGAGCATAAACACACATAAAATAGAATATTTGTAGCTCAGAGTTGAAATGAGTGGTGCTCTCTGAGCTTTCTTGTTTGCATTTTCTAAATAGGTAACATCACCTCGTCTGGGTAATGAAATGTCTACAAGAAAACAAGGAAGCTCAGAGAACACCAAGGACCCCTCATAAACACACATTTAGGAGCCTCAGTGGCGCAGTGGTTAGAGTGCAGTACTGCAAGCTACTCCAACTTGGCAGATCGAATCCCACCAAGCTCCAGGTTGACTCAGCCTTCCATCCTTCCTCGGTGGGTAAAATGAGGACCCAGATTGCTGGGGGCAATAGGCTGATCCTGTATCCTCAAGTCAATTTTTGATTCCTGGCAAGTGTCTGGACTGGTCCCTGTAGTTTTCTGAGCAAAATTTCAGAAGTGGCTCGCTCTTGTTATCTTCCTAGAATTGAGAAAAAGGGACTGGCCAAAAGTCACCCAGCTGGCTTTGTGCCAATGGAACTAGAACTTACAGTCTCCCTGTTTCTAGCCTGATGCCTTAACCAACCTAAGCCAAACTAGGTCCCATGTTACGCAGTGGAGATTGCTGACCTTGAATTGGTTCCTTGGATATCGGCACCCAGAGGTTGCTACCTTTCTTCCTTCTTTCCACAATGTAACCTGTAACTGGAGACCCACCATCGTTAGCTGGAGGATTCCAAGTAATGGTAATTGCCTCTTTCGAAACATCAGTAACTTGAGGTTGAGACGCTTGTCCTGGAGGATCTGAAAAAAAAAGTTTAAGCGTGATGAAGCAGAACACAAATAGAAGGAGATTCTTCCTAATTGCTTTTCTATATCTTTTTACATAAATACCTGATACAGAAGCAACATTCAAATGGTAAAGATGAAGGTTCCCCTCGCACATACATGTTAGTCATTTCCGACTCTAGTGAGCGATGCTCATCTCCATTACAAAGCTGAAGAGTCAGTGCTATCCGTAGACGTCTCCGTAGTCATGTGGCCAGCATGACCAAAAACCGAAAGTGCATGGAATGCTGTTACCGTCCCACCAGAGTGGTCCCTATTTTTCTACTTGCATATTTACATGCTTTTGAACTGTTAGGTTGGCAGAAGCTGGGAGAAGTAACGGGAGTTCACTCTTTTATGCGGTGCTAGAGATTCGAGCCACCGAACTGCTGACCTTTCTGATCGACAAACTCAGCATCTTAGCCACTGAGCCACCATGTCCCTTAAATGTATATAAATAGAAACTTATATAATTTATATAAACTTAGATAACCCTTTAAATGTATATAAATAGAAATGTATCTAAATAGAAACGTATATAAATAGAAACTTGCAAAAATGCCTCCTGAGATAGCCATAATGTCCTAGAGCTGGGGTGTCAAACTCATGGCCTGCAGGCCGGATGTGTCACATGATGGCCCTGCCCCCGCCTAGTTTAGCAAAGGGGGGAAAAGCCCTGATACGTCATGTGATGCCGCCATGATGCTGCAAGTTTGATAGAGGAACTATAGCACCATAGAATCATAGGATTCCAGATCCAGAAAGGATCATTAGAACAACTGATCCCAATCTTCTGCTCAAATTAAAGCATCCCAGACAGATGGGTGCAGGGGTGGGATTCAAATTTTTAACAACCAGTTCTGTGGGCGTGGCTTAGTTGGTGGGCATGGCTTGGTGGTCATGTTATCGGCTGGGTGTGGCCAGCTCAATATCTCTCACATTGAGGCATGCATCTCGTCGCTTGGCCTCTCATGACTGTGGGGATGCTGCAACAGTTGTAAGTGTGAAAAATGGTCATAAGTCACTTTTTTCAGTGCCATTGTAACTTTGAATGGTCACTCCATACAAGCAAAGTACCAGCAAAGGAGGGGGAAAAAACTCCAAAGAAGTTCCTGAGACAGGAAGTCTATTCCTGCCAAGAATGTAATAAGGGTTAACAGAGAGGCAGTTTCTGTAAACAACACCAGAATGTTTCCTTCCTGCCTTCCTTACAGGATTAGGCCAGTAATTTCTTCTAACAACCGGTTCTCCAAACTGCTTAGAATGTTAACAACCGGTTCTAGCGAATAGGTGTGAATTGGTAGAATCCCATCTCTTCGTGGGTGCCTTCTGAAGAGGAGCCCACCACAGAACAACAAACAAGGCCTGATGAAAAGGCCTATATTCTGCATCGTCTACTCTGCTGTCAGCAACATAAGAATTCTGTAGGCTACCAAGGTATGCTTGGCAAGAGCAAATGTTATCTTGGGATCTTTAGCTAACAAAAGAAGATGCATCTAGAATTTTTCAGTCTGAACTGAAAATGGGTTAAGAAAAGAGATTGGTAATTCATTGTGGACGCTAGTAAATATTGCAATACAGTGAAATGTAATCATATCATGCTGTGTTCCCACTGATGCAGGGACCAGCTTTTCAGCATAGGAGAGTTAGAGATTCTTTCTCAAGAAATGTGGTGATTAGACCATTAAAGGCAAGTGTTTCACTAAATTCCTTTTTGAGTGTCCTCACCTGGCCCTAATCACAAATAAATGGCCCTAATTAAAGTAAAATTTTGAGGAAATTTAAATGCCATTCTTCACTTCCTAGGAATGCTTCGGCTCAGCAATTCCATCAAAAACATCAATTCTCGAATACAGCTCATCTGCCTGGAATCCACACTGTATAACGGACAGTAATACAGTTGAATGAGTCCAGAGGTATTTCACGAGAAGAGTAATACACTTCTCAGCTCACAATAGATTACCTTATGCCACCAGGCTTGAAATTTTGGACCTAGACAACTTAGAACTATGCCTCCTACAGTCTAACCTAAGCTTAGTACACAATATTGTCTGCTACAACGTCCTACCTGTCAATGACTACTTCAGCTTCAACCACAATAACACACAGGCAAACAATAGATACAAACTGTGTGGTTTGTGGTAAACCACACAAAACTCAATTGCAGGAAATATGACTTCAGCAACAGAGTGGTCAACACCTGGAATGCCCCACCAGACTCCATTGTTATATCCTCAACCCCTCACAGCTCCAACCTTAAACTGTCTACCGTGGACCTCACTCCATTCCTAAGAGGTCTGTAAGGGGGCATGCATAAGCGCATCGGCGTGCCTACTGTCCCTGTCCTATTGTTCCCATTTATTCATACCCATTTATTATGTATATACTTATATGTTTATGTTATGTCTCACCTGTGCCAACGAAGTGAGAAGTCCAAGTTTCCAAAGGAATATACACAAGCAGACAAGACCAGTAATGACAGGGTTAAATTCCTTTGGCCAGGCAAGTCCTTGGCAGTCTCACACAAGCTGTCTGCCAAGTCCGATAATAAAGCAAGAACATAAATCACAGACTATCGCCACACACACAGAATCCGTCGGAGCTGCTCTCACAAATTAACACGTTGTCCCGAACAAATCCTCAGAGTGAACACACCCACTTTTATTCTCTGTGGGGCGTGTCAGTCCCTCATCTCAGTCTCTAATTTGTCCTTTCCTTTTACGTTGCAACTTACACTTTTGCCTGTGCTGTTGCCTTGCATCAAGCCAGCATTCCTTGGCTTAATCCTCAGTCAGATACGTTCTCCTGATTATCTGCTGACACCTGATGCACAATCAGAGGGGAAGGTTCTGTCAAGGAGGAAAGTCCTGGGGAGGAAGGCAATTCCAAATCCTCGAACAAAGCAGGCTCAAACCTCAGAGCCAAATCCTCCTCTTCCTCATTATCCAAGAATGTGTCCTCTAATAGAGCAGGCTCAAACCTCTGAGTCACAACAAGTTTATATGTTATCTTCATACTTACACTTGTTTTCTCATACATGCTTGACAAACTAAACTAAACAAATAAAATAAATAAATAAAATAAAAATGTATTGAGATGCTTACCAATTGGATTCCCAGCAAAAACTTCCTCTGTTTCTAGTGGTTCACTTGCACCTTCCGAATTCACAGCCAGGATTCGGAACTGGTAGGCTTTCCCTTCTTCCACCTTATCCGTGGCAAATGTGGTGTGCTTGCTTTCAATTTCCCCAACTTTGATCCAGGATTTTTTCCCAACTATTCGCCGTTCGATAATAAAGTGGGTCACTTGTTTGCCCCCATTGTCTTTTGGGGCCTTCCATTTCATTTTGATACACTTTCCTGATGTCTCCAAGAATTCCACTTTTCCTTGGGGTGGTTTCGGTTTGTCTGAAGCACAAGGACATTGGCGGTCATGAAATGAAATGATCATTGGAATACAGAGGTGGTATTCAGCAGGTTCTGACCAGTTCTGGAGAACTGGTAGTGGAGATTTTGGGTAGTTCGGAAATACCACCTCTGACTGGCCCTGCCCCCATCTATTCTCTGCCTCCCAAGCCCCAGCTGATAGGCTGGATCTTCTTTTGTTGCCCTGCACAGGACAATAGAGCTGGAGATTAGTGGGGTGGGAAAGGAATGGGATTTTGCAATAACCTTTCCCCTGGAGTGGGGAGGGAACAGAGATTTTGCAGTATCCTTCCCCTGCCACGCCCACCAAACCATGACACGCCCACCACAGAACCAGTAATAAAAATTTTTTGAATCCTACCACTGTTGGAATAGCTCAGCCTAGTGTTTGGGGACTCCCCTCGATGATGAGGCTTGCCTAATCTGCCTTAACTTCAACATATAGAGGCTCCTCATTTGATCACAGGTTGGTCTTAAACTTTTGATTGCACATCAGCAAGTTCCTAGATGTGTCAAACTCAAGTTGTCACAGCGACATCACATGATGTATCAGGACTTTTTTTTCCCCTTCGCTAAACCAGGCATGGCCATTGCGTGACACATCTTGTCCACAGGGTGGGAATTTGAAAGCCCTGCTCGAGACCATCAGAACATCAAAGAGCTTAATAGTGTAACACTGAGCACTTGATCTCCCCCAGAATCTGCTGCTAATACTTGCTCTGAATTTCATATGCTAACATTCTCCTTCTGAAATTCATTTTACAGCATTAAGAAGTCATTGTGTTTTGGGTCTGGTCCTCTTCTATTTCTCAACTATTACTTCCAAAAAGAATAGCATAGAATCACCTATTTCTTTCCTATAGAGACCACCTGGTTATCCTAGCAGGGGTGACTGGTGGCAAGATGGCAGAAGCAGTGCCATCATCCAAGTCCTGCCCCTTTTACATTTGCAATATATTTTGGAATTGGGTGTCTGTAGTCTAGAGCAGCAGTCGGCAACCAGTGGGTTGCGGCCCACTGGTGGGCCGTGGGAAAATTTTGGTGGGCTGCAGAAGAAATAGTTCCTGAAAGCAATTAATCTGGGTAGCGCCATTCTCGTGCCTCTCAGCTCTTCGAGGGACCCCAGAGTCAGGTCCCTGAGATGCACACACCAACCAGCTCCCACACATGGTGGGTGGGGGCAACAACAGTCCCCTCCCCCTGGCGCCCATTGTTAGCTCTCCCCATTAGTTCTCTAGTTTTGAATTGTTCCCACCTCTCTCTCTTTCTTCCCCTCTACCCCTCGTGCTCATGTGCAGACAGGCAAGGAAAGGGAGACAGAGCCGCGTGCAGCTCTCAGCTCCTCTCAGCTCCTCCTTGCTGCCTCTCCCAACATCGAAGCCTCAGAGGTGCAGGCACAGCCGCCGCAGTGGTAGCGCTCAAGTTGCCCTAGCTGCTGCCTCTTGATTGGTTGATGGAGTTGATATTGGTATAACGGGCTGTGTGATGGCCTTGTTATACCAACATCAACCCGTTATACCAACATCAACTCCATCAACCAATCAAGAGGCAGCAGCGCAGCCAACCAGCCCAGCACACCAGCCCCCACCACTGGTATTTATAGAGAGACGGCAGCTCTGATCACACACTGCTTGCACTGGCACGAAGCCGAAAGCACCAGCCTGAGAATGGCAAATGGGACCTCGCCGAAACATCACCAAGATACTCTTAATCTTACATGGAAAAAGACCCAAACACACCTAGACCTACATACCTGTACCCGTGAAAATCTACAAACATATATATATATATATATATATATATATATATATATATATATATATATATATATATATATATATATATATATATATATATATACACACACACACACACACATATATACATGTGTGTGAGTGAGTGTGTGCATAGATAGATAGATAGATAGATAGATAGATAGATAGATAGATAGATCACTACTTTATATAGGGCTGCCTAGAATTATCACCCCGAACTTACCAATTACATTTAGGAATAATTGAGCAGTGGCTGATCCACAATCACTTTTCAGCCTCAACATGATGCTTCCAGTGTCTTCTCTCACGCATTTTGTTATGGTGAGCATGGCCTGGTCATGGGACCTCTCCAGAATGACCCTCTCTTCTTCAGTAACCTCAATGCCATCTTTAAACCAGGTGACCTTGGGCAAAGGCTTGGCCTTGAAGGGTACTTTAATTAAAGCCGTCTGTCCCGCCTTCACAGTTATTGGATGGGCAGCCGAAGCTTCCAGGAAAGAAGGGTCAATAAATGGAGGGTCTTAAGAGAAGAAACAATGGGAAAATAGGTTCAGTCTTCACCAGTGACAATGATAGACTTTGCAGTACAGGTAGTCCTTGACTTATGACCACAATTGAGCCCAAAATTTCTGTTGGTAAATGAGACGTTTGTTAAGTGAGTTTGCCCCATTTTATGACCTTTCTTGCCGCAGCTGTTAAGTGGATCACGACAGTTGTTAAGTTGGTAAAATGCTGGTAAAGTGAATCTGGCTTCCTCATAGACTTTGCATGTCAGGAGCTCTCCAAAGCTGATCACATGATCCTGGGGGCATAAATATACAGTATGCTAGTTGCCAGGTGTTCAAATTTTGATCACATGACCATGGGGATGTTGTAACGGTCATAAATTATGAAAAGTGGTCATAAGTCACTTTTTCAATGCCATTTTAATGTTAAACTCTCACAAAACAAATGGTTGTATGTCAAGGACTACCAGTAATAGAATTCCTGAGGTAATATTAAGATCTTTCTAGGAAAAAAGTTACAATACATACAAAAGTGAGGTCTGCTTTATACTTCACATAAAGCGTGTCAAATGAGTTGTGGAGATCTTTTCACTTATTAAAAGACCTTTTAATACAGTGATTCCCAAAGTGGGCGGTACCACTCCTTGGGGAGTGCTGAGAGGCAAGGGGAGGTGAGTGGCAGGGAACAATTCAGAGTGGCTTTGCTCTCCTTTTCAAACATCCCGCCGCAGCCGTGTTCCACCCCATTGAGCCCCTTGCACCCGAGGCACCTGCCCAAGCAAGTCTGAATGGAGCAGTGCACGAAGTCAATGGGGTGAGCCTGAGAGAGAGAAGAAAGAGAGAGAGAAAGAGAGAAGGAAGAAGAGAAAGAGAAAGGGGAAAGAAAGAAAAAGGGACAAAGAAAGAGGGGGGATGGAAGGAAGGGACAGAAAGAAAAAGAAATTAAGAAGGAGAGAAGGAGAGAAGGAGGGAGGAGAAAGATAATGAGATATCTATTCTAGTCCAATCACCTGCTCCAGCAGGGTTAGAAGGGAGTGTGTGTGTGTGTGTGTGTTCTCCTTGCAATTTACCAGTATATGTTGGTTTTGCCTTCTTCAGAATTGGCACTGTAATACATTGGGGAAAAGTAATTTTTTAGGGTGGAGATCTGGTCCAGTGGATCCTGTTTAAAGCCTCAACAAAATGTGAGGGCTTCCTGATAGTCTTGGCCATGTTTCGTCCACAAAATCTTTAATTAATAGAAGCCAAAGATGTTTCAATGTGCTGGCAAAGATGCCGGCAAAGATGTTTCAATGTGGAAAAGAGCCTCTAAACTAGGCCTCATTTCAATATGACGCATCAGCGCTCTCTCGCTCTCTCTCTCTCTCTCCCTCATCCCTCCATCCTCCCTTTCTTTGACCCTTTTTCTTTCTTTCCCTTTTCTCTTTCTTTTCTTCCTTCTCTCTTTCTCTCTTTTCTCTCTCTCTCTCTCTTTCCCTCTCCCTGGCTCACCCCATTGACTTGGTGCACCGCTCCTCTCAGACTTGCTTGGGCAGGTCCCTCCAGTGCAGTGGGCTCAAGGGGGTGGACCTGCGGGGCTGGCATCTAGAACGCGGCAGTGCCGGCAGTTTGAAAAGTAGAGCAAAGCCAGAGGTCGGTAATTTTTGCTGCAAAGAATCACAAAAGCTTCTGGGTTGTGCACAAGAAGGGACACACATGTCAATGCAATTCAGCAACATAAAATAAAGAAATACAACTAAAACAAATCAACAAGAATCGGTAAAGCATCTCTGATTAGATTTTATTCACTACTAGAATCTAATCAGAGATGCTTTGCCGATTCCAGTCCAATGACCTGCTCCAGCAGGATTAGAAGGGAGCGTGTGTGCATGTGTGTGCATGGCTGTCAGAACTCCAAAAACAGGTCAAGTAGTTCTGGGGAGGCCAGTCATAAATTAGAACACTTGCTAAGCAACCGGCCATTAAGTGAAGACCACTTGTATTTGGTTTACCAGCCACCAAATCACACTCACCCAGTCACGTGACCAGCAAGCCACACCACCAATCACGTGACCAGCAAACCACACCCTCAAATTAGGCCATGCCCACAGAAATTTGAATCCCACCTGTGGGTGGGTGGCATTGAGGATGAGTTTGTAACACCAAGGGGGCGGTGGACTGAAAAAGTTTGGGAACCACTGTTTTAATGTGACAAAAGAGCTACATATTTTATCAACTGAGTTTTTACATTACATTAAGCATAACAGCTTTATTTGACTTTGGTGTTCTGTAATTTTAGAGGTTAGTAAGGCTTGCCATTTTACATCTTATACAAACCCAACTGTTCTGATTTATTCAACAATGCTTAAAACATGGGTTAGCCTGTTGTATGACTCATTGTTGAATGATACCATGTTCAAGCAGAAATTGTTCTGCTTGATTGAATTGCTCCCGTTTTGAGAATCTAAACTTACATATTTAACAGTCAAATTATTTTCTGTATTCCATATCATAATAACTGTTCTTAGCAAAAGATTTCTTAGTAAAACTTCATACAATGTGGAGTTTCTCTCAATCTGGTTAATGCATAGTGGTGAGCCAAGACTTGTTTATTTGTGGTCCATTAAATAAGCTACAGTTGCTAGTTGGCTTCATACTTCAAGCTATGAAAAACGCATACTACTCAGGACACATGAATTCCATTTTGTATCATTCTGCATCGAATAACATTTTGGCAACTACTACATACCAGGTGGATATCTACCATGCTTTTGTAATGGAAGCCCAGGAAGACATGGAGAAAGAAGTGGTTGAAGAAGAGAACTAGCTGAAGTCTAGAGTAAAACCAGAACTACAATCCCAGAGCAGTGAGAATCCCGTACCTGCAATGCTGACGGTGGCCTCACTTTCTGCTCCTTTTGCTCTGAAAGTATACTTCCCTTCATATTCCTCACCCATCTTGTCAATGATCAATTTGTGCACAGCTCCTTGCTTGACAATCTGGATTCCTCTCATATCTGTGATCTGCAGAAATTTTTTTAAAAAAATACATGTCTCAAAATGTTCTAATCAGAAACAAGAAGCCTATGCATGACTATTAAGCTCAGGTTCAGTGGTAAGATTGAAAAATTTTTACTACAGGTTTGGTGGGCATGAAATGGCTTGGTGGGCATGGCAGGGGCAGGATACTGCAAAATTCCCATTTCACCCCACCCCATTAACCTGCTTTCCAGCTCCGTTCTCGTGCGCAGGGCAACAAAAGAAGACCCAGCCAATCAGCTGGGACTTGGGAGGCAGACAATAGATGGAGGCGGGGCCAGTTAGAGGTGGTATTTGCAGGTTCTCTGAACTACTCAAAATTTCCACTATTGGTTCTCCAGAACTGGTCAGAACCTGCTGAATACCACCTCTGCTCAGGTCTCCCTGGGACCTTATTCAAGTATCCTAATTTAGCACCATGCCGATTTTCCCATGAGAGTCCTTAGCTGAACCCTGAGATATGACCATTATGATTCTAGGAGGCCCAGGTTTCCTCACCACTTACCTCTTTGCCATCCTTCAGCCACACACCTTCCACTTTCTCATCATTCAGGACAACACAAAGCTCTGCTGGGTCTCCTGTAGCTGCTTGGACATCTGATAAGCCACTCTTGACTGTAGCAAATCTCTCTAAGGATGGAGGAGGAAAGAAACCAGAACAGGGAAGGCCAAAGATGCATTTATGAATGAGATAAGTATGGGAAAGAATAACTCTCATTAAGCTAGTGCGAATTAATTGAGAGAACACTATCGGTCTTGGTGTATCTCCATACCATTTCTGATTTTGCAGCAGTCTTCCAGGATGTTAGAGTACAGAGCAGCTTCGGTGTGAATGAATTCAGTGTGAATGAGCTTACAGAAGCCAGAGTTGGTTTGCTACTGGCACCAGCTTTTTGTCTACATGGAATCACCATAAGAAAACCAACAGCTTTGCTGTCACTCCCCAAGCCAGACAAAAGGAAGCATGCAACAAGTCAAGGACTGATACTGCAACTAGAATCCAGAAATTATGATACAGAAGTCCTTTGGACAGAACCAGGGAGGGAGGCCAGATTTAAAGCCCATTCAGACATAAAGTTCTCTGCGGAAAAAGCTTGTCCCAGTTTTACCTGGTGCTTATGAACGGGGAGGGTGGGGATAGGAGAACTACACCTGCCACTTAACCCTTGAAGAAGAAGAACTGCCTCTAGCTGACTAACCAAGAGAGATGTTGTTGACTGGAAAAAAAAACATCTTTCCTTTTTTATTTCAGACAGCTGCGATGCCACGAACAACCATTATTGTGGACAGAGTGATGAGTTTATATAACCAGTAGACACTAGTTTTCTGTCTTGGTTTCTCTACCCAAAGCTGCATTGTATCCTTCCATGAACAAATTGGCTAAATTTTCAGGTTTACTTGGAAAAAGAGAATGCACTGGATGTACCTTTCACCTTCACCTTTACCACTAAAAGTTGCAATTTTTATTCAGAAAAGAACATGGGATATAGTTGGGTACTTGTGAAACAAGTAGAGCAGGGGTCGCCAACCTTTTGGACCTCAGGGACCACCAAACTCATAATTTTAAATCCCGTGGACCAGAGACCCTGGGGAAATCCCCAAAAAAAGTCTGCAGAAAAATTCCCCAGCCCATTTTCCTACCAATCGATCATTTTTTATTTGGGATCACAGGATACTGTCTCCAGCTCCATTCTCAGTGGGGGAGAGAGACAGAGAGACTTTTGGCTTCATGCAAGGAAAGCAGCAGAAGTCTTTATTTCTCTCCTCCAAACTCCTCCAGAAATGAGTCTTTGTGAGACTTGTTGTGCTGGCACTGGGGGGTGCTCTGGGGGTGACATTTTTCTGTGGACCACCAAAATTTTCTTACGGACCACCAGTGGGCCCTGGCCCACTGGTTGGTGACCACTGAACTAGAGTCATCTGGAATTTGAGATTGGAAGTCACATAATGCCTTACCAGCCTTCTTCTCCCACCCAAAACTTATCACTCATAAACAAAGGCAATACATATAGCATCATCTTGAGCTCTTACCTTCCACAGTTACATTACAAGTGCTGTAGTATTCTGTAGGGTCACCTTCTTGTGTGGCAACTACCATATATTCTCCCGAGTCACTTAGCTCGGTATCATCTATGATCAATTCTGCCGTCTTCCCTTCACGGGTCATGGTAAATTTCTGAGATTTCCCAATCACCTTCCCATTCTTCATCCATTTCAACACCACATCTTTACTGGTCAGCTCACATTCCAGGCAAGCTTTGCTTTTCTCCTTGACTCGGACGTTCTTCAGGTTTCTAACAAACTTAATTGGTATTCCTTAAGAGAGAGAAGACAGGTGTTGGTTGCATTTGGTTCAGTTTTATGCAAATCATCCATCGGAATCAAAGATTGGTAGCCACAAGCAGCAGGTTGATGTACAGAATAGTAAGGAAATGGAAAGGTGCCCAAGGCAATTTATAAAACTATGAATGTGGAATCTTAAAATAGTTCTATTGTCCATAAATACTTTTGCTTTCTCTATAAAATCAAAGGATACTAGTACTCTTTTTTAACAGATCCCCTTAGGGCACCTCCATATTCATTCAGAAAACACTGGTAGTTTTGTAGCAAAAGGGTATATAGGTATCTATCAATGTCGTAGCTAATAAGGTTTCCCTAACCGTACTCTACGTTTGTGGCTGTATGTGTGCGTCTAGAGTGTATGTGTTGCTGTGAGAAAATACTCCTTAGAACAAGCTTTAGAACAAATGTCTATGGAGATTTTCAGTCATCCAGGTCATGGTTGTCGGAAATCTTTCCCTACCATCCAGTCAGAGCTAAAGAAGCTTCTTGAATGAGAAGTGAAACATTTTAAAATACAAACAAGCAATAAAGTAAAAAAAATCACCTTTGGGACAAGCCTTCTCTGGCACTAGAATGCTGAGCATATATTTGTTTAGCACTGCCCCTGGAGTCTCTTTGAAAACTCTGGTGGATAGCAATAAAGAATTCTGGAATCTCTTGGAAAACAGCACGTAGAAATTTTCTTTGTGAAAAATAAAACCTGTCACCTTTGTATGGCAGATTGCTTGGATCCACATGAATTAGCAATATGGAATTAGGACTGTGTTTCAGATGGAGTTGAACCCTGAATGGAAATGATTTGAAAGAGATTATCATCCATCCAAGGCAGAATGGATGCTTCTAATCTTTCCTGTGATCAATAAATACCTCAGCTCAGTTCTGATGCTTCTGAACTACAAATGGCTAGGCTGCATCAAGCACACCAAAAAGGGAAAGAAATGTTGCAAAGTTGCCAAAAACTAGAGAATGGAAGGGATTTAGTAATTGTCAGGCTTGTTCTCAGTCCAGAGGCAACCTTGTGAGAAAGTTCCAATAGGGCACTCAAAATAGAGTGACATTTGCAATGGTACCACTAAGACGTGCTCCAGTTGCAGTGTCTTGGACAGCGACAAGGCTTCTTACAGCACTGAGGTAGCAGATAATGGAAGGGTAAGGCAGTCAAATTGTGAATGGGATTTGAGGCAATATTGACAACGCTGATGGAACAAAAAAAAAAAAAAAAACCAGAAAGTTTTTTTTTAAATAACTAAGATATGTATATGACACAGAGCTCAAGCAGTGTCCAGTTTGTGAGATGCTGTGTTGATCAGGGAAGTGCTAAGATGTCATAGTTCCCTTTTTCTTGTAAATTAGAGCAACATATCCCTTCTCTAGATCAATGATCCCCAACTTTTGGTGGACCGGTGGAGGTAGCAATGGTGGCGTTGTTGGTAGAGGGGATGGTTATGCACATGCCTGTACATGCACACTGTTTTCAAAAATACAGCTTCATGTGCATGCATACTTGTCCTTCTGTGGCTTGGTTCCAAATAGGCTGCAGCCCAGCCGGGGGAGGCGGTTAGGGACCCCTGCTCTACATGCTTGGGACGGTAGAACTTGCATGATCCTGTGCTGTAGGAAGATTGCAATCTGTGCCCCACAGTCTTGTTGTATCTAGCCTCTGATCATTTTCTAGTCAAATAAAACAAGAAATGCCATAGAAGTAACTTTCCAGTGGAAACATTCTCTGGATCCAGGGAAAAAGGCAAATTTCCCACCAAGAGAGTGAGCCAAGAAAGGCTAAACAAAAAGTACTCCAATGATAATGTTTTACTCTGAACTCCATATACCCTCTTATTCAGTGGAATTGTGGGAAATGAAACAAACTTTTTTTTTTTTAAAAAAAGGATCATCTCAACATCAGCCTTTCGATGAATGCTGCATTTTATAGCATTGAAATGGAGAGGCACCAGGCGAAAAGTACTTCTATTGCCCATTGAACTTCATAAAATAGGGTTTACAAAAGTTATTTTATCTTCACATCTCCTACCATGTTTTTGTTTCTCTGTTAAGCCATACCTCCATAACTCTATAACTGTCTGGTTTGGTTCTGCAACCCAACAGGATTAAGACACAGACTTAAGAGGATAATTAGGACCGCAGAAAATAAAATTACTACCAACCTGCCTTCAATCGAGGACCTGTATAATGCTCGAGTCAAAAAGAGAGCTGTGAAAATGTTTACAGACCCCTCACATCCCGGACATAAACTGTTTCAACTCCTTCCCTCAAAATGACGCTATTAAGCACTGCACACCAGTACAACTAGACACAAGGACAGTTTTTTCCCCAACACCATCACTCTGCTAAATAAATAATTCCCTCAACACTGTTCAACTATACACTACTATTACTGTTAATCTTCTCATCACTCCTTATCACCCATCCCTTCCCACTTGTGATTGTAGGACTGTAACTTGGTTGCTTGTATCCTTACAATTTATATTGACTGTTTCCTAATATGTTTTGATTGCTTATTGTACCCTATGACTATCATTAAGTGTTGTACCTTATGATGCTTGACTATTGACAAATTTATCTTTTCTTTGATGTCTACGGAGAGCACTTGCACTAAGTTAAATTCCTTGTGTGTCCAATCACACTTGGCACAAAGAATTCTAATTCTAAATACTTTGTTTTACACTACGAATTATTTCATATATTCAGTATTCCATTCTCACTGTCATCATCATCATCATCATCATCATCATCATCATCATCATCATCATCATAGTTGGTAAAGCCAAAGATTCATCTGCTATTTAATACCAAACAACAGGTAACAAAAGGAACAAGTGAGTTATTGGAAAAAGAAAACAAAGCATCCTATTTTCACCTTCAATTCAGTACTAAATAGCATCACCAGCTGCTTGCCTGAAACTTGGGCAATAGGCAATAGTTAATCCCAGCATCTCTTACTCTGAATGAAAAGCTCGGTTTCTGTCAACAGGCCTCCACCTTCAAAGCTGACCTTCCCCATGTCACTCAGGCGGGCATCTTTAATTTTCAGCGTGTGTGTTAAGCCATCTTCGGAGGTGATGATCTCATACTTCTCATCCCGCTTCAACTCTTTTCCATTCAGTTTCCAAACAAAGTTGGAGACCTTTTTGGAAAGGCGGACCTCAAGTACAGCAGTTTGCCTTTCGTTTACTTTCATGGGTGTTAGATCTGACAAAAACTGCAGAGGCTCATCTGTCAAAAGAAGATAACACTCAGAATTAATGCCGCTAGTTATGTTGAATTTTGTCGATGGAGAACTTTCAAAAATACAGTTTCCACATCTCAGTTCTACATAGAGGTAGACCTCAGTGTACGACCACAGTTGAGCCCAAAATGTATGTTGCTAAGTGAGAAAGATGTTAAGTGAATTTTGCCCCATTTTACAACCTTTCTTGCCACAGTTGCGAAGTGAATCACTGCAGTTTCTAAGTTAGTAGCATGGTTGTTAAGTGAGCCTGGCTTCCCCATTGACTTTGATTGTCACAAGGTCACAAAAGACAATCACAGGACCCCAAGACACTACAACCATCATAAAAATGAATTAAGTGTCCGAATTTTGATCACACGAGAATGGGGATGCTTGTGATGGTTGTGAGTGTAAAAAATGGTCATGTCACTTTTTTCAGTGCTACTGTAACTTCGAACTAAATGAATTATTGTAAGTTGACCACTTTCTGTATTTCTAGAGCAGAACTGGATAAGTGCCTGGCCTGGAACTGCATGTACCCCTACCCCAAAAAACCCTGACATTTTTTGCTCCTCCTAGAGTTTCTCAAGTGTTTCCGTACTGTCAAAATTCAGAAGCTTGTGATGTTCAGTGTAACATGTTTTCTTTATAAGAAAAAAAATTCAACTTTCTAGTACAATGGTGGCTAACCTTTTGGGGCTCCTGTGCCAAAAATGGTGTGCTCACTTGCACACTCATGCTCACGTGCCAGCTCACGTGGCACCCAGAAGGCAATGCGCATGCCCCCCGCCCCCTGCACATGCACGTGCAATTCCCCCAGCCGTCACCTCCTTACCTGCACTGCACCTTTGGCTGGTTTGAGGCCTTTTTCGGCCTCCCAGAGGCTTGAGGATAAATTCTGCAGCCTTTGCAGGCCGAAAAATAGGCCCGTTTAGTCACTTCTGGTATTTCAGGAAGTGACAAAACAGGCTTATTTTTCAGCCTGCAAAGGCTGCAGAAGCTATCCTCAAGCCTCCAGGAAGCCGAAAAAGGCCTCAAGCCAGCCAAAAAAATCAGCTGTGAGGCATGCGCATACGCAGTGAGGTAAGTTTGCCTGCAGCTCAAATGCCAGCATAAATGGCTCTGCGTGCAACCTGTGGCACGCGTGCCATAGATTTGCCATCACAGTTCTGGTAGATTTGTGATGTCCTTGATGACAAACCCCAAACCTTTCAATGCAGCTCCCAACTCCTTGGCTCTAAAAAAAAAGTAAATAATATGATCCATACAAGTGGAAGTTCACATGACCTTTCATCATCCTCATAGTAAATGAAAGAAATCAAACTTACCTATTACATGCAAATTTGCAGACAGAACTTTATCACCAATGACAAAAGAGTAGGCACCTATGTCACCTTTGTTGACGCTAGCGATGTACAGCATAAACTTAGTGCCCATCTGTTTTGCGTCATATTTCCCTAAAGAATATTGAAGACGCAGGGGTTCATCACCCTAGAAAGAAGAAAATGTGATGTTTTTGAAAGGTTGAGTAAACACATGGCACACATGGGTTATTAAAATAAGAAAGAGGGCTTTGTAAGATAGCCACACCTGTCTCTATCTATCCCTATTACCGCTCCCCTGCCTGGTTAATCATCTTTTATGACTGGCACTCTCAAGTATGAAATAAATTCATAGCACAGTACCTGTTGGAGCTCTTATCATGAATGTTCTGTCTTATTAAGGTGTCCTGTCTCATTGAGCAATGACAACCTTCAGGTGAAAATGCACATTCAATAACTGGCTCCAAGGTAAGTAAAATTCAAATTTCCAAACAGTGAATATTTATTATGAAATTAATGCATGGATTCATCTGGACATTTCATGAAGCAATCATTACTTTAGACGTATATTGTGGCTAATACATTCTGTAAAGCAGATAAAATTAACAAAATGAAATGAAATCCAGAGCATTTTCCTCTTAGCATGCCTTACTGAAAAGGCAGTACAGTGGCTCAGTGGTTAAGATGCTGAACTTGTTGGCTGAAAAGCCTCAAGCCCAGGTTCGAGACCCAAGTGCCAAGTGATAGGATCAGCTCCTGTCCTCACTCCAGTTCTTGCTCGCCCCAGCTCCTCCTATCAATTCGAAAGCATGCAAATGTGAATAGATAAATAGGTACCACTATGATGGGAAGGTAATGGGCTCCATGATATCATGCTGGTCACGTGACCACAGGAGTGTCTTCAGACAGCATTGGCTCAATGGCCTTTAAGTGGAGATGAGCACTGCCCCCTTATAGTGGGCAACGACCAGCTGAGTAAAATCTGCAGCGACTCCTTTATCTTTTTTCTTATGCATTACAATGCAACTAATCCTCCTGCCTCACTTTTCCATGGAGTATTAATTTTCTTGCTCTTGACTTTAACTGCCTTAACTGAAGTATTTCCTCATCAAGGTGGCTTTAAGCCACAAATTGGACAATCCAAAACCCATATTCGGCCTTTCGTTGTATCACCTACAACCTATGATGCATCTCTTTGCTGCATATTTATCTGATCAGGCTAAAAGTTTGTTTATACAAATTATTGCCAGAGTCACCCATCTCATAGCAGTGACTTGTGGGTAGTTTACAACAATTAAAAACATCACAAAAGTACAAACTCATGATGTTCCAATTAAACAATACCTCCTGGATAAAACTACATCACCCTCACCAAGATTTGCTTGGTCAAATGCCATGTCTTCAGGGCCTTATGAAAGGCTAACAGACTCAGGAGGTAGGGAGAGACTAAGTGTGGGGGGAGATATTTTACTCAGTCCCTCCATTGATCCCACTCAGTATTGTTCAGTGGTGGGATTCATTTTTTTTTACTACTGGTTCTGTGGGCGTGGCTTGGTGGGCATGATAGGGGAAGGATGCTGCAAAATCCCATTCCCTCCCCACTTGTTCTGACCCAGGCTTTGTAACTTGTAATTAATCACAAACTTGTTTTAAAAGCAAAACCTATTTTATTGCAAAGCTTTCATTCCCAGACAGAGCTAATCTTAAACAGTCTCCCAAGATAAGCACACGCTATTCAGTTTTGCGGAATGCTGCTAAAAACAGAAGTATCCAATTAACTACAAAAGAAACCAACCAAAGTACAAGAAAAAAATGAACCAAAATATACAGAGCTTCAAAGATGACTTGGAACCGATCGAACTACATGGCTTCCTGCAAAGGTTTCGTCTGCAAACTTCCTGCAAACTTTTATCTCTTATTATCTCAGCCTTACTCCCGAGTCCCCTCTTTTGTTTCAGCTGCTCTCGCCTTCTAGCATCTCTGCACTGCTTCGCTGCTGCCAGACTCCAAAGGCTCTGAAGGTAGCAATCCACTCCCTGATGGTCCTGGCCCCATCCCTGCATCAGATACAGGACTCTCGTCCAAGTCCTCTCCAGACTCCCTGACTGGTCCCCTTTCTTCCCCACTGTCCAATTCCACTGCCATCTGCACTGGCTGCCGGCGAACCACAACACCACCCCACTAACCTGCTTTCCAGCTCTGTTCTCCTGTGCAGGACAACCAAAGAAGACCAAGCAGATCAGCTGGGACTTGGGAGGCAGAGAATAGATGGGGGCGGGGCCAGTCAGAGGTGGGATTTGCCAGTTCTCTGAACTACTCAAAATTTCTGCTATTGGTTCTCCAGAACTGGCCAGAATCTACTGAATACCACCTCTGGTATTGTTGCTCCTTAACAACAATTAGTTGTGGAGAAAGCAGTGATTGATAGCATTGTTGCTAGGCCAGAAAGCTTTATTTCTTATCCTCAAAAATGAGGTTTTGTTTTCCATCTTAGCAAATTTGCTTAAACTGACTGTTGTCCACTGGTCTTCCCAACAGACTCACAGAAACCTGGAAAGAAATGCTGAGATACAATGGGATAAAGCTTTCTGGCCTGCAGTAATTATTTATTTTATTTTATTATTTTTTTATTTATTTGTTTTTGTCAAAAGCTTACAATATAACAGAAACAAGAATAAGCATAAGTTTAAATACAAAAAATAGGAACTAATAATTGGGGACAATAGGACAGGGACAGTAGGCACGATTGTGTGCTTATGCACGTGTATGAATGATGGATGGAATATTATGATGTTTATCAAAATAGATGCAACTTCTAACCCTCAGTCAAAGCACCAGATCAGTTCCCAGGATGGAAGAGATTGCTCATCTTACTGTAGACAAAACATACAGAGCCCTTTGCTCTCTCTCACCTACCCACTTTCATTTCAGTTACAATAAATAAAAATACAGTTACTTTTAACCACATCATCTTCATATTGGCATCCCTGAGTTCCAGAATACAATCAAATATTGCTGTAGAGTCCGCTTTAGCAGAAACATCTTCCAAAGGTTTTAGAATCTTTATCGCCTGAAATATAAGAGCAGTCTTTAGATGCTTTTTAAATATTTATTTTTAGCCTTATTTATTGTTACATTTACTTATTGCAACTTGTGTAATGCTCATGGATTTGACCATAAATCTCTTGAGCCTGTAATCCAATATTTTTCTTTTAATCTGTTACTTGTAATGATGCTGCATTGTTAAGCCTCTGATCAAAACAGGGACAGCTGAACTTAGTATGTTTATATTTTGTTGAATATATAAGAGAGAATCAGTAGCTAATAATCTTTTGGCATCTTCAAGCCAACAAATATGTCCTGGTAGACATTTTAGACATCCCTTTTGTACTGTTACAGTATTTGTGGTGCAACAAAGCAGTCTTTGGACTGGTTTTGGAGTGTCAAGTTGTACTAATCAATTGCCTTTATAACACCCACTAGATTAATGTGATAGAATAGAATAGAATTCCTTATTGGTCAAGTGTGATTGGACACACAAGGAATTTGTCTTGGTGCAGATGCTCTCAGTATACATCAAAGAAAAGATACATTCGTTAAGAGTCAAGAATCATCAGGTACAACACTTAATCATAGTCATAGGTACAATAAGCAATCAAATCATACTAGGAAACAATCAGTATAAATCCTATGGATACAAGCGATAGCTTAATTGTAGAATTACTATTTTACTTGCATCTCTGTTGGTGGGTTTTTATTTTTGTTATATAACGCTAGTCTTTGTCAAAAATAAAGCTTTGACCACTGGGGCAAATGCTGAGTGGTGGAGAAGGATCTTTCAACCGAACCTGCTGTTACTTAAACAATTCTCTACATTTAAGCAGGGGTGGTATTCTACCGGTACAACAACCGGTTCGATGATCGCATGTGCCAAACACGAGCTCCACGTTTTAAAAAGCTCTGATATGTACCTTCTATTGCAGTCCCTGTGAATAAAACAGCTGAGGCAGGGCAAACCACTCTGCCGCGTGAATCAGCTGTGCTCTAAAAAACCAAAATAAAGCACAGGAAAGAGCTCATCACAGCGAACCAATTCTCTGCCGGCTGCTCTTCGGAGCAAGGGGTTCACCTGAACTGGTCCAAATTGGTAGAATCCCATCCCTGCATTTAAGAGATAAAATCAGGGATGTCTACAGGGAGTGGTTTTAAAAAGTCAATATGGAGGCTACAACTGTGTCACTGAAGTTTTTTTTTTTTCTCAAACTGCAGATTAAACAGGGGCTAAGATCACATTGTCACAGCACCTCTCTTGACTTTTTTTTTTTTTTTACTATTTCTACAATTCCTGAATAAAACAGAAATCCCTTTCATTGTTTCTTGACTTTCTCTTCAAGAGGAAGTTTGTGGGGGAGGAACCAAGGCTTTCCTTTACTATGTATTTTTAAATAAATTTAGTTCAGATAAGATGAATGTGTGTCCACCAATTGCTTGGCTGGACTTATACTTTTTATCCAATAGAACTATACTAAGAGCAGTTGCCATTTGCCCTAAGCATCAAGGACGGCATCCAGCCAGTAAATGCTCAGCTTCATTCAGTTGCCCTGATTCCACCTCGATGAAGGGATTCTAGGGTCAAAAAAAAAAAATCATCTTCCCATAGCAGACAGACAGCATATATATCATTTTCAAGGAAAATTGTTGCCTCATATTTAAATTATAATGCACATGTAAGACAACTCAAGAATCCAAGGTCTGGGTGAATCCATCACTGACCTCAACTTCTTTTTTCTTCATCTGCTTCAGCTTTTTTAGAAGTCCTCGAAAATCGGTGAAACCATACTCCATGCAGACATTCTCAAAATCTTTCTTAGGCACATGGGAGAGGATCTCCAGCATTTCCTTTTCATCAATCACCCTTTTCTCCTTCTTTGGAGTAGGAAGCCCCCTACAGACAGACAGACAAAATCCATTTATGAGCTTGTTATTATTATTATTTTTTAAATGTATTGGTTTAACAAAAAACATAAAAACATCAAGCTATCTTCCATATATATACATACAGTGTGCCGGTTGGTTTACAAATTGTTTTCTGCTTCCATTTCGTAGTCTTCAATTACAATTACATTGCATATAATCTCATATTTTCAATCAAAAATTAAATACCTTAGTATCATTATTAATCAATCATTTCACTATACTTTTATTCATTCATGTTTTACAAGATAATCATAATTTACTTAATTTTATAACAGTTCATATTATCACCCCAAATCTATCCTAAAATCATTTTGTAGATATAATAAGAAAGAAGTACATCTTTATATATATTTATTATTTTCTAAAAGACTACATATTTCTTTACTGTATTTTATTATCTAACCATTGATAGAAAAGATCCCAAATCTTATAAAATTGTTTATCCTCTTGTTCTCTAATTTCAAATGTCAATCTACTCATTTCAGCACATTCCAATATTTTCTTAATGATTTCCTCCTGTGATGGTATTTTCTCATTTTTCCAGTTTTTAGCAAATACAATCCTAGCCGCTGTTAATACATTTACAATCAGGTATTTCAAGTCTTTACTATATATTTCAGGTAAAATTCCCAATAAAAATATCTCTGGTTTCAAGTCTATATGTTTTTTTTTGTGATTTTTTCCAACCACATGTGGATTTTAGTCCAGTATTTTTTAGCATCTGCACAAGTCCACCACATATGGTAATATGAGCCAGGTGTCTGATGACATTTCCAACATTTATGAGCTTGTTATAAAACCACACAAATTCTTATGTGGAACCCCTTCTCCCTTAACCCCGAGTCAGAGTTACAATTCCAACTTTAACTATAGGAGGAGAAAATGGAAAGCCATTAACAATTTCATCAGGTATTTTGATCCCAAACAGCTACCCAGTTGCAATATTATTCTCTATATTATCTTGATATTACCCATTAAAATATCATGAAAAAGCCTCTTGAAGCAACCTGGTTATGAAGTTAGATGAAAAGCTCTTATGTATTATTCAGCTACTGTGTTTCTCCAACAATACGGCCTCCACCAATAGGAAGGCCCAGAATGTTTTAAAAATCAAATTAAGCCCGTCCCCCAAAATTAAGGCCTATATTAAACATGCGAAATGGGGGGAAGAACTTTCGTTGCATACCCAGATATGGTGTTGCCTGTGTTGACTTTGGCATTGATGGGGCACTTTGTATCAGGAGACCTTCTTCCACTGTTGCTTTCCCTTCTCCCTTGCTGCTGCGGTGTTTAGAGCAACACTGCGGTGTTTGGCGCAGCCACACGCAGCCAGCCAGGGCTCCTCCCTGCAACCGGAACCCGGTGGAGACACTCGGCTTCAGGCGCTCCTGTCGCCGCTTTCCCTTCGCCTTCAAAGGCAAAGCCAATTCTTTTAAAAATGACACCCTACTACTGGTACGACAAAGCCTCCCCTGCCCAAGAGGGCAGCCCAACCCCACGTGGGGAGGCCAATCTCCCAGGACTGCAGCGCAGGATCGGCCCACCCCAGGAGAAGTACCCAGCCACCATCTCTGTCTGGCGCTGGGCAGAGTGCAAAGAGCTTTGCCTTGGGTGCCCAGCGCAGCTGACAGGCGGGCCCTCCTGCCCAGCAGCGGAGCTCTCACCAAGACAGTGAGCGCCTCCCCGCTGGACCCTCTGCTCAACCTGTCAGGGCCGCGCCAGAGCTGTGCGGGCTGGGCAGAGCAAGGAAAGCAAGCCGCGGGTGTGCGCCCACCTGCCAAGCAAAAGAGCCGGGCTGACCCAAGCTTGGCTTCTTTCCCTCCAGCCCGAACCCAAAGGGGCCACTGGGAGAGGCCACCCAAGGCAGTGATAGTGCCTACCCATCTATGGACAGGGAGGCAAGGCGACGGCCTGTGCCACGTTCTTCTCCGAGCTGAACCCCGCCGAGTCAGTGCCTCTGCCTGATGCCCATTTTGCTGTAGCATTTGGAGCTGCCGGCGCATTTGGAGATGTGTGGCAACAGGGACAGGCTGGGTGAGGGGTGGAAAGGATGGGTGGCTTCGGGCTCTCTCTGCTGGCCAGGGAAGTAGCACTGCCATCACCTCACCTCCCTGTCTGTGGAGGCCCCTTTGGCCCCTCCCTCTCTCGGTGGCCCCTTTGGGTTTGTGCTGGAGGGACTTGGGAAGGAAGCCAAGCTCAGGTCAGCCCGGCTCTTTTGCTTGGCATGCGGGCGTGCACCCGCAGCTCACTTTCCTGGCTCTGCCCAGCCTGCACAGCCCTGGCACGGCCCTGGCGGGATGAGCAGAGGGTCCGGCGGGGAGGCGCTCATTGCCTTGATGAGAGCTCTGCTGACGGGAAGGAGGGCCCGCCTGTCAGCTGCACTGGGAGCCCCAGGCAAAGCTCTTCGCACTCTGCCCGGCGCCAGGCAGGGATGGTGGCTGGGCACTTCTCCCAAGGTGGGCCGATCCTGCGCTGCAGCTCCGGGAGATTCACCTCCCTATGTGGGGTTGGGCTGACCTCTTGGGCAGGGAAGGCTTTGTTGTAGTAGGGCATTGTTTTTAAAATAATTGGCTTTACCTTCGAAGGCAAAGGGAAGGCGGTGATAGGAGCGCCTGAAGCTGAGTATCTCCACCAGGCTCTGGTTACAGAGAGGAGCCCTGGCTGGCCGCACGTGGCTGCACCAAACGCCATGGTGTTGCTTTAAACACCACGGCACCAAGGGAGAAGGGAAAGCAATGGTGGCGGAAGGTCTCCCAATACGAAGTGCCCCACCAATGCCAAGGTCAACATCCAAGCTGTCGCTGCCCGCCCACCCAAGGATACAAGGGGAGGGAATTAAGTCATCCCTGAAAGGACGGCCTAGCCATTTTTTCGGGGGTCAAAAAAAAAATAAGGCCCGGCCTTATTTTGTGAGAAACACGGTATGTGTTAGCACTTGGCTGGTCTCAAAAATCAAAGCATGATAGGATGTATCATTAGTAGCTGAATGGGAGATTACTAAGATCTATAGATGACATTAGAAGTCATTTTGCACTGCAAAGAGATTCTTCCTGCCATTTTACACAATTCCAGTCAGTTTCCTTTTCCCTGACTGTATTCAGAACCAGGTAGATGGGTTCCATCTGGTGGTGGAATTCAAATTTTTTACTATCGGTTCTGCGGGCATGACTTGGTGGGCATGGTGTGGCTTGATGGATGTGGCTTGGTGGGCGTGGCAGCAGAAGGATACTGTAAAATCTCCATTCCCACCCCACTCCTGGGGGAAGGTTACTGCAAAATCCCATTCCCTCTGCATCCCACTAACCTGCTTTCCAGTTCTGTTCTCCTGTGTAAGGGAACAAAAGAAGACCCAGCCGATCAGCTGGGACTCTGGAGGCAGAAAATAGATGTGGGCAGGGCCAGTCAGAGGTGGTATTTGCCAGTTCTCCAAACTACTCAAAAGTTCCTCTACTGGTTCTCCAGAACTGGTCAGAACCAGCTGAATACCACTTCTGGTGAGACAGTAATAGCAATGAACCCCACCAGACTAATTTGAGCAAAAAAGCCTTTCCTGCAATGCTACTCTGACTTTGGAAACTGTCCTGAAGAAATTCAATGGGGTCCCGATAGCATTTTCAAGGCTTAGTTACAGTGGTCCTTAACTTACAGCCACCAATGAGTCTAAAGTTTCTGTTGCTAAGTGAGACATTTGCTAAGTGAGTTTCCCCTCATTTTACAACATTTCTTGCCACGGTGGATAAGTGAATCTTAAGTTAGTAACTGTTCTGACCCAAGCCTTGTTCAAATCAAAAAAACACAAAAGCAAACCTTTTTAATGCAGCGCTGTGAATTCTGTTCATTCACAACCAAGAGTCATTCCAAATGAATTGTCCCAGATAAGAGCAAGCCCTTTCAAGGTTGCGAAAGGCTGCTAAGGACAAAAGACTAATTGCAGATTACTATCCAAAGCCAGAAGTTGCAAAAAACAAACCGGAGTAAGCAGGGCTTCAATGAAGACTCTGAATAGAAAGAACTTCTTGGCTTCCTGTAAAGAAGCCAGCCCCAAAGGCTGGCTTTTATCCCTTATGGGAGGGGCCATCAACTTCCAGCCTTATCCCCGAGAACTGTTGTAAGTCAAGGAATACCTAGATTGCCCAGGCAATCTAAGTTGAGTTGATTACCTTTGCTTACATTTCTACCAGAGAGTTCAGGTGTTTGTTTGTTTGTTTGTTAGGTATTCCTGCTGTTTTCTTGAAAGGATTTTGGAAATGATTTTCTCTTGCTTGCTTCCTGGAGCTGAGAGCGAGTGACTGGCCCAACTGATTTCTGGCCTGTAGCCTTAACCAGTACACCAAACTGGCTTTCTTTCCCTTAGTTACCTCTTTATTTTATACATGTTTTACTATTTAGGATGAAAGGAGGCTCAATACATAATTAGCTTTCGGGGAACAGCCCAACTTTGCCCATTCTCTTTGAGAACCGGGCAGCAGTGGGATTCCAATTTTTTCTCCCACTGGTTCTATGAGCCCATGGTTCGTGCACATAGGGATGAAAAACTGCCTTCTGTCAGCGCTGGTGAGGTGAGCTGTTTTTTAGCTCAGTTGAGGCATGGCAATCCACTCTGCCGTGCAAATCAGATGAGATTAAAAAACAACGAAATATAGGACAGGATAGGGTGGGGCAGATGGGCGGGGTCAGCCAGAGGTAGTATTTGCCGGTTCTCTGAGCTAGTCAAAATCTCTGCCACCGGTACACCAGAACCAGTCTGAATTGGCTGAACACCACCTCTGGACCCAGGGGATTGTAGTATCTAGGGGATTGTAGTATCTAGGGATTTGATGTCGTTACTCTCCAAAGAACTAGGGAAAGTCCCTTCTGATATGTTTTCTTTATTCCATTCCTTCTGTGGGCTGAGATATCTCTTTTCTGACTGTTGTCAAGGCTATGATTCTCTCAAGGTTACTCTCAATCCCAGGGAAAACTGTTGAAAACTGACAGGAATTTTCCAGGAGAGGCAAGGGAATATGTTGGATGCTACAAATCTGGATGTTCAGGTTTAGTAAGTAGCTGAATATAGGAAAGAGAAAGAGAGGCAGATGGCCCCAACCTTATCGGCTTTTTGTAAAGTCTTATAGACATGTTTCCCACCCATCCATTGGGACTGAAGAGTTTCTGTGATCTTGTCAGGTATGACTGTTTTTTGGCGTGTTTTTTTGGCTAAGTGTAAAAGATGGAAAGCATCTCACCTTTTTTTCAGCATTTTTTTGAAATCCATCTTTTCTTGACCTTAAAAAAAAAAAAAAAAAACAATGAAAAAAAAGAGAAAAGAGAGGATTAGTCCAAGCAGCCAAAATTATAAGGCAGGGTTTCTTAATCTTACCATCTTTATTGTATGTGGACCTCAACTCCCAGAATTCCCCAGCCAGCAAACTGAGTGAATCATCCAGCTGGGGAATTCTGGGAGTCAAAGTCTACAACATCTTAAAGTTGCTAAGAAACTCTGGTGTAAAGGAAGCAAGATGTAGATGCTTTGGATCTCTCATGGCAGTCTTTCATTACCCAACGCCTCCCAGATACATTGAGATTACTACTTCCAAAATGTTCAGCCAAACTAAAGGGAGTATCAATTCCAACATATCAAGAATTGGTTTAATTGTAGAAAGAGGAGTTGTGGCATAATTGTGGGCTAGAGATCTGTGGTCCTTATTATACATTGCCCCAGAGCATCCAGTTCTTTTATTCGAGGAAAAGCTACAGGGATTGTTCTATTTTGAAAATGGGATGCTATTTTTCTTTCCAGCTTTGAATTTATGCTTCTTGTTTACCTTCAGCTATAACCAGGGATACTGTGTAGATAATGTCAGCATGCCTGTTGGAAACGATACACTTATAAAGATCAGCGTCACCACCTGTGAGATTTTCTAACTGCAATAGAAAAACAAACAAACCACAGATCAAAATGAAAGTACCCTTAATGCTCTGGAGGTCAAATGGGGCATAGTCTATAGCACTTGGAGAACAGATGTATTTCACTTCAACAAAGGAGAATTTAAAGAAAGTTTTAATAAAATGATAGAAACACCCTTGAAAATTAAAAAAAATATATGTTACTTTGCAAGGCAGAGAAGGAAGCAAAAGAGAGAAGCTACTTTAAAAAAGCTGCACATTTTACCTTGAGGACGTACTCTTTATTGATGCTGTCGAAAAATACCTTTGATCCCTCTTTGAGTGGCAACCCACTTTCTCTTTTCCATGTAACATTGGGCTTGGGGTTACCTGTCACTTTGGCTCGGAATATAGCCTTATCTCCTGTTGACAATCAACAAAGAATGCGTTTTGAACAACAAATGAGTTTGAATGTACTAGATTTGCTCATTTCGGGACAATTTTCTGGCTGCCTCAAGGCATGATGCTCCGAGCCTCTTTCTTCAACAACTAAATGAGATCAACAAGACAGATTAGCCATCTGTTTGGATTTGAGTATCACCAGCACATTGATGATAATATCTGCCCAAATATCTATATACTCAATAGTACATCTTGACTTCTGATTGTCCAAGTGATGTTAGTCTTAACTCATTTGCCTGGATGGGGAAGAACAGGGTCAAGTTCAACCTGAGCAAGACTAAGTGTCTGTGAGTGCTTGATTCTTCCAGTTCTGGGAATGACCAAGTTTTGGGGACCTTCTATCTTTATTCAGGACTGGGGAGCATTCTGGGGTTTTCCTGAACTCTCAGCTCCTGCTTGAGAAGGAATGGAAGCCATGGCCAGGAAGGCCTTTGCATACCTTCAACTTGCACATCCTTTATGCCCATTCCTAAATTAAGAAGACCTCTTTATGAGACTCTTGCCTTTGTTATCCCATTTCTCTCTCTCTCTCTCTCTCTCGTACACATACACACAAACACACAGAGGCAGGGGTGGGATTCAAATTTTTTAACAACCAGTTCTGTGGATGTAGCTAATTTGTGGGTATGGCTTGGTGGTCATATGACTGGCTGGGCATGGCTTGTATGTAAATATTATCAATATTTATGTTTTATTAAAAAAGAGCAACTTTTACCCAAAATCAGGCAAAGCAGGCAGGCAGATTGAGTTGCTTACAGAATCACAGATACACTATCTATCCGCTATCGACTACCTGAGTCTGCACTGAATAATAAGCTTCAGTCCTAAAGAAGGTTCAGCTCTGTTTTTAGATTAGCTAGAAAGTAAGAAATCCAACGATTTCCTGCTTTCTAGCTAATCTAAATCTCCCAGCACAACAGAACAGCTGATGGTTGAGGGGAAAAAAAGGAAAAATATCAACTTAGCAGGAAAGTTGCCAGGAAAGGAGTGAGTGAGTCTGGAGGGCTCCCACGGGCCATGTGGGAGGTATTCTACTTAAAAATAAGACTACTTATTCTTTCCTCTTGAACATAAACAGGGCAGAGAACCTGGCAATTATGGTGTAATACATCTGAAAATATTATATTGGAGAAGGCTAATATGGAGGGTGAATAAGAGGTTACCTTCGGAAGTTGTCAGTGGCTGAGGCTTCACCATAAATTCAGGAATGCTCTCTCCAGCAGGGATTTCCACAGAATGAGAAACCATGCTGAAGGACTCTACAGAAGAAGAGGATTTCTCTGCAGGTAAAAGCAAGCATGTGTCATACAAAATAATATTTTTTCATTAATCTGTATGAGAATTAGGTCCACAAATATCTCTAGAAAGCAATAATTAGAAGAAAAATGGCTTCCAGCAATGGATGACTAAATACCAAAGTACTAAAAGAAATATGTGTATTATGATTCCAATAAACTTTAGAACAGATCTCACAGTTCAATATTCACCACAAATTCTGTTTAACAGTGAAAAAGGATCCCAGCTTCACCAGCCTCCTTTCCTTTGAAGTTATCATTATGTCATAACCTTGCCATAACCTTCATCCAATGGTGGGATTCTACCGGTTTAACAACCGGTTCAGTGAGCACGCGTGCTTTGCAATAGCACTTATATACTGCTTCATGGTACTTTACAGTCCTCTGTAAGCGGTTTACAGAGTCAGCATATTGACTCCCCCACCTCAACAATCTCAGTCCTCATTTTACTGACCTCAGAAGGATGGAAGGCTGAGTCAATCTTGAGCCAGTCAGGATCGAACTCCAAGCAGTGGGCAGTGTTAGCCTACAATGCTACATTCTGTCAGCATGGCAAATAATGGCTTGAGATTAAGAATGTTTAGTTCTTAGGTAAGAATTGGGTAAGAATCAGCTTTTTCCATTTCAAGTGAACTTTCATAAAACAAATGAACTCAATAGCAACTTTACATAAGTCATGTGATGAATGTGGAGAAAGACATTTCCATGTTTTATTTTAGGTATCTCTTTAACCTTTAATCAGGTTTTAAGTTTTAATCAAGAAATATCCATATCATTGGTATCATCTAGGGTTAAAGACACCAAGAGACTTTCCTTTGGCTTTGGATGGCAAAATAAGAAAGGCAATTGGCTTTTGCAATTAGCAATCTGCAATGCCAGTTTGTTAGGACTGCACTGTGAATAACAGACCATCGCATTTGGGAAACATTAGATTAGGGAAGACCAAGTTAAACATAATTATGAATTATGATTGAACAGTTCCTATGTGCTAAGCCTGAAGCAAGCAAAAGTACTGATTATTGTGATATTGATGGGTGGTTGTGAAAAAGAGGTTCCACCACCATTCTCCAAATTGATATCACCAACTTGTAGACATTAGCTAACTCAGAATTAATTAATATAACTGTATTTAGTTCCTTCTTTATAGCATTTTTTAAAATATTCTGACCTCCTGGAAATAATTATCCAACTACTTGCCTTCTGTGATTTTGGTTGCCTGAGTCATAAGCTCCATTGAGCTGGAGGTAGAAACCTCAGAAGAGTAATGTTTCTGGACTTGAGTTTTCATCTGCAGGGTTGAGGTTTCCAAAATTACTTTGATATTTTTTACAGGTTACAGAATTTATAAGTGCTGTGGAAGGGGGAAAAAAAGTAATTTTACTCATTTAATGAGTAAGCACCTTTTCTGTTTCACTTGGTCTTGATCCAAACCAGATCCTGAATGAAGAAGTAGAGGAAATGATTCTCAAAATTTTCAAGATGACATAACATTCAGTGAGATTAATATAATTCTGTCAGACTTTGATAAATTAGAGTAATAAGCCAAACATAATGGTATAAAATCAATCAGAGGAAAGCTCTTCATTAGGAAACAGAAATTAAATGCTCAAATATAGCCTGAGGAATACTTGGCTTGATAATAATGAAAAACATGATGTAGTGGTATTTGATTACAAGTAAAATAAATCAATAATGCCA
Organism: Hydrophis major; assembly: GCA_033807585.1. NCBI lineage: Eukaryota > Metazoa > Chordata > Lepidosauria > Squamata > Elapidae > Hydrophis > Hydrophis major. The sequence goes on from CM066328.1 coordinate 124,719,665, forward strand.
CATGTCTGCAAAAAAAGGTTAAAAAGCTATTTTAATTGCAGAAAAATAAATATAATTTCCTAATCACAAGATGTACTAGTTCCCTTATTCTCTGCCCTTGTCAAATCCCATATCTAATATTGTATTAATTACTATACAAGCCACAAAAGGCTCAGCCAGGCTGAAATAGATTCGGTAGTGATAAGGATTATTATGAGACTAGAAACTAAATGCCATGTAAAGCGACGGAAGGAATTGGGAATATTTAGCCTTAAGAAGAACATGGACAAATACAATGGATTCTCAAAATACCTGAAAGAAACCCAGGAAAAAAGTCTTCTATATTTTCAGAGTTTTGGATGTGGAATCATAGATTCCAGCTACATGAAGGCAGAATTCGGATGAAGATAAAGAAAATTTTCCTGCAGTAAGAGCAGTTCAACAGTGGAACCAATGACCCCAAGAAGTGACCCTAGTTCAAGTGGAGAATTGATAGCCATCTATATGGGATTTGGATGGTGCAGGAGATTGAATCTAATGGCTTGTGCTGTCTTATCCAACTCAACAAATACGATAAAAGTCAGTCTGGACAGTTCAGGATCCTGGATGCTATCAAGGATATATTTAAGTCTTGTTTGGAACTGACAATAACAATTACATTTTGCAACCTGTTGTTTAGATGCTGTAAGTGAGGTTGACTTATTTATTCTTAGTCTCTATCCATTTACTTTAAGACAATGTGACATTTCCAAGAATACATCAGATTAGGTTACATATTCAAAAGAAAGAAAGAAAAACACACCTGAAAGCAATTAGAGAAGAAACATCTGTATTATATCGCAAATGCAACAGGCAAATAAAATGATACGCATCTAGTACCTTTCCTTTTTCTGGCTGAAAAGACCACTGACAGACGTTGTTGTGAAACAGATCTTTGTGAAGCATCCGTGAGCTCTTCTGGCTAAAGTGCCTTTACACAGCCTGAGCTGGATCCTTCAGCATATCTCAAATACGGCTCTGCATAGCTGAAACTTTAAATAGACACTGGCCCCTTGTGGGCGATGTGGTTACATGCATTTCTGCAGCTTCAACAATTTCACTTATTTAGAGACAGTATTACAGAGGCACAAATCAAGGACACGACAGTAATTAAAAATTACATTCAGCATGTTCTTAGACAGCAGTCTTAATGTTTAAGTTTGGTGTGTGTGTGTGTGTGTGTGTTTGTGTGTGTTTATTTATTTATTAAATTTACATGCCACTCAAGTGACTCTGGGCAGCTTCCAAAGTTCATAAAAAACAAATGTGCAAATGAATTTTATTGTGGTAACATTTTCTGCCAGCTCAAGGACTGGTTGATAGCACTTAAAACTCTCATGGTTTCATTATTATTTTTGTCAAGTACCTTGTTTTTAAAGTTGAAGCCTTAAATGATCTCTACCTTCTCTAGCATGAAGAAATCAAATGTTTATTTCTGACTTTGCTCAGTGGATATTTATTGCACATCCTTTATGCTTCTGGATGTTTTTAGCTCTCAGAGCATATTTTCCTCGTACTGATTTTAGCAGGAAGCCTTGATCACTATGCAAAGCAGGATCAACTCCTCATGCCTTCTCTCTGTCAGATCCCTGAGGATGGCTTACCATCAAAAGACGTTACCTTATAAGAGTAATGAAGAAGTCTTGAAGTTGCCACTGGGACTTGAGCTTAATTCAAACTTAATAATAAAACATTGACGCAGACAACTATTACAACTTCTCAGAGGAGAAATCTTTTATGTAAGGCATATGATGTAACAGGAATTGCCTCTCCCTCAAATTCTGCCATGTTAAAGGTAGAATCAGGCCACACTCTCCTTCCCTCATGCATGCACACTATTCATGCATGAAAAAAGTGTTCCTTTTCCTCTTTTCTCATTGCTCTTAAATTAGAACTAGGGTCTAAGACAGAGGTCTGCAACCTTAAACACTCAAAAAGCCATTTGGACCCATTTCCCACAGAACAGAAAATACTAGAAGCCACAAAACCTGGGTAGGCGGGCCAAGTTTAAGTGTTCTAGGCAAGGCACTGCAAGAGCAGCGAGCAGGCCATGGAGGCAGTGAGAGGAATATGGGGAGATGCGCAACTTTCTCTCCGCCCCAAGACACCAGCTGGGCCGGCTGCAGTTGACGCCGCTGCTCTCGCTGCCTCCATGGCTTGCTTGCAATGCCTCACGCACCAAATTTAAACTTAGCACGCTTCACAATGGAGACAGCATCCTCCTCCCCCTGGAGCCCATTATGATGTGGAGTATTGGCTGCAGTGGCCTAACCAGTGTCTAGTGGCAGAGAGAAAGTCGCGCATCTCCCTGGTGCATGCAGCACCAAGGAGGGCCGGAAGAAGAGGCAAGTAGAGGAGCACTTTGCTCCCACTCTGGCATACAGAGTGAGTCTCCATCCACTGCCATCGCCCTTCTCCTCTGACAGCAGGCGGGGAGTGAGTGGGACGAGAGGCTGAGGGGAGGAACCAGCCAATGGTGAGATCATCTGACAGGGAACCACAGGAGAGGGCCCAAAGAGCCTCATGCAGCTCTGGAGTCGCGTGTTGCCGACCCCCGGTCTAGGAAGATTTGTGCCAAGAACAGGAAAATGGCATGTGAGAACAGTCAATCAGAGGAATGTCTTGCCTTCAAAAGTTGTGGATGCTCCATTACTGGAGGTTTTTAAGAGGAGATTAGACAGCCATTTGTCCACAATGGTATAGAGTCTCCTGTCTGAGCAGAAGGTTGGATTAGAACAGGGATGTCAAACTCAAGGCAAGAAGGGACAGGAAAGGAGAAAAGGAAAGAGAAAAGACAAAGAAGAAAGCAAGATGGGAAAAGAGAAAGGAAAGAAAAATAAGGAAAGAGATGAAAGAAGAAGGAGATTGAAGAGGGAAGGAAAAAGAAGAAAAGGAAGGAAGGAAGATTATAATGAGAGTGAGGAAGGATCTCAGGGAAGTCCTGCCTTAGCACTTGGCCACCATAGGTGCCCGTGATACGAGTAATGTTGAGCTGGCCACGCCCAACATAGTCACTACCACCACCACCCCAGCCCTCCCAGGTCAAGCCCAACCCTGATGCAGCCCTCAATGAAATCAAGTTTGACACTCCTGGATTATACCTCCAGAGTCCCTTTCAACCCTCCTGTATTCTGTTATTCTGCTTGCTTGAGGTTCTTCTATGCTATACTATTCTATGCTAATATACACATAGTCCTCGATTTACAACCAGTTGAAGTTACAACAGCACTGAAAAAAGTGACTTTTGACTGTTTTTCACATTTATGACCGTAGTAGTATCCCCATGGTCACATGATCAAAATCCACACACTTGGCAACTAACTCATATTTAGTATGACAGTTCCTTTCGCAACCTTTTGACCAGCAAACTCTGATGAGCAAAGGAGATCTTTTTTAAAAAAATAAATTTTATTAAGTTTCCAAATTTTAAAAACATAAAATAAAACTTTATACATTGCTATCAACATCAAGACATCTTTTGCATCTCCTCACATTTTTCAGCATATGTATTTACTTATTCCTTTACCATTACATCTTACTCTTACTATAAATCAATATCTTTTATCCTTACATCTCAATCTTCTCCATGGTATATTTACATATTTATAAATTCCCTCATTCTTTTCCTAATTGCCATTTTATTTTATTTTTATTTCTAAACCACTCATCCCAGGCCCTATAATAAATTGAATCTTTTCTGTCTTTTATTTTCATCGTTAGCCTGTCCATCTCTATATAATCTTTTTTTTTTTTTATAACCATGCTTTCTGGTGGAACCCTTTTTTCCTTCCAGAGTTGTGCGTACAAAATCCTTGCAGCTGTTAATATATGTAACATAAAATATCTATCTGTTTTATTGCATTTTTGTGTTATTATACCTAATAAAAAAGTTTCCAGATTAAATTCAATTTTCTGATTTGTGATTTCTTCTATCCATTGTCTATTTATATTCCAATATTATTTCACTTCCTGGCATGTCCACCAGGTATGAAAATAAGTGCCTTTTTCTTTTCCACATTTCCAACAATTTGGGTCTGAGTTAAACAATTTTGCCAGTCTAGCGGGGGGAAGGTGCCATCTGTAGAACATTTTGTATTGATCTTCCTTGTATGCTGTGGATGTAATTAGTTTGTAATTTGATCCCCACATTCTCTCCCAATTTTCCAGGTCTATATTGTGGCCAACATTTTTCGCCCATACCACCATCGTCTCTTTGACCACCTCCTCTTCCATTTTAAAATCTAGTAGAAAGTTATATGTTCTTGAAATCATTTCCTTTTCCATTTCTTGTAGAATTTTATCTAATTGATGCTTTTCCATGCAGAAACCAAATTGTTCTTTGTCCTTCTGATATCTCGCCTGAATTTGCATGTATGGCACTAATCTATCTTTATATTTTGTTGCTGTAATTCTTGTCTCGTTTTTAATCTTCCTTGTGTGTCTAATAGGTCTTTGTGATTCCTATTTTTTCCCAGATCCATTGCATGTGAGTAGATTTGTGCTTCCATAGTTGACAACCAGTTTGGTATTTTCATGTAATGATTCTTTTTAAACTTGTTTCATGTCTGAATAAATGAATCTCTACATGTGTCTCTGAAAATATGCATGCTGTTTACATTTCCCATCCCATAGAAAACTATGCCACCCTCTCTGCAAGTCATGACCCTCTATCAACAATACTCTTCTATTTTTCAGGTTGATCCAATCTTTAATCCATACCATAGCCACAGCCTGATAATACATTTCCCAGTCAGAGAGTCCAAAGCCACCCCTTTTTCTTTTGTCCTGTAACAATTTCATTTTTATCCTGGCTTTTTTCCCATCCCAAACAAATTTACTTATTATTCAATCTAATTCTCTAAAAAAGGTTTTATCCAATCTTATTGGTATAGTTTGAAAAATATATAGTATTTTTGGTAGGGTAGACATTTTAATTGCCGCAATTCTCCCCAGTAGTGATAGCTGTAATTTCCTCCACATTTCCAATTCTTTTTTTATTTGTATTATTAATTTGTCATAATTATCTTTTTTGATTGAAGAGCATCTTGCTGTTAACCAAATGCCTAAATATTTTACCTTTTTCACACTTTGCATTTTCAATTTTCCATCTAATTTTTTTTTTGCTTATCTTTTAAGTTTTTAGTCAATAATTTTGTTGTTTTTATTAATCTTAAAGCCTGCGACCTTGCCAAATTCCTCTATTTCCTTTATTAATTTTACTCCCGTATCCTCTGGATCTTTCAGAAAAAATACTATATCATCGGCAAATGCCTGTACCTTATAATGCTCCTTTTTAATTAAACCCCCTTTGATTTCTACATTTTTCCTCACGTTTTCCAATAAATTTTCGAAGGTAAGAATAAAGAAAAGGGGTGACAGTGGGCATCCCTGCCTTATTCCCTTGTTGATCTTAAATGTTTCCGTTCTGTCACCGTTCATTATTACACTGGCCGTCTGTGTCGTATAAATTGTCGAAATCAATTTAATCAATTTATTGCCAAATTGCATGCTTTGGAATCGTTATATTATGAACTGCTCAATTAACATTGTCAAATGCCTTTTGCGCATCTAGGAAGACCATTGCCAATTGTTGTCCTGGGTTTGCTTCATAATATTCTATTATATTCAATACCATTCTGGTATTATTTTTAATTTGTCTATTCGGTAAGAATCCCTTTTGGTCGCTATGAATGATCTGATTAAGGTTTTTTTTCAATCTTTCTGTCATTATGAACATAAATATTTTATAATCAACATTTAAAAGGGATATGGGCCAATAATTTTGAATTAATTGATGGTCCGAATCTTCTTTTGGGATCAATGTTATGTATGACTCCTCCCATGACTTAGGTAATTTTGCTGTCGTCAGTACCTCATTATAGAGTTCTAATAATTGCATTTCTAATTTTTCTTGGAGCATTTTATACAGTTCCCCTGGGAGAGCATCCGGTCCCGGTGTCTTATTGTTTTTCTGTTTCAGGATTGCCTCTTGCAGTTCTCTTAATGTTATTTCCCTGTTTATCTCTTTTTTATCCTCTTCCGGAATCACAGGTAGCCCTTTCCCTTCTAAGTAATGTCCCTCTAGTACATCTTTCCTACTATATAATTCCTCAAAAAAACTTTAACAATATGTTTTTTCTTTTCAGTTTGATGTTGTAGCATACCATCAGCATCCTTCAATTGTTGGATTGCTCTTTTTTCTTTTTCTTTCTTAAGTCTATAGGCTAGCCACCTTCCTGCTTATTCATGTGTTCAAAATAATTCTGTTTTATCGATGCGGGCGGAGCTGGCATCACGATGATACAGCATGCAATCTTGGAGATCTGAGATCGCTGCCGATATCTTTGCTCCTGGACGGTCCAATCGGATCTAAACCATCCCAAAGAGATAGTGAATGTAAAGAGTGCATCCTGTCGATCCCAGGGATACTGCAAAGTCCCTGGTAGATCCAGGAGAATCTCTTTTTGCCAGAGGCAAAGAGGCAGCCATTAAAGCTGCTGAAGTTGGGACAGCTCCGAAACGAAAGAGAATGGAAAAAGAAAGTGTGCCGGTTTGGTGAGAACTTTTTCTTTACTTTAAGATTTGAAAGGACACCCTAAGGGAAAGAAAGAATCTGTAAAAGTTTTGGCAGAAGTGATTAAGCGGCGATTTTAATCAGGAAGTCAAAGTAATATTTTTATTTTTCTCATTGCTGGATTTTCTACACAATTTTATATTTTGAAACTGGACTGGTTTTTTTTCTTCTTCCACTTATTCTTTCTCTCCTTTTTGACTTTATAATATTCTAGGCTGGAGACTCCCTTTTAGTCATCTTTTTAAATATATTTTTCCCTTTTCAATTAATTTTTATTATATCTTGTTTAGAAAAGGTGGGGGGAAGTGAAAGCAGAAGAAACTTTGTAACACTGCCAACTAGAGGCTTGGAAATATTCTATCTCTTTTTTCTTGACCAGACAAAGCAGAGAAAGAACTGAGACTTCTTTTCAAGGATACTGCCTGTTTGATAAGATAGAGGGAAGAGCATGGGAGAGTATTATTGCAGGTGCTCTTCTGGGTTTCTATCAACAGCTGGAGTCTGGTGTTGAAGTTTATCGAAAAAAAGGTGGTAAGACTCTGGAGAAGAGAATTATAAATTTTAACAAAAGCCTTGGATAACCAAACAAGGTGCAGTGTGCTCTTTTTTTTTTTTTTTTTTTTAAGCTGTGCTATTTCTTACTTTAACAAACCCCCTCCTTACTAGCTTACTTTTTGTAATAGCTCTTTGGATTTTTGGCCTTTTGGAACTTCTTTTTCTCTTTCTTTTTGTCTTTTGAAGTCTAATTTTTACGTTTGCATTTTATTTTAAAGGAAAAGCTTTAGTATTAATGATTTCCTTCCTTTTTTTTTTCTTTTTCAGGGAGTAGTCTTTTATTTTTTCTCTCCCTCCCTCCCTTGTATTTCTTTCTCTCTCTCCCTCCCTTGTATTTTTTATTTCTATTTACCTTCCATATTAGTTTTTTTTTAAATCTTTGTGGCTTTTTTTTTCTTATGCATCCTTTTATACCTGAGACCTTTTAATTGGATTAAGGTGTTGAAGAACCTGAATAATTTTTCTTTTTGCTTTAGTTTTTTATTTTTTACTTTTCTGCCTTTTTCAGGATTTAACAATTTGTTCTTTTTTTGTGTGTGTTTATGATCTTTTCTTCCATTTTTGAGTTTTTACTGCTATAGTGCCATACAACAAGGTTAGCTCTCGTTACTTGCCCAAACTCAAATGTTGCAGTTTGAAAGCATGCAAATGTGAATAAATAGGTACTTTGGGGAAAAGGTTACTGCGTTCTGTACTTTCATACTGGTCACATGATGTAAGCACCTCTCAGACAATTCAGGCTCCCTCAGTTGAGAATCAGATACAAGCACTGCCCCCTTGAGTCGGTCATGACTGGATGAGGGAAACCTTTAAATCTGTTGTGAGTGGAATTGCTTCTCCTTCCAGTTAATAGATGGAAACTGCATGCAGACATGCACAAACACATTATCTTCTCCTATGACTTCCAAATTTACTCAAGAGCCTTTCATGAAGGGATTTTGTTGATGCAGAACAAACTAAAGGCCCAGCTAACTTCAGGAATATTTAATTTATGGATTCAACTCGAAATACTACTTCTGAGAGCTTGATACTCCCTTACACAATTTTATTTATTTACTTGCTGGCACTTTTTCAGTTACTATATTCTACTTTTGTACAACCTCAAAGAGGAACTCTAATTCCTTGCTTCCAATTGAACCATGATCTGATAAAGTAGGAGTTAAACTGTTGAGTTAGGAATGTGAAGAAGCATTATAATATATACAGCGACTACATAAAAAAACTCCTCCAGATTGTACTACAACTATAATCGTAACTTTATTCTTGGAACTGATCCAGGGACCGTTAATTTTATCCATTAAGTCTCCACAACAGAAAAGTCCAAAGAATTTCCCCTTTTAAAACACCAAAAGGAAGTTATACCAAAAGAAAAAATTACAAATAGATTCTATATTTTCCAGTAATTGTTTGCTCATTTCTTTATTCCAACAGCAACCATCATAGCACCTAATCGATACTATATGTCATTTTAAAGTTTTAGTACGTGAGTTTTTACTTGCTTTTCAAATACTTGCACTTTATTTTCTGCTTTTCACTTAACCTAAGAAAAAACTGGCCTTCTATGGATTTTTTTGTTTGTAGCCAAGATGGGTATCTTCACTTTGTGTTTTTGTTTTATGATGACACTACAGTCACGATACTTTGTAGGACTGAGTGTTTTCAACAAGTAAATACACAAGGCACAAAACATGGTTTTTTTCCGGTATGAATTCACTTGAATATTTTAATGCAGAGGTCCAGAAGATTTTATGATATACACAGTATCCGGTAGTTTAAAATGTAAAAACAATCATTCAGAAAAAAGGCAGAAAAGTTAGTTTTCAAGCTTAGTAAACATACATTACAGACTTCAGCAAGACATCTATCAAAGAGATTCAACACTGTATTTGGATCTAGTAGCAAGGGTTGTTGGTGTTTTTTTTTTTTTTGTCTTTTTAAATAGCAAAAGTGATGTTTTAAATTTTTAGAACAAATGAAGCTATCAATTTTATTTACAGTATAAACAGGCCTTTTTTATTTTTAAAGTAAAGATAACACCCTGTCACATGTTGAAGAAAAGCAGTATCTTAATTCTCGAATGCAAAATAAAGCAATATGAAAGTAAAACTATATATATATATATTTATATGTATAAATAAATATCTTCTGCTCTGAAATTCTGAAATCTTCTCAGCTCTATCATACATGTGGTTCCGAACAGAGTTCCCGTGATCTTTATCATAATAAATGATTCGGAATCTTCATTCTTCTGCTGACGCTCTAATGAATTGCTTTTCATACAAGCTCATGACATGATGGACAAACTGATATTGTTCACAAGTCTGGATCATTCCTCCCCTGGAAAGAGAAGCAAGGAAGAATTTTAAAAAGATGTGGAAACTGGTTTTTACTTCCAGAAAAGATATATACTACAATACATTCCTCCACTTACGACCACAAGGGAGCCCAAAATGCACATTGCTAAGTGAGACATTTGCTAAGTGAGTTTTGTCCCATATTACGACTTTTCTTGCTGCAGTTATTAAGTGAAACACTGTGGTTAAGTTAGTAACATAGATGTTCAGTGAAACTGGCTACCCCATTGATATTGTGGTTTGTGGGCAGCAGGTGCGGACAGCTGAGGTGTCAGAGAGCGAGGACTCAGATGAGGGGCCTGCGTGTGATGTAGGGATGGGGCCAGGACCATCAGGAAGTGGAATGCTGCCTTTGGAGATTGTGGAGGCTGGCAGCAGTGATGAAGAGGTTCCCAAGGAGCCTGTGCCCAGTGCATGTGTGCGCAGGGCTGCTCAAAGGAAAGAGCAGCTGCAGCAGCACAGACGATTCTGGAGTAAGGCTGCCCTTCCCTCAAGAGATAAAAGCCAGCTGAGAAACTGGAGTTCTTTGCAGGAAGCAAAGAAGTTCTTGCACTTCAAGCCTTATGGAAGTTCGGACTATTTTGGTTTGTGTTTGAAGACTTTTTGTTTGGAATATTTCTTGGCAACTTAATCTAGTGCTTTTGGCAGCCTTGCACAACCTTGGCAAGGCTCCTTCTTTTCAGAGACAATTAGTTTTAATAATCTTTTAACTATGAATTAATGAAATTCCCAGAGAAACATTAAAAGATTTTGCTTTTATCTCTGTTTGGTGGTTGTTTTCTTGGAACAAGGTTTGGGTCAGAACAATTGACTTTGCGAGTTAGAAGGTCGCAAAAGGGGACCACATGACTCCAAGACATTGCAACCATCATAAATATGAGTCAGTTGCCAAGTGTCTGAATTTTGATCACATGAGCATCTGCTGCCATGATCATAAGTGTGAGAAAGTCATGTCACTTTTTTCAGTACTGTTGTAACTTTGAACAATCACTAAACAAACTGTTTCAAGTTTAAGGACTACCTATAGAAACCCAATGGAAATAAGACCAACATAAAAGGTCATATTTAGGACTGACTTAGGGAGCAGGCAATCTTATTGCTAGTTCTAATGGTTTTTCATAAAAAGATATTCAAAAAAGTTCAACTGTAAACCATGATTTGTGGGTAGTTGATAGTGGAGCATTGCAGTGCATTACTAGAAATAGACAGAGATTGGTAAAAATGTCTACGAGTAAGCAACATGTATCATTGGCAAATGGATGGAAAATGAAAGCATCTGGTGAAGCTACTGCATATTGTTCACGTATAAATGAGCATTTATCTATGTTATATGTACCTAAACTGAAATTTGTTATCAGTAAAGGTTTTAGTTAATATTGGTTATGAAGTAACCTTTAGGGGAGAGATAACTGTATAATAGAGAAAGAGGATAAAAGTGTTACTGCTACTTTACAGAATGATTTATATGTTATACATGATGACCAGTTGCAGATGGCTTACTCAGTTTATAATAATGTTAAGCCACATGACAAATGTATACATTTACTGCATAGACGTCTGGGGCACATTAGTTTCAAGATGCTGAAACAAACTGTCAAATTGTCAGAGGGAGTAAAATTAAAACCCTGTAGCAAGTACTTAAACTGTAATGCTTGTAATCAGGAGAAAAGCAAGATTACTCCAGCAAACAGATTGAAGACCCAAAGAGCCTTTAGAGGTTATTTTTGCTGACATAATTGGTCCTAAAAAACCCAGTTTGGGAAATGCCTGCTATGTTTTGAGTATAATGGATCATTACGGTACGGTTTCTGCTATCTAATGAAAAACAACACAGAAACATTCCAACATTTCTTTAACTGGCTAAGATTTGCAGAAAGGAAAATGAGACATAGGGTAATTACTTTAGTTACAGATAACGGGACTGAGTTTATTAATAATAGATTCCAAACGATGTTGAAATTGGCTGGTATCGAGCATAAGCGTTCTGCACCATACAGGCCACAACATAATTCATTCATAGAACGAAGAGGGCAAACATTACAAGCCATGGCTCGCACTATGTTATCTGATTCAGATTTGCCTGAAACACTATGGGGTGAAGCCTTAATAATGTGTAGCAACCATGTGTTAAACGATGTGGTGAACACAACAACTGGTGAATTGCCATTCACCCGTTGGCATGGCAGAAAACCAAATTTAAGTTATCTACACACATTTGGAACTCCAGCATGGGTGCATATTCCCTCACAAGTAAGACTGAAAGGGCAACATAGAGCTAGGAAATTAGTTTTTGTAGATTACGAGGCCAACCATAGATCGTTTAGATTCTGCGCTCCAGGCACAGCTAATATTTACTATAGCGCTAGTGCTAAATTTCTTGAGCACATTGGGTGGAATAAACTACAACAGGAATCCAACAATGATGTTGTTATTGACACTCAAGTACTCCCTAATGAGATAGTTAAATCATCAATAGCCATTAAAGAGGAGGAACAAGTACAGGAGGAGGTAGAAGAACAGGAGCAGGTGGAACAGGAGAGTCCACCAGTAAGCCCTGAGTTGCTTAGACGTTCAACCCATGTAACATGACCACCAGATAGATATCAGGCTAGCATAGTATTCCAAGTAAATATAGTTCCTACTAACTATAATGAACTGAAACTGTATCCTGCTAAGGATCAGGCTGCTTGGCAGGAAGCAATGGATAAGGAACTGAAATCCTTACAAAATTTGGAGGTATATGAAAATGTCAGGTTATGTCAGCTGAGCATGCCATAGGGTATAAGTGAATTTATAAAATTAAGACAGGTATGGATGGGACTGTTACCCATAAAGCCAGGTTAGTAGCACAAGGGTTTGATCAGTCAGCCAACAATTACGAGGAGGTGTTTACACCTAGTCTGAAAGTTACCACGTTACGAGCAGCATTGGTGTGGGCAGCTAAGAATAAATACACAATAAACCATTTAGATGTGGAGACGGTATATCTTCATGCACCGTTGCAACATACTATATATTTAAAGAAGCCTTTGGGGATAAAAACTGATAACAAAACTGATTGCTGGAAATTAAAAAAGAGTCTTTATGGTTTGAAGCAATCAGGCTATGAATGGAACCAGTGCATAGTGAAGGAATTAACAAAGAGGTTTTGTAGCTGGCATGGCTGATCCATGTTTATTCAAAAATGAAAGTGATGGTGTAATTTCACTGTTGCTATATTGTTCACTGATGACATAGCATTAATCACCAAGACTGAGCAAGAAGCTACTGGGATTATTTCACTGTTAGAAAATAAATTTAAAATAAAACATTTAGGTGAGATTAAACAGTATCTTGGTTTGAAAATAGATAAAACTAAGCTACAAAATCTCACAGGCAGATAAAATTAACCAGTTACTGAAGAACTTTAAAATGGAACTTTGTAAACCGGCTAAAACACCAATGAGCCAGGAGTTTAGCCACAGTGGTGTGCAAAGTCCTATTTTTGATAAAGTCATTTATCAATCATTGATTGGTAGCTTATCCTATTTCAGTAATTGATCTAGGCCAGACATAGCATATAGTGTCAACCAATTAGCCAGGCTGAATACTCAGCCTACTGAAAGGCACTGGCAAGATACTAAGCATGTGTTGAGATATCTTAAACAAACAATGCGTTATGTATTATATTTGGAGCCTAAGGATGAACTAAGTTTAACTGCATATGCCGATACAAGTTTCGCTACAGATGTACCTACGCATAAATCAGGTACTGAAGTGTTATTAGGAAAGGTGTTAATTGGATGGAAGTCTATTCGACAAAAACATCTAAGCTTGTCAACAATGGAGGCTAAATTCTCATGTTTGTCTCTATTATGTATGGACTTAGTATGTTATAAACAACTAATGATAGACATGGGAATTAATGTAAAGGAACTTATTATTGTATATGAAGACAACCAATCAGCAATTCAGATGGCTTCCAATCTCGCTGTAAAGACAAGATCACAACACACCGATCTACGATATCTGAATGTGAGACAATGTGTTCAAAGTAAAATGATTACACTGGAGTATTGCATGTCAGAGAACAACATTGCAGTTCATTTTACGAAAACCCAAGGCACTGTAAAACATAAGACTTGCTGTGAGGAATATGGACTTAAATTGTAAGGTTTTATATACTGTCCTACCCAAAGGGGAGAATGTTAACAATGGTAGTCACCTAACAGTTGGGTAGTCATTTAACCAGGATAGTCATTTAATACTGTTGTATCTTTAAGAGAATGCTGTAATTGTGATTGGCTGAGGTTCGTCCAACGGCAATAAGATGGAGCCAGAAACCTGGTTTGCTCTCTTCTTGCATTTCCCTATTGCCTTTTGCCTGATCATCGTTCTGCTTGGATTGCTGTGAGTCTTGCAACTGTTGGCAAACTCCATTTACTGAACTTTGTTTATGGTACTGGACTTTGTTTTTGGATTATCCCTGAACTGATACTAACTGCTTTAACGGTGTATGATTTGGACTGTTAGTGGGACTTTGTTTACCCATTTACAGGAAGTAAAACCTACATTTTACTATTCAGCGTATCTGTATACTGGTTGTGTGTTATTCAACACCACTCTCACTATGTTTCCCTGAGTGCATTCATTCTCCTAACAGGGAATACCTCAACAGATACTGATTTCAGTGAGTTTGTTTGGTATAGTTCGATGGCTAATGAATTTTAACAGTAGAAATAGGTTAAGTTATGGAACCCTTTGGAAAATGCAAGTTTAGTGCCACATTTGAAAATAGTTATCAGCAAAAAAGAATGGACACAAGTAAAACTGAACTATAGTTCTTAAATCATTTAGACTTTTATTCTAAATAACCATGAAAAAGCCCATTGTAAAATAATCATTTCAATCTGCAAAGATGTGGAGGGAAGGAGTTTTGTTTTTGGAGTCTATACTTAAATTAAACTATTAAGGAGAAATATATCCCGCTAAGTCTTTTTCTGAACAAATATTTAAATACAGGGTTTCTATCTGTCTAATACAAGCCAGGTTTACTTTTCAGAAAATACCACTTAGTTAAGTTAAACAGAAGATTAAGCTTTAATTTGACACATAATTGTTTTGGAAATAATATTGATCTCATTGAACTCAGAACTGAAAAAAAAAACCCATAACAATTCATTCAAAGATTAGTTAAAAGCCCATTTCATCCACTGTGTTCTTAGACAATAAAAACAGAAATAAAGGGAAAAAAATTAAGTGGAATAAAATCAGTGCTAGACAGAAAAAAAATCAAAACTCAAGAACTTAAAACTCTTTTTTGAAACGATAATATTCTGTAGTCAAATCACTAACTTTTCCCATGTTTATACATTCACAGTTTTATTCTGAAGCAAATACCTGTTTACATATTATAAAGTAATAAATGTTATTGAGCGCTGGATTAAGAATGCAACCTTCCACAATCCAATGTCTACAAAATACTCTGGATTATAATTCCCATTATTCCTGACCAATTTTAATATTGAATGTTTTGTTCCTTTGTTTTTATGTGTTTGTAAATGATCCAAAGTTGCTTGATAGTGGGTAGCATATCAAGTTAATAAATGAATAAATGAATAAATAAAATAAATAATAAATCAGGTGACCAAGACATTTGGGAAGCAGCACTTAGGGGAAGGCTACTTTAGACTTGGTTTCAGCAGAAAAATTATCTTACCTGTCTAAGCGTAGCTGGCATGTTGTTCTGAGTATGTCAACCGCGCCCTCATTTTTCCACTGTTTGCAACAAATGCTGGTAGCAATAAAACAGCCTGTTCTCCCAATCCCTGCACTGGCCAGAGAAACAAATAAAAAGTGAAGGCAAAGGTCTTCCCAAAAATAGAACATTGTTTAGAAACCTTCTTCACATCTTTTCCATGTGGGACTGAATTCATGAGCTTCTTAAACAAGGCCAGAAGAATGTTATAGCAATATTCAGAAGTCAAGAGATAAAGCAGAAAACTGAATATAACTGAAGGGTCCTTGATGCTCTCTGAGCTTGGTTGTTTTCTTGAAGACATTTTATTTTGTATTTTAGTGGCTTGCCCAGTCAGTGTTGGTGAGGGTGGTCTTGGAGATAATTTGGTTGGGCTGTTTACTATTGACTAGTTCTTGATGGAGGTATGGGTTATTATTTACTTCTTGATTGTTGGTCTGATGTTAATCTTGGAGTTAATTGATGGTCATCTGGGTGCTAATTGCTGGAGGGGAAGTGTTTTGGTCTTTTTGTTCCCGTTTGGGCTTGTTGATTGCTTCTTTTCCATAGCATAGAGATACAGTTTATGTCTATGTGTCTATTGATGGCTAATTTACCAAAGTTCTAGGCCTGTAGAAATTCCCCAGTATTTTGGTCTTGGTGTAGGATGGTCATTTTCCCAACTGAAACTATAGCTAAGTCTGTCCATATGTTGTGAAATTTAAGAGTTTTCATCATGTGAAACCAAAGATTCCTCATTTCACCTCTGAGCTACAAACATTCTCCTTTATTACTACTGAACCTAACTGTCTAGCTCTACCATATATTCTCAAGTTTTAGGAAATTATTATTATTTTATTTCAGACAATATTGGTTGTGTATGTGAACAGAAGTCTTTACTAGACTGAAACTCTTCGCATGCCCAAAGTGATTTCTTGTCCATGTATACAAATGTGATGCTCTTCTGGCTTCTCACAAATTATACTCTGACTGTAAACTACTGAGTAAGGTATGTGTGTGATGGAGGCAGTGGTGGGATTCAGCCGGTTCGTACTGGTTGTTAAATTACCAATCCCCACTATCAAAATGGATCCTGGGTGCTGCGCTACAATGGAAAAAAAGCCAACTGAGCTGCTGGCACGAGGGAAGGAGAAGGCTGCTTTTCCTCTTTCTTCCCCCTGCTCCTCTTTCTCTCATGCCGGCTACTCTGTTGCCCATTTCTCTATTGTAGTGCAGTGCCCAGGATCCACTTTGATGGAGGAGGGGATAATTTAACAACCGGTTTGCCCAGGAACAGGTTGGCCATCGCAGGAGGCTCATCCCAGATTTGCGGTGGAGATGGAGGACAGGGGTAGGCCATGCCTCCCACAACAGCCAACCTGACCCTGGGTGAACTGGTTGTTAAATTATTTGAATCCCACCAGTAGACTAGGGGGGGAGGGACTGTGAATATGGGGAAAGCTGGATAGAAGTGCTACTCAATCCACAGACTGAATGTGGACTGGGCATATGAAAAGGCACTTTGATGAGCTTATGTTTTCTTATCTGGCTCTAATTTATGCAACAAAAAAACAGCAGAATATCTTTTACCATTAGCCCTGTATTATTTCAGAAGAAGGTTAGCAGTTTTATTGGATAAAATGTTACAGGGTAAAGTGCCAGAGAGATGTTATGTGAGGCATCTGATTTCTGTCAGCTTTTATATGTCAACATGTCATTTAAAATAAGAGAAACAGCAAGTAACAACTGCTTCATGGTCCAAGAGCATCTTGGTTTTGCAAGTCTTTAGCTCTGCTGAAAGCTTCTTAAGATGACTTTCCATCATTGTCACTTAGATTATCTGGAGCATCAGCTAAGCCCCCAGGAAGAAGAAATGCAAGTTATGTAGTCATTCCACCCAGATCTACAGATGTTATGTGACCGGCTTTTTCCTCCCTTGGTAATATGCATATGCATACCCATCATACTATTCTTTATTGGAAATTACTTCCAAAATATATATTGCTTCATTAAAAGATTTTGTGTTGTATTTAATTTCATATTAATCCTTCCTATTAATCTCATTAATATTTCATCTACTGTATTTCACCTAGATTACAGTATTCTTTTGGACTAGTTTGGGGGTGGTGGTGGAGTGGGAGCAGGAAGCAAGATTTTGCAGTAGTTCTTTCATCTTTGACACTGGTTGCAGTCAGGGTTAGGGAGGGGGCAGATTCATCCCTGAATTATTACATTCTGAGACCATGACTTTTTCCCCACTCCTATTTAACATCTGGCGAGGTCATTCACCAACACAGGGTTAAATACCATCAATATGTTGATGTTACTCAGCTGTAAATCTTTGCCCCCAAGTGTCCAAATGATACTGTTCAGATTCTTTCCCAGTGCTTGGAGGTTGTAAGGGTTTGGATGAGAAAGAAACAGGCCTTGACTCAATTCTAGCAAGATCAAGTAACTGTGGGTTGTGAGACTTTCTATTTTTGACTTGGATGGATAGCACTCCCCACCTAGACACAGGTGATACACAATTGGGGATGGAGATCTTTTGGGGCTGATAATCAAAGAACAGATGGCAGCTATGATCAAGAGCCATCATATTCATTTTGTGTACCCATTCCTGATCCAGAAGATTCTGCTTTATTCATATCTTATGCAGCACTCAGATTATTGTAATTTCTTCTCCATACTAGGATACTCATGAATCACTTTCAAAAACTGCTATTAATCCAGAATGTAGGAATGCATGCAGTTTGGAACAAATAATGGTTTGTCTATATAACATCACTGCTTTGCAAGTCACACTGGCTGCCAGTGGAGCAATTCAAGGCATCAATGAAATTAATGTAAACTATATTTTTCAATATTATGTAAAAGACTTATGTGAAAGCCTTGACTGACCATGTCCCCATTTGACAATGATCATGGCTTATAGAAAATTGCTTCTTGGGTGTGTGGGAGAGTAAATGGTAAAACAAGTTATTATTGAAATAGCATAAAAGCATAAATGCACAAATTTAAACATAAAGGAAAAAAATGATACACTTAGTATCTATGAAACTAAGAGAAAGGTGAAGAAATTAACAGATTTGAGTTAAGGTGATCTGATCTTAGGGGTACAATTGATGAATTCATGCGGGAAAAGTGAAATTGTAGGTTTAAATATGAATGAAGCAGCTAAAATATGTAAGAACATGTGAATTAGTGTATTGTTTAGGCTATTGTGGATGCATATAAAAGTAGAAATGCATCCATTCGTGACAGGTGCATCTAACACTCCAATAAAAGATGATAATTGAAGAACCAAAGATAAGATTTGAGAAAAATTGTGCAATAATATAAATAAATGCAGACCAGGTGAAATAAATATTGGCACGAACAGATGAGTGTGAAGAGAGGGATGACATTTCTATACCTCAGAAATAAATTAAAATAGTGACTGTTTTATGAGTATCTGTTTAGGAAAAAAAGTATATTTGTTTGAAATCTGTAGTTTGAGCCTAATTCTATTTACAGAGAGCTCTGTTGGTGTTAAGGCACCAGACTAGAAACCAGGAGGCCGAGAGTTCTAATCCCACTTCAGGCATTAAGTCATCTTGGGCCTGTTACTCTACCTCAGACAAGGGCAATCCACATCTGAAAAACTTTGCCAAGAAAATTGCAGGGCCTGTTCTAGGGAGCCATCAGGAATCAACACTCTTCCAACACTGTGGAAAGTACCAAAAAAGGTGAATAATTGTAGCTCAGGGTTGAAATGAGGGGTCTTGGTGCTCTCTGAGTTGGCTTGTTTTCTTGCAGATGTTTCATTATCCAAACTAGGTAACACATCATCAGTGCTAGAAAAACATCTGCAAGAAAATAAGTGATCTCAGAGAGCATCAAAGATCCTTCACTGCAGAAAGTGGCAGTAAGGAAAGAGATTGGAATTTGATTGGAATACAATGAGAATTATATTGCAAAGTGCCAAGACATATATGGGATTGCATGAAGTATGAAAATGGATGTTTGGTGGAATGATAGGCTATAGGCACCTCCTGCAAAAATTGAGAGAAATATATTACAATGTGTACAGAAAGAAAAGATAATTGTCAAGAATATATGTGAACAGAGCAAGGAAGGATTAAGATTAAAAGAGGCAGAACATTTTGATAAGACATTAAAAATTGTTTTAGAAGTAAGTGAAGAAAGCTAAACTAAGAGAGACAAGCAGGGAATGGAATTAAAATTAGAAGTGACAAAATAATTTGGGAAGACATTAAAACAAGGAAATGCTAGACGCGGCATGTTAATGATTTGTATGGGAATGCTATAATATATGACAAAATACAGAAGAATGGAAATGAATGCTATAAATATAGCCTGTAAGAAAAAAAACTGATGAAAAGGAATACATATTGTACACACTGGAAGCAATTTGCAAATAATATGCCTTCATGTAGCTTGTAAAGAATTATGTTACTGTAAATTTAAAGCAAACTGTTAAAAAAGAAATGCTGAATTTAGAGAGCACCATAATGCAATTACCTGACTGCATTATAACAGAAAAAATATACTTTTAGAACATTCAGGAAAAAAATGTATTTTATTACTTTAGATTATGATAGCACATTGTGTTCTCACATGGTTTGTGTTTAATGAAAAATGCTGTAGAGACTCATTATACCTTTCTGCCATCATCCATAATCTGCTTGTACAAGGGGTACTTGTAGCAATCTTGCATAACAACATGAATATTCAATATACAAGATTTCATGTTGTAATCTTACTAAAAATGATGTAACTTTAAAATGCAAATGTTCCCTTTCATCACCAAAGCCAAATTATATGAAAAATAAACCAGAAAGATATTTGCAATGGTTATGCCTCAAATTATATAGCTCTGTTCAATATTTTCCTGAGGGTGGAGTTAACCAGTAGGTGGACACAAGAGAAGTCCTGTAAAGATTTCTATGAAATCTGCTTATTGTGTAATCAGGGGCCTTCCTTGATACACTCAGTAGTGGCAATATGTTGTGGAGCATCATAGACAGCTCCTCCAAAGAGTCAGGATCCTGTTAGAAAGTAACACATCTTCAGGGGTGTTGCTCTTGACCTTTGCTTGCTGACATAAGAGATAGCTCCCCACTGACTGACTGATTGCTCTGCTCTGTGTCTTCCAGGACAGCAGTCGCCAACCGGTGGGCCGTGAGAAAATTTTGGTGGGCTGCAGAGAAATCTCACCCCCAGAGCACCCCCCCTCAAAGCAATTAATCCAGCCTGCACAGAAACACAAGGCTGCGTAGCCCACATGGCCCGCAGAAACCCTCTCCACCCACTCACTCTTTACTTGGCAAACTTGCCTGCTAAATTTCTATTTTTCCTTTTTCCGACCATCATCTGTCTTCTGCTGTGCCGGGAGATTTAGATTAGCTAGGAAGCAGGAAATGGTTGGATTTCTTGCTTTGTAGCTAGTCTTCAGATCTTTGGCTCTGCTTTTAAGCATAGCCAACCCTCCCTTAGGACTGAAGTTTCTATTATTCAGTGCAGACTCACAGCAAGCAAATTTGAGAGACTGAGCTAGCCGATGGCAGATAGATAGATCACTGAATCTGTGATTCTGTGAGCAACTCAATCTGTCTGCCTGCTTTGCCTGATTTTGGGTAAAAGCTGCTCTTTTTTAAAAAAAAAAAATACACCATGTACATACATGGTGTATGTAATAAATATTGTGTTGTGAGTTGATTTTATAAGTTTGCTTGCAAGCAAATTTTATGTAACAGATTGAGCTCGCCAATGGCAAATAGATAGATCTCTGAATGAATCTGTGATTCTGTGAGCAACTCAATCTGCTTGCCTGCTTTGCCTGCTTTGGGGTAAAAGTTGCTCTTTTTGTAATAAAAATTTCAATATTTATATAAATATTTATAATATTTACATACAAGCTATGCCCAACCAGTCACATGACCAGCAAGCCACACCCACAAATTAGGCCACGCCCACATAACCAGTTAGTGGTCCCTGGGATTTAAAATTATGAGTTTGGTGGTCCGTAAGGTCCATAAGGTTGATGACCCCTGTTCCAGCAAGTTCTGAAAATTAATTAGTCCTGGGTGACATTGTCTCAAAGGAAAGACTTGCTTTTTAGTTGGGGATGGCAATCCTCCTCAAGTGGTTGTGGTATGACAGAGCTCTTTATGTGGGATGCTTTAATATTTGATTTGCATTTGTAATTGATGATTGAGACATATTTTTAATATGTAAAATAATATCTCTGTAGTACCTGAAGCACATTATATTAGATAATAGGGGAAAAGAGAAGAATGATGGGCAGAGACTATACCATGGTGAACCGGATCCAGGACTGGTTATTAAAAATAAACAACAAGGCTAATATTATTAAAACACGATAACAGATAGAAGAGTAGAGCTGGAAAAGATCTTGGAGATCTTCTTAGTCCAACCCTCTGCTCAAGCAGAACCCTGTACCATTTCAGATAAATGAAATGTCTGCATGGTTCATTTGCACTATGTAATAGGCACATGAGAGTCGGGTCATGTCTTAGTTACTGTGAATCCCAATGTGGAAATTTTGGTTCCTCTGGGCTCTACCAGCTTAGATGCATGGGATGTTTCCATGCTAGAATATTAAGAGTGGACACATAGAAAAGGTGTGTCTAAAAAAAAGTGAGAGATAAACTCAGTATTGTGTATAACATGAAAAGTAAAAGAAGTTTCAAGTGAATGTCAGAGGTATAGGAAAATTACCTAAGTATCATTCCCCCCCCCCCAAATTTCTTTCTAACAATGTTTAATAATCTACCTGCAATGAACAATGATTGGCGCATTCTTTTCTTCTGCACGATTCATGGCTTCTTCCACTTCTTGAACCAGCTGGAGCAGGGCTGGTGCTTGATCAGGGGTCTTCTGGTCTGGCCAAGATGTATACCAGTAGTGCTTCAGATTTCTTGTTTCTTCACCATTCTGTAAGACAGGGAGCAAGAAAATCGGGAGCAAGAGAATTAGAAATTCAACACATGGAAAACATCTCTCATTAGAGGAACCACAAAAAGCAGCCCAGAATTTTCAAATGTAAGAATTTCGAATGACTCACACTTGTAACACCTTTCCTTGATATATATGTATATATATGTGTGTGTGTGTGTATAAATTATTTAGTCATGCATGCATTTGAAAGTATATATAAGTATAAACAGGATTATTAATACACGAAATAGATACGAATAAAAGGGAACATTAAGATGGGGTGGTCGGCTCGTTGGTGCGCTTATGCATGCTCCTTATAGACCTCTTAGGAATGGGGTGAGGTCAACAGTAGACAGTCTGAGGTTAAAGTATTTGGGGTTAGTGGAAGAAACCACAGAGTCAGGTAAAGTATTCCAGGCATTGACCACTGTGTTGCTGAAGTTGTATTTTCTGCAATCGAGTTTTGTGCAGTTTACCTTGAGTTTATATCGATTGTGTGCTCATGTATTGCTGAGGTTGAAGCTATATGCGATCAACTGGCATTTGTTCGAAGATTCCTGAAAATATGGCACCATATAATTCCTTGATTTGCACTCTAAATTTTAGGTAAAAAATAACTGCAGGTTTCTGCTGAAAGACTCAATACCTTAGATTACTTGGGTGAGGAATTTTTGAATACTGAAAGTTCAATATTCCGGGGGGTTTGGGGGAGGGACTTTGCTAAGAAATATACATATTAGAAATATATATTTAGCTGGTTTTTAGAATGGGTAAATATTGAAATATTCAACTTCTCTAGGCAAAAAAGACTGCTAAAATAATAGATAATTCTGTAATTTATTATTATTATTTTGTTTCTGTACTCAATTCACTTTACAGAAATAGTTTTAAGGAAAGGCATGAATTATAGAGTATAGGTACTTCCATATTGTGGTCACCACATAGGTGTAATACCAGTCACACCAAAGATCTTACAGACCTGATTTACAATGTCTAGCCTGCTCAAATATAGGAATCTGTTAAAAATAAAGATATGGTATAAATACTAAGGTTGTTGTAAGGCCAGTACATTTAGGAAGACTTTTAATAGATAACAAAAGCAGAAAACACATGGTAATAAATTGCCTGTAGGCAGTTGAGTGGAATGGTTCATAATTCTAATTGTTCTACAAAGAGCTTGGTGGCCTTCATATTAGACATATTCTTTCTAAGAGGCCTATCAACATGACTAAAGCCTCCTTCAATCTGGAGCTCTGCAAATGTTAGGCTATAACTTTTGGATCCCAAGTTGCACATCTACAACAATGTGCTGTATACTTGAATGAAATTTAGAAAGAACATCATGATCATGAAAAGAATATTTCAAATGTTTTTTATTGAATTGTCTATGAGTAATCCTTTACTTTATATCTTACCTTTAGGGTAATAAGCCTTAACCGATAATCATCTGCTTGTATGATTCTGTTAACTGTAATTTCAATTCCTTCATAGGTAATTTGCTCTTCTGGCCAGTACTCTGTACATTTCTAGGCAAAAATTAAATCACAGATATAAAGGCAGGAGTCTGCAGAAAGTAAATGTGCTCTGTTAAACTTAAGAAAAGTATACTGTACATTTGAATTATTGCAGAATGTTTTCAGAAATCAGTTATGCTATAAATAAACATATTAACTGATGTAAAGTGGTATTTTACCTGAGTCAGAATGTTTGGCTGTCTCCCCCCGACTCCCCATTAAACCATATATTTTTCAATACTTTTCTTGGCTTAAGAACTGCACAAATGAGAAAACCCTATCACATTCAATTTTCTCATGTCATTATTACAGTAACAGAAGAAACCAACAGGGATTTGGAAAAGCAGCCAAGTTTCAATTCAGAGTTTAACTTTGATGATGACAAGATTAAATTCAAATATTAAGATTCAGGGTTCAAAACCAACAAAATTAAATTTAGACCCATTTGAAACTATAATAGAAAAGCACCATCATGCCTGAAGCTATTTGATTTTTGGAAGAATGAGATACAGATAGCAAGCCTAGAACATTTACAGAAACTTGTTTAAAACAAATTTATGTTATCACTGTCATATGTATAATGCAAGGATATAAGAAAGAACTTTATAGACAATTCAGAACTGTCCAGATTTCCTGTTTGAGCTTCTTTGGCGACAGACCGAAACCTTGTCTCTCTGAGGCTTTGATCTGTGCTCGCCGCTGGAACGCCCCGAGCTGGCTAGTTTCGGGGCTAAGCCACCCCGTAGAGGTGGTGAAGAGGGGGGAGACTGCCTGCAGGGTTGAGGAAAGCCACATCTCTCCTCCCCAGCTGGTCATTACTCCCTTTCCCGAAGGCAGTTGTAGCGGTGGTCAGAAATGGGCACCACAAAGAAGAACTCGACCAGAAAAGAATGTGCAGGAGGAAGATAGGAAGAGAAAGTTTTGGTTGACCGGGTCAAACAGCAAAACCAACAAATAAGGTACCCTGGAATTTAAACTTAACAACATTGTTCCCAAAGAAGATTTTGAAGCTGCCAAGGAGAGAGAGAAGGGAAAGGATTAGGTTTTTTTTCTTTCCTTCCTTATACTGACAGCTAAAAGACTTAAGCAAGAAACTGAAAAAAAAATCCACTTTGACATTAATAGGCA
Organism: Hydrophis major; assembly: GCA_033807585.1. NCBI lineage: Eukaryota > Metazoa > Chordata > Lepidosauria > Squamata > Elapidae > Hydrophis > Hydrophis major. The sequence continues at coordinate 124,744,484 of CM066328.1, forward strand.
TCTAAGCTGAAAATAAAAGTCAAAGATAAATAAAGATTTCTGGACATTTGGAAGTTTTTAAAAGCTGGAAAGGAGAAAAAAAAAAAGAATAGAAGGGTAGGATCTGGAAAAATGGAGGAGACTGCCTGGAATTAAGGAATGGAACTGTAATTAAAAGGAACTTATAGTGAAATTTTAACAAGATTCCTCAAAGACACATTTTAATGGAAACTTGGTAACAAAATAATAGAACCCCAGGAAGAGAAAGTGGAAAAAAGAAGCAAGTAGAAACAGCCTTGGATTATTTGGTGATTTTTGGTTTTTGCATCTAGATGACTAAAATTAACTGGGTGGTTGTTTAAAAGTTTTTTAAATGGTATCACTCTTAGAAGAACTGAAAACGGAACTTAAAAAATGGAAAGAAGATGCACAAGAAGGGAGAAGTTCTTTTGGCTTCGTGTTTCAATTCTTAGAAATGGAGATCTGGAACTATGAGAAGCAACAAGAAACGCTTGCAGAACAAGAAGATTGAGACAAAGAAGAAGCCATCTTTAATGATCAAATAATTTTAAGTGGGGGAAAAAAAGAAAAGGGGGGAAAGAGAGCGAAAGGTTTAAGATTAGAAAAAACAACCAAAAAGAAGAACAATTTGAAAGATAAGTATAATATTAGAAAGCAACAAAAGAGGGGATTACAGATGAGAGAGTTAGAAGTAGAGAGATGAGGGGGTAAAAAGGGGAGGGGGAAGAAGGCAAGGAAAAGAAGTTGTAAAAGACAGAAACAAGAAATGGAGAAACAGGGAAAAGATATAAGGATTGTAACCATAAGTTTGTTTAGAGATAATGGGTGAAAATTTAATTGTAAAAGGGATTCTGCAAAGGTACATAAGATAGCTTTGTTATATTACAAATAGAAATAACTTTAGAAAATATGATGATGAATAAAATATTTATTGTAATGCAGTGGGATGTTTGTTAATAAATAAATGAATTAAAATGATTGAGAGAATTAAAAGGAACATTTTTAATTATTAGTAATGATTTATAAAAATATAAGTGAAAAATATGGAAAAAAAAGAATTAACTATGGAAAGTTTATAAGTGTTCCCAAGGAAGTATGATATTCAACTGAAAAGAAATGTTAAAGATGTTAAGATTTTAATGCATATTAATGATAGAATTGAATTGGAATGGAGTGTGTTTTATTTACATATATATATAATTTTTTCTTTTTAAGAATATAGTGTCTATTTCAAGAATGTACCAAGCAGAATTCGATTGGAAGTTATGTATTATATTGAATGCTATAATTTTAAAGCTATACATTGAAGCTTAAATAAGAGCTTGAATGGATAAAATTAAAGGATATAAAGGTGTCATACTGCAATTTGTAACTACAGGGAAAAAATTGATTAATAAAAAAAGATAATGTGAAATTGTAACAGGACAGACAAAAGTATAAATATAATGATTTGAATTGAGATAATCAAAACAAAGTTGAGAAAATTTGAAGAGGGGAAAAACTATGTAGAAAATATAAAATGATAATAAGATATGGATAGAATATAAAAATGACATGAAATTGAGTTTTGTGTCTGTATGAAGAAATGATAACTTGGGATCATGCAATTTTCAAAAAATATGTTTTATTTGTATTTTGTTTTTGTGAAAACCCAAATAAAATAAAATAAAAAAAAAGAACTGTCCACAAGCATTTACTTCCCAGAAAAGAAGACTCAGAGAAACAAGGAATAGAGAAGAAAATAGAAAGTAGAGGATTAAAATATGTGAAGGAGAGGGAGCGAAGATACTGCAATGGTTTTAAGTGTGAAAATGGTCATAAGTCACTTTTTTCAGTGCTATTGTAACTTTGAATGGTCACTAAATGAATGGTTGTAAGCCCAGGACTATCTGTACTCATTAATGCTGTTATCATTTTGATAACTATAATGTCCTCTATATGGGTTGGCTTTGAAGATGATCTGAAAACTGCAGCTGATGTGGAATTTGACAGGCAGATCAGAAATATTATTGTCGCATAATGCCAACTATTTCTTCTGCTGAATGTTCAGTTTTGTCCTCCCATCTGCTGGGGTCTACCCATTCTACAATCACATTTGTCCACTGTCAAACAATATTTTTACTGAAGTAGGAAAAGCATCCAGATTTTTTCTACTCCTTAACTAATAGTAGCTATAGGGGCTATCTGTATTCTTTATGATGAAGAAACATTTCATCTCTTTGTATATCTGTGATGTGTACTTTCTGTTCTATTTCCTACATGTGTATGCATACAAGTGGATTTGTCAGGCCTAATCAGGTACATTTGTGCTGTATCCGTGTGTGTGTGTGTGTGCGTGTTTGTGTGTGTTTCTATTGATTCCTTATGTTGTATCAGTTTTTGTATATAAGTGTGCACGGAGATGCACAGGATGGGCTGCTTTTGAATGACCTGGGCCATGTGACTAGGAGGAAGCGGGCTTGGATTGCAATATTCATAAACTATCCAAACCACTTCTCAATTGCATCCCCCATAGGAATGAATTAGGGGGATTTTTTTTCCTGCATAGCCCCCAAGTAAATCTGGCCCATTTTCAACACAATCTGTTTCCTTTGCTTTTCCTTCTATACCAAATTATGTCTCATTCTGTTCTATGCTGAAGAACTATCCTGGTGATGAACCGACAGAATCCTAAATTTTTCTTTCATTATTCCATTGGGTATGTTTGATTGGGGGTGGGGTTGAGCACACACACTATCAAAAGTGCTAGTAGCTATCTATAGCTCAGTCTTGGAGCAGCTGAAATGAAGAACACCCACGCATTTCTGTGGGCTGTCTGTCAGTTCACATTACATTTTATAAGAGTGCTAGAGTACTGAAGCCTTAATCTTTGCATTATTAGAATTAACATATATAGCGTGAACACAAATATTCTTCTTGCAGTCTATATTTATATTTGAGTCACAACACAATTCTTTTTTTAATGGAAAAATTTTGAAGCGTCTTGAACAGAGTCTTGAACAATAATGAATGACTTCATTAAGCCACGTCTCTCTGATAAGGGAGAACTGTGTACAGAGATCTCCAGAGATGTGTAGGATTTCCATTTCCTTTGTAGCAACTCTATAGTGTTGCAGCTATAAATCATGACAAATAGAATGAAAACATGGCAAAAGCTCTCTAGAATTGGCAAGAACCTGACTTAACACTACTTCCCTAGATGATTGGTCAAACATTTTGCCAATTAAACTTTGGTTTTCTTAAAGCTATCATCATGTGCTATCTTAAGATGCTCAAGGTTCTTATGGCTCAATTGAAAAGGGCAGCAAGAGACAATTCAAAATACATGCTAAGTTGCTAACGCAGAACTAAACAAGATTTCAAGGGCCACAAAATTTGCTGGCAGGATACTCTATTGGTAGGGCCTTAAACATGGCATCAGCCCATCACTGCTCATGTACTTGTCAGTTTCTTTCTAGAATAACTAGCTGCTACTGCTACCACAATCACATTCTGATCAGTATTCATCCTTGTAGCTGAGGCACTAACAGGACAAGAATCACATTTTCCTAATGAAAAAATTAAAATCCATGTGTAACAGGAACATTTCAAAAGAAAGGCTTTAGTCTCAAAAGAAAAATAGGAAATGCACTTCAGGAGTGCCTCAAGTATACATCTATGGAAATTCTCAGTCACCCAGGTCATGGTTGTCCCAAAGATGCTTTTTCAAAAGACAACTGGACTTTCTTGGTTTTTGCTTGAAGACATTTCGCTTCTCATCCAAGAAGCTTCTTCAGTTTAGAACTGAATAAAAAACAGAGGAAGTCCAGTTGCCTTTTGAAAAGGGACCTTTGATTTTTATACTATATTCCAACTTTACCTTGATTACTGATGTTAAAAAGCAGACGTTTTATGAATGGAATAAAGTTTTATTCAGGAATACACCGAAGGCACAAAACAGAATTAAAAAAATAGAAAATAGAGATTCAGCATTACCTCATTCATCTCTTCTATATTGGTAATCATGACAATGATTGGAGAATGCTCCTGCCATACCATTCTCCAGAAATCACTGACAGTATTAACTATGGGTCCCTGAGTAGCAATGTACACCTTTTCTTCTCCTCTATAGCCCTAGCAAAAAAACAACAACAAAACCCAACAAGGTTCATGAGTGCTGAAATGTACGTATACCTCAGTCCTCCAGTTTTCATTCAGAAGCTGTTTAGTAAATTAGAAAGAACTATTCTCACACTTCACATAAAGTGAAACAAATAAGCACAAGCAGCATAACTTTGATTTATACAAAAACTAATGGTCCCTATGACAATAGGAGCAATTTATGCTATGTAAGATATATAGTTAAGCCGAAATTCATTTGGTAGGGCTACATCTGGCACCATATTTTGGGGCTTTGTTGGATTCTAAAGATTATGGTGGTAAAAATGACTGTCATTCGCTATTAGAAATTGCTAGCAAATCACACTTTAAAGCATTGTATATATATTTTACAATGTTGAGATTTGAATCTGTGCCTCTGTCAGCATGTTGGAAGGACTGAAATGATTGTGGAATTCTGCAACTATTGAAAAATAGTTGAGGCCTAGCAAAACCACTTATCTAGAACAGATTCTGTGGAACTGCCAGTCTTACCCTGATGTAATTAGCATTAATGTAAGAGCTGAGGGGATCGTCTTGATCATCTGAGGTAAGGCACACTCTGCTGTGACGATCTGGAAAATGGAAAGCAGCAATGATGAGTTATAGATTGGAAAGAACAAAAAGGGGTTTTCTCTCTGTTCCAGCCTGAATTGTACAAAAATATTACACAACAGACCCTCAAAACTGGAATTCTGAGAACTGGCCACAGGTTTGGTTGGAAGAAACACAAGAGTGACCCTGATAGTTTTAGCTGAAGATCTACCTGATTCATAGTTCTGCTTCCCACAGTTGACAATGCAGATGTCCTGGAGAAAGCATTTGTTCCTTTTGCTCACCCACAGCTAGTATTCAGTGGGATGCAACCCTAGGGCTGTATTTAGATGCTATTACTGGTACCCATTAAGAGTCCTAACATCCCTTTCTAATCCCTCCTCCCAGAATCCATATTAGTCAATATTTTTACATTTTGTGGCAGTGAACAGAGCATAGCAATTCTGAAGGAGCAGGGTGCTGCAGTGTCTTTCACAATTCAGTGTTCTTTCTTATTGCAGAACTAATCATTATTAACGTTGCATGTAGCCTGGTCTAAATGCCAGTGCAAAGGCAGAAATCTGCTATAACTCTTAAGATTTAATGTTGCGCTGCTTTTGAGCAATAACTTTTTTAATGAGCTTTCTGAAGTCAACCATTTTCATATAGTTAGGATGGAATTTTCGAGACAAAAGGCTTAAAAGAAATTACCCACAACAAATCTGTAAATCTGCAAAAGAAATACAGTATACATTAGCTGAATTAAAGACTATTATCATTTCTTTCGCTAACTGCAATTAACTATAATGCTGCAAGCAACTAACTGATCATTAAGTTAAGTGCCTATTTATCTTTCCGTTCTAGCTGGAATGAACATCTATTTTTGAAAAATTTAAACATTTTATTTTATTTTCAGAACAACGTATTCCGTTTTGTGGGCAATTTTTCTAATTGAAAACTGCTTTTAAGCTTTTTTAAAGAATGAAATTGCAATTGTAAAGTGTTAAGACAGACTGAATGTTTCAGTGTACAGAAATATTTCAAACAGAAGAAAAACGTATCTCAGGAAGCATTTTAAACAGTTGATATAACTTTTTAGTCCACCTCATCAAAATAATCATAATGATTATTACGACTAGATAAATAGTAAATACAAACATCCAATGTAACATTTTCTGTATCAGGAAACATAATGCAGTCCAACACAATAACTTGGATCCCTCCAAAACAGAAATTCTAACAATTGGTCAAAATGGTATGAAATAATAAAATCTCAGAAGATTTTGACCAAATTATCTCTCAAGCGCTGAGAGATACTGAAATCACTCAATATTCAGTTTGTGAGATTCATAGTTACTGCCTGGGAATGTCATAGGTGTCAACTCATAAAATATTTTTATGGTTGTTTTATACTTGCCAACAGAAAGAGAGGGGAGAAAGGGGTTTTGAAAAAGCAGTGCGGCAGCTTGGAATCAAAAGTGCATTCCATGCATAGTTTTTTCAGAGATTGTAACTAGGTGACTGAAGTTTCTGCTGGGCAAAAATCTAACTGGAGAACATGACTGATGACTCTTGGCTATGGATGTGTTTCACTGGAAAATATGAATTAAGATATACCCAGAGGGGTGGGGGGAAAGCCAGGGGTCAAGGGTGACAGTGAATTATGTGTCTCAGAGTCGGCTACACCCAAGTCGTGCTCCCAATAAATCCTGTTTAGTTTTGGAAGTTTGGCTCGAGACTCGATTTAATTGGGATAACTGCCAGAATCCTGGCAGCAGGTACAGGTAGTCCTTGACTTACAACAGTTCATTTCATGACCGTTCAAAGTTACAATGGCATTGAAAAAAGTGACTTATGACCGTTTTTCACACTTACAATTGTTGCAGCATCCCCATGTCCATGTGATCAAAATCCAGACCCTTGGCAACTGATTCATATGTATGACAGTTGCAGTGTCCCAGGGTCACATGATCACTTTTTGCAACCTTCTGACAAGTAGAGTCAATGGGGAGGCCAAATTCACTTAACAAACATGTTACTAACTTTAACAGCTGCAGTGATTCACTTAACAAATGTGGCAAGAAAAGTTATAAAATGGAGCAAAACACACTTTACAAATTTCTCACTTAACAATATAAACGTTGGGCTCAATTGTTGTAAGACCAGGACTCCCTGTATTGCACTGCTGACCTTAATGCATATTCTTTGTGGGAATTTGGTGAAAAACTCCAAAATGCTTATGTAACTCATGATCTTTCCTGACATTTGAAAATAGCTATCATAACCCACAAATTACCACCATGGCCAATCTGATCAAGTTTAAAACTGTTTGTAAGATCACAAACATATACATTTAACACATAGTTCAAAATGCTCTGTACTAAAAATTAATTTCTATGTCCTTACTTGGGAGAATTGTTTTGTAACGATTCTTTCGGACTAAACCTGGAATGTCATATTCCTTTGGATCAATAAAATTCATTGGGATTTCCTGTTGAAAGATACATCACAGAAATATTAGACATAGTAAAATCCTAACAGCTTTGCACTTAAAAATGAAAGTGTTTTTTTAAAAAAAGAATATTGTAATACTTGTGAAAACTCATTCAATCCAGATTCAACACCAGTGAACTAGAGAATTTGAGTACTAAAGGAAGTATGATGGAGCTGTGAGATATATTTAAAGCCCTTTTATTTTAGTTTAATATGAATGAGATTAAACTGTAATATTGTTATTTTTAGATTTATATTTTATTTTCTTTCCAGGAAGAAGAGCCAGTTTATACTGGGATTCTCCCTTTTCTTTATTAAAATATTCCTGCATGGCACTGAGACAGTGTGAATTTCTATGGCTGAGCCTTTTTTATGAACCTGAATCTAATATTTGTTGCACTAATATTTGTCCTTACTGGCACTTTTTAATAACTTAAGTTGATAACCTTCATTGGATAACCTGATATAGTTACTCATCTGCTAAATAATAATAAAATGCCCCTGGCTTATCAAATAAATCTGTTAATTTTATGCAATTCATTACTCAAGATAAGACCAAAGGGAATGCAAGTCATTAAAAGCACTGCTGTACAAATAGTAGTAAAACTAATGAATTTATTTTAATTACTGTAAGATATTTATAAATGACTGTGTGTGTTCTGCTGATGCAGAAATCCTATCTGGTGATAATACAAATAAGGCTGGAAAGCACTGTTGCAGCAATGCTACTAGGAAGAAACCTGCAACTTTTTATAAAAACAGGTGCAAGAATATGTAGATTTTTGTGTGTGTGCAAGTTGTTAGTCAATACAGTGAGATTAAGCATAGGAAATTACATTACCAGGGAATGTTCCCTGCATTCAGCCATTTTTTCTACACTTCAAGTCACATTTCCATTCTTTAGAACTTACTATTTGCCCCTACTATCCAATAAATGAATAAAAATCTGGTTCTGATAGATGCAAATGATGTATGCTGATGTATTTTTTATTGTGTATTTATGAAATATAGAAAAAATGTTTGCTTTTGCTTCCTTTCAAAGCTGTTCTGCCTTACTAAGGTCATGTCTCCTAAATGTGTTCATATTTCCCTTTTCAGCTATAACTGGGATATATTTGAAACTTTCAAAATGCAGAGATTGATTCAAACAGCATGTTAAATGTGCCCGTTGAATGCTTAAAAGTCCTAAAAGTAAGGTTGTTTCCAGAAATCCATGCATTAAATGAAGGGGTGGGGGAGGTGTTGAGCCATTCTTGAAATGTTTCCAAATCGAGATCCAGGGTACCAAAAATATTTCTTCCTTTCTGTCGACTAGATTTCCCCAACAGCTTAACAAATACAATTTTTTAAAAAATGTTTTTGTTTTAAATTATTGCAGTCAATTTCACTGAATATTACACTTTTCTTCAGCTCATTGTGAGAACTGACGTGCTCCAGTACGGGCAAAAGAACTATAAACTCTTATTTTGGAAATGGGGGTACCAAAATACTTACAAAAAATTCTGTCTGGAGAACAAAAGAATCTAAAGCTTTCTGGTGCAGCTCCTCTTCTGTGAGAATGTTTGATGCCGTCTGGAGGTATTCTTGAGCTAACTCTTCTTTGGGAGACATGATATAGCCAAACCCTTGTTCAGTACAGCCAGGAGTACACATGTCCAACGTGAGTGAAACATTTGAACCTCGCCTGGATATACAGAGGTAACTGTTAATGGCTATGAAACAAATCAGTATGAATCCCTCACTTCCCCTATTTGCATGATATTCACACTGAGATCCAGATAACAAAAAAAATCCAAGATATATATCTTCATAAATCTTTCCAGCCTTCTGAATATATTGTATTACATTTCCCTTCACATACTATACTCAGTCAGTAAACTATGACCAGGTTATCTGGGACCTTCAGTCAAATAGTTCTAGCAATCACCAAAAATTATACAGGTGGTCCTCAGTTAATGATCTTAATTGGGAATGGCAACTCCATCACAGAGCAACATGGTCCTAAAGTGAGAAATGGTGTGACCCGACCAACTTACAACAACCAGTTCTGGTTGCAGTTGTTAAGTGACTCACATGTACAAGTTGTGACTGTGACTTTCTGACAGTTTCCTCCCTGATTTTGCTGGTTGGAAGCCAGCCGTGAAGGCAGAAAATGGTGATCATGTGACTTTGGGTCATAATTGTGCACCAGTTTACCCAAATTGTAATTCTGTGACTTTGGGGACAGCTCTTTTTAAGCAGTCTACAGGGTCAGCATATTGCCCCAACAATCTGGGTCCTCATTCTACCAATCTCAGAAGGATGGAAGGCTGAGTCAACCTTGAGCCAGTGAGACTGTGGGCAGCTGGCAGTCAGCAGAAGTAGCCTGCAGTATGGCATTCTAAGCACTGCGCCACCAAGGCTTCTTTAATAAAGGTTAACCTAATACTACACCAGCTAGAAAATATTTTAATAGAGATTTATGCCCCAGGAAGACAGGTCATGGAAAGCATATTTATTTATTAGAAGAATAAGAGACAATATAATAATCTTTTATTGCCACTGATTATCAAAACAAATCAAAAACTGGGAAAAGCATCAGTGGAAAATAACAAATGGATCTTTTTTTCAAGATAAGATTTATTTTTGTTCAATAGCCAGAAAGTGCAACACTTTAACAAGATTAATAATGTTTGAGAAATCCATAACGGTTTCATAGAGTATATTCATAAATATTAATTGAGAATTAATTAAATTATTGAGCTGAGAGGGGAGTTGCTTATTTTTGAAAGAAAATAAATTTATTTGGTCCAAATTAAGTTGGTTGTTCATAATGGCTAAGCTTCCTCTGCTCTGTGATCAGCTGATCGCATTTCTTCACATGCTGCCTTACCTTTCCTGCAGCCCTACAGATTTAACTGTAAGAGTTATTGGATCTGTTTCTGCTTTTATATCCATCACACAGTCGAAAACTGGTGACTCTGGTACAAGATCTAAATCAAGGAAGTCATCATCGTTTTTGTCTTCTGTCCATTCAGAATAAGTGAACGATGGTTGACGGCTTACAGACTGTCGCCTGTCTTCTTGGAGGGGAAATGGGGGGTCTGGAGGAGCTTTCACAAGACGCCAAACCTATGGGAAAATAAACTGTGCTGCATTTAATGCTCTCTAGAGAGAAAACCGATGGGTTCTGCTAAAGAGAACAGGAAGAAAAGAGGAAAATTCTATGCAGTGCCTCTATATGTTGCAAGAGCACTGTCTAGTATAGTTTTGCACTCAGCTTTATGCCTTGTAGTTTTCTCAATAGAATTACCACTGAATACAGTAGAGACCCTGGAAAATGTTGCAGAGATGCTTACGTGCATTTTATACAATGGTCCACTATCATGAGATGCACAACCACCACACGTGAACTAGGTCATTATCAGGAACCGTTCTTGGATTCTGAAAACAACTCCCCCGCACAAATGACAGAATTAAAGGCTTCTTGAACGAGAGCTTCCTGTTGACTCATTCCATTTTTTAAAATCTCTGATAATCTCAGTTTTCGTATTATTTCAAAAATCTGCAAAGACCAGTAGAACCAAAAAGGAACAAAGGGCTAAAGAAATCTGCACATAAGCATCTTTGCAAGACACGTAGCATTCAAATAACTTCCAATTTCATCAATAATTATTCTGCTTCCACCCAAAACGTGGCATTAGGAATAACGCTGTGTTAAATAAGGAAAAAGGATAAGGATGGGCAGACTTTGAGGAGGAAAATTGCCCTATTTTAGAAGTGTGCATGAACCCTCTTGACCTTTTTCATTGAATCCATGGTTCCCTGCTGACTTTTCCCCATAGTTCAGATGCCTGCTGTGTAGAAGAAAATATATCCTATGTTCTACTTTTTTTTATTGATATAAAATAACTGAATTAAAAAGGTATGTACCACTGTACTCTTAGTTTAATGCAGGGAGGAGGGAAATAGCTGTTTCCTCGCCATTGGTTTGTTTCTGATTTCATTATCAAGTTTTTTTCTTCCTTTTAGGCATTTGTTTGTGGGCAGTTTTTTTTAACCTTACCCCTGGAACTTTAGACAGCAGTATAAAGTAATCTAGACTAATTAGACTAATCAGTTGACCCCACCTCCCCCTCTGTGCTTCCTGCTGCTCCGTCTCCTATCTTTTAATTCATATTATTCTACTTTCCTAGTTTATTTTTATTGTTTCGTTGCTTTGCTATTGTTATATATAATTTTTTTCTGTTTTAGTGTTGTAAGCTGCCCAAGTAGCCCCATGGCGATGAGCAGCAAATAATTTTAACATATAGATAAAAATAAAAATAAATTCTGTTGTTGGCTTAACATTTAGCATTCCTGAAACTCAGGTTGTAATTTTGATCATACATACTTAAGCAAAAATCCCCTTGCACTTGATGGAACATATTTTGACAATGCTGTCAATCTAGTTTCAATCAGAAGCTTCCTTGAGTTCATTTTATGTAGTTAGCCATGGTGAACCTGGTAGGGTGGAGCATGGACAGAGGAGACTGTAAGAAAGGAGGGATCAGACTTAGGAACTGTATAGCCATTTCGAGACACTGGCTTCCATTGCAGATGTGATTACTTGCCATACACTCTGGCCGATTTAAGAAAACATATTGCGCTTTGCATATTGTGGAACTCTCAAGAAAATCAGAGTAATAGAAGTTTTGTTACTTAAAATATAAGGCAGCTTCTTCACAAATACAGAAAATACGCAATAGTAGTGCATGGAATTTTAAACTATAAAAGATAAGTTCTAAATATGAGAGATACATCAAATCTAGGTTCTTCTCTATCAAGTAGGCCTGAGGAACACTTTAACTGTATAAATTAGATTGATCCCAGTTTCCTTTTAACACTTAATAACTTTTCATAGTCAAATATTTTCATAACTTGGCTGATCATATTAACTGTTGAATGTAAAGACTTCAAGATGTTTCGCTAATATTGGTGTACATCTAAACTTACACCATAAGAACCTTCTTTCCTTATACTTTTTGGTTACTTACTGATGATCTTTATTAAAAATTAAAGAGGAAAAAAAACGTGGAACTCAATAGAAAATTAAGTTGGACTAATCCCACTGTTCCTATTCTGACCGTGTTTGCTCTACAATAGGGAATATCTTGCAGAGGTGGTTTGAACCTTTTACAGTTTACTGTCAATTTACAAGCTCGTCCTTTTGCATTTTAATATGCATGATTACCTTGCTCTATGGTAGTAGCTTATTATTTGATCAAACAACAAATCTGGTGAATAAGAGCTTTGCAAAATGAACAGCAAAGCTAATCTTACTACCCACATCAGTCCTCTTATTGGGAGAACTAATTACCCTCCTTATTAAACCATTTTTAAAAAAACCCACTTCTTGTTGCAAAAGTAACAGAGGGCACCCTACAATTGTCTAATTCCCAGAATCAGAGAATAATGTTTATGGAAATTTATACGTACATTGCTTATTAAACTTATTTTTCACCAAGTGTACAATAGAACATTCTAAGGAAACTCAGAAATTATTAATTTATTCAGCAAACTCTTCAACTGAAATTAAATGCTTCCAAGATGTCAGCTTACCAACGTTGCTATGAGTAGCAAGCCAAGGGAGAACAGAGACAGCAGGAGGTAAGACACTGTGATGCCTTCATCCCTGATCAGATTCTAAGGAAGAAAATAAACCTATAGTTATTTTAGGATAGTGAAAGACCCAGAAAGGCATGCAAGAAAATGTCATGTAGGAAATAGTTCTGAAGATGGCTGTGGAATTATGTAAATCATTTTACATTTTTTTGACCAAACATCAACAACTCTAATTTGAAAAGAAATATTTTTCCTCATTCTTTGAAATAAAAACTTTTTCCAATACATCAAACTACAACATGCTCTCCCCTGGGTAACTAGGGGCTACTTATGTCATTTATGATATTATGAACTGATTCAGAAAAACAATGAAAGTGAAATTATGGGTTTCTGAAATATGATCAAAAAATGGGAATAAACCAAGGAAAGGATAAAATGTCAAAAACTTGCTAGTTTCACATCTGTGATAATTAAACTCATCTTTCTTGACTTTTAAAATAAATAATGAAAGGTTCCCTCTGTAGAGAAAAGCCTGCGATGAGACAATGGCTAAGGATTAACTTCTGGAGAAGGTACTATTAGCAACTTTAAAGGGGGCTGTAGTAGAAGACCTCCAGTCCTTGGAGGTCTTCTCCAAACTCAGACACCCTTCATAATTGTTATTCAAGCTATAACCTACTTTTGGTCACTGAATAATTCTGAAGTTTGCTGGAAAAAGATTATCTAAATCCTTTGGAATCCAGATCCATACTTGGATACAGGACAAAGATAGCATTGATCACTCTTGTGAATTAATTGTTGATATTAGTCTACTCCCAAGAGAGCATCTCTGTTCAGCACCAGCCATTTGTCTTTGTTACCATTCCTCGTTGACTTCTGAAAGCAACTTGAGAATAGACTTCTGTTGAGTGAGTGAAGAATTTGCCTCACACTCTTGAATTCTACTCTTGAAAAGATAAACCAGACCAAGAAACAGATGCCACATAGGCTTAAAATTATTTTTATTAAGATGGGCTATAGTAACAAAATCTGCTTGTTCCCTTGATCATTGATCTTCCGTCTCTTGTCAAGACCATCCTCTTTATTTTCTACAGAATCACTTCTATTATCATTGTTACTCCTAAGGTCATGCAGAAATGGAACAGGAAGGAAGAACTAGTTACTAGACCATGTGGTATTGGCAGAACTCAGAGAAGTTTGGGTGGCTTCTCCAGTTCTGATTCCTGTGCACTATCTTGTAAGTCTTCTGTTTGGTTCAGTCCTACTGCTGCAGTAGGAGCAGCAGCAGTAGGAAACAAGCATTTATATGGCTTATTTTGCTCCCATCCATCCATCATTTGCCACAGGCTAGGAAGAGGCTCAGCACCTGAGCTCTCTCACTCATCCTATCTAAGTGACCCCTGTCTGAAATATTTGTCTCAAGGGACCACAGAGCTCTATTTACAATCCTGTTAGCAGCTAAAGCTCCATACTTCTATAGGCAGAAGGAGGTGGAAGACAAATTGTAATTGTTCCAGTTTAGGTCCTGAAAGCAGGATAAGAAGTAATGGGTAGACATTAATCAATGAGAGAATCAACCTAGAATTAAGCAGAAATTGTCTGACAGTTAGAACAATTAATCAGTAGAATGACTTCCCTCCAGAAGTTGTGGTTGCTCCAACACTGAAGGTTTTCAAGAACTATTTGTTTGAAATGGTAGAGGACTTTCAAGGTCCCTTCCAACTCTGTTATTCTGTTATAAGCCTGTTGCTAATGTTCTTTTTACAACGCATTACTGTCAACAAAGAAAATGGGCCCTGCAACAGCATCTATAGTGGCAAAACATGTACAATTAGAGTTTGGAGAAAGGAAGTGATTATGATAGGATTGCCAATCTGTATGGTGGCATAAGGCCAATAAAAGAGAAGAAATGAGTCAGAGGCATAGCCAAGAGCAATGAATAAAGAAAAGGGACTCAGATGAATAAGGATGTAGCAATAGCTCAGAGCACTCCCAGCTATCAAATCTTTACAACACATTATGGAAAAATGCAATCCAATTATACTTTATATTATCATTGTGATATCGTTTTCAAATAGTTTTCCTGAACTGACATAACTCAGGTATGAATAAGGCAGTTTTACAAAAGGAGTAAAACAACTGCACTTATAACTTATATACTGGAATCGTGATGTTCATTGGGTTTTTAAGTTCAGGAAATTCTAATAAGTTACATTCAGTCATGATGGTGAAGTTCCTTTTTCACTCTGGTACCCCCTTGAGAGCCCCAGATCTGCTCAGGAGGATCTTTTGAAATGGATCTGGAAAGCACACAGGGTAGACTGAGGAAAGCTGGGTATAAACAAAAGGGAAATGTCTATGGAGATTGTTAGGGATAACATTGTTTACCCTAACTGGTTTAGGTAAAATAATAAATATGTTATCATGGTTTATAAGTTAAACTGTCTGCAACTTTAAATATAGGAATGTAATTAAGGGAGTGGTTGTAAAAAGCACCATAAAAGAAGCAAGGCACGGCAGCTTGCTCTCTCTGGCTTAATGATCCCAAATTACTGGATGGATTCAAGACTGCGTTTTTCCCCTATGGAATGGGAGAGAGAAAGGACTGATTTATTTGTAAGTGAACTGACATTGGATATTCTACACGGACTTTGCTAATTGAATATCCTTGAACGGACTGACTAAAATGATACATGACTAATGGACTGTTATTTTGACTATGCTATAAACTCCAAATGGAATAAACTATGTTTTGATAGCACAAGCGTATCTGTTATTTTTACTGTATGTTAACAAACATAACAAGCTTATATCACTCATTTATCTGTGTGCCTATCTGACTAACGCTGCACATTCTGTTTAGCTTGTCTCCTTAACCCTGGTTGGGGAACACAGGCTTAACACTGGTTATGGACTCAGAGGCTGCAAAGTCAGTTTAACTAGGATAAAACAGATTTATGTAAAAAGTGAGAGTTTGTGTTGTTACACGTTACAGTAAACAGACAGCTGTGTTTTATTAATTATAGTTTTATATCCATATAAAGAAAACATGGCACAAGTCAATCTACAAAGTTTGTCCCTTATATCCAAGTTGGATGGAACAAACTATGTATCATGGTCTATGAAATGTAGTCTACTTCTACGAAGAGAAGGTCTGTGAAACATAATTAAAAACCCACCAAACGTAGAGGAATGGGATCCAGAGATTGAGGAAAATGACTAAAGATAGAAGAATTTAAGCATAAAAATGAACAAGCTATTTGCATAATAGGACTAACACTGTCTGACCAGCAACTTGTTCATATCCATGGAGAGCAAATGGCTGTTGGGTGTTGGCAGAAGCTGAAGAGGATTTATGTTCGAGAAACATTGGTGCACACATAAATCTAACATGGAAGCTTTTCAGGATGCATCTCCAGACGAATGGTGATATGCTTAGTCATTTGAATTCTATAAAAAGCATTTTTCAAGAACTGCACGAGAAAGAGCTTATTTTCTCTGAACTACACCAAGTCTACATAATTCTATCATCACTAAATGAAAGTGATGACAACTATGTCACTTCCCTTGAAATATTGCCTAAGGAAAGTTTAACTTTAACTGATATAACTGGCAGATTGATTGAAGAGGCAAGAAGAAGACTTGAAAGAAACCAGTTAAGGAGGGAGCAACTTCAAAAAGAAAATAATGAATCTCCTACTGCATACGCAATTAAAAAGTGTTTTAATTGTGGAGGAAGAGGACATTTGGCAAGATTTTGTAAAAAAGCAAAGAGCCAGAACGCTGGCCAGAATACTAAAAGTCATCAAAAGATAAATAAAAATTTAGAGTTAGCCATGTATATTAACGGAGCTGTAAAAAATAATTTATGGGTGGTTGACAGTGGAGCATCCCACTGTATAACAAATGATAAAAAAAAAATTATTAAAATGTCCCAGAGTACACAGCAGATATTGTCAGCCAATGGCTGGAAACTGAAAGCTCAAGGTCAAGGTATAGCATATTGTTCTTTCATAAAAGAGAATGTAAAAATGTTATATGTACCAGAACTTAAGTTTAATTTAATTTCAGTTAGAATTTTGGTTAAACTAGGATATGTAGTTACCTTTAAAGGAGATAACTGCATAATTGAAAAAGAAGATAAGAAAATTACTGCATCTTTAAGAGGTGAATTATATGTGTTAAATGATAATGGTTTAGAGGTGGCTAACACGGTTTATGATCATAAGAAACCTCATGTATTTACTTGTTACACCGACGGCTAGGGCATTTAAATTTTAAAATGCTTAAGAGAACTGTTCAACTATCTAAAGGAATAAGTTTGAAACCTTGTAATAAGTATTTGCAATGTTCTATTTGTAATCAAAGCAAAAGCAGGGTCATACCGGCTAATAGAGTTGATGGATTTACTACCAAAGAGCCTTTAGAAGTAGTATTTGCTGATTTAATAGGTCCGAAAAAACCAAGTGTAGGAGGAGCTCGATACATATTAAGTATAATGGACCACTATTCTAGATATGGGTTCTGTTATTTAATAAAGAGCAAAACTGAAACGTATCTAAATCTCTTTAATTGGATAAAATTTGCTGAAAGGAAAAGTAAAAAGAAATTAGTAACTCTTATAACAGATAACGGTGAGGAATTTACAAATAATAAATTCCAGAATAGACTTAGAATGTTAGGTATCCAACATAAAAAGTCTGCACCATATAGGCCACAACATAATGCCTTTATAGAGAGAAGAGGCCAAACATTACAATCAATGGCACGAACTATGATGTCAGATTCAGGATTACCTGACAATTTATGGGGAGAAGCAATAATGTGTGGTAAATCATATATTAAATAATGTTGTTAATTCAACAACAGGTGAATTACCATTCACACTGTGGCATGGTAAAAACCTGATTTAAGTTACATGCACACATTTGGAGCACCAGCATGGGTGCATATCCCTTCACAACTCAGACAAAAAGGACAGCATAGAGCTAAAAGATTATTTTTTGTAGGATATGAATCTAATCACAGATCTTATAGATTCTGGGAACCAGGTACATCTAGAGTTTACACCAGTGCTAGTGCTAAATTCCTAGAACATGTAGGATGGAATAGATTAGAGCAAGATTTAAATAATGAAGTAATTATTGAACCCTACAAAAGGCAAAAAGAACAGACTAGTTATAAGAAAAGTCCAATTAAAGAAGAAGTCCATGAAGAACAAATAGGACCAGAACAAGAGGAAACTGTTGATCAGGAAGAGATAGATAATCAAGAACAGTTAAAAAAAGAAAGTCCACCTATAAGTCCTGTAATACCTAGACGTACTACACGTGTAACTAGACCACCTGATAGGTATCAAGCAAGTATAGTTCCAACTAGTGTAGATGAACTTAAGATGTATCCTGCTAAGGATCAGGAGAATTGGCAAAAGGCAATGGAAAAAGAACTAAATTCATTAAAGGTAATGAAAGTATACGAAAATGCCAAATTACCTCCAGGAGAAAAATCCATTGGGTGCAAATGGATATTTAAAGTAAAAACAGGAAATGATGGGACTATTACCCATAAAGCTAGGTTGGTAGCTCAAGGATTTAATCAAACTGCATCTGATTACGATGAAGTTTTCGCACCAAGTCTTAAAGCAACATCTTTGAGAGAAGCTTTAGTGTGGGCAGCTAAGAAAAACTATGTCATTCACCATTTAGATGTAGAAACTGCTTATCTGCATGCACCATTGCAGCACACTATATATTTGAAAAAGCCAGTTATTATAAAAGACAATAAAGTAAATTGTAATGATTGCTGGAAACTCAAAAAGAGTCTTTACGGATTGAAACAATCTGGCTTTGAGTGGAATCAATATATTGTGAAAGAATTAAACAATATAGGTTTTAAATCTGGTTTAGCAGATCCATGTATGTTTAAAAGAGAAAATAATGGAACGGTGTCATTATTGTTATTATTTACAGATGATATTGCTTTGATAACTAAGACTAATAATGAAGCTAATGAGATTATATCATTATTAGCCAAAAAGATAAAATTAAAGCATTTAGGTGAAATTAAAAAGTATCTAGGATTGACAATTAACAAAACAAAAAATGGATTTAAGATATCTCAAGAAGATAAAATTTGCCAATTAATTAAACCGTATAAAATGGAACTTTGTAAACCGGCAAAGACTCCAATGAGTCAGAAGGTTTGCCAAACTGATGATCAAAGTCCCAAATTTGATAAGTCCATATATCAATCTTTGATTGGCAGCTTATCATATATAAGCAATTGGTCAAGGCCAGATATAGCTTATAGTGTTAATCAGCTGGCACGTTTTAATTCAGATCCACATCAATGTCATTGGCAATCATTAAAGAGAATTTTAAGATATCTAAAGGAACAATGAACCATGCATTGTATACAGAACCAAAGGGTGATTTGAGTCTTAGTGCCTATGCAGATGCAAGTTTTGCAACTGACATAAACACTAGAAAATCAACATCTGGGATGGCTATATTATTTGATAAGACACTAATAGGGTGGAGGTCAATCAGACAACAGCATATTAGCTTATCCATGATGGAAGCGGAATTTTCATGTCTGTCATTACTATGTACTGACTTTATTCTGTACAAACAGTTATAATTAGACATGGGTATAACTGTTAAAAATTCCATTATTGTGTACGAGGACAACCAAGCAGCCATAAAGTTAGCTACTAATATTGCTGTAAAAACTAGATCAAAGCATACTGATTTAAGATACTTAAATGTTAGAGAATCTGTAAAGAATGGGCTAATTAAATTGGAATACTGCATGACAGAAGAAAACATTGCAGACCAATTTACAAAAGCTCAAGGAGTAAGCAAGTTTAAAGAAAGTTGTAACAAATATAATTTAAAGATGCAAATAGTTATTAGTTATATTATTATATTTACCTAAAAGGGGAGAATGTTAGGGATAACATTGTTTACCCTAACTGGTTTAGGTAAAATAATAAATATGTTATCATGGTTTATAAGTTAAAGTATCTGCAACTTTAAATATAGGAATGTAATTAAGGGAGTGGTTGTAAAAAGCACCATAAAAGAAGCAAGGCACGGCAGCTTGCTCTCTCTGGCTTAATGATCCCTAATTACTGGATGGATTCAAGACTGCGTTTTTCCCCTATGGAATGGGAGAGAGAAAGGACTGATTTATTTGTAAGTGAACTGACATTGGATATTCTACACGGACTTTGCTAATTGAATATCCTTGAACGGACTGACTAAAATGATACATGACTAATGGACTGTTATTTTGACTATGCTATAAACTCCAAATGGAATAAACTATGTTTTGATAGCACAAGCGTATTTGTTATTTTTACTGTATGTTAACAAACATAACAAGCTTATATCACTCATTTATCTGTGTGCCTATCTGACTAACGCTGCACATTCTGTTTAGCTTGTCTCCTTAACCCTGGTTGGGGAACACAGGCTTAACAGAGATTCTCAGTCATCCTGGTCATGGTTGTCCCAAAGGTGCTTTTTCAAGAAGCAACTGGACTTTCTGGTTTTTCTCTTTTTTTTCTTTCTCTTTGAAGATGTTTCGTTTCTTGGATGAGAAGCAGAACATCTTCACAAAAACTCTCAGGAAGTCCGCTACCTCTTGAAAAAGCATCTTTGGAAAGGAAGTACTATCTGCAAATAGAAATTTGATCGTGTGATGTTGAATGTAGTTTAAGAGCTTCTGTTTCCAAACATCCTTTTGAGAAAAGGGGAAAAATGATACAAGTGTTCATACAAATTATCCTTGTCTGTCTTTTATAAACATTATGGTGCACTTAGCAGGAAATATTATGCTGTTTTCATTTGTTCAATGAGGTCTGTACACTGCTAATGTCAAGTTCATCATTTAGCTAGAGAAGCTATTCATAATGTATAACAAACACTATTTTATGTATCAAATCCATTATTAATATTTCATCCAAGATATTAGCACTATCAATAAGACCATTGATATACCACATTGAAGTATACTGGAATCACTGAACATACCTTGTTAGAATTTGAATCCAGCTGTTGTGATGGATGAACAAGGTTGGAGAAGACAGCCAAAATATCCTGAACTGCTGGGATTGTCTCACATCCACCACACCAAAACATAAAGAAGAAAACCTGTGGTTTAAACAGATCATGAATAGTGAGGTTACTGCACTTTTTAAATGTTAAATAGCAAATCCAAGATTTCAATTAATAAACTTCTATTTATAACCACGTCTATTTTTAAAGCACAGAGGCTTTTTGCAGCTGCAAAATTAACTTGAATAAAAAGACTGAGTTACCTGATGTAACACGGCACCTCTTTTAATTTCAGCTATATCAGCATTTATGACGTGGGAAATCTGCCCCTAAAATGTATGAATCTAAAAAAAACAAAAGCAATGTTTTCCTTTTCTTTTGTCAGAAAGCAATGTCCATCCCAATTAAGATAGAATCCTTACCAAGGACAGTAAGAGGATAAAGAGATACAGATTTCCGCCCGTTGTCATCCCATTCCACCAGGTCACCCAGTGATGGTATGGAGACCCTTCAACACTTTTCAGGGGTGCTTCTGCCTTGCTTTGTTCTTCTGGCTGGCCATCTTTTCTATTCAATGGTTCCATTTCTGCTGGCTTGAAAATACCTTCAGAAATAAAAATAATACAATCAGGAGATAACTAGCTGAGTATCTCCCATGTTCCTACCAAAACAACACAGAGTCCATAATCAATTCTGAAGGTAAAATTACTACATACCAAACTTGTAATCATGATTCTTAAATGCACTAATAGATATGAATAGGATGCCATGGAAATCCTGGCAATCTTCCTTAGAAAGAAAAAGACTGGAAACAGTACTGCATTTTTTTCTAGAGCAACAAAACTGGGGTTTCCTCATTTCCTTTAATCATTTAGGATGATTTAAAATATATGCATCAGTCTTTGATTTTTTGATTTGATACATTGTAAAAGATGAAAGCAGTAATGATTTAACAAATTAAAGAATTGGCTTAATTCCTTAAATTTTTTATAAAGATTACTTAAGGGCATCATTTCAAGATGCTCATTAAAAAAAAAGACTCAAGGTCCATCCCATCCCTAAAAGAACCAAATGGTAAAGACTGCAACTTTTAAAGCCAACAACTTTAACACATTCTTTGGCTCTGTATTTTTAAACAGCAATGGATCATGCCCAGTATTTCCTAGTAAAACCACAGAAAACTACAATGATCTAATACATATCAATTTTACAGAAAACAATGTTGAAAAAGCACTACGCAATCTAAAACCATCTTTATCTATTGGACTGGACGGAATATGTGCTTACTTCTTAAAAAAGCTATCCACTGCCATAGCCGAACCTCTAAGCATAATCTTTGAAAAATCTTTCAGGACCAGCTCCTTGCCAAAACTATGGTCACAAGCCATGGTCATCCCCAGCCTAGTTGAAAATTACAGACCAATCTCTTTATGCTGCGTCACCTGTAAAGTCATAGAATCAATCATTAACCAATCCATTATCCTTCACTTAGAGACAAACAACTTACTCTCTAATAAACAATTTGGTTTCAGGAAAAAACTACCCTGTAATCTGCAACTCTTACACTGCAAAAGCATATGGACTACACAACTCGATCAGGGCAAAGCAATAGACGCAATCTACATAGACTTCTGTAAAGCCTTTGATTCAGTGATACATAACAAACTACTACTAAAACTAAAATCCTATGGTATCTCTGGACACCTGCATAACTGGATAGAAGCATTCCTGTCAAACAGACAACAAATGGTCAAAATTGGGAGCGTCCTATCGAATTCTGTACCTGTCAACAGTGGTGTCCCCCAAGGCAATGTTCTAGGACCAACTCTTTTCATACTCTACATAAATGACCTCTGTGATCACGTTAAGAGCAACTGCGTTCTCTTTGCTGATGATGTAAAGCTATTCAACACCACAGAGAATACTGCTACCTTCAAAAAGACCTCGACTATGTATCAGAATGGTCAAACAAATGGCAACTTCAAACCCCTAAAAATAAATGCTCTGTCATACATATTGGCAAAAAAAATCAGAAAATAAAATATTAGGTTGAATAGTCAAGACCTTGTTGATGATCCAAACTCTGTCAAGGACCTTGGAGCACTCACCTCTAATGATCTAAGTGCTAGAGCCCACTGTAACTACATAGCCAAAAAGGCATTAAGAATTATTAACCTAATCCTATGTAGCTTTTTCTCTGGTAATATACTACTAACTAGAGCATACAAAACATTTGCTGGACCAATACTTAAATACAGCTCATCAGTCTGGAACCCACATTACGTATCTGCTATTAACACAGTTGAGAAAGTCCAGAAATATTTCACAAGAAGAGTTCTCCACTCCTCTACTTGTTGCAGAATGGGCGTTGGTTCTTACCTGACACGCCCCTTCTCGGCGAGCTGCGAGGAGCATCCAGAGTGGGAGGTGCTTCAGTCTCCACTCTCACAGGCTGAGCTTGAATTGAGGAATGCTCCTCCTCCTCCACGTGACTCCTCCATAGTGTTCCCCAGTTTTGCGAGGACGAGAGGAAAAAGGTGTGTTCTCATCCTAATTAACTAATGGATCATTGGCTGAAACAAGATTCCCCACCAAACGGTGAAATTAGGGTGGGGCTGGATGCTCCTCGCAGCTCGCCGAGAAGGGGCGTGTAAGGTAAGAACCTACGCCCATTCTCCATAGAGCTGCTCGGAGCATCCAAAGTGGGACATACCAAAGCTTGGCTGTCCTACAGGAGGGACTCCGTCTGGTTCGGAAGCCCCTCCGGGTCCTTGAAGACCCGCTGTAGGTCTCGTCTGCCAAACAAGGCCTCCGTTGAGGCAAATATGTTGATCTTGTAATGCCTAATGAAGGGAGACCGGGAGGCCTAGGTGGCAGCCCGGCATATATCAGTGATATGGGCTTGGGTGGCCCAAGCTGCAGAAGTAGCCGCACTCCTAGTGGAATGAGCTGTTATTCCACTGGGTGCTGGCAGAGCTTGTGACAAGTAAGATCTAGCGATAGTTGCTCTGATCCAGCGGCCAATAGTTGATGGAGATACTTTGTGACCCAGTGTCTTGGGCTGGAAGGAAAGGAATAGGGATTCAGACCTCCTAAAGGGCTGAGTGCGCTTGATGTAAATGCGCAGGGCACGTCTCACATCCAGGGTATGCCAGAGTGTTTCCCTACCCCGTGAGTGTCTGGGGCAAAAATTTGGGAGATTGAGTTCCTATGCCCTGTGGAAGGCTGAGTTGACCTTGGGCAAGAAGGTAGGGTCGGTCTGGAGAACCACCCGATCGGCGTGAAAGACGCAGAGGTCTTTTCTAACTGATAAGGCTGCGGTTTCTGACATCCAACGGGGAGATGTAATGGCCACCAGGAATACAACTTTGAATGTTAAAAACTGGAGGGTGGACCCCCTTAGAGGCTCCAAGGGGTGTTTGGTAAGTGAAACAAGGGCCTTATTAAGGTCCCAGGTAGGGTACTAGTGAACAGTCGGAGCGCACAAATTAGTGGGTCCTCTGAGGAGCGCCCTAATGCGAGGGTGGTGGGAGAGGGAGCCAATGTTGTTGCAAGAGATAACAGTTGTTAAGGCTGCAACCTGTCATCTCAAGGTGTTGGGGGAAAGCCTTTTATCCAATCCCTCTTGGAGGAAATCCAAAATCTGAGCAATCGAGGGAGAGCGGGTTAACTTGGGATTTGTGACACCAGGTACAGAAACTATTCCAGGTGGTGTTGTAGATTCGGGTGGTTGAGAGCCACCTGGCTGTCAAGATGGTATCAATAACCTGGTTAGAGAACTTCTCATTCTTTAGGCGGTTCCGCTCAACCTCCAGACGACTAACTGGAGCCATTGGGGATCCGGATGCAGGAGGGGCCCTTGGGAGAGAGAGATCCTGTCCGGAGGTATCCTCCAGGGGGGCTACTGATAGATTGCAGAGGTCCGCAAACCACGGGCGCCTGGGCCAGTAGGGGGCCACCAGAAGCAGTTCTGCCTTCTTGTGGATCAATTTTTGGATGACCCTGGGAACTAGGGCTAGTGGGGGGAATGCGTATAGGAGCCCTGAAGGCCAGGGGCAACGCAGCGCGTTGTGGCTCTCCACCCCGTGGGATGGGTACCTCGAGAAGAATCTTGTGAGTTGTGCGTTGAGCGGGGATGCGAAAAGGTCCACTACTGGTTGACCGAAGATTGTGGACGCCTCCCTGAACAGTGACGGGTGGAGGCGCCACTCTGACTGGTCCACCGTGGCCCTGCTCAACCAGTCTGCCTGGATGTTTGAAATTCCTGAGATATGCTCTGCTTTGAGAGAGAGGAGGTTGAACTCCGCCCAGAGACAGAGGCGCTCGGCCTCTCTCATCAACCGTATGGACTGTGTGCCCCCTTGTCTGTTGATGTGTGTCTTGTCTGTGACATTGTACATGAGAAAAAGGACATGACATCCGCGTATCTGAGGGAGGAATCTGCACAAGGCAAGATGTATGGCGTGAAGTTCCAACCAGTTTATACTGCATGCTTGTTCTGTCTCCGACCATCTGCCTTGTGCCATGAGCGAGTGGATGTGGGTGCCCCATCCGGATAGGCTGGCGTCTGTGGTGAGGGTGAGCCTCTGGGGCTCCTTGAAGTAATGACCTTTGTTGATGGTGGGGTTGGTCCACCAAAGGAGGGACATGAGGACCTTTGGAGGTACCCTGACCATGGATTTTGAATTGCTTCTGCCGGATCTTTGAAATGGAAGCAGGAACCACTGTAGGGATCTGGTGTGTAAACAGGCCCAGGGAACAATGGAAATGCATGAAACCATCTTACCTAATAACTTAGACAAGTTTAATAGAGTTACCCTTTTTGATCATCTGATCTGTATTACAGATTTCTGGATATTACGGAGTCTTTCCGAGGATAGGAAGACCCTTCCTTTGACCACATCGATAACGGACCCCAAGTGGGTAATTCGGGTAGACGGTGACAGTTGGCTCTTTTGCCAATTGATGAGGAACCCATGGTCTTGGAGGGCAGAGATAGTAACTCTGGTGTCCCTCTCTGCTTGATGTCTGGAGGGGGACAGGATGAGGATATCATCCAGATAACAGTGGAGGCGTATGGGAAGGTCCCTAAGGTGAGCCTCTAGCGCTGCGAGGACCTTGGTAAAGGTCCTAGGGGCTGAGGCCAACCCAAAGGGGAGGGCCACATACTGGAAATGGTGATTATGGTAACAGAACCTAAGGAATTTGTAATGGGAGGGCCGGATTGGGATGTGTAGATACGCCTCTGAAAGGTCTATTGAGGAGAGCCAGTCCCCTTGCCTGGTGGCCAAGAGGATAGACTGTAAGGTGTGCATCTTAAACTTGCAGTGGATCAGGTAACGATTAAGTCGTTTTAGGTCTAGGATTGCCCTCCATCTGCTTGAATGTTTGGGAACCACAAAGAGGTGGGAGTAAAAACCCCACCCTCATTGAGAGGGTGAGATGGGTTGGATAGCCTGTATGTTGGGGAGATGCCGAATAGCGGAATCCATCAAATTGTTTGGTGGGGTCCTTGGAAGGGGGGGATGCCATGAAAAAGTCGGAGGGGGCAGAGTGAAATTCGAGGGCAAGACCGAATCTGATGGTTTCTCTAACCCAGGCATCAGAGGTAGAGGAATCCCATTGGTCGGCGAAATGTCTGAGGCGTCCGCCAATGGGTGGGGAGGTACGGGATCTATCTTGGGTGCCGGAAGGGCCTCCCACCTGATCCCCTAAAGGGTCTTTTGTAGCTGCCGCCCCTTCTACTCCTGTCGCCCGAGTCGGCTCGATCCTGGGATTGGGGAAGCCGAAAGGAGGGGGGCCTCGGGTACCTGGGCGGGAAGGAAGACTGGTAGAAGGGTCAAAAGGACCCTCTCCGAAAGTGCTGAGGGGTTCTGGGCTGTGATTTCCAAAAAAGAGAGGGGAGAAATTTTTTCTTGCTTCTGCTCTCAACTAAGGGATTCCAAAGCTGGGCCGAATAATTTGTCTCCCTTAATGGAAGCAGTGGCCAATTTGACTTTGTTTTTGACGTCCGCCTGCCAGTGTTTGAGCCAGAGCAGGTGGCGGGCTGTGACATGTGAAGTTATAGCTCTAGTGGAAAACTTAACTGAATGGTAGGTGGCGTCGGCCGAGAATTCTACTGCGGCCACCATCTTTGCGATGTCCTGATGCGCCCTTATATTAGAGGTGGAGACATGCTGTTTTAATTGGTGGAGCCACTGGACAGAAGACCTGGTGAAAAAGGAGGCGGCTGTGGCCGATCTAATGGCCCAAGTGTCAGATTGGTGAGCCCGGCGCAAGGCCAGTTCAGCCTGCTTGTCTTCGGGTTTCAGAGCCTCCAGAGTGTCACAGGGTGGAGGAGGATGCTAAGCCAACAATGGGCTCATCAACCTCGGGGTATTGAGTAGGCTAGAGAAGTCTGAATTGAGGTTGAAAAATCTCTTATCCTGGCTGGATGGGGCGGGAGGGGCCCCTGTGGAAGCCAGCTGTTTCGATAGTCAGAAAAAATAGGCGGAGTCGGAATGACCTCAGCCTCCACAACGAGCTGCTTAAAAATGGAGTCCTCTGGGCCTTCCGCTGAGGAAGGGGGGGGTCAGAGGGAGAATGAGTGTACAGGCCAGAGATGTTTTTGGCCTTAAAGAGTAGTGATTTATATAGGTGTGATTTAAACAAACCCACAAAGGTGGGTTGGTCGGGGGTGAGGCCCTCATCCTTGGACATCTCCCCCTCCATTGGCTCTGTCTCCAATAGGGGTTCACTGTAATGTGTTGACCCCAATTTGAATTCATCCTCCTCCCTGAATTGATCCAGGCCCCCTTCCTCCTCCTCCTGCTCCCTTTCTGGAAGAGGGCTGTCCCTCTGTGAAGGAACCTGACTGTGGGGAGGATCCAATCTGGGCAGGGATCTGACAGATAGAGACTCATGTTCGGGAGCCATCGGGAAGAAACCGGGTCTGGACATTTGTTGGAGACCTTCCGCAATCCTCTGGCAGATAGCCAGCTCCATCCATGACCTCATTTGCTCTGGAACTTCAACTATGGAAGGTTCCTCTTGGCGCAGGCCAGCAGCCGTAGGACTAAATGTAGCTTCGGATGTCCGTCTGGTCGTTGTTCCAGGAGCCTGATGACCCTCCAATGCCTTATGGCGCCTTAAGAACTTGACTGTGGGGAGGATCTCTGAGGCCCTCTAAGAGGCCTTGGAAGTTTCCTTAGCCTGTCTGCGCAAATGGTGAGATTTAGATTTGGTCTTCAAAGAAGGGCCTTTAGAAGAATTGTCATCTGCCATTTTAAGAAGTATGAGCGTATACCAGGATACTAAAGGCGGTTGGCTCGCCAAGGGCTCGACCTGCAACAAAGACCGTGTGTCCTTTCAATTAATCCGCGCCCCCCTTTTTTGGAATTTTGATATGTAATAAGAAATATAATTATATATACAAATATATATTATTATTACTACTTTTTAAAATTTTTATTTTTTTTTAATATAAAAATATATGAATCTGAACCTGTATGAATTTGGGTCCTGGACCAATAAAGGGAGTAACAACTGGCTGTTAGAACTAGCAAAAAAAATTATAAAGGAAAATAAGTTGATCGATTCTCCAATTAGCTGAATGAACGCCTGAGGCCAAGGGAAAAAAAGGAGAGAGATAAGGCCTCCAGCAGCTGTCCTCCCAGGCGGAACTGGAAGGCGGGGTGCTGCTATTACATTGCCCTTGAGTCTGACTGCGGGATAGGCCAACAATATATACAGAAAGGAACCAAAAGGGATCCAACAATGATGAAATTTGCTCTAAACAGGCTGATAAGGCCTGCTTTGATGAGCTAAGGTGACCTGCAGCAGTGAAACAGCAAGAAACAGAAAAAACAAAATGGTGCCTGACCACAAGGCGATGCCCAAAATGGCGGATGCCTACTGAGCTAGGTGTCGGGGCCTCTCAGGGGCGGAATTACGCTCCTCCGGCAAACTCAGAATGCGGGGGGAAGCAGCAAAGGAGAGTCGTCTCTTTCTTAAAAGACTGGCGTTCGTGGGGGGGAGTCAGTGGCACTTTAAAGGCGCAAGAAACAAGCCGCTAACAAGGTGGCGTGGAAAACAGCAGGTAGAAGATTAGATCAAGGATGGGGGGGTTAGCACGAGAGCGCTGCTAAACCGCCCACCTTTCCCCCCCCTAAGGGGCGAAGAAACGCTCCCCTGAGGTTAGTGGAGGAAGCCAATTGCGCAGAGGCAAGGAAAAAAACCAATCAAACCTGATAGCCAGAAAAAGGAGAAGAGATTCTGAATCGGCCAAGGAGGTTATTCAGAAGCTGCCTGTCTCTCACGAGGCTGAGCATAAACTGGGGAACGCTATGGAGGAATCACGTGGAGGAGGAGGAACGTTCCTCAATTAAAGCTCAGCCGGTGAGAGCAGAGACTGAAGCACCTCCCACTCTGGATGCTCCGAGCAGCTCTATGGAGAATACCTTATGCCACCAGACTTGAAATTCTAGACCTAGAAAACCTAGAACTAGGCCACCTTCAGTCCGATCTAAGTATAGCATATAAAATCATACATTGCAACGTCCTAGCTGTCAATGAATACTTCAGCTTCAACCATAACAATACAAGAGCACACAATAGATACAAACTCAAGGTTAACCGCATGCAACTTGATTGCAGGAAATACGACTTCAGCAACAGAGTGGTCAATGTCTGGAATACTCTACCTGACTCTGTGGTTTCTTCCCCAAACCCCAAAAACTTTAACCTTAGACTGTCTTGACCTCACCCCTTTCCTAAGAGGTCTGTAGGGGGCGTGCATAAGCACACCAATGTGCCTACCGTCCCTGTCCAATTGTTTCCTTTTATTTTTCTTATATGTATCCATTTCATGTATTCATAACTATGTTTATACTTATATCTATTATCTTGTAAGCAATTGACAAATCAAATAAATAAATAAAAAAATTATCTGAAAGTATTTCACAGATTTCACATTATTCACTTTATAGCAGTTACGGTTTTTATGTAGTCTCATCAAAATAATGCTTACTGGGAAACTGAACACACCACACACATATGGAGCTTGGATACTATTGTGAAAATGAAGCATTTCTGGGCCATAATATAATAATATTCCCCAACATCAATGCCAATTTCTAAGAAAAAAGCAGCTACGTTGCTTCACTTTGATTTATTTCAGAACATGCCTTCTTTGGCTATTTTGAACTGCTGGAAGATGATTTGGCAATGAGGAAGAATGAATCAAGTCTTCAAGACAAACCATGTCGCCTCACTGCTGTCCCAATTACGCAGCAGCACTGTTTTCTGGCAAATCCAAGCTATAAATTCAAGTAAGTATGTGTTATGTATGTTTAATTGGAAGCCAATTTCAATTGGGATTCAGCCACAGGTCTCTGTGCCTAAAACTGCAGTCGTGCATTGAAATGAAGCTTGATAAATGTTTACACCGCACTGAATTCACTTCTGAGCAAGCTCACAAAAAGCTTCGACTGGAAGTCTTGGAACTATTTCTTCTATAAATGTACCAACAAATCCAAGAACAAACATCGTTCTCAAGCCATGCATTTATTTCAGAATAAAGAACAACAGTTAATTTCTACCTAAAGATCAAAGATACATAATTCACAATTGCCATTAGTGTACCTCTCTCCCCCACCCCCAAATCCATTACTAAAATATGTGTGGGTTACACATAGAAATTGTGACTATCACAAAGGGAATCTGCTTGTTAGAAATTATCGACCTGAAATTCATAAATTGCTAGAAATACAAATGCAGGTTTCTTCTTCTCAGCTGAATTTATTTTCATTTCAATATGCTGAACATTCTGCCTCAATTCTCAGTCCTCTTCTCCTACCCGTTCCTACCCACAGATGGCTCTCTTGCCCTGTCTGAGCAAACTGCGGACAAGCCATGTGCTAAAACACTGGAGGAGAAGGCTTGGTTTTAAACAGTCTCCAGTGAGTCACCGTGCCTTTCCACACATTACTTTCCACACTGCGCCCACTCAGTCCAGCTGTCATTTCATATGGAATAAGAGATGGGGCAAGTTAAGAAACGTTCTCCATTATTTCACACAGACGATGGTTCTTAGGGCAGAATGGCATCTTAGCCAAGAGAAGAAGGTAAAAGAAGAATGACTAGAACTTTGGTGCCTGGTTACATGCCATTCCAGTCTTTCCCTGACCTCCAGATATATTGAAAATACAGATGCGTGGGACCATTCCCATAATTATCAATCCAAATGACCAATTCTGGGAGTTGTACGTGCATCTGGCAGCTGGATGAGGTAAGCTCCTTGGCACACATTAGGTAGGCTTTTCCAAAGGGACGGGTGAAATATTACCAACTCTGACAGCCTTGCAACATTCCAGCTCAGTAAACTATGAATGTACAGAATATGCCATCAACTCCCACCTTTTTCTACCACTTTCTTAATTCACGTTTTCCTAATAAAGAAGATAAAGATATAAAAGACTGCTTCAGGGGGGATACTAAATCAGAAAGCAGCAGCAGATTGGATGGAGACATACAAGTACAGGTAGTCCTTGACTTACAACCACAACTGAATACAAAATTTATGTTGCCAAATGAGAAATTTGTTAAGTCAGTTTTATCCCCATTCTACAACTTTTCTGGTCACCTTTGTTAAATGAATCATTGCAGTTGTTAAGTTAGTAACACAGTTGTTAAGGAAATCTGGTTATCCCCACTGACTTTGCTTGTCAGAAGGCTGCAAAAGATGATCAGATGACCCCAGGACACTGCAACGGTCATAAATGTGAGTCATATGTCAAGCATCCAAATATAAATCACATGACCATGGGGATGTTGCAGTGGCCACAAGTGTGAAAAATCTTCATAAAGTCACTTTTTGAAGTGCCTTTGTAACTTCATAGTATTTCCATCTGAAGGACATTTAAACCATTCTTGTATAATTAAACATGCAAAAAAAAACCTATGTAACTTCAATTTTACAAAGGAATTTGGGACATAATTAATTTGGAACCAGAGACTCCAAGTGACATGTTGTCATAGACTGGAGCATTTTGTACTTAAAATGTTTCCTAACCATCTCTATATTAATAGTAAATGGCACATAACAATAACAGCTGTGAACATCTGATGTTGAATTGTCAGACAGAGCCAAAATAAAAGCATACAATTGGGAACTTCTGGTTTGTCGGCTTCGCCAGCAGCAGGGTTCCGCGATCCTGTGCGATCCCTGCCGCGCTAGCCGTTTTGGTGCCTCCGATCTGGAAAGGTTTGGAGTCTAAGGCTGCCTCGCAGGGGCAGCCAAAGATAGGGGGGAGCTGGTGAGGGGTTTGGGGGTGTTGCAGATCCCTTCCCCAGCCGGCTAAACTCCCTTTTCCCAAGGCGGTCAAGCGGCGGTCTGTAATGGCCGCCACAAAGAAACCGGCAGCTGGGTAAGACTGAGCAGGAGGAAGAGGGGAGAAAGTTTTCAAGAGAAAGTTTTTGGGCTGATCCAGGACTTTAAGAGGCGTTTAATCCCAAGAACTATGACTTTTTGAAAAATACTTGGTTTCCAGAGGAGGATTTCAAGCGGCAAAATTGAAGTGCTGAAAGGAAACTTTACCCTCCTTCCCTATGGAATCAACAAATGACCATTGAGAAACCTGTTGTTTTTTATAAAAGGTAAAAACTTGGCTTCTTGTTATAAGTGGGAAGGGAGAGGACAAAAAAAAATACATTAAGATTTTGCTGGAGGAGATGCCTTGAAGATCTTGAGACTAGAAATTGATCGGAACAAGGCTGTAAAATACAGATTGGGCTCTTTTTCTTTTCCCTTTTACTGATACCACCCCAGGAAGAGAAAGTGAGAACTTTGTGCGTTGTTTGGACTGATTGATGTCTCTGGGACTTTGAGGAATTGTTTTAACTTTTTTTTTAAACAAATTTTATTAATTTTACAAAAAACAATACACAATCCAGGCATAACAACTTGAAAAATCTTTTCTAAAAAAAAATAATAATAATTAAAGAAGAAAGCCAATAGAACATATAAAATAACTCCAAATTGTAATATCAATATTTACATTATCTATTTAACTTCATATCTTATCCAGACTTCTCCTTTTATCCAAATTATATTTCTTGCTTATTAAAATTTTATTGCCTTTCATAAACATACAAAACACAAAACATAAACAAAATTAAAACATCTTTTCTGAAGGCTGCCTGATCCCGGGTTGAAACTTTTCACACAGACATAAATTCAAACATCATATTCACTTTATATATCCTTCCATATCTTATTATCATTTTCTTTTCTTTTTTTATAAACCAATTTTATCAATTTTACAAAAACAGTGCACAAACAATCAAGGCATAACAGCTTATAAATTCTTTTCAAAAAAAAAAAAATTAAAGAAGAAAACCAATAGAACATAATGATTCCAAATTATAATATCAATATTTACTTTATCTATTTAACTTCATATCTTATCCCAGCTTCTCCTTTTCATCCAAATTATTTCTTGCTAATTAAAATTTTATTACCTTTTATCAATATACAAAAAAAAACAACATAACAAAACCTTTATATATCCTTCCATATCTTATTACCATTTTCAATAACATTCTTTGTCTGTTCTATTTCCAACTATCCATTCATCTTTTTTCTTTTACTATACTTCTATACAATAATTGGAGTGACGCCTTTAACTCATTACCCTAACTTAAAAGTACTTCATATAACAGTTAATTTATCTTGGGATTCTGTTTAGTAGATTCTAAAACTACACAGTAAATTTTATACTCTAAATACACATATAAAAACACAATTTTATATACCTTCCAGAACCCCCCTTTTATCCTTAATTAAATTCACCCATTGTCTCTGAATAAACTTTTTTTCTTTAGCTCTTGCTTCCCACCATTAAGGCTTCTCCTCCCCCCCTTTCTCTCTTGCTTATTCTTCTCCTTGCCCTTTTTACCCCTTTGTCTCTCCTCCTCCCTTTTCTTACTCCCTTTCCTTTGCTTTCTAACCTTGCATCCACCTTTCCTCTCATTTTTCTCTTTTTTGGTTGTTTTTTCAAATCTTAAAATCCTCTTTTTCTTACCCTCTTTCTCCTCCTCCCTGGAAAAAACCCATTGTTCATCAAAGATGGCTTCTTGTTCCTCTTCTTCTTTGTCCCAGTCATTCTGCTGCGTAACCAATTTTTCATAAGTACATAACGCCATTTCTAAAAATTGAAATAAAGTGCCCAAAGTATCTTTTCCATCTTGTTCTTCCTTTTTATATTTTTGATATTCAGTCTTTAGTTCATCCATAAGTGATGCCATCCTGAAAAGAGAAACTTTCCCCAAAACAACCACCCAAGTATTTTTAATCAAAAATAATTCAAAAAAAGTTCCAAAAGTTTATATTTTTCTTCTTTCTTCTATTTCTTTTTCTGGGGTTACTGTTCAATCAAAGAGGTCCAATTACCTTGTATCTTTCTTTGAGATTCTAGGCAATCTCCTCCTTTTTCCACTTCTGCTCCAATTTTTTTTCCTCTCCCTTTCCACTTGCAACATCAATTTTTAAATGATCAGAAATCCATACCTCTAATAAGAGTTTTCCAATTTCTTAAATTTTTAAGTCCAATATCCAAGAACTCTTTTGTCCCTTAACTTCAACTTTCAGAATAATTCACCTTCAGTGCCCAAACAAATTTCAAATCTTCATCTGCTGTTTCCGTGGGGTGGGAGAGTGAAGAAAAAAAAAGTTCCCTTTAATAGCTTCTCCACCGCTTTCGATCTTCTTAGGGATACAATGTATTCTCCAGCAATTCAGACAACTCAATTCCAACGAATTTAAAAGATGTTGACTGACCCGGCTCAGCCAGCACTTTCACTTTTCTTGCTTCCTCCAGCACAATTTTACCCAGTTGCTGGCTTCTTCGTGGCGGCCATTGCTGACCGCCGCTCCACCACCTTAGGAAAAAGGGGTTTTTCCAGACGAGGGGGTCTGCGGCACCCCCAACCCCCTGTTCGGCTCCCCTCTCTCTTCGGCTGTCCCTACAGGGCAGCCATATCCCCCTGACCCATTTGGATCGGGGGTACCTCGGCGGCAAGCGCAACAGGAATCGCAAACGGTCGCGAATTCCTGCTGCCACCGAAGCCATGCGGAACCGGAAAACCCAGAATTGTTTTAACTTTTGTTGCTCTAAGAAGAACAAAGAATGGTTTTATCTGATGATGAACTTAGAAAGGAATATCAAGAAAGTAAGGACGCTGTGAAAGAAGCTTTCCTTTCTTTAGAAATGGCGCTTGCTATTTATCAGCAAACACAACAACAGATGGAGGAAATAGAAGGAGAAGAAGAAAAAGAAGAAGACGCCATCTTCAGTGAATCTAAAAAAATTAACTAAGAGAGAAAGGAGAAAGGAAGGAAGGAAAATGAAGGACTTAAGATTTAAAAAAACACTTAAGAAAGGAAAAAATAAGATGCAAAACCAACTTAATGTTACTGAGCAAAAGGAGAAAGGATTACAACAGAGAGGGAAAGCTAAAAAGGCAGAACTTAGTAGAGGTGGGGGGTAAAAAGGCCAGGGGGGATAAGAAAGGAAGGGAAAAGGGAGGGAAAAGCCACAAAGGTATGAAACAAGATGGGAAAAAAGTATTTTTTTTTTAGGGATAAAGGGTAAGGTATAATTTCTTTAAAAAAGAAGATTCTGCAAGGTACATAAGATGGTATTATGTATTAGAAATAGAAAACTAGAATGTTATAAGAATTAATAAAAGATTAAAATATTGAAATGTTTAGTAATGATAGATTTTAAAATTTAATAAAATTGTAGCACTTGTTTTTTGAAATAGACAATCGGAATGTTATAAGATTTAATATTTATATTTATTATCTAATTATATTAATTATTATGAATTTATTATTTTTTCTTTTTAAAGGTTAGTAGGTAGAATGTACTAAGCAGAATCAGATTGGGTATCAGGTGTTGTTTTAAATATTAATTTAGGGGGAGGATAGAAAGGCATCATACTCTGATTAGTGATTTCAGGAGAAATTATTATTTTTTTTTTACTATAGGGAATGAGATAAATGGATAATCTGGAAAGAATGGACAAAAAATACAAATATAATGATTTAAATTAAAATGAATTAAATAAAATAGAAATAAGAAGAACGAAAAGCGGGGAGAAGTTATATAGAAGATATAGAATGGTAAATAAGATAGGTAATGGTATACAAGAAGAGCACGAATTTAATTGAAGTCCATACAAAGAGAGGTAATCTGGGACCAAACTACTTTCTTAAAAGAAGTTTTATATTTTTGTGTTTTGTGTGTCTATGTTTTGTTTGAGAATTAATAAAACCTTGGAGGAATGTTGGAGGAGAATAATGGTAATCAAGTCAGAGAGGAATGAAGATGATGATTATAAACTGGATAAATATAGAAAATAATAACAATAACAATGAAATTGAATACGAAAAGAGAAATAATGAAAAATTTGTTAAGAGATATTTATACGTTTATTTTGAAATGGTGTAAAACAGAATTATGTTGCATAAAATAATATTTTACTTGACTTGTAAAATTAATAATGGAATAATGGTTTGTTTGTCTTTAAAATCAATAAAATTTGTTTTTTAAAAAAAGCATGCAATTTAAGTTGTGCTCTCAATCTAGTTTACAGACCAGTTTTTTTTAATTTATTCACAATTCAGTAGAGTAGACTAAATGAAAAACACAGTGAACTATCAATCATAATGACTGAAAGTAGCTTGATCCTAATCAGAGGAATATTTGTTTGTATTATACATGTCTATGGTTACTGAAAAAAAATTCAAACCTGTCTTCATTTTAAACAAAATTAATTCAAGAGAAAAATTTAAAATGTGAGTGTATATCATATATCAATAGCAAACAAAGATTATAATAAACAAAAAAAACTCTCTACAACTTTTCCAGTAAGCAAAGTTGACCCCTTTTTCTCTTAATATTTGAAATTGCTACAGGAGTTTTAGCAAACAAGACTTGAACAGAGACAAGTACTTGGGATTAAAGTGCAGGGAGAATAAAAACTGAAATACTATACAGATGATGTTGTATTAATGCACCATTATTCAACTATAAGGAATTATAAGAAAGTTCATGAAAATATAGACTTGTTGAATTAATGCACGCATGCCACAGATTTGCTATTACAGTCCTATGTGGTAGTTGTGTATAAGAATTCAAAAGTACTGGGAAAAAAGACATCAACATGTTCAGAAAATCCGAAAACAATCAGATTTTAACTGAAATTAAAATATTCTTGTTAGGTGCAATTCAAGAAAACTTAAATAAAAAATATCACAATTTATATTAAAATAAATGCTGACAGCTATAAGAGCTAATCTGGTACAACACTGGAAAAAAGGAAACTTTATTAGTTGTATCAGATTGTAACACTAATATTGGATAATATGCAGCAATGTCAA
This sequence comes from Hydrophis major, assembly GCA_033807585.1. Classification (NCBI taxonomy): domain Eukaryota; kingdom Metazoa; phylum Chordata; class Lepidosauria; order Squamata; family Elapidae; genus Hydrophis; species Hydrophis major. The sequence goes on from CM066328.1 coordinate 124,781,714, forward strand.
GAGTATATATTCATAACAGAAGCTCAACCAATTTAATAAAAAATGGCTCCTGTATATATATTACATATTACACAGCAGAGCAAATTAAGGCACTTGGAATATGATTTTGAAGGAAACATGATGAGACCAGTCAAAATAGATGAAAGGACTTAAACATATACTAGCAATAATCTTTCATTTATAATGGAAAATATATTCAGTTTGGGGGAATAAATAGAAAGGGGCAAATGTGCTTTTAGAAAGTTTTGCATAATGTTTTTATAAATGTCTTATGTATCTTTACATAAGATACATAATGTGTCTTTGTGTTGTATTATCCAGTGTAGGCCTTGTTTTTCTTTGTATTTCATTATTCTATGAATAAAAATATCTTAAAAAAATTGAGCCTATTTTCTCAGTGAGATTCATAGCCAAGTAGATTGCTTATTCTAACTTATGATGCATCATGTGATATGTGTGCTGGTCAGACAGTGTATAGTTAATTGGGAATTGGGAGCTTCCCCTGAAGAGAATGCCTCATGAGAAAGGTAGTTAATGCCTCATGGGAAATGTAGTTCATGTCATGTGATCACATCTGTAATCCTAATTGGTCACTGAATTGATCCTTGGTTGGGTTGTGGGAGTTTCCTTTATTCTTGCTTGGACCCCAGCATCGTGCTGGTGTCTTTCCCTTTGTTCCATCGTTATGGGATGAAGAATAACTATCTTTTCACACTATGAAGACAACTATGCAAAGATTGAACATTAGATGAATCTCAACCTAACTGAGTTATACCTTGAGGATGCCTATTACAATCCAATAAAGAAACTTTGTATGGAAGCCTTTGTAAAGTTTATCTAACTGTCTTTATATTCAACCAGAAAGTTAAGTTAAAGATAGAACAATATGGATCTAGTCACTTGTACCTTATTTGCAAACCATTGTGAAGTAAGTTGTGGCCTTCTGCAATGTGAATCCAATATGTGATTCATGGGATGAGTGAAACAGGTATACAACATAACATTGTTTTAGATATGGAAAGTAAAGCCTTAGAATTGATATTACAAACTGTCTGATTCAAATGTTGATTTCTATCAACATAGAAAAGCCTCTCTGTTGGCAGATGGGATGGCTCCCAGGACAATGTCTGTGTAGACTTTGTCTCTTTTTTATCCCTAAAAACAGACACCAAAGTCACCATATATCATTTCTATACAAAGTTTAATTCTGTCCAGCCAAAATTTGGTATCCAGCCACAGCAAAGCTGCTGCCAGGTAAGCGATCATGGTATATTGCCATTCTCATTACAGACCACTAGTTTCTCATGTTCAGGAATATGAAAGAAGTTGAAAGATTGGTTGCATTCAGCTTAAAGGATCCCACAATCCAGTCTCTACTTACAATGCCATATTCTTTCTAAAAGAATTTGCTTCAAAAAATTTTAATTAAAAAATGCAATTAAAAAGATAATAAAATGAATGCAAACTGAAAAGATATAAAATAAAATGAGAAGATAAAAACCATAACAAATATAATGAAAAATAGAAAATACAGATAAAATAATGTAGAAAAGAGAAAATGTATAAAGAAATGAATTTCCCCTTCATCATAACAAGCACAAATAATTTCAGTAACATCACTTTCTCTGAAATATGACAAAAGATCTCTTCTTCCCATAGCTCAACTCAGGAATTTGCTTTTTAATGAAGCCATCACCCACACCCTGACAGAGGCAGAAAAAATAATTGCTGTCAACAATGTACACCCACACTTTTCTAATGAATGGACTAGGCTGTGCTTAAGTTGTGTTAAGCTGCATCCCTTCTTTCAGAATGATGCCTTGCCAAAGACACTCACAATTCGCATGAAATGAGTATGGAAGCATGTTCTTTGTGTCAATATGCCTAAATCTTACATTGCTCCAATAAGTTGTTGTGTGTTCACTGCATCAGTTGTTTACACACTGTAATGAGGTGCACATCTCATTGCTTAATAGCAAGAAGGTGATATGCCATGAGGCAAAACACCTACTCATGAATTCTCAAACATCCAGTTGTTCTCCTTTATAAATTTTCTACTTCAGGCAAGCAGGGGCTCTTAGCATTGTCAAGAATAAAATAGTTTTCAAGAAAGTATTCATTAAATGGAAAAACAACACTAAGCTAAAACTTGAAAGTCACACCATGTATGTTTATTATAAAAACAACAGTATGTAAAAAAGAACATGGGGATCATTTATTTTACTTGTTTCTTCTTTCTAGAGCACAGCAATATTTCTTTGCCTTTAAAAAGAAAAGCAGGGGGGATTCTATTTTAAAATGAAAATGATTCTAATCTTTGAAAGAGTATGTTAAGCAGCAATACGTACAACAAACATTTAAAAGGCCACTTCCATACATATTAGCAATTGTATTATATACTACATTCCTCTGAATGCCAGTCTATTATTAGAATGCTACATTTATTTTTCTTTTGAAATCTCACTGGAGGACTCCTTAGTAAGAATTCCAACAAAGGAGAATAATTGTAGATTGGGGTTAAACTGTAATAATAAGAATTTAATAGTAAGAATTTAACAAAAAAATAACTTACATTGCCGGAGTAAAATAAATTACACTTGAATTGCACATGCTTAATTGTATTTGCAAATTAGAACGGTGCAAATTATAAGTGAAGTTGTGAAATAATTTGCAGGACTGAAAATGTAACCAACTTCTTTAGAAAAAAGGTACATCCACACTAAGCAATTTTCGTAACCTTTATAACTATAGATTTGTGATTGTTTTGGCACTTTGTATCACACTCCAAATTAAGCATGCCCCACTTCCTTAAATTTAGTAATGGCAGCGCTGCAGGGCTTAGTTTTCTCATGAAATCTTACTGGTGTCCTCAAAACATTCTACACATTAGACAAAGCTTTCCTGTGTGGTGCTATTCAGCTATAAGGGAGTGCAACATCATTCTCAACAGTTGGGTAAGTTATTAGCCAGGAGCTAGGAGAATAGCCGTTGTAGTCGAGCACTTCTCAAATACGATACATGCAGTGCTGTAGAATGCAATAATTTATGTCAATTATGTCAAAAGCAGCTTATAAAATAGGTTTTCTAATGCCTTATTTCCATTTTACATACATTTATTCTTACACTTTCTCTTCCAGCTCATTCTATTAGTTTCTGTAAAAGAAGGAGTGACAGAACCTGGGAACAAAGTTAAGAGGGATCAGCCTAGAATCCCTATGTAGCCACAAGCAGGCTAAGTCCAACTTCAGTTGAGTTTCATTGACCCTTAACTCACAGCAGGTGCTAACCATTAACTGAGGAGATCTCTGTGCATAGGCATGAGTAGCAACATCAGCTTTATTACACCTCCCCATGCTGACTTAATCTTTTCTGCCTAACATTTTTTCAAGTTTTTCTATGACATTAGCTATTCCAATTCCATTTTTTTTCAAAATATCTGTTGCATGTTACAGTAATTCCACACTGAGAATTACAAAGGGATTCATGTAGCCGTAAGCCATAACAAATATGTCTTACATACAGTAAAAATGAACTATGTAGATTATCGTGCGTGAAAAGGTTATTGTATTCTTTTTACAAGAATCAATTGACAGATCTCTTGTTTCTTGCAGTTGTAGAACGACTGACTGCAAAGTTGGTATCTTGAACTTTCATTATTTCAAGGATCATCACGTGCTGGAGGCCTTCATGAAATTCTGTGCAATGGCGCAAGTCGCCAATTAAAAAAAAAATCTTGCAAACATTCAATTTTATCCTACAATCTAGTACGAGATCATCAACATTTTTCAAGTTCATAACCAAATTTCAGATTTTATTTAAAAATATCAATCTCTCAGCTGATTGGCAATGGAAGAGATTTGGAGGGTTTGTTTTTAATTTTTTTTTGGGGGGTGGTGGTAATTGGAAAGGGAGTTTGTCATTGACATTCTGGCATTCATAGATAACATTATTGCTAATCCAGATCTTGGTTGCATGTCATAATAGTCAAGTCAATAATTTCTGATAATGAGGATGACTTGATTTCAGAGAAATTGAGATCCAAATTAAAATTTCTCCGGTTATTGAAGAGTAGTAGCTACCTATCTTCTAACTCAAATTCTCTTCTTTCTTTATTCTCCGAAACTTTCCTCAGCCACCTCCCTTAAAATGAGTTCATCTGAATAAAACCATGAAATCAAAGATGCTTGAAATTGAACACACTGTTATTCTGCCATTTGAGATAATCCAACTTCCTCTTGCAATATTTCAAATGGTTTTAAAACTTGATTGGCTGATTTTAATTAATTAGAACAGGAGGGAGAATCATGCAACCAGTCTATATGATGCTGATATACAAGGTAATAAATATACAGTCCTTTGTTTTTGCTTATTCTTATGCTTTTAAAAACCACAAAACAAGCTTTCTTCAGTTTGGAACCATTCTTATGTACACTTAAACACTGATTATATGTACAAGCCAAGAGCAGAGTACTCAGACCAAGAAAAACAAATATAGATCAATTTTAAGCAAGCCTAGAAAAATTCCTTCGAGAAATAGACCTCTTAAACAGCTGAAGAGAAATTAGGACATGTAATTTTTCTATGGGCTGATAGGAATACAAGGATTATTATTTGATTTCTAAGGAGTCAAATGATATATCAGATTTTAAATATGGGTTTTAAATTTATACAGTATTGTTTGTGTTAGAGAAGATAAAATCAGAATTTCTGTCTTCAAATATGAATTTGAAGTAGCACTGGGTTGAACTATTCAGGATGTTTTAACTGGCTGGATATAGGTGATTCATTTAAAAAAAAATTCAGATTAGGAAGTGGAATTCTATGTGTTGTTTTCTAAACTCTGGTGGAGTTTCATTAGGGTATTTAAGACAATTCCAAGAAAAAGAATTGCAAAAATTGCTGTAGAATTGTAAAAAATTGTAAAAAAATTATTGTAAAAAATTGCCTTTTTAGCTGCATCATTTCATTCAACACAATAAGATACCGTTATATAACCCTTGTGGGAAAAAAGGCTAATAATTTATTAATTCAGTAAATATTCAATTTGCTAAGTGTTTTTAACAAACTGTTTAATGTTATTGTTGCATATATTGTTGCATATATATTTATCTATGCAGTTTATTCAGGATCAAGATTTTTTTTAAAAAAAAAAATGCAAACAAGCGGGGGGGGGGGGGAGATTTTAAAAAGTTGTCATATATTTGCCATGTTAAATTCCAGCACAGAAGCTTGTAACATATTCTACATAAGAGAAATAAATTTAGGTGGAACCAGAGGAGGTATCCAGCAGGTTCTGACCAATTCTGGAGAACTGGTAGTGGAAATTTTGATTAGTTCAGAGAATGGGCATTGGTCCTTACCTGACACGCCATTTCTCTGGAGCCGGGAGGATCATCCAGAGAGTGGGAGGTGCTTCAGTCTGCGTCGTTGAAGGCTGAGCTTAATTACTGAGTGTGGGAATAAAACTTTGACTTCAGTATTGGGTAATGATTAGTCTAAGACCTTATACATACATGTCTGCCTAAGGGTCACTGAGATAAGCAAGGAAATTAAAAACAAACACCAGAAACAATTAAGCAGCTCAGACAATTGTAAACAGTTTTGTGTGCTATATCTAATTATTGTAATCCACAATGTGTATGCTTACTATGTACGAATTTCTCAATAAAAGGGGGCACTAGAATTTGCTCTAGACTCCCATCCCGAGTACACCAGCCTCTGTGTCTCATTCTTTCCATGGGAGTCCACCACAAGTGGTGACCCCGACGTGATCCACAACAGGTGGTACGTGTCCGGACCTCCGTGTTTCCTCGCCTGGAATAGGTAAAGTACGTACTTTACTATTGCTGGACAATAGGATTATTCAGGGAGCATGGGGGGAAAACTCTCTCAACCACAGGAACGGCATGTTAGTGAGTTGCAGAAGTTAGCAAGGACAAACAACTTTATCTTTAAACCCTCCGGGGGGGAGTAAATAGTTCTTTCAAAAGATAATGTGAGAGAGATGCTGCAAGAGATCTGGCAGCAATGTCCCTGGTATCCAGAGAAAGGCTCTTTAAAGTTAGACACATGGAGGAGAATTGGAAATATCCTTCATGAAGAGCCACGGGCAACAGCTGAAATTTTGATATTTTGGAAAATTGTTATGACTGCTTTAGAGACCTAGCAACAACCTCTTTTAAAAACTTTAGTAGAACCTCTTCCTAATAAAGGAATTGTATTGCACCCTCCTTCTCCTAAACTGGAGTGTGCTTTATCATTTCCAACAGCACCTATTCCTGTGAATGATAAAATCCAATCAAAAATGGGAAAGGTTCAAGCCATGATGCATCAGGCTTTCAATGAGGGAAAGTTAGAGTCTGATGAGATTACCCAGATGAATTTGTTTCCAGTCAATAGGCAAGTGGATGCTCAAGGCAATCTGCAGACTGAATGGGTTCCGATTCCTTTAGCAATTCTTAGGGAAATTAAAAAAGCAGTATTAGGTATTAGGTTTTCCGGTTTCGCGTGGCTTCGGGGCAGCAGGAATTCGCGACAGCTCGCGATTCCTGCTGTGCTAGCCGCCAAGGTACCCCCGATCCAGATGGGTCAGGGGGATATGGCTGCCCTGTAGGGACAGCTGAAGAGAGAGGGGAATCGGACAGGGGGTTGGGGGTGGCGCAGACCCCCTCCCCCTCCGGAAAAACCCCTTTTTCCCAAGGCGGTGGAGCGGCGGTCAGCAATGGCCGCCACGAAGAAGCCAGCAACCGGGTAAGATTGCGCTGGAGGAAGTAAGGAGTGAAAGTGCTGTCTGAGCCGGGTCAAGTAACATCTTGCAAATTGGCTGGAACTGAGCTGTCTGAATTGCTGGAGGATACATTGTATCCCTAAGAAGATCGAAAGCGGCGGAGAAGCTGTTAAAGGGAACTTTTTTTTTTTTCTTCACTCTCCCACCCCATGGAAACAGCAGATATGTTTGGATATACTGGACATTGAAAGTGAATTGTTTTCAGAGTTGAAGCTAAGGGACAAAAGGGTTTTTGGACATTGAAAAACTTAAGAAATTGGAAAACCCTTGTTGGAGGTATGGATTTCTGATTATTTAAAATTGATATTGCAAGTGGGAAGGGAGAGGAAAAAAAATTGGAGCAGAAGCTGAAAAAGGAGGAGATTGCCTAGAATCCCAAAGAAAGGTATATGGTAATTGGACCTCTTTGATTAAACATTAACCCCAGAAAGAGAAAGAGAAGAAGGAAGAAAAGTATTAATTTTTGGAATTTTTTTTTTTGAATTATTCTTGATTAAAAATATTTGTGGTTGTTTTGGGAAAAGTTTCTTTTTTCATGATGGCATCGCTTGTGAATGAACTAAAGACTGAATATCAAAAATATAAAAAAGAAGATACTTTGGGCAGTTTGTTTCAATTCTTAGAAATGGCGTTATGTACTTATGAAAAGTTGACTATGCAGCAGAAGGACTGGGACAAAGAAGAAGAAGAAGCCATCTTTGATGAACAATGGGTTCTTTCCGGGGAGGAGGAGAAAAAGGATAAGAAAAAGGGGATTTTAAGAATTATAAAAACAACCAAAGAAGAGAAAAATGAGCGGAAAGGTGGAGGCAAGGTTAGGAAGCAAAGGAAAGGGAGTAAGAAAAGGGAGGAGGAAAGACAAAGGGGTAAAAAGGGCAAGGAGAAGAATAAGCAAGAGAGAAAGGGGGGGAGGAGAAGCCTCAATGAGGGGAAGCAAGATCTAAAGAAAAAAAGTTTATTCAGAGACAATGGGTGAATTTAATTTAGGATAAAAGAGGGATTCTGGAGGGTACATAAGATTGTGTTTTTTATATGTGTATTTAGAGTATAAAATTTATTGTGTAATTTTAGAATCTTTTAAACAGAATCCCAAGAAAAATTGTTATATGAAGTACTTTTAAGTTAGGGTAATGAGTTAAAGGTGGCACTCCAGTTAGTGTATAGGAGAAGTATAGTAAAAGAAAAAAGATGAATGGATAGTTGGAAATAGAACAGACAAAGAATGTTATCGAAAATGGAAATAAGATTTGGAAGGATATATAAAGGTTTTGTTATTTTTTTTTGTATATTGATAAAAGGCAATAACATTTTAATCAATAAGAAATAATTTGGATGAAAAGGAGAAGCTGGAATAAGATATGAAGTTAAATAGATAAAGTATTGGTTTGTTCTTTAATTATTATTTTTTTAGGAAAGAATTTATAAGCTGTTATGCCTTGATTGTTTATGCACTGTTTTTGTAAAACTGATAAAATTGGTTTATATATATAAAAAAGAAAATGATAATAAGATATGGAAGGACATATAAAGTGAATATGATGTTTGAATTTGTGTCTGTGTGAAGAGTTTCAACCCGGGATCAGGCAGCCTTCAGAAAAGATGTTTTAGTTTTGTTTATGTTTTGTGTTTTGTATGTTTATGAAAGGCAATAAAATTTTGATAAGCAAGAAATATAATTTGGATAAAAGGAGAAGTTTGGATAAGATATGAAGTTAAATAGATAATCTAAATATTGATATTACAATTTGGAGTTATGTTCTATTGGCTTTCTTCTTTAATTATTATTATTATTATTTTTAGAAAAGATTCTTCAAGTTGTTATGCCTGGATTGTGTATTGTTTTTTTTTGTAAAATTAATAAAATTTGTTTAAAAAAAAAAAAAAGATTATGGTATTCAAAGTCCTTTTACAAAGGGGCTTCTGACAAGTTTGGCTACCTCACGCATGATTCCAAGTGACTGGAAAGATTTAATGAGAATGATATTGAGCTCTACTCAGTATGTGGTCTTTGACTCAGAATACCAAAGGGAGGCTGTCATTAGGGGAAGGAATTCAGGGGGGCTGTATGCACCAGACCAAATCTATGGGGCAGGCTTGTTTGAATCCACTGCAGATCAAGCTGCTAATTTGCCTGATCACGTATTTCCAGTGGTTATGGCAGCTGTCCTTGGGGCATTGTCCCGCATTCAGGATGTGGGAACCCCAGCATGGTCTTTTTCTCAAATTAAGCAAACAGCATCTGAGTCTTATAATGATTTTGTGGAAAGGCTACAATTGGCTATTACCAGGCAAATCTCTAATGAGGAAGCTGCAAAAGAACTTTTGCTGAAATTGGCAGTTGAAAATGCAAATGCTGACTGCAAGCATATCTTGCAGCCCTTGGTGGCTAGAGGTGAGGTTACTCTGGCTGATTTGTTAAAAGCATGTGCAGTGGTGGGTTCTCAGGCTTACAACATGGAGACTTTGGCTATGGCATTGCAAAAAGGGATGAAACCTACAGGGAATTGTTTTAATTATGGAAAGCCTGGCCATTTTAAAGCCCAGTGCCGTGCCCCTGGGGGGGGTTGTAGGCATTTTGCTTCCTCTCCTTCTGCAGGTACGCCAAGACCAAAAGTTCGGTATAAAAGACTACCAGATTCAACGTGGAAAGGACCTGTCCTCCTGATACGCTGCTGTTAAAGATGAGGGGACAGTTGTTTGGGTTCCTGCTCGCTGTGTGCGTCCTTATCATCAGCCAAAGGGGCAAGGGGATGGATTTGGGGGAATGGAAAAGAAACACATTGATCCAGGACATGGGGAAGCTAGCAAACCTTCATAATAAAACTGATTGTTGGGTATGTATGCACATGCCAACTCACAAAACATCAGGGCTTCCAATGGTTGCAGTACCTTTGGCCGAAGGTGACTGGTATAAGGGACAATGCTATGGTTGTTCAGGGATGTGGTCTAACAGTTGGACTAAAAGTAACATAAATACATTGCATCTTGGAAGCCGAATCCAAGAGGTGGCGGGTATCTGCTGGACTCACAATGAGACAGTAGAGAATATGACTTACTTGGGAACATATCCATTTTGTAACAAAACAATTGTTATTAGCAATGGAAGTCGGGTTTATCCGGATGACATGAAAACTAAAAATCTCACTTACTTTGTACATAATATTTCTAAATTTGATATCATATCTTTGATCAATGAAAATGGGTGTCCAATTATCCCTGCCACATGTTGTCCCATCATGATAGAAAACCAGCTGCCCAAATGTGCAAATGGGAAATACGCACCACCGCCCACTTATTTGGCTATGTTAATGGAATCTTTTGTACGATTAATCTATGCTGAACCAAATACGGTTGGTCATCTTCTGGGAGCAAATCTATGGTTGCTGTGGGGACAGATGGCCTATGATCGCATGCCAGCACGATGGAAAGGAGTCTGCACCTTTGGGAAAGTAATCCCATCTCATGTCATTTTAAAATCTTTGGGGACTGCTCATATCCGCAATGCGCGTTCCGCAACGGAAGTAAACTCTGTTTTGAATCATGATTATTGGACACAGATATCAAGGGGAGTTATTCCTCCCCTTTAGGAGTCATGATGAACTATAGAGATTTGCATCGTTTAAACAATTAGACAGTTACTATGTTTAAAGACACCATTAAAACGCTAAAGCTGCTTGAAGAAGAACAAGGAAAAATCCTTGACTTTGTCCTGCAAACCAGATATGCGGTGGACACTATTTTGGCTGCGCAAGGGGGAGTTTGCGCTGTGATTCATACACATTGTTGCATGTATATCTCTGATTATTCTCCAAGCATTACAGCTACTATACAGCATATGGAACAAACCCTGAGTGAGAATCCATTACAATCGGAGGACGAGGGACTGGACGTGTGGTCTGCACTTTGGTCCTGGTTGCCAGATGGTTCATGGATTCGTCACCTAATTGTTGGAGTGATATTGCTTTTTATACTTTCTCTTTGTGTATGCTGTTGTATCCAATGTCTCCCTGGACTTTTAGGAATGTGTCGGGTGAAGCCTACGGAAGGAGAACTGTTGTTGCAGATGGCGAAAAGCTACCGAGGCATCCGCGATCATCAAAAAACTAAAACAGGGGAGATGTGGGAATAAAACTTTGACTTCAGTATTGGGTAATGATTAGTCTAAGACCTTATACATACATGTCTGCCTAAGGGTCATTGAGATAAGGAAATTAAAAACAAACACCAGAAACAATTAAGCAGCTCAGACAATTGTAAACAGTTTTGTGTGCTATATCTAATTATTGTAATCCACAATGTGTACGCTTACTATGTATGAATTTCTCAATAAAAGGGGGCACTAGAATTTGCTCTAGACTCCCATCCCGAGTACACCAGCCTCTGTGTCTCATTCTTTCCATGGGAGTCCACCACAACTGAGGAATGCTCCGCCCTCCATCACGTGGCTCCTTGCATTCCCCAGTTTATGCGAAGTCGAGAGTGAAGAGAAGATCGTGCTCTCATCTTACTATGCTAAAAGGTTCATTGGCCGAAACAAGACCCCACCAGACGGTGAAATAAAAGGGTGGGGCTGGATGATCCTCCCGGCTCCAGAAAAATGGCGTGTCAGGTAAGGACCAACGCCCATTTTCCTGAGAGCCGGTCAGATCATCCAGAGTGGGACATACCAAAGCTTGGCTGTCCTACGGGAGGGACTCCGTCTGGTTCTGAAGTCCCTGCGGTTCCTTGAGGACTCGCTGGAGAACTCGTCTCCCAAACGAAGCCTCCACCGAGGCAAATATGTCGATCTTATAATGCCTAATGAAGGGAGATGGGGAGGCCCAGGTGGCCGCCCGACAAATATCAGCAATTGGAGCCTGGGTGGCCCAAGCTGCTGAGGTGGCTGCACTTCTGGTGGAGTGTGCCGTTATTCCGCTGGGCACCGGCAGAGCCTGGGACAAGTGAGCTTTGGAAATAGTAGCTCTAATCCAGTGGCCGATGGTTGCCGGGGATACTTTGTGTCCTAAGGATTTAGGTTGAAAGGAAAGGAATAAGGATTCGGACTTCCTAAAGGGCTGGGTACGTTTAATGTAAATGCGGAGGGCCCGTCTTATATCTAGGGTGTGCAAAAGCTTCTCCCTTTCCCTCGAGGGATTGGGGTAGAGGTTCAGAAGTATAAGTTCCTGTGCCCTATGGAAAGGTGATTTGACCTTGGCAAGAAGTAGGGTCCGGTCGGAGAACCACCTGATCGGCATGGAAGATGCAAACGTCCCTCCTCACCGACAAGGCTGCTATCTCTGATATTCGGCGAGCCTAAGTAATGGCCATCAGGAACACGACTTTGAATGTTAGGAACTAGAGTGAGGATTCCCTTAGAGGCTCGAAGGGTTGTTTAGTAAGGGACACCAGGTCCTTATTGAGTTCCCAGGTAGGGTATCTACGTACAGTTGGGGAACACAAGTTAGAGTCTCCTCTGAGAAATGCCCTAATGCTAGGGTGGAGGGAAGGGGAACCCAGATTGTCGCAAACAATGACAGTTGAGAGGGCTGCGACCTGACGCCTCGGGGAAAGACCTTTCCTCAGACCCTCTTGGAGGAATTCCAAAACTTGAGGGATGGAGGGTGAGAGCGGGGTGGAGACTATGGCACCACTTGGAGACTATGGCACCACTCGCAGAACCCCTGCCAAGTGACATTGTATGTTCTGGTTGTTGAGGGCCGCCTGGCGGCTAAAGTGGTATCAATAACCTGGTCAGAGAATGCTCCTTCCTTAGACGTTCCCGCTCAACCTCCAAACGACTAACTGGAGCCACTGAGGTTCCGGGTGTTTGGGGGGGCCTGGGAAAGGGATATCCTGTGCGGGGGAATTTTCCGAGGGGGGACCACCGATAGGTTGCAGAGGTCCGCAAACCATGGGCGCCTGGGCCAGTAGGGTGCCACTAGAATCAGCTCTACTTTCTCGGAGATGAGCTTCTGGATGACTCTGGGGACCAGGGCCAATGGAGGGAATGCATATAGAAGCCCTGTGAGCCAGGGGCAATGGAGGGCATTGTGATTCTTGGCCCCGTGGGAGGGGTACCCTGAGAAAAACCTGGGATGCGAAGAGGTCTACTGACGGGAGACCGAACATCATGGTCACTTCCCTGAACGGCGACGGGTGGATGCGCCACTCGGACTGGTCCACCATGGTCCTACTCAGCCAATCTGCTTGGGTGTTTGAGACCCCTGAGATGTGCTCGGCTTTGAGGGAGAGGAGATTGCGCTCCGCCCAACCGCAGAGGCGCTTGGCCTCTCTCATCAAACTTATGGACTGGTGCCCCCTTGTCGGTTGACGTGAGCCTTGGCAGTGACGTTGTCCGAGAGTATCAGGACATGCCGCCCGCGTACGTGGGGGCAGGCAGTTGCACAGGGCCAGGTGGATGGCACGAAGTTCTAACCAGTTTATATTGCATGTGCATTCTACCTGTGACCATTAGCCCTGTGTCAAGAGCGAGTGGATGTGAGCGCCCCATCCGGACAGGCTAGCATCTGTGGTGAGGGTGAGGCGTTGGGGTTCCTTGAAGCAGTGTCCCTTGTTGATGGCGGGACTGGTCCACCAGAGGAGAGACGTTAGGACCCTTGAAGGCACCTTTGCTTCTGCCAGTCCTCTGGAACGGGATCAGGAACCACTGTAGGGATTTAGTGTGTAAACGGGCCCAGGGAACAATGGAGATACATGAGACCATTTGACCAAGTAATTTAGATGATTCTAAAGGTGGTACCTTCCTTGATCGTCTGATATGTTTGGCCGTTTCCTGAATGCTATGGAATCTCTCGGAGGAAAGGAAAACCTTTCCCTGAACCGAGTTAATGACGGACCCCAAGTGGGTGATCCGTGTCGATGGTAACAGATGGCTCTACTGCCAGTTTACTTGGAACCCATGGTCTTGGAGGGCAGAGAGAGTAGCTCTGATATCCTTTTCTGCTTGGGTTCTGGAGTGAGACGGGATGAGGATGTCATCCAGGTAACAGTGGAGACGAACCAGGCGGTTCCTGAGGTGGGCCGCTAGGGCCGCGAGGACCTTAGTGAAGGTTCCAAGGGAAGTGCCACATATTGGAAATTGCGATGGTTGTAGCAGAACCTGAGGAATTTGGAATGAGGGCCGGATTGGAATGTGAAGATACGCCTCTGAAAGGTCTATAGAGGATAGCCAGTCTCCCTGCCTGATGCCCAGTAGAATGGATTGTAGGGCATGCATCATAAACCTGTGGTAGATCAGGTAACGGTTAAGGCGTTTCAGGTCTAGGGAATAGCCCTCCATCCCCTGAGGATTTGGGGACCACGAAGAGGTGGGAGTAAAACCCCCGCCTCCACTGGGATGGTGGTACAGGTTGTATGGCCTGTATGGTGAGGAGATGGTGGATAGCTGAATCCATTGGGATCCTTGGAGGGGGGGATGCCATTAAAAAAAAAATCAGGGGGGGCGTGCTGGAATTCAAGCGCGAGGCCCAGTCTGATGGTGTCTTGGGCCCAGGCATTGGAGGTAGAGGAATCCCATCGGTCGGCGAAATGCTTGAGGCGTCCACCGATGGGAAGGGAGGGATGGGATCTATCTGGGTCATCTTAGTACAACCCCTTGTTTGAGAAGAGGAGTTTATTCCAAATATTTGCCTTTGTCTGGGATCGAACTCACGACCTCCTGACTGTGAGGGAAGTGCTCCATCTCTAGGCCACCTGCCAAAGAGCTGCATCGGAAAGGCTTCCCTCCTGAACCCCTGAACGGGCGCCTGTAGCTGCCGCCCCTCCTGTTCCTGTCGCCCGATCGGCTCGATCCTGGGGCTGGAATGGCCGTAAGGAGAGGGGTCTCGGATGCCTGGGCGGGAAAGGATACTGGAAGAAAGGACGGGGGAACCTCTCCGAAAGGCTGAGGTGCTCTTGACTCTGACCTCCGAAAGAGGGGAGAAAGGAATTTTTTCTTGCTTCGGGTTTCGGATAGCAATGGCTCCAGGGCGGTGCCAAATGGTTTGTCCCCCTTAATGGGGACAGTGGCCAAGATAACCTTGTTTTTCACGTCCACCTGCCAGTGTTTCAGCCAGGGCAGGCAGCGAGCTGTAACGTGAGAGGTTATTGCACAGGCGGAGAAATTAACCGCGTGTTATGTGGCGTCGGCCGAGAATTCTGCCGCGGCCGTCAATTTTGCAATGTCCTGATGTGCCCTTGTGATAGAGGGGGGAACGTTGTTTCAGTTGGCGGAGCCACCGAATTAAAGACCTGGTGAAGAATGAAGCGGCCGTGGCCGATCTAATGGCCCAGGTGTCCACTTGATGGGCCCTAGGTAAGGCCAGTTCGGCCCTCTTGTCCTGGGTGTCAGAGCCTATATTATTATTATTTTTATTATTTTTATTTCATAATATTCAGTTCGGGGTCTGGCTCGATGCTCCTAGGAAGGAGTGGCCCCAGAGGTTGCTGTAAGTTATCACCAATCTGCCAAATGAACGCCTGAGGCTGGAATGAGGCCTCTGGCAGCTGGAGCTCTCAGGCAAAAACCAGGAGGGATAGGCTGCAAGCTTCTGCCCTGAGCGTGCTGCGGAAGCCAACTAGTGTATGCCAATTGTGATTAAAATCTAGTAGCTCTCACAGGCTGGAAGGCCTATGACTAGAGCTAGTCCCTTCGCAGCCCAATGAGGCCTTTAAATATAGCACCCGACACGCGGCGGCACCCAAAATGGCGGCCGGCCACGATCTCTTATCCACAGGCCGCTCAGAGCAATTAAAAAGCCTCTCCGGCATGTCTAGAGGCCGGAAAGGCAGCCAGGTAAACTATTCGCCCTTTCCTGGGGCGATCGGCATTCGCGGTGGGGGGGAACACCAGCTGCGCTTATCAGCATGATCAAATGGAGCCGCTGCGATTGCGGCATGGAGAAGCGGCAGGGAAACGGAGCCGAATTGGGAGAGGGGGAGGATTGGCGCCGGAGCGCGAAAGTCGCCCGCTTGTTATCCCCCCTGGGGGTGAAAAAACGC
This sequence comes from Hydrophis major, assembly GCA_033807585.1. Classification (NCBI taxonomy): domain Eukaryota; kingdom Metazoa; phylum Chordata; class Lepidosauria; order Squamata; family Elapidae; genus Hydrophis; species Hydrophis major. The sequence continues at coordinate 124,797,480 of CM066328.1, forward strand.
ACTCCCCTGCTACAGCTACCTGAAGTGCGCAGAAGCTAAGGAAGAGCCAAGAATAAAAGGCAAACCTGAAAAGGTAAAGGACTTTGCAGCAATTAGCTTGAATCAGCCAAGGAGTGGAAATACACAGCCTACTCTCACGAAAGCTGAGCATAAACTGGGAATGCAAGGAGCCACGTGAAGGAGCATTCCTCAGTAATTAAGTTCAGCCTTCAACGACGCAGACTGAAGCACCTCCCACTCTCTGGATGATCCGACCGGCTCTCAGGAGAATCGGCAAATGCCACCTCTGACTGGAGATTTTATAGTATCCTTCCCCTGCCACGTCCACCAAGCTACGTCCACAGAACCAGTAGTAAAAAATTTGAATCTCGCCACTGGGTGGAACTATATTACAATTTAATAAATCAAAAACTTGATTCATCCATCCACAATTATTTCATTGCAGCTAAACTAAAAAGATATATCATATCCTTATGCAAAAAAAAAAAAGGTCCATAGTTGAGCCATAATAATTAATAAAAGCAACCCCTTTCAGTCAAGATTCAGGTCTGGCCATAATACTGACACACTAATGGTTGTGCTTGACGGGATAGTACATCCACATAGGTGCTCCTTAATCCCTCAGCAGCTTTTAGAAGCCAGGGCTGGCTCAAAGAATTGGGAAGAGGCACTGTACTACAATTTTTCTCCTTTCTCCAGGATTATTTCAATCAACATTGATGGGAGAAAGGGGTCAAATCAGAGGCCTCTATTCTGGGGATGTCCTTCATGGCTTTTCTCTCCCTCTCTACTTCTATTTAACATCTACATGACATTAGTGGGTCTTACAGATGTGCTAGGTGGTTCTATGATCAGTTTGCTAATGCTCATTTACCATTTGTTGAGGACAATCTTCACACTGGATCTTCCATTTTGTTTGCTACTTAAAAATAAAGCAGATTTCATAGTGGGTATGGAAAAATTAACTTACCTATATTTGTTGCAAGGAAGAATAGGAGCTGCTTCCTTAACTATTCTTCTTTTCTATTTTTTTTTCTTTATCTTCTTTTTCTTTTTAATTTGTTTTCTTTGTTTTCTTTTTCATGATTTCACTTGATCTTATGTTTTAGCGTTGTGAAACTTTAATAAAAAGCATTTTTTTTAAAAAAAGTAAAGGTACCCATATGAGAAAAACCCAAAATATATATTCAGGCAATAATATTTTATTAGTCACTAATAAAGTCACTAAATAAAGAGTCACAGAGTGTGAGGAGTACAACACTAAGCGTTCCCATAGTGATCATTCACAAAGCTGAAAAGTGGGCAGAGAAAATCGATGGCACTAGTAATTGGAGTTAACCTAAGGTAAGTTGGAAATTTTCTTCTTGAGAAAGCAGAAAAAATATTGCTGCTTTCTATAGTCTACACTCTGATTATTTCTTCCACACATGCTATCTTCCTTTTGTTATTTATACACAATCCATATCATTCCATATACAAAGGTCTAAGACAAGAAGTTTCATTCAGTTGTTCAAATGTTCTCGTATCTCAAGAACATTTGTTGTTCTATTGCTCCTCAAGGGACAATGAATCAGTCAATGCAGCCTTCTGTTCAACAGCGACACTAGAATATATACTTTTCTCTTCAAACAAATGGTTATGTGTAGGAGTTCCTCATTAATAATGATTACAATCCAAAAGAAGGATAGGTAAGAAGCATTACAGAAGTTTCTGACTTCTTTGTTTCTGTATGTGATAATAATCAGCTGCTTAAGCTGCATCTCTAATTTGTTTTATTTAATCTCACCATGAACATTGTCTAACTGCATATGAGTCACTATATTCTATGTTCAAACACTTGCTATATATCAAATGGCCACACTTCATCAGGCACACAAGATCCAAGAGCTGCAGATCCATAAAAAAGGAAATAATTCACCAGAATTATGTTAAAGAACATTTATATTAGAATAGAGAAAAATACTTTATTTGCTCTATATATTCAGATATAATTTACAAATTAATATATGGTTATCACAGAAAGTTAAAAAGTTAACACAGAGAACAACTTATGTTCAGAACTGAATTTTTAAAATAATAACAACAGTCACCACTCAAATGGAAGGTCAGGCTGGAAAATAAGACCAGCACGCTAAGATCAGATACAAGCAAGCTAGAACAGATGAAATAAAAGAAACTGAACAGCAACAACACTCGATTCAAGAAATATCACCCAGAAACAAGATTTAAGAAAGCATTAGAAATAACAAAACAACAAATAACAGTTATACCAAGAAAATCAGGTATGAAACTCAAACTGCACACGACAGGCAGAATCTCCCATTTCAGTCAAATCAAAAACATTTCCACCAATCCATCAGTGGAGAGACTGATCTAGTGAACTAGTCAATATCTGACAAAGAAGAAACAGTAAAGTTCAGGGCAACCCAAAGTAATATAATAAGACTGCAGCTTGGATAAAGGAGGTGGGTGAGAATAAAGAAAAGGGTGAAATAAAAGAATTTGTAACAACAGCAGCAATGGTGAAGAAAAGAGCAAAGAAGACCCAGAATTAGTCAGCACCAGGTGAAGATTCACTGCATGGTTTTTGGTTGAAATATCTGATTGGTCTACACCTACTTGTTGACAAGCAGCTTAACAACATACTGGGGGGAAGGTGAAATTGAATATTGGCTAACCTCTGACAAAGCCTACATAATAAGCAAAGTATTACATGGCCGGTATATTAAAAAAAAACATAGGCAAAGCCAATTATCTACTAACCAACCATTGTTAATTGATGTGGTAGCTGAAGCAGTCCAACAGCATCTACTCTTTCCACGTGAACAGAAAGGAAACAGCCCAAGTAGCAGAAGAACGAAAGATCAGCTCTTAATAAACAAAATGTTTTGGGAGAACTGCAAGAGAAGGAAGACCAACTTGAATATAGTCTGGATTATAGGAAGGCACTGGATTCCCTGCCACATGATTGAATAATCAATTGCATAGAAATAACAGGAGTCAGTAGAAACATCAGAAGCTTTGTGCAAAGATCAGTAGCAGAATGCAAGACACAGCTGCTTGTCAACGATGATAAACTAAGAAAGGTTAATATTGAGAGAGGACTCTTTCATCTTTCAGAATCTTTCACACCCAACGCTATTATTTGTCATTGCATTAATTCCTCTGTCAACAATCAAACTTCAAAAATTTACATGGACAATCTGATGCTATATGGAAAAACACTATCTGAAATAGAATTGCAACTCAACACTGTCCATGTAAACTGCCAAGATATTGCAATGGAATTTGAACTGTACAAATGTGCCGCCCCCATTATCAACGGGGAAAAATAGGAAATAGGAAAACTGAAGGAATCAAAATGCCCTATGGAAATAACATCAAGAATCTGGGTGAAGACAATTGCTACAAATACCTAGGCATACTTCAGCTGAGTACATGACAACATCACGATCACAAACACTGCAGTCAAGAAGAAAGTTAGACATGAATATATCATGAGGGTGAAGAAGATGTTAAAAGTCCAAACTCAATGAAAGAAACACCATTAAGGCAATTAACACCTGGGCAATTCCAATCATTAGATACACAGTTGGAATAGTGGAGTGGATGCAAGCAGAACTAAGTGGCCTGGATAAGAAGACCAGAAAAATAATGACAATGAATCAGGTCCTTCATTCACTTGGGAATGCTGACAAACTCTGCTTACCAAGAAAAATGGCTGGGTGTGGAATGTTGCAAGAACATAAGACTGTAGAAGAAAAAAAATGCCACTGGAAGAATATCTGAAGGAATATCTGAAGGACAGTGGAAAAAAATGCACTGATAGTAAGAGTTGAGATTTTGCTTTTAAAGATAGCCTGGAACTGAAATTAAAACTTAGTAGAATTTCTGGAATGTAAATGTTTGTTCTGGGTTTGAAACAAAGCTTATTTTCTATTTCATTCACACCATGAAAGGGAAGACCAGATAACAATTTCACCTTCAGAAAGGACAGTGCCCCAGCTCCAGTTGTCATAGTAACTGCAAGTGAAGGTGACATTATTATGATAGCATAATAATGTTAGAATATGATATAGACTGTTGATTAGAATATAATATGAATGTAAATTTAAGAGGAAAGGATTATAAGTATTGTGTACATGACATATGTACCAAACCAATACACTGTATGTGGTAACTATGTATCATTGCAACTATGTATCATTGCAACTATGTATCATTCATGTGTTTGCAACATTGTATCATTCACGTGTAATCATTAACTTCTGTCTCTTCAGTGACCTTTGCAAGGCACGTACAAGGGACAAGGAGCTAGACGGTTGTTAATAAGCTTATCCACACTGTAAATGATCTGTCCGGTATGCAGCTTTGTAAACATGCACATCCTGATGAGATTATCACGTTTGACTTGAGCTTTGATTAAATCATTTTCTTGTAAAAAAGCACAATAAAAGAGCGTGTGCCAAGACATTCGGGGCGCGCTCATCCCGAGGAAACCTCGCTTCCTGTCGTTTCTCTCTCCTTCGCTCTCTTTCATAAGCCGCCCATCAGATGCGGGATAGCAGATACCGCAACTGTACAATTGAAAGAAAGTTTTATTAATTGTCTTGTTTGTTATAAAAAGAAAAAGAAAAAATGGTCTGAAACTAGTATACCATGTAGGTTTTCTGAGTAGTGAAGAGACCAAACTGCCCTACAAGAAGAACCAATGAAGAATAGGAAAGAGACATGGCAAGGTAAAGTATTCCATGGCCTGTACATAAAAAAAATAGCTGGTAAACTACATAACAAGACCTTCCAATGATTAGTAGCAAGAAATTAGTAGTATAAGAAAGCGGGGGGGGGGGGAGGGGGCTAAATCTGACTACACAAGATGGAGTCTTAAGAACAAATGCATTTAAAGCCAGAATTGGATGCTAAAATATTAATTTCCCAGCATTATAAATTATCAGAGGGAGGATGTTTGCAAAACGGAATCCTTATTCTATGATTTCAAAAAGCATAAGAGTTGGAGCATGAATAAAATAGAAGAAAAGTGAGAGATAGTTAAGAGCAAGTAAATATATTGTTCTTTGAACTTCCTTTTCCTTATCTCTGTTAGAAGCATTCATTATATATACTTAAATACCCAAATGCAACTCATGATAAAACCAGAGATGTCAAGACCTAGATTTTTTCCATGCTGAAATCTATGCTTATATTTTCACTTCTACAGCACTGAAATTCTGGACAGGGCACTATCGGGAACATATACAGAATTTTAAAATGACCAGCTGCCCTGTGAAATAGAAACACAATGAAGAACTGTCACCTTCACTTGCAGTTACTATGACAACTGGAGCTGGGGCACTGTCTTTTCTGAAGGTGAAATTGTTATCTGGTCTTCCCTTTCATGGTATGAATGAAATAGAAAATAAGCTTTGTTTCAAACCCAGAACAAACATTTACATTCCAGAAATTCTACTAAGCTATTTCTGGTTATGATTTGATTGTTCCAGGTTCCAGATGAAACAAAATTTATATAAGGTGAGTAGAGCAAAGGTGGCATGCAATGCCTTCTTCTTCTAGCTTCTACCCATCAGTTTCCAGCATGGCATATCTTCCAGCATGTCCAGTTTCAATCTTGTCAGTGTTTTTCCTTCCTTCTATCTCCTGAGCTGTTCCTATTATGGTCCTACCACAGCAATGTTTCTCATCAACCTTGGCCACTTTAAGAGTGGTGGACTCTTAAAGATTTCCCCAGCCTGCTGACTGGCTGGAGAATTCTGGGAGTTGGAATCCACCTCTCTTACAGTGGCCAAGGCTGAGAAAAACTGCAATACAGTATATATCTTACCAAGTCACCTTTTCCAAATTGTCCCAGCACTGTCCCTTCTTCTCCTGTCTCCATTCATCTGCCAACATAGATATATTTAGCTCTTACCCATTGTCATCCTCCCTCCCTCCCCCCAATAAAATCCCTCATTCCATTCTATGCGCATAACTAGGGAATACCATTTCATTCTGTGCACTAACCAAATTATCCAAAGCATGTATATTTCAGTTCAGGCACCAGAAACCATCTATAATTTATATATTCCATACATTACTGCATGAAATGTATTATACTGTACATTTCTACATCTTTCTTTCCACCAGGATGCAATATTCAGAATGGATGCATGAACCATGTTTATCTTCTCCCTTCATTCTGTTGTATGCCATTTTGGACTACAAGCCTGAGAGCAACTACTCCTTTTTATAACAAAGATTCCTATTTTGAGACTGAATGGAGGAATACAAATACTGAAAGATGAGATGAAGAAAATATATTTAGTTTTTAATATGTGAGTCACAAAGTTAATTTATTCCATTCACCAGAAGGAGAAATCCTGAAAGGTAAAGTTTTCTGCAGCTCTTTGTCCCTGGAGAACTATTTAACTTACAAAACTATTACTTGTAAAATTGATAAATATTCTAGTGCTCTCTGAAGTTCTTATGTGCGTGCAGTCCTGGCCACCCACACAAAAATAAATAATTTAAATTAGTACATGACCCATGAGGCCCACATCAATTTCCTTTTCTACCAGTTACTCTAAAGAGCATCCAGAAGACATAAAAGTTTAATTTACATAGACTGTTCTTGATTCCAAACCCCTTTCCTATGTCTTATTGGAATAACAATGAGCAACAAGCTTGTATATTTCATTTCTTTCACATTCTTAAACCACCATTTCCCATAATATCTGCACAAGCAGCTCTTGCAAAGGGTATTTTGATGCCGACTTCCAGAATATACTTAAACTGTATTTCCCTTGTTCAAACATTGTAAGAAAACAGTTTAGCAAAGAAGGCAGCATCTGCTATTCCTTATCAACACTTCTTTCCAATCAGTACCAAAACAGTATTGCATTTGTGGATGACTTCTGGAGGTGATACATCCATTGAGGCTCTCCTGGATCCCTCAGCAGCTTCTAAGTCAGCTCAGAGGCCCAGTTTTGCAGTGCTTCTCCTTCCTCCAAGTAGGAGAGTTCTAAATGGCATTGGAGGGAGAGACAACCCTAGACCCTAACTTAATGGGGTGACTCAGAGCTCTCCCCCACCCCACTACTATTCAACAGCAACATGAAACAACCAGATGAGGTCTTCTGTTAGCATGGGGTGAACTGAATCCTCAGCATGCTATGTTACAAATCTCTGCCTTGGGTTGTACAATTCTTGTTTTAGTTCAGGGATGGGCAACTATGGCATTTTTATGACTTGTGGACTTCACCTCCCAGAATTGCTGAGCCAGTCATGCTCTTAGTTGCTTATCCAGTGCATAAAGGCAATGGGGTCTGTATAGAAGTGTATAGGTTGTGACTGTCAATCTGAAAGATAGCCCAGACAAGAAACACCTGGATGAACTAAACCTCCTTTGCTGTAAGGTTATATAAACAAAATCTTGCAAGACTGAAAGTATTTTCCCCTTCTTCCCTTTTTAGCCTCTGGAAAATGGGCGTTGGTTCTTACCTGATACGCCCCTTCTCGGCGAGTCGCAAGGAGCATCCAGAGAGTGGGATGTGCTTCCGAGTCCTCTTCTTGCAGGCTGAGCTTTAGCTGAGGAAACGTTCTGCCCCCTCACGATTCCAAGTGGCGCTCCCCCAGTTTTTTTGCGATAACGAGAAGAAAGGTTATGAAATCCTTCTAATCAACTATTGGCTCCTTGGCTGAAACCAGAGTACCCACCAGACGGAGGAGTTAGGGTGAGGCTGGATGCTCCTCGTGGCTCGCCGAGAAGGGGCGTATCAGGTAAGAACCAACGCCCATTCTCCCTCGAGCCGCTTGGAGCATCCAGAGTGGGACATACCAAAGCTTGGCTGTCCTACGGGTGGGACTCCGTCTGGGCCGGCAGCCCCTCCGGGTCACTGATGACCCTCTGTAAGACTCGTCGGCCGAAAGAGACCTCTGCTGAGGTGTATAGGTCTATTTTGTCATGTCTGATGAATGAGGACGGAGAGGCCCAAGTGGCTGCCTGACAAATGTCAGCAATTGGGGCTTGCGTGGCCCAAGCCGCCGAAGTAACTGCACTCCTGGTGGAATGAGCGGTTATTCCCCCAGGAGCGGGCAGAGATTGTGATAGGTAGCACCTGGCAATAGTCGCCCCAATCCAGCGACTGATGGATTAATTGAGATGCATGAAACCATCTTACCCAATAATTTAGAAAGGTCAAGAAACGCCACCCTCCTTGATCGCCTAATCTGTTTGACCAGAGCTTGAATGCTGAGGAACCTCTCCGAGGAGAGGAAGACCTTTTCTGTAACCGAATCAATTATGGCTCCCAAGTGGATGATTCGGGTGGATGGGACCAGTTGACTCTTTTGCCAATTGATGAGGAACCCGTGTGCCAGGAGAGCGGAGAGGGTGGCTCTGGTGTCCCTGACTGCCTGGGTCTTGGATGGGGAGAGAATAAGGATATCGTTCAAATAGCAGTGAAGGCGGACGGGAATGCTCCTGAGGTGAGCCTCCAGGGCCACGAGGACCTTGGTGAAGGTCCTGGGAGCCGAGGCCAGACCAAAGGGGAGGGCCACGTATTGATAGTGAAGGTTGTTATAATAGAACCTAAGGAATTTGTGGTGAGAGGGCCAGATTGGAATGTGTAGGTATGCCTCCGAGGGATCTATGGGGGATAACCAGTCACTCCGCCTG